>CM037840.1:3307470-3978376 GCA_021234535.1 Stichopus chloronotus
ATTTAACTTGAACGTGTACTAGCAAAACAAGTTTTTCCATCCATAGAGAAAACATCTGTTCGAGAAAAGACTTACTTGTTTACTAGTGGTCTTATTTCATTCTCACTTGCTGTAATTTCGGAGGCCTTGACCATGTGCACAAAACATTAACCTCACATTAAGACCATATTACAAAGACTATTTATATCCAACCAACATACTATTTTAATGGTCAAATGATCAACACATGAGGGTGTCCTTTACAGTCCTAATTCAATTAAAGTTCTTACCAAGTAAATCTAGATAAGTTACATCAGTTTTACATTTGGGGACAATGGAACTTGAGCACTTAGAATGACATTTAGAGAGAACCACCCGACTTGAACGCCAGTTCTCGTTGTCCATGCTGTTACATGCAATTCTGACACGAACTACCAAACTAAGGCATTTCACTTGAGTGCGGTTTCTAATCAATTCTTTGGCAACATATCCAATTCACTGACAATTTACAACAACACTAAAATGGATTAATGTAGAAATAAACCGCGTCACATCGATGTTACACATGCGCACCTCTATATTACTGTGTAAACAAGGGAAAAAACAAGAAGCAGCAACAACGAGAACTTACAAAGTTCAATTTGATGCTCTAGCATTTTTTTTCTTTTTACATTCATAATATGGTGAGTTTATCGCTAACTTGTGACGGAAAGTGGTTACCAAGAATACAAAACAAAAGACTGTAATTTCTCAGCTTCTATCCCATCGTTTTGAATAGAAATTAGCTGGATAACTTCATGACTGACGCCTGCCTATCTGTATGGTATTTTTTACCAGACAATAGTATCGGAGTACGTTTGGCACATAAGAGACAGTGCTCACAAAATAACCAAGGAGTGATAATACTTCCTGCCAGACGGACCATCGTCAGAGACAACACAAACACCTCTAATTCACGTCACCAACAAATACCTTAGCGTTATGTACAATTTTCCTCACATCAGATGTATGTTAAAAGTGCAGATTACGAACACTAGGCAGTAACTAACTCCAGATATCCTACTGAGTGGTAATGTAAAAAAATACTGTTGTTTAAATGTCAACACATTTAACACTTTGCCTAACCGTTAATTAGTAGAGATCCACTTTTGCAACATGCAATCTTTACATGCATGTACAAACGTATGGATTTGTAGAATATATAAATGAAATCAAACAAATTTCACGTTTAGTGTAATTTGGACATTACTTTGAAACAGGTTACTGTGAACATCAGAAAATTGATAAAATGATTCCCTGCACTCATAAAAATACATTTTGTTCATGTTAAGGATACTTAAAGTACACTGTGAGATCACAAAAATAGTTCAATTGAAACTATTCTTCTCCTTTCAGCACTTTTAAACTCCTTTGACATTTAGAACTATGCAGAAAATATCCACTTTGCAAGAACAGTTCAAATATCCACTTTGCAAGAACAGTTCAAGTAAATTACTTTGTTGAGTAATATTTACAATATGATTATCAACACTAAAATTTTGTAACACAGAACAATCTAAATGAATCCTCAAGTAAATGAAATACAATTACAATTAAAGGCACAATTCTCCATATGTACTCTATCATGTGCATGAAATTGCGTACAGAAGTCTAAGTCTGTCAACCACTGTAGTTGTTACGGACACCACACAGTGGGTCCAGTTGGAAGAATGCCACTTAAATATCATCAACAACACAAAATCACTCTTTTTGTTCGAGTTTCCGGCAATATATTTATTTGCGGTGCATGCCCTGGTAGCAACGTTGGTATTCTCTTGGCAGTGACTGACTGAAATAGTACAGGTAACGGCACTGGTGCTGTTTGCTGCATTGTTGTGTTTCGTTGTTGATGGCTGGATTACTTTCAGCTGGTGACATTGGTGCTGGTTGCTGCAAATTGGTGCTGGTGACTGCAATGTGCAGGTGCCTACATTGGTGCAGGTGATTGCATTTGCTGCTGGCAGTGCTGTTGACTTCATCGGTGTAGATGGTGGATTGCTGATGTTGGCGGTGTTGGCAGTGATATTGTTGTTTGCAAGAAAAGAGCCGATATCTCCTGAACAGTGCGTAAACATCTCGAGTTCTTGAACATTTGTGCAGTAGATCTAAACATGTATAGGTTGGTAAAATACTCATACTGAGTGAAGGCATTATCAACGCACGAGAAATGACATTGCTACAAGACGTAATCACTCAGCCCAGAACATGGTTGTATGGGATGAAATACCGTTTTACATTGATGGACAGGCAAATATGTAAGAGTCATGTTGACAACATATACTACCAGCACCTAAGACTGTATAATGCGTTGCAGTACTCATGACCTTTGTTCTTGACTTATGACGCCGTCAGTCGGGCGGACACTATACCACATACTAAGACACCAATCTACCAAGTTTGAAGTTTATCTGAGTTACCGTGTAGGAGATCGTGGCACTATTCATATATGGTAGTTTTATCATTCTAGGATATTACCATATTCAGATATTTCTTTTTTCTTTGGGGGTGAAGGTGGGGGGTGGGAAAGCGGGTTTGTACACGGAGATATGCTAGAAATGTGTTTTTGGTTCTTTCGACCTGTGGTCGTGACCTTGACCTGTGTCAACCTGACGTCATCAGTCTGGAGGACACTGCATCTAATACCCAGCCAAGTTACGTTCAACTTACGGTCTAGGAGGAGATCGTGACACACTTCCTTTCGTTCACACACACGCACATGAACACACACATTTGGACCCCCTTCTCACCCCTAACACCAGTGGGTAATTTCGATATATGTCATTTGCATATCATGGGGTACCGGAACAAGAGGACTACTGACCCACCAAGTTTGGGGTGAATACCACAAGGAGGATAAGGTGGACTATCATTTAAGTGTCGATTTCAAGTTCAACAAACATTTCTTACAGTAGGAAAAATAGGGAAGGACAAGAAGTACAAAGAAGGACAAAAGACAAAAGAAAGATGAGGATTTTCCTCTAGGTAGGGTTGAACGTCGGAGACGACAATGACTCCAATATTCTTAGATGCTTTCGTAGTTACTGAATAAATATGATCTTTCCAAGTGACATGCTAACACTTACAATTTAGCAACATTCGAGAGAGGTATTACAGCATTGCAGAGACTAATGAACTTAAATGCTGGATCAATCGGTTTATTGACAGGACTAAACAAAACAGAGGTTGTCTTATTAACATTTAGAGAAAGCTTATTGACACAGAACGATCTTTAGATCTTCACAAATTCTTTCTAAACAACATCAGCTAACTGGATGGTGTCAGGACTCGAATAGAAAATATTGGTATCATCGGCATAACTCATTGTATGCAGATCATCGCTAACTTTATGACGGTCATTAACATAAATGATGAAAAGTAATGGACATAGTACGGATCCTTACGATACAACACAGCTTATATCACGTTAATGGCAATTCACGTGATCGATGCAAATTAACAAACTGATATCTGTTAAAAAGATAGCTTGTAAACCAGTTTAAAGCGTTTCCTCTTATTCCACAGTTCTCAACTTTACTGAGTAGAATATTATGATGCAGGGTATCGAACGCTTTAGACAAGTCTAAAACAGTACCAGAGACAAAGTATCTCTTTTTTAAAGCGTTGGTAATCATATCAGTAAGATGAAGCAAGGCATGAATAGTTGAGCGGACTGGAATAAACCCAAACTGATACTTGCACAAGATAGTATGCTTCACAAAATAATTGAATAACCTTTCAAACATTATTTTTTTCCAATATTTTAGAAGAGCATGGAAGAACTGAAATAGGCCTATAATAAGTGACAAGCGTTTCATCATATCTTTTTTATAGATAGGGACAACCCGTGCAATTTTCAAACCGGAGGGAACGATGCCCTGATTTAGAGAAAGGTTAAAAATATGACACAGAGGCTTCGATATGTAATTAGCAACATGCTTTGCTACAGATGGTAAAATTTTATCATAACCACGCGAAGAGTTTTTTAATGACATAAATTTACTGAAAATATCATCACTTGTAACCGGGTGCTGGGAAAATGAATTGATAATGGGTTCTCCTAGAGAATTCCTGAAATTAATAAAATTAACTTCTGGAATTTTCTTCTGGGTTTCAGGGCTAACATTTGTAAAGAAAGTATTAAGACATTACTGATGTCAAAGGGATCTGAAATTTCACTCTCCCCGAGTCGTATTTTTTCGATTTTCTCAACCGACGATTGACCGTGTAGAATAGATTTAAGGAGCGCCATGCTTTCTTCATATCGTTGACTCAATTTCCAAATAAGTATATATCATTTTGTTATTGTATTCTTCCATAACTACAAAAGTGTCACTTCGGTAAAACTATGAGAAGTCGGAAGAATAGGGGGTGGGACCAGATTAGATTTTTGAATGGAAGTGTATAATCTTCCAATTACTTTGTCCAATGTTAGAGAAATCTCTCTCACGTGATCACAATCACTACATTCAAGAAATTATTTCCTTACCGTTTGTTAAAATGTACTGTCCTATATTTGTAATAAAAATGGCTTTTGTATTCCTGAAGATGTCGATTGAAAATGACATTTCAATAACATTGGTTTTATGAGCGATTTCAAAATATAGAAGGATAAAATGTAAAATATGAATATTAAAACGAAGTCAGTAAAAGGGGGCTGCATGTAGTATAGTCCAAATGTACTTTTAGAGACCCAACATCAGAATCTGAGATCTTTACATTTTCTGTCACCCCTATGTAAAATTTTACTTTTGTTGTGTACTTTTTCACCATGTTTACACTTTCAAGAAATTTGCGTAGTCAGCCCTTGTGGTGGGGTGGGTCTTTTTTCCAAGAAGTGGACCTTTTCTCCAAATACGGAAGCGACTGGCGCGTGACGTAAACATGCAGTTGCTCCGGGGCATTCTCCAGGGGATTTTTTAAATCTGCAGTTTTACCGCAGTCTGGAGCATTTTAGAGGACTAAAAAAGACCTTCTGTCGTAGACAATTTACATAAATAGTAGACACACGCCAGGAATATGTCAAGGGGGACGGTACGAACTCGTGAAGACTGTCTAGGCGGAGTGCCACCATCCGCTGGCGGAGAGCGTACAAGAAAATTTTGAGTTTTAAGCCCCTCAGATGGCCGGAAGTAGCCCTTCCAAAGTCTTCTCAGTTGCATGAACCCAGCCTTGAAATACAAATCCCATGTCTACAATTTCTCAATTACTGAGAAAGTAGTAAGTCTGTGAAAACTGATGCAATTTGGAGATGAGCATTCAGAGAAACGTTTGGCTCTACAAACCACTCAGATAGTAGAAAACAGTCCTTCCTGGGTGTTTTACATGCTCCCAAACCTGCATTCCTCTCCTGCCTTGGTAGGCCTGCGGCGTAAATTGAGGGAATTACTATTTAGCGATATCGCGAGAAAAAAAAAAAAAAAAGTGAAAATGAGATCAAGCAGGTTCGCCCTCAGTATTCACCCTCCTTTCCCTGGCTATGACTATGCTCCTGGGTATTTCTGGCGAAGACCTTAAAAAAAAACAAAAAAACACGACAATATGTCCAAAGGGGAGGAGGGTGGCGGTCGCCTTCTCGCCCCCTTCTTGGCTACGCGAGTCACACCGCCGTACGGCCACAGCAGACGAGGTGGGTGGTCGCCGTCGTGAAGCAGGTTGTCGTGGCAGTGTGTCCCGGGCATTTTATTGTATCTAGTTCAATGATATCCACGGCCACAATGACAAAACCATGCATGCGCATTTTTGAGCTTATTATCTCATCACCCCACATAGTATATATATGTGGTGATGAAATATTGTGGTTAGTTTGGGCCTTTTTTTACATTTTATGGTAGGAGTTTAAGATCTGGATTGTAACAACCAGCACTGACCATAACGTTAGGTTAAGGTTGACATATCCACCATGTCACGTTGAATGAGCATAGTACTTGGAAGCGAAATTTCCAGGTATTATACATTTTAATGTTGCCACGCAGATAAGCATATGTAACTTTCCACACGGCAATATGACATCCTACAGATTAAATGCACAATGTGAAAAAAAAAAAAAAAAAAACTGTGATGGAACTTCAAAGACAGAATACAATTGGATTGAACATTAAAAGTTGTCACTTAATGTGGGAGTGGTCAGCTGAAAATGTAGGAGTTTTCAGCTAAACGGAAGAGAAAATATAAACCTTACACAAATCTCAATTTCGTATTTTGCGACTATAGACCTCCCCCCCCCCCTTCCCCAACACTGTGAAACCAGTTATGAATATAGGACGCAAAGTTCAAACAGATACGTGAGTGATAGGCTGATATTTGTACTTATAGGGGAGCAATTGCAACATGGTAACACAAGAAATTTACCTCATTAACTGAAAAGCAATATTGAGCCGTTTCTAAATTTTGTGTAATCGTTCTTCCGGTTTTACCTTACCATACGCAATCACTTTAGAAGAAACAAAAATCATTAAGGACAGATATTAGTCATCTTAAACTACATTATGGTCGGGGATAATGAAATTATCAGATTTGTTTTGATATGATGAAAAGAGATACTACCGTTGGCCAATGCGTAGTTGTAATACATTTCAAGGAAACATTTAATCTCTAACCCGGGTGAACACCTACACAGATAATCGACATAGGCCCACTTGTCATTGTAGTTCTCAACAGGAATGTAAACAACAAAACTTCATTTGATTGCATTGATAGGAGTATGCCACTTGTGAACAAGTACCATATCATATATAACACATTTTTTTAAGGCTACTGTTACACCAATTTTTAGATTTTGCGATAAAAGTGTTTTCACCAACTATGGATCAGTCGCAGCTTAGTGGGAATTGTCTGATAAAAGTTTACATTATTCATCAGAAAACAGTATTTTAATTGAAAGCCAGTGTATGGATTCAAAACATGTAGACTAACATGGTATGACTGCTGACTAAAAAATTCAACCCTGAGACACAGGAGCAGTCTCCAATAATTGCACAAAAACTAACTTGCTTACAATCAGACTGTAGTTCATCAACTGACAATAAAAAAAATGCAACACTTTGAAATTTGTGGTTTACTTCGTGACTGGATCATATCAAGTTAAATCAGAATTGAACGACGCAATATGAAATCAAGTTATTGTGTGCCAAATGCCACAATGTTCTATACTTGGACCTTTGCTATTCATATACTGTGCAAGGGTGGGTCTACATAAACGATGTATAATGTAATGTATCTAATATTTCGGCATTTGTTTCATTTGCTTCAGATACCTTTGATCAAACTGCTAACAAACTTTACAGTCTCATATTACTTGAAGAGCAATGCATATACGTCGAACAGCGCAAATACCTGCATGTGCGTAACACATGGACATGGAAATCGAGCTGCGTCAAAAGTATTCCCAGAAATTATGTGCGCCCCGACGTCACTCTGGATATTTTGAATGCCATGAAAAACACGTTATGCGTGCTTCAGTTCTATCCTCACAGTGTGTAAACATCTCCAGTCTTCTGAGTTCTTGTACAACTAGACTGTGTAGTAGACTTATATATACGCTGTAACAATATACTGAGTAAAGGTACTACGAACGCATGAAAAAAGACAATGCTACCAGACGTAATCACTCAGTCCAAAACATCGTCGCATAAGTTGAAATACGGTGTCACATTCATGGAAAGCCAAAGATGTAAAATTCACGTTGACATAATGCACTACCATCACCTAACCCACTATATTATGCGCTAAAGTAACTGTGACCCTGACCTATGACGTCATTGGTTCATCAGACACTAAATCTCAAAGCCAGGCACCTACCCACCAAGTTTGAAGTTAAACGTCTATGAGGAAATCGTGACACAATTATGAGAGCACTTTCGCCTATTTGATTTCAACAACGTGACCTTTGATCTAGTGACGTCATGAAAACTTTTAACAGAATCCGAGTAGGCCTACTTTTCCTACTTACCTACTTTTCTAATATGGTAGTGTTATGACTTTAAGATATTCACAAATAGAGATAAAAATAAAATGTATTTTTCTTTTCGTAAGATGTCCCCCGTGATCTTCTCCCTATGGGGCCATCACTCTGGCGGACACTACACTATAAGTCCAAGCACGTATGCGCTAAGTTCGAAGTTCATCAGAAGGACCGTTTAGGATAAGGTCGTGACAATTTTTGAAAAGTATTTTGCCAATTAGACCTTTAATGATGTAATCTTTGACGTCGTTCCGTCATCAAAATATTATTTTTTGTCTATTCATGTATACTAGTTTTGTCACTCTAGAATGTTTGCACTTGGAGATAATGCCAGAAATTTGTTTTTCTTTTTTCGCGACCTGCTGTGCTTGACCTTTGACCTATGATGTCATCAGTATGGTGGACACTACAGCTAACATCTGGGCACCTACTTACCAAGTTCATCCGATTTACGGTCAAGGAGGAGATTGTGACGCACTTCTTTGAAAACACATGCACTTGGAACCTTGCTCTTGGAACCACTTGGGTAAACTTGGTCCATGTCATTTGTATGTAATGAGGTACCCTCACATAAGGACAACTGACCCACCAAATTTCGGTAGAAGACAAGTAGAGAAAGGTAGGGTACCATTTACGTGTGGAGTTTTGGAACTTAACCTCTTAAGGAAGTACAATACCTCGTCCCTGTATACTACGCACAGTGATGAGACAAAAATTGCAACCTTCCAGAATCATATTTAGAGTGGTTGGCGAATACGAAATATATTGTCGACCAATTTCATGGTGACGTCTTCACAAAGGACCGCTTTAATCCGAAAGGAACCAAAAATCTGAGAGCATTTTACACACACACACACACACACACAGAAAGAAACCTATCAGTAGAATCAAACATTAGATAAGATCGAATATGTAGGAAGACAACCAGAATCAGATATTCGTGACAAAAGTTAAAGGCGTCCCAAGGTGGTGTAAATCGAAAGTCAGTTACCAGCGATTGCATGAGAGTACATTAAAAATCTTAACTAAAAGGATGGTCTTGCCAAACAAATGGCTTTGATATGCTGCAGTGTAAGTAAATCTGACCATTTTAGTGAAACGTCCATTCAATTTCCATATGTGGCTTCTGACATATGAGCAGCTGAAGTTGCCACATTTGTCACTGAAAATTAAATTCAAGCAAACAGGAGTGACAAAAGCTACCCGCATTGATAAAGCATTTATTTTTTTTTCTTTAAACGTTACAAAAATATGATACTTTAATACCTAGTGCTATCATAATGTGAAAATATGAGGGGTATGACTACTTTTGCGACCTCCACCTAACCAGTACTTAAAGTGATTGCGTGTGTACTGAAAAACAATAAAGATAAGATTATGTTTCATCTTAACTTTTCCTTTATACTTAAATGTACACGCGAGGTTGTACATGGACGGACTACGTCTTCAATGAAGGAATATGACAGTAGCTTCTTTTAAAAGTAATCGAGTTAGCATGAAAACAGCAAAAAAAAAAAAAAAAAAAAAAACAGGAATCATTTTTGAAAATTAGAGGGGAAATCAGGGTTTGACTGGGAAAATTCACCTTTAGTTGATTTTCCTTTCTAAAATGATTGTTCACAGAAATATAGAGACGTTGGGGAGGTGTTTGAAGGTAGAAGAAACGGTAATTATTGCGTTAATTACTGTTAAATAACAACTTGTAGTATTTGTCGGGTACAAAAAATAAACGTTCATCTACAAGACAAGACAACATCCTGTGTACGATTATACCGAATTTGACTCGTTTCTCGAAATTGTCCACATGTTTTGAGATAATCTTATTTGTTATTTATAAGTCATTGTCCGATACCGGTGGGGAATTGTAGTGAAACAAATTGTGAGAATAAACCCTGATTTCCCCTTTAACGGTTCTTACTCTCAGCGCCTACATAATGAATATGCAACAGTACAGGTTTCACTGGTGTATCAAAAACATACTACTCAAGTCGTCGGTCCTTGGTCGGTATCGTATGTTGTATCTGGTGAAAGGAAGCACTGTATTTACAAATAACCCACAAACTAATAACATCATTGCGACTCAGTGACTTCTGAGGTGTTTGACTAACTGAATATTTAATACTAGTGTACTTCCCATTGGCTTGTTGAAAGAACCACACCGTTGATTTGAATGAAAACTGTCAACCACTACCTTATCGTTTTCTACACTTTTTGTCGCTACTTTAGAAGAGTTTGAAATCGTATGGCAGAATTAACCAACTGAGACCTATTTATTTTCTTAGATTGTCTGAATGGTGTAATTAAAAGCCTTACCAAACTTTCACAGATGAAATTACAATGTTTTTACTTTTTGCCTACCCACG
Source organism: Stichopus chloronotus (assembly GCA_021234535.1). NCBI lineage: Eukaryota > Metazoa > Echinodermata > Holothuroidea > Aspidochirotida > Stichopodidae > Stichopus > Stichopus chloronotus. Next base: position 3,317,812 of record CM037840.1, read on the forward strand.
CAATCACTTTAAGCTGATCAACTATTTATTTCAAGGTCAATATAATAGATTCAATAATAACGAAAACAAAAGATTCCTCAGCAAAGTTAGGAGATAATATCACTCCTGCTTGTTTCAAGTCCACAATTGGAAGCAGAGGAGCTAACGTCAACTGGTGATATCTCGAGAGCCACGCATGGGAATTACATTAATATACATCCTTTCAACAACATGTGAAATTCTTACCTTCCTGGGAGGACCACAGATAAACGATGAATAATAACTCCGTGCAAATAATCACAAGGCAAGAGATAGTTACCTTCCTGTAACATATAGAAAAGATAAAGAACAATTCGCACATGTACACATATCTACTGATTCTTAACTCAGTGACCTACACATCAGGAAAATTTTCCCGAAACAAGTCACGAAGAGTCGAAAAGATGAAGGGGGCCGATGGCTTGGCTTAAAAAGAAAAAAAAAAGCGGGGTGAGAAAGAGAACCAGGGCCATTATTACGCTAAAGCGTTTGGTGACTTCGTCCAGGAAAGATTTTGCCAGAGTATTTGGTATCTTCAGTATACAGCAAGTTGGGTAGCTTACGTACATTTGCTTGGATTCCATGACTGCGGTTATCACAACCAGTAGAGACGACTAACTTGAGTGCCTGCAGATGAAATGTCCGTCAAAGAGAGAAATAAATGAGACCTGCGGGCGTTGCGGCTGACAACTCATGCGGTCTTGACGGTAGTAACTTGGTGATAGCTGTTACCACCGTTTGCGTTCGACACCAGTTCATGCTTGATTTTACAATACGCTTTGTTTCGGGCATAATTGTATGACTGAATGAAACGACTCGACGAAATCACGTAAGGAGTGTGGTCGGCCAAAGCAGACATAATTCGGTAACACTGCTTTATTGCAACCTCGTCTGGGCATATCTCGTCTGGGCATATCTCGCCTAGGCATATCCAGATACTGGAATTCGAAGGATAAGCCAATAGTGTGTCGTTCCTTCACCATGTGACACTCCCCCTTCAAGAGAAAAAAAAAAATGAAAGAAAGTTAAAAAGTCATCTCCCTTTTTGACAAACTGCAAATATAACGGGGTTCATCTATAAAGGGGTTCACCTTCAGTACTGAACAGCATTGGGAAACATCTAACAGCGTATGTTTTCATCAAACAGATGTGCTTCCTTCCGCCAATCTGTCGAAAAGTACATGTACTTCGACGCTCTGTACGGTGAAAGCGATTATTTATCCTGTACTTCCAAGTTAAGGGAATCAAGATTGTGAATACATACATGCAGCACACATATATATAATATACATATGCAGCAGAAATGTTGTTGTTGATTGGAAACCATCAATGTCTAATGCAGAGTTCAGTTTAACATTGATAACTTCGACCAAAGAACATTCCATGTTCAAGCTGGGGGGGGGGGAGGGATAAAAGACATAGTCATGGACATTATCTTACTGGCCACAACATTCGAAAAATTCAATTATTTATGGTTTTATCTTTCAACTGGAGGGGTGGCTCTCCAACAAAAGTTTTCCTTTGCAGATTTGGAGAAAGAGACCAGTGTAAAAAGTTATGACTGTGATATGTGTTTTGCAAATATCTATTCTCCTTTAAAGTGGGAAATATCACTTGCATGTAAAAATAGGTAGGGAATTAAAAAAAATGGTAGAAACACATTCGTCAAAACAAATTTCAAAGGTGCACGTATTGTGCTTAAATAATCCCACACACAAGAACTGGCATTGGTGGGTGTCTCATGTCCTTTTTTCTCTAGTCCAAGTTCAAGCGTTTGACGTTCTTAAGGCAGACTAACTAGAGTCCACTCGACACAACGCAGGAACAAAGTTTCCATTTTATTACTTCGGGTTGGTTGGGGACTGTTACCAAAGAAGGTAATGGATTGACGCACGATCCCTTCCCATAAATACCACAATATTAATTTACCCGGAAAAAGAGAAATGAGGTAAAAAATTCTGTGTGTGAGCGTATATATATATATGAATTGTCGACATACATTCAGGGGTGTTGCGACCGCGGAGGTTACCTTCCCTTTAAAAAAAAAAGAAAAAAACTCAGAGCCACGTTACTCGTAAAATTTGGAATACCAGTCGGACCAACCATCACTCTTCCCATGCTTTCACATCCATTGAAATACTATTGGATGGCATCTTTTTTAATGTGGCGATCATTTTCACAAGTTATAGATACAAGAACGTGTTCTTCTTTGTCAGGAAATCATCAACACTTAAAACAAACTAAACACCTGTAAAATGAATAAAAATTGTTGGAATACCTCTTCTGGAAATATAAGTTATCGAGGAAAAAAGACTGCGAATGGATTCAAAATATTGTATTTTTGTTTAAGGTCAACTGCTAGTTGAAAATTTCTCAAAAAGAAGAAAAACGTGTTATCGTTGGAAAGTAAAAACTGTTGAATGGACTTTTCCGAAATTACGATAGCATAAATATTCTACATAAGAGCAATAAAATTAGTACTAGCTTTGAGCAGAATTATATTTTTCTCATGAATTGAAAAAATGCAGACATTAGAACCATATTTTACGGCTCAGTACGTGAAGTCCAGGTCACCCGAAAAAAGCCGTTTCCGACCAACTGGGGTGGGGGGCGTTAAATTCCAAAACGTTCAGGTATGCTCCCACCAACTGATGGCGGCGCTTCGCTCAGATAGTCATGCCCACAGCGCTCGGAATGCTTTTGCCATCAGAACAGGTCCTCACCCCTGCCGAAAAGCCTGGATAGACGCTTCATATCTGATTTCGATGACGTATAAGAAGAATATGCTCCCAATCATTAGATCCTGGGGGTGCTATGGCAATTTCTGTTTACATGTTATTGACATTTATCCTCTGCCTAACATACGAAAGTTTTTTTTTCAAGATTTTGCTGATGATTTTGTACTAATCTCCAAAAGAAGTTTCTGGAAATTCCCATGTATGTATTGTCCATACATGCCCTTACTCACCATAAGCCTTCTGTTAGATAGTAATCCTGCTCATTAATTATTAACAAACTAATTCAGGAAAAAATCCCCCCCCCCCCCGTGAAAACAATTCCGGGAGTTCCTTCGCGTATATGCTCAACCCTCATATTTGCAAAGTACTAAAAAAAAAGTTTGGAAATTATTGTATTACGTTACCCCCATTTGATTTGTAGTAATCATACAAATTCCCATAGATTGACTTTTTTTTTACGTCTAATTGAAGAATTGCAGATATGATGTCCCTATTTCAAGACTGGATACATGCAGTTTAGGATAGCCCGGAAATGACATTCCTGCCCCCACCTGTCGGTAAAATTTATCATTGGTCTTAACATTTGCAATGTCTCATCAGTTTAGCTCTTTTAATACCATTCAAAGACACAGAATCCATTCAAAAGGTCGCAATTCTGCAAATACCTCAGAGATTTTTTCACCCTTGTGATCACGTAACATGACGTTACCCCAGGGAAAAAACCTATTCGACCTGTCCAATATGCCCAAATCCATCAAAAAGCGCAGTGCGTAGATCCCTGCTGGGGCAGCTTTAATCATTCAAACCTCAGGCTGTCACAAACATGCCCCCCCCCCCCTACATTTCAATTTGGACAGTAATTGCGATAGAGCGGCGTTCCTTAGTAGGGATGTCATGTCCTGACCTTTGACATGACATCCCACCTTGTCTTGTGTTTACCTTGTTACTTTTTCTGGTACTAGTTATCTGTCCCTTGGCAGGTGTCAGCCTCGGGTATCGTGATTCTGTAGTGTTGTGGCGTTTGGCGTGGTGGTACGCTGGGTTCAACCTCGACAGTCGATCCGCCCCTATATTGTCTTTCCCTGCTAAGTAATTCGCGGATATGTGAACATTGTTGCAGAACGCCATCGACCAAATTGTGTTCGCGATATCCGATAAGTCTTTCACGGGCCCACCGAGATGATTCAGGTACGCTGCTGTAGAAATATTGTCTGATATAATTTGCACGGATTTCCCCTTTATTATAGGCAAAAATGAACCTACCGCTAGTAGTACTGCGTACATTTCGCGATAGTTCGAAGGCATGCTGTGCAGCCTTTTGTTCCAGAAACCCGCGGCCTGTTTGTCTTGTATCCATGCACCCCATCTTGTCGATGACTCATCGGTGTAGATTTGTATTTCTACCGGTCGTTTGCAAAGTGAGCGGTTGTTCAAATTGTTCATAGCTGCCAACCACCATTCTAGGTCTTTTCTGGCTAAAGGAGTTATTGTTACCATATCCCCCCATGAATTTTTCGTTGCTAAAACACGGTATATACTTCGAAGCAAAAGTTTTGCTGGCAGTATAACTTCTGCCATTGCCACACACTGACCCGCTATGCGGGCTAAAAACCTTGCCTGAATGGTAGTTTTGTGCAACGCCCTCTGTATATCTCTGCGCAATTTCCTGACTCTGGCTTGGGGAATACAGTATGCCCGGTTTTGAATTAAGATTTGGGGAGGAGCTACTGATTACATAACCAATCCAGACTTTTGTTGATTCAGGTTGGAGAGATAACTCATTGTAATTTATAGTCCACCCCAGATTTTCTAAAGTGGAAGTTACAATTTTGACATGCTCATTAATGTTTTCTGGACTATCCGCCAAAAACCAGTTATCAACAAACAACGCAGTTCGAAGGCCTTGCGCACGCAAATAAGTAAGAACTGGTCGTAATGTCTTTGCAAAAAAAAATATGGTGAAGCATTCAGACCGAACGGTAACCTTGCCCAACAATAATACTGTCTCTTCCATTGAAAACCTAAATACGTTTGGTGTTCCGTGGCTACTGGAACATGGTAAAAGCCATTTTTAAGGTCTAATGTTACCAACAGATCATTCTCTAAAACAATAGAGCTAACAATGTTAATTGTTTCATCTGTAAATTTCTTTGGTTTAACAAAAGAATTAATAACTCTTAAATCTATTACTAGTCGCCACTGATTTTTGCCTTTTTTGGGTACCACATTCAGTGGGGAAACAACCAGTGGTTTTGTTGGACACTTCTTTATAATACCATCTTTAACCAATTGGGAAAGTTCTCTGTCTACAAAAATAGCCTGATCGACAGAAAATTTCCTGTTCGATAACTCAATGGGTGGAGGCAACTGGGAAAAGGGCAGTAAGACACCGTTTGAAATCCAGTCAATAACGGCCTCAGGGGTACCTATTTCCCGCCATTTGTTCAAATTAGTTAGTCTCATAATCATTAATCGCTGCTATTTGGGGAATAGGGTGGGTACCGGTTCCCAGCCAGTTGGTGGAATACATCACTTCCCTGCTGCCTGCCACCCCTGTAGCTCGATTCACGACTATTATAGTACCCTCTACCCCTAACAAAGTGAGGGCGGTGACCAAAACGTGCAATCGATTTTTGCCCCTGACTAATGGCTGCTAGTTCAGCTGCTACTTTCAGTTGTGCTACTCCTTCCTGTGTAAAGCACGACGAGTTTTTCTGCAGTGTACGGAATACTCGCGCCGTCTCTTGATCGAACTGAGCGTTTTGTAATAAAGTTGTTTTAAACTTTACTTACTTGTGTAGTGTCGGTCTATCAGTAATGTATGTTTCAATAAAATTGACGTTTCTGCCTTTTGACATCCGTGCACACTTAAGTTGGACCTAAAGTAGTAACTAACACTCCCATCTATGGTGTGTGGTCCACTTAGGGGCCCGTCTTGATGATTAACAGGGTAATGGGAAAAAAATCGTCAAGCGATAAAGAAAATGTTGCTTGCTTTTCTTTGAAAGGAAAATGTTGCTGTGAAACATTTTTATGGTGTTGAATTGCATCGCACCTACTTGAGTGCGTAGTCCCTAAAGTGCACAGAATCCCTGTACTAGTGCTTGCCATCCTATATGGCCCTGCTATTACGCCCACCTTATAGGCCCTACTGTACATTAAATTTCACAGTACTACTATATACTGTACATTGGTAATGTTGCCTTAGTCTGACCTGCTAGGATTTACCAGAATTTGTTCAGTTTTCATCACACTGAATTGTCAATTTTGTACCACTGTCAGTTATCCACAGTACAGAATATCCACAGTCACAAAAAGTCAAAATGTTGGTGCATTAACCTCAAATGAAATTTGAACTCTACCAAAATCGGGAGGAATCATTTGATGACTATGACCAACCCATAGACTAAGAATGAAATTAGTCAAGCTTTCTGTACGCTTCTTGAGATACGGTGTTTACTAGGTTTTCACAGTTTGACCTCTGATCAACCCAAATGCTCTTTGACCTTCACTAAAAACAACAGTGATCATCTACTCACAATTCCCCACCTACACATTAAGTATGACAATTTTTCATGATTGCCCTTATTGAGGTATTGTGTTTATGAGGTTTTCATTTTTTGACCTCTGGTGACCTCAAGCGAACTGAGACTACTACCAAAAATAGAAGGGATCATCTACCTAATATGACCAAACCACACATCAAGTATGACATTAGTCACTGCTATAACCTCTTCAGGTATAGTGTTTATATAGTATTTAATTTGTTAACAGGATTTCAAAATATGACCTCTGGTGACCTCAAATGACCGTTGACTGCCACCAAAACAATAGGTATCATCTACTTGATATGACTAACCCACACACCATGTATAAGTTGTCAAGGTTACCTTTATCGTGTTTACAAGCAAGGCGTCACTTACAGACATACACCCACACACACACATCACCATCCCATTAATTCCTTTTGCCTTCGGGAAGGAATAAAAAAAAAAAAAAAACATTGTAAAGAACAAGGGTACTAGCACAAATTTTGCTTTCATCTACGAATAGGCTTCCCCTTTTCTTTGTAGATTTCCAGGAGGAACAGATATTACACTGATGTTCTGCAGCAAACGGTTTATTCCTGAAATATTTTGTGTAATGCGCAATGTGCATAATAAGCCACTTTTGCAGAGGAAAAAGAAAGAAAATACTGTAACACTGAAAAGAGAATTGCACAAAGGAAATGCACTTTTAGGGGAACAAATACAGTAATAAGCTGTGATTCAGAACATGTTACTGCAACAGAGTGTGCAGGCAATGTACGGTATTGTTTGTAATGTGTACCATACTAGGCAAACTGTGGCAGAAAACTTTAAACAATTCAGTTCACAAAAATTGTAAACAAACAAGGGCACTAGCACAATTGGCATATATTTTAATACTGTAAATGTTGCTTACATTACATGATAGGTTGCCCACTCACACTGGACTACACATTTTGTACCTGTTCCAGCTGTCGCCGTTATTCGAGATCATCTTTCTCCTTGGCCTCCACCATCTCTTCTAACAGCTTGTATTTCTCTTTCTTCCTCGACCTGCATTCTCTTGCACTCTGTCTGCTCCTCCCCAGTTTGGTCTTCTGGTCGATACAGGGACTGTAGAAGCTCTCTTCCCCTTTCGGCCACCATGCTTCCTGACTTGCCACCAGAAGACTGAGAAAAGGAGGGGAGGAAAAATAGTGGTAATGCCCAGTCATGAACGGGAATTACAAAATGCAAATTATAGAAGGCACATTAAATTGTATCCAAACAGGATACCTTTTGATACAGTAACACTTAGATAATCATTTCAACTCTCAACTTCCTTCAATGGATCATATTCTATAACAAGCCTTCGCATACAAGATCTGAGCTGGATTAATTTGTGACAAAGTCTCATTTCTATACTGTCATTTTACATGACGTTTGCATAGTAACTGCAACATGTCAAAAGCATCATCTGAATTACAAACTTAATACACTATATCGATAAGCCTACTCCAGGTCACAGTATGATGTACAGTCAAAGGGACTGGTTATATGCAGCTTTCCCATTATCAGAATCGTCAGAACCTTTAAACTATTACGATAAAGGTACGGTAGTTGTTACCAGGCAAATTTTAAACTTCTGTAACTGGAATAAGAAAGTTTGATTGCTTCAGCTTTGGCAATTACTCTATGCATGAAAGGATATACTTGCAGTGAGATGCAGTAAAAAATGGAAAATTTTTCGGTAACTCTGAGGGCAAATTCCATCTTGTCAGAGGGGTCCCCTCCTCATTAGAAAATGTTTGCTCCGAGAAAGGAGCTGAGAGAAGATGCAAACTGGTGCCCACAATTTTTCGAACTACTGTACACGCTTCTTGAAACATCCATAAATAGTTTTTTGTGGGTATTTTTTTCATATTCCCATTCATACTAGTGTATACATTAGTCAAACTGAGTATATTTTGGGGGGCTTGTTTCCTTTCTTAGACCAGTAAAGCTATGAAACTTTCAAAGAAATTTGAAGAGATGTCTGTGACCCAACCTGAACCATAAGCAATTCCAGTAGTGTGCTGAGTCTTCAGCAAGCATGAGGCAACATTTGCGGAATGACACAGCACAAACCTCCACAGAGTTGCATTCATAAATGCTGGACATCCCAACGAAGACAAACCCATCAATAGACTAACGTTATACAAAACCACCACTAAGCTAAGATGCAGTACGTACAGTACAGTAGTTCTCTTTTTTTAAACGTAATGGGTGTAAACTTGATATACTGCCCTACTGCATCCTCAGCTTAAGTTGTAACGTTTTTATAGCAACAGAAGAGGCCTAGGTGGCCAATGTGTTCGAATCAAAGAGTCATACTTATTGCAATTGTCACCTACTCTAAAGTTGCCTATGTGCAATTCAAATATTGTAATGCAGAGCTCTTCAGGGCGAACATTAATTCATTCCTGACGAAGTGGCGCAAGGATTATTTCAGCACTCGTACAGCAAGGTGTTATCTAGTTTAAAATCAGTCTTGGCATATGTGGAGCACAACGTACATGCCCACAATAGGCTGTAATTACTGTACATTTTGCACTGTAAAATAGCTCTAAGTCAAAATACAGAGTTAAAGCAGGTTGTGGTACATGATAAGAGGTAAACCGTCGAGTTTTGTGGCATACGAACATTGCGGAATCCACTGCATGCCAAAGATATGCCAGGAAAATTGCTGACTATGCAGTGATGCTACTGACCAACATACTGCACGACATCTATTTCCTTCGCAACGGAAATAATTTCCAAGTCTAAAGTTGAAAATAAGGGGAAATTCCCATATGTTCAGAAGGTGCCGTATACGTCCTCTCTAAGGAGATTAATTGTAAGTAAAAACGGGGGAATAGGTGTCATTTTATGGAACTTAGAAGGTGAACAGTTCCAGAAATTCCATTTAAAAGGCTGAGGAACTTTGTTGGCACTGTTTACGGTTTGGGTAATATTTATGCACAAGAGAGATCATGAGAGAGTTCAACACTAAGATAGTGTGGTGTTTAACTTCTTGGAGTGTGGAATCAACCATGATTGGTTTCCTTTTGTAATTACGTAACGATTGCGTGACACCCCTCGAAATGAGACTGCAGGTTAGCCAATACCACTAGCGTAAGCCTACACCCTTTGTGATTATTCAACCAAACACATTGTCAAACCATGTCACAATCTCATTTAGGCGTATACCAAAAAGGCCTACCCTTGGCCTTTATCAGAGTAGTTTAGGCTTTAGCTATAGTATCGCCTAACTTACAGTTACACTAGTACTGTAGCATATATAATAGACTTAAGGTTAGCTACTTACGTTTCTACTGTCTTCGTGTCCATCTCCGGAACGCTTTTTGACATCGTCATCAGTTTTCGTCATGTTTTATCGATACCAGAAATGTCTTCCATGAGTATTTGCAGTTTAGTCTCCTATTCCTGTGCAGGACCTGGTTCTGCTAAAATTATTTTTTAACTTATAAATAATGTTCTCGTAATTGGCAGGGATGTTGAAATACATTATCCACAGGAGCCAGGTCCGTTAATGATGGTTTGGCTAAAGTTAAAAAGGTGATGTCTCTTGACCCAAATGCTGGCTCATAAGTTACAAAACAATCATACAATTTACACCAGTTTATTATAACAGATATAGGCTGCATCTTCATTATTGTGTTCATAGGAATGGCCTTGCAAAGTTTTGTGTTTTATGCCTAATTACCTCTCAAGATTCCACGTTTTAGGGCAAAATTGGCTTTTTCCCTAAAAACTTAGCACATTTCTGGATTTAACGTAATAGTAATATTACGTTGAACAGTTTGTGTACTCAGGTAAGTCCTTATAAAGCTTTAAGTTAATTGGTCTCATAGTTCTCAAGATATGCTGGGAATACAAATTTTGGAGCAAAATTTGATTTTCTTTCTAAAAAAATCAGCAAATTTCACTGGATTTGCCATTACAGTAATATTATGTTGATTTATGTGTTCTCATGTAACTACCCCACTTAAGTCAATTGGTCTAATAGTTCCCTAACCTTAACAATAGACTGTATATTGTTAATCTTCAGAGGACCGGAGAATCTATTGAATTTTCTATAGAGGACCTAAAATCTACTGTTTCGGTCCTCGATCCCATTCGAAAACAAAGGCACACGCACACATATTGGCGCGGACACGTTCTCATTTATACCACCCAACAGGACCCACCTGTACCCGTGGTCATTCTACCATGGGGTACCCCTGACGTGTCACTACTCAAGCTAAGTGCCAGCTGGACTTTCTACTCAAAGCACCACCTGTCCCCAGCCTGTGTTATCATCGGTGGTTTTCCAGAATTTCATGTAATGGGCCATTTTGCCCACATGTGGTCTTGGACTAAAAGTCCCTGAACATCCTTATGGTACCATCAACAGAGCATCAATGTGATAAGCCATCAACATTGTACAATAGAACCTGTAGGAGGAGAAGCATGTGTAGAAATACCTAAAAAGTGGTCAAAGGGTCCACGAGTGACCTTGGACCAAATATTTCTGAACATCCCAAATGGTCCACCACCTAAGGAACACTGTGTCTAAGTTTCAAACGAATTCCTTACAGAATGTATGGGGGAGAACCATTTTGAATAACTGTGGACAGATGGACAGACAAAAAGACAGACAAATAGACGGGACAGATAGACATAGACATAGACAGACAGATAGAAATATAAGCAGGGGCAGATAGACCATCATAGTGACACCGCGTGATCTCAATAGCTGACAGAAGTATACTGGTTCGAGATAAAAACATTCTTTACAATGGTTAGTCTACATGTCATGACCTCTTTAATTCATGATATTAAACAATGAATGTTAGATGATCTGGTGATTAATCATTACATTGTGCAACTGATCATTTTTGGTAGCAGAACAACAAATGCACTTTAAATTTCTGAAAACTGAGAACTTGTATGTACTATTCTCATTTTCATTGAAGTAAAAAATGAAAAAAAAACACAGGAAATTGCAGAAAAATAAATAAATAAAAAGCAAAATACATAAAGCAAAAGCATTTTGTTGTGTTTGGTATTCTGAGAAATTAAAAACAAAACCTTTGAAATGAATAACCTAAAACAAATATTTAGTGTTAGACTAAAACAAATGTAATATAGAAGACATTAAAAAAGTAAAACACAAATTATTCTTTTGTTTAAGAAATGTTAATAACTAAATTTTTAAAGCAGAAAACAAAAAGTTGTTTTTCTTTGAAAAGTTTGAACACCACCTTTTTAAACGAAAAGGAAAACTTCATTTTACGTTTAAGATCTATCTAAGCAAACAAAAAGGAACAAGGTTTGTTTTATCGTAAACAATAAAAACGTCCATTTTAGCCACTTTAAAACAATATAGTTCGTGATCATAGTTTAGGTTTGATGTGAAGCCTTTTCTTTCTCAAAGGACGATAAAATTATCTTTTCTACCAGCAAAGATTGACGCAAATGGTCCTCAGTCCTCCCAGGAAAAAGATGTAATTTCAAGTCCATAGAGAATTAGAGAACAAAGTCCCTCTCTATGGGACAGCTTAAGAACATCACGTGATTCTCCCTTTAGGTGAGACTGAATGAAAGAAACTGACCACGACTATTTCCTTGTGCCAACACAATTTCACTTTTATATTCCCTGAATGCACTCGTCAGAGTTATAAGAATAGTAAAGAGTAGGCAGGTACAAGCAGGGTTCGTATTACGTAGGAGAAACCACAGGAAGTCGACATTACTAACCATCACTAATTACACTTCCATGACTTTTCCAAGCCAGATCATGGATATGGGCCTATTGGGCATTGAATAGCATTGGCTCGTAACGACAGTCAATTTTATTCCAATTTGAGAACCAGAGAAAGAGGCAAAGTCTATTTTTTCTGAAGAATTTTGTCCAATTTTTACTAAAACACAAATTATTGTTTTTTAAGTATTTAATAAGCACAAAATGCATGTTTTTGCTTTAATTTCTTACAAAGAAAACAACATATATATTTCTTTTTAAATTGATGTTGTAATTTATGTTAAGTCCTTTAGTTTGGCAATACAAAATCAAACTGGAAGGGGCCAGAAATTGCTGAGAAGTTTTGACTCAAAATTGTTGCTTTTATTTGACTCGTATACAATACTTCTCAGTATCTCAAATGTTAAGTTTAGTATTTGAGAATCAGAAAGCATGGATACTCATGAAGCGATCCTATTCTACGTTGATAGTAGATTAACACCGGCGAATTTCGCCTACTCTTTTCGAACAGTAGGCGTCAGAGGGTAACGAGGCAGGAGTGAACCAACAATCCCATACAAACGCAAACCTGCTCCGGGTCACAGCGATTTAACATTCCCCATACAACGGACGAGAGTGTATCCGCAGTCTTTAGCCTCTTTCCTAAATACTGTGAGGGGTGAAGGACCTGTCCAACTAAGCAGACCAATTAGCTGCACCGAGCAACCTGAATCGAGCAACCCAATTGGACCCCGAATTCCAAAAGGGACCCCAATTTAATGCACCAGACACCCCCTCCCCCACAAACACACACACACACACCAGATCCACCGCAAACAGCCCCACTGCTCTAGTAATTTTGTCCCAAAAACATTTCCAAGTGTTTCTATCAGGGATTTGATCCGGGAACCTAGTGATTGTCTACAGCGCGCAGATCGTTTAGTCCGAAATCAAAGACGTGGACGTTTCTTTCATTATAAACGCCGACGATGATTCGATTATGAATGTCGTCTATGGCTGCACACGTCGCATATCTTTTGATGACGTCACGAATATGCTTTGTCTTGGCCGTATTGTGCTGGTGGATATCGAATAAACCGATATTACCAACAATCAGAAAAAAAAGGATTTCTTCGGACGAAGATAGTAAGCACTTGCAGGTATGACCCAGTAACGGTGTCGGCTTTTCCACACATTGATACAGCGGTTTGCCGTCCATGTTAAAGACGGTTCGATGGCGTAGGTTCTTTCCGGAGATGCAACCGGTGATAACAACGGTGCCTCGATTGCTACCCGAGATTTGATCAATAGTCCATGTGTCAAGTATACTCCTCTTAAGATTCATCACTATCTTCTCATTTCTCAGTTAATCGAACGTTTCTGTGAGCCATTCTTTGAACTGTAGTTGTACAAAACTCTTCGACGTTTATTTTAGACTCCTCAACCTGGGAAAGCACATTTTTCTAAGCCTTCCTCGAAGAGGGCGCCGTCGCCGTGCTTGTATCAGGAATAAATTGTGCATCCTTAGTTACTATTGCAGGCGTATAATGACGTCACCTCCTCAAAGATACTAACGATACTATCAAATTGCTCTATCATCTTGTAGATGATTGCACATTATTCGTTTTGCTTTGATTCCAACAAAAGTATGGATTAACTTGAGGAACGTTTCAACAACTCTATTTTGGATAAAAGCTTTGTCTTTTTCTCCTTTCGTTCGCGTATGGTATTTATAATTTAGAGTTCTGCGTCAATCTCCGTTACTTTCTTCATCCTGTCGAAATTGTTTTCGCAGTCTCTCGATTTTCCTCTTCAGCTGTAACCTTTGTTCTGATAGCTTTCTCTTCAAAAGTGCGTCTGTCTGCATCTTAATTCGGGAAAGATTTTTTGCTTTATTTCTCCGTTTTTACGTTGCTCGTCACTCAGTAGCTTTTTCGTCTTTCCTATCTACATACTGACGAGATTTTCCTTTGCCTACAGAATAACGCCTTCAAATGCCTTGATTAGTCTTTCCTTGCAAAGCTTCAATGACGCTAAAGCCCTTTTTTCCTCCGATGATGATGCATTGTAACCCCTCTCCTTAACACTATAGGGAGGGACTCCGTGTTTACTCAATGTACCGCATGATTTGGAACTCGATTCATTCTCGACGTTCTTGAACTGTTGCTTCAGGAATTTTTTCACAATGAGCCGGGTATTTGAAGATGCCTTTTATTTTGAACATTGCTTTGTTACCAGTGAGGTTACCCTTAGATTGGAATTCAAGGATAAGCATGGTGTCGAGTCGGTGGTTCGTTGGGATATCACCATCCACATGGAGCACGTAGCAGCTTTTACTAATGAAGTCGTCGCATTTGGAACAGTATGCAATCACCGTCGTAGTATCGCCACAACCGATGCAAATACTCACTGGAAACTCCTGACTCGACAATTCAAAAGGAGTGTCGCAAGCCAAGTCACTTGAATGTAAGTCTGTTTGGAATTCACCATCGCTTATTTCTGTGATTTGTGGTCCCTCTTTGCAGCGTGAACCGTCTGTGCTTACGTTTTCTTGCCTGACTGTAAGAATTTGCAGAAAATCCCGGCAACATCGGGGAATGCACGGAATCAAAATGCGGTAACGTCAATCGACCTGCTCATGAGTGACACAAGAGAGATTTCTAACGCGGATCCGTCTTGGGAGTTAAGCCATTTGCCATCTCTGATTTAGCTGCATTCGAACTTGAAAATATTTCTGTTGACAAAATAACCACATCGCATTTATTTTAAATGTAAACTTGGTAGGATGTTTAGTATTGTTAGGACAGTACAGAAGAGGGGTGGCCGGGGTTCTTGGCAACACTATTTTCATCACTAATGCTGCAAAAGCAATTGCATGGGGAATACGGTTTATCATTTCTTTACTTTTATTTTTCCTTTAATTTTAATGGTCGTATCAATTCACGGTATCCACTTGAAGTGAAACATCAAGCACTCTGCGTTAAACTCTATCATTAATCATAAAGACAAGATACTGACATCTCCTCCGCCATATTTGAAATGGATGAGAGATTTGAATAATAACAGACGCAAAGATCGATTTTCTGGTGAAAAGTAAAACGAAATTGAGATCCTGAAAGGACACACTTGAGATATTTAGTCTTTTAAGGCGCACGGCTTAGAGGTTTCGACAAAATGTAAAGAAAACAGACTTAGAACGAGTCTACTTGAGCTCGAGTAACAAGTCGAGTCGTCCACATTGCAGATCGAGTCAAGTCATTTCGAGTCAGCACTAGTTGTCGAGTCACACATGTTAAGGTTCAAGGACTACTTTCTTCGTTTGAAACTCCTTTCTTTCTCCTACAAAAGTGGAGTCCTTTGACTGGAAAGTTATTGTCATAATCGGTCACATGTTGGAATTGTCTTGCTGTTTACGAGACTTGCCGGCAACGGCTCTTCATTGATGTTCGCCTTACTGTGTCATCTGTAAGTGAGTAGTTCTGCGAAATTGTTTTAACACACTTGGCCTACCTTGTGTAGGGTCCCTGATACCTACTGTACATAATGTCGGAGCAACCACATATTATTGTCAATGAACTGATATGTTACATTCTGGATGAAATCAAGGTGCTACCGATGGAGACCATTGTCAACATTTGTGATACTTTCTACTCTGATATTACCGTGGAACATTCTAAGCAGTTGTTTTCTCTACCTTTATTTCAAGACAAGGAAGCGACCCTCAAATTCATCACGAGAAAAGGGGAAGCAAAAAGCACAAAAACCTTGAAGACATTATCACCAAGATCAAAGAAGTGACTGACAGCGAATTACCAATATTTGTTGCATAACACTTGAGGCAAATACCTCAGACATATGTGTCACCAGTTATGGCCAAACTCAACGATATTCAGACAAATGTTCCCGCCATAACCTCTACTATTCAGGATCATGTAAATGAAACCTTCTGGGGAAAGCCTTTCTAAAGTTAATAAGAGATTATCCCTTCTTGAATCAAATACGTCTTTTGGGAGTTAGGTCAATCCGCAGTCGACTACCCTTGCTGAAAGGATCCCCAGTAATCCAACACAAGCTAGAGAGGCTGAATTAGCTAATACCTGTGACAGATACTGTGCCCAGGCGATCTGCACCACTGATTCTAATAAAAGTGAAGGAATTACCTGGGCAACCGATGTAAACACAGGTACGGACACTTCTATTATTACTGTTGATACTTGGTCATCGATTGTGCGCCAAGGTGGTAAGCGGCGCGTGTGAAAGAAATGGTAGACTCTCGAGAACTCAGTGACGTGACCAAATTGATGATATATCAGGATGAATATTGTAAAGATATTACACCTGTCAGGTGACCCTCGGGTATTTTAAGGGTAGAGAACAACAGGAAACAAGAGTTATGTCCGGTTTTGAGGATGTGTGACTTTACTCGGTGGTAAGCCATAGCTGGTGAGCTATTGCTAGACGCGTTTCGACCCTGGGAGATGATTACCGGGTCTCATCAGTAGCGGTATGGATAAAAACAGGCAGTGTTTTGCCATAAGAATGTCGTGTCACAAATGGGTGAGTTATTCACGCATGAGTTGCAACAAGATCTCAATCAATGATTTATCCGTGGTGTCGATTTTGTTTAAGGAAATTTCCAAATTAAGAGATGGTCTTACGAGAGAGTCACTCAGATTGCTAGCCCGTTTGTAGGCAATGACTGGAGGATTCGGAAAGATCTTTTTAATGTATAGGGTGCTCTTTGATAAGATGCCAGTGTGTTAACAGGCATTGTTTGAGATCTTTAGTTCTGATATGAGGTGTGTAGGTGGACTTAAGAACAAAAGGTGAGCTGGGTGTTTTTGGTTTGGAGTAAAGGTGGTCTGCTAGGTTTTCAAATTTAATAGCGGTGATGGGGCTATTAATAAAATCTTCTGAGTAATCCCTCTCAAGGAGTTTCTGTTTGAAGAGGTTGACTCTTTCGTGAAAGTCAGGACGGTTATTACAGAGACGAAGCTGGCACAGTGCTTCACCTTTAATAAACCCTTTCAGACAGATTTTCAGGTGTGTAGTGTCTCGAGATAAATATTGAAAGGTTTCTTAAGGTTTTGTATAGGAGCGTGAATCGAGGTATCCCGATGTTGCGAAACGTTTTCCTTTGAAAATGAGGATATCTAGGTAGGATGCCTCTGTTAGTGAGGCATCAGCTGTAAGTTTGAGGGTTGGGTAGAGTGTATTGACGTGTTCCACGAAAAGGTTAAGTTAAGACGTAGAACCGTCAAAAAAACAGTGAAATGTCATCCCTGTATCTAAGCCAAGTGATAATTTTCTTGGATAGGGGTATGGTGCTGTTTTTCAGGAGGTGAAATTTAATATCGGCAATTTCTGGTGATGATTCTTAAGGTTGATACTAATTCAGCTGTTAACAACTATTTTAATCTTATGAGGTGTAACCTTTTTTTCACCAGTAATCACTTTACCTACCAGGCTTACTGCTATTTCTAGCAGTCTCATTAATCCCTTTTTTGATCACCTGCCCACGGGTTTTTTTTTGCAGACATCACTTCTGGAAACTTATTTTGCGATATTAGTGATCATTCACCGATTTTTTTGTCTAATTGGTAATATCCATACTAATGAGCCTACTAACAGACCAATGATTAGAATCTACAATAGTCGTAACTTTGCTGATTTTATTCAAGCTATTGAATCTTCTGACTTTTCGCATGCTTACACTTCAGAGGATGTTAACAATGCATACAATTGTTTCATTTCTGTCATCTCTTTCAATTATGATACACGCTTTCTACAGGTACAAAAGTTTCGTAAGGAATCCAAAAACAAGCCTGGATTACAGCTAGTATTAAAAAGTCAATACGTCATAAACATATCATGTTTCGAAGATATATATGTATTCCTTTTCTTGATAGGAAAACTAAGTTGTCTAAGTACAGATGTATTCTTAACAAAGTCATCATTTACTCCAAGTCATCCTACTATAAACGTATTTTGCAGGCTAGACAATACTCTGCCCAACACACTTGGGCTGTACTGAAAGAACTTTTAAACAAAAAAAAAAAAGGTAATTCTACCTCAAAGGTTTCAAAATCATGTACAGTAACGCAACAATTAGTAATGATATTGATTATTGCTAATGCACTTAATGATTATTTCTCTACTATTGGTACAAAGCTCAGTGATGATATTTCTTGCGACACAGTTCATGCGGACTTTATGCAGCCTAGTATACCTAATACCATTATCGTATCCCCCATCACTTACGACGGAATCTTGAGAGAAATTGATTCTCTTACAGATGGAAAATCGCCCGGCATTGATGGTATTCCTCCAAAAGTTTTGAAGTCTGTTTCCCATGTTATCACGCCTGTACTGGGTCACATTTTTAATCTCGTATTCACTACTGGTATTTACCCCGACGCTTTGAAAGTGGCTAAAGTCATCCCGATTCTTAAAAAGGGTGATTCAATATTGCCTGAAAATTACCGGCCCATTGCTCCCATGTATCAACAAGTTGCTGGAGAGGTCTATTGAAAAGCGATTTAGGTCCTTCTTAAATAACAATGATATACTCTTTGATAATCAGTTCGGTTTTTAGGAAACACCATGATACAAGTCATGCTCTCTTGAAGACAGTCAATTGTATTCGTACTTACCTTGATAATGGTGATAATACGCTGGGCTTTTATCTTGACCTTAAGAAGGCTTTTGATACGGTCGACCACACCATACTCCTTGATAAAAAAAAAAAAAAAGTATGGCATTCGAGGTAAAGCCTTTGATATCATGTATAGTTACCTGAGTAATAGAAAAAAATTCTTATATGTAAATGGCACTTATTCTATCTGTTCCTTCGTTAATGTAGGCGTGCCGCAGGGTTCTGTGCTGGGACCCCCTTTTTTTTTTTTTCTAATCTATGTTAATGATATTAAAAACGTTGTACCTAACGCGTCTCTAAGACTCTTTGCTGATGACACGAATGTATTTGTCTATGACAGTAATTGTATTACCCTTGTTCATAAAGCTAATTCCGTACTCAAGCAACTTAAGACTTGGTTTGATGCAAACAGACTTACCTTACATCTTGGGAAAACCAATTATTTTCTGTTTTCCACGCTAATTCCCATATTCCCCATACTTGTCCAGACCACTTTGTCATGAATGATGTTAATATCCTTAAAACGAACTGCGTTTAATACCTGGGTCTATTGATATATCGATGATCAGCTATGATTCAAGCAACATATTGACGATCTCTGTAATAGCCTTGCTAAGTTTAATGGAATCTTTTACCGCCTTAGGGCATCACTTAATCCTGCTGTAGCAACCCAATTATATTACTCACTCGTTTTTTTTTTTTTTAAATTGTCTTATGGTATGGAGATTTACGGCATGACTAAAAATTCTTTGCTCAAAACCCTGCAAGTTCTCCACAATAGGATTTTAAAAACTTTTTCTTTCAAAGACCGGCGCTACTCTACCAACACCCTGCATAGAGACATTGGCATTCTTAAGATCAGCGATATTCATTTTTCCAAAATGTGTTGGTTTTTAGTAAAGTTGTTAACCCTAGGTTTTCTACCAGTTCTCGTCCTAGTACTGGAACCAGTGCCCTTTTTACAGTCAGCAGGCACCATACTAGATACGGTAAATTATTGTTAAATAACTATTGTTATAAACTTTGGAATTCTCTTCCCAATGAAAATAAAAATGTTAGAACGTATGCCAGCTTTTAGCGTAAGGTAAAAAAAAAAAAAATTACCTAATCGATCAGTACACTGATTAAGTATCCCCGTCTTTGTTGCTTTCTTTGTTGCTTCTTTATTCTTGTTTTTCCTTTTTTTTTTCTTTTCTTCTTCATCTTTGCTGTAAAGTTTTCTTCCTGGGCACTAGATCGTTAAACAATTGTTTTTCTAGTGTCCTGTCCCTTTTTGTATTTCACTTTATATTTGTACGGACGAAATAATTGAGTGAATGAATGAGTCAAGTCAAGTCGGGTCAGTGCTCCATCCGAGTCAAGTCAAAGCCTTTGGAAAAGTCATTTTTAGCCAGCAGTCATGCTTGATTACGTCATTTTCAAGTCAACAAACAAAAAGTCAGTAACACACAGGCTAATGTTAAAGCAGAGGTGTTAAGCAGCGAAATTTCCAATTAATGTAGGCTCAACTGGTCCAGAAAAACTAAAAATTGTCCCAATACAAGCATGCATGAACATTTTAATGGCAATGTCTGCATTCCTACAACATATAGGTGAATCCATATGGGGCCTACATGGTGTTGCACCCAGGATCTGTAAGGGCTTATGTGGGCCAACCAGATGACCATATAACCCATATGGGATACTCATAGTGTCCATATACACCAATTAAACAAGTAAAACCCGGGACTTTCCTATGTGGGTCATATGGGTTGTCTGGGCTGACCCATATGGGCCCCTTAGATATTTTGAGTGCAAAGACATATGGGCACCATTTGTTCGTAAATATGGGAACCATAAGGAGAATGTTACCTGCGAGCCTTCTTTTCACAGTTAAGACCTGACAGTTTTGAGATGGGCTATGTAAGTAGTCGCAAAAAAAAAAAAAAAAAATAGACATAGCAGAGTAACTCAAAGCAAACGTTCTGTTAGCATACATAAAGACAATGGTTTAAGCTTTCGTTTTCTTTTATTCTCAAGTTATTAGTACGTCATCAAATATTCATATGAAGTGGAAGAAACCATTCTTACAACCTAGCTCTGGTGTACTATCCGGCTCAGGTACAATCACCAGAATATGAAAATTCCTGTGGTACCAATAGTTTAGTGAACTGTTCTTACTCCGCTCGCTATGCGTAAGACAAGTCGAGTCATTGATGTTATGACTCAGCATCAAGTCCAAGTCAAATCGTTAAAAAAATGTCGCTCATTCAAGACATTAAGACAGTACGACTCTGATAGAAAGCTAGAAATTGTAAGCAGACAAGGATCACGTCATAATTGGCTATCCGGCGGATTTTGTAGCTTAAGTCCATCTTTCACCGTATTACTTTGGAGGGAATCGTTCACGTTGCTTTTCACGTAACGATGTTTAGTAAACCTTTCTTGTTCGACCAAGTCCTCACACGAAACTCCCCAATTTATTTTCAGTTTCGATGAAAAAAGTGAACAATTTTGGTAGGCGGTTGAACACTATCTACGCAACGAGCGACGCAGAATCTAAAGGGGATTTTTTTAGGGGAAATGCCCGGGTAGAACATGACCTTGTTGCATGTACCCTTGGTGAAACATTTCCAGCATTTTTAAATGACGTACTTTTAAGTAGTAAAACTTAGATACTTTTAAACAGTGATATGTCAGAGAAGTGGTTCTTATGACCAACTAAATCGGTTTCTGCTCTCATACTCAATTGTGAAGGAGCGTCATAAGTAGTAAGCCTTTTAATATTTTATATTTAGGCATAAGTGTCGTGAAATTTTATTTTTAGAAATGCGGGTTCTAGTGCACGTAAATGAGTATAAGCTCAGAGTGCAACTTTGAGCGCATTCAACAGATCTTCTTGCGAGTCCTGACTGTCTAATGATTCTTCATTACTTTGAAACCTTGATTTGACAAGTTAGTATTTTAGATTTGGGGTCCTTTTATAAGCAAGAATCGGTTCGTTCAAACAACTTGGATAAAAGTGGATGCTCTGATATTAAACTCCAGTGTTTCAGAATGACCTCCTTTATTTGTTGGGGTTTTATATGGGGTGTATACGTCAGTTTGAAAACTAGAAGTGGTTCCCTTTCTTTGGGTTTTGGTGGAAAGATAGTGCTTACGTTTTTCAAAGGAAATGCCTCTAGTCGCCGTGGCAGATTCTTCTCCATAGTTTCGCAGTAGAAGTTTCTCTTTAAATTCGTCTCTTTTATGGATGAAGTCGGTCTCATTGTTATAGAGACGTATATAATGCAGCACTTTTCCATTAATAATGCCTTTAAAGGTGGCAAGTGGGTGTGCAGAGTTTCAAATGAGGTCTTGATAAGTTTCAGTAGGTTTGGTGTAGATTTTCGTATCTAATAAACCAGTACAGTGAAACTTAGGACCTTTGAAGATTCTCAGATCTAGGTACGTGACCTTAGAGTTAGAGATTTCTACTGTGAACTTGAGGAGATGATGAATTTCATTCATCTTCATCACTAGTTTCTCAAGTTCTGTGGCTGTTCCATCATAAAACAACGTCTCTCTCTGTAACGAAACCATTTTAGGATTTTAGGATCCGTTGGGATAATCTGTTTTTCGATTTTGTGCATAAATATATCACAATTTCTGGAGGAGCTTGGCTACCCATAGCGCAGCCATTTTTTTGGGGAGGGGTAAAACTTTTTATTAAACTAAAAAAAATCCTTTTGAGGATGAGTTCCATTAGTTTGTGCATGGTGGTGGGAGAAATTTTATTAATTTTTGTTTTGATACAAGAGGAAGCAAGAAAAAGTTCACGAGTTCAGAAATTTTCTCCGTGAGTGACCCTTTGCCACTGATTACGGGCCTGTGCGGGGTTTGTGGTTGTACGGGGATAGGTACTCCAAGGTGCTTTTATCAATCTCATTTTTAGAGAACATTTCTAGTAGCGTCTCTTGGACTAACCCTTTAGTTTCCGATGTTATATCAGTATCTAACTTGTCGTAGTGGTGACTAGACAAGTGAGTTTCGACTTCGGCTTGATAGTCTGTGTGATTCAGTGTAGCAATGCCGCTACCTTAATTAAACGGTCTAATAACGGCAGAGTGGTGACGTCGTTTTTCAATGCGTTTAACTCTGACTCGTTTACATTGCTTTTGACTTTTCGGCTAGGAACGCTAGCTATTTCTGCCTGTGTTGCTTCTAGATAGTCCTCTAGAGTTTCGCTGAAGGTCATTTAAGGTGACCATGTAGATGGAAGCCGGAAATTGCTATGGCCTGTTTGCTTTTTATCGTGCATAATGAAGCGAATTCTCATTTTTTTTCTCGTTAGGTCTTTAATAAACTTGGGAATTTCGGTTTCGGTTTGTACCGTGGCAATAAATTTCAGTCCTTACCCAGTGCAATAATCTCTATAACAGACTCGTTTCTGTCAGAGAGGTTGAGCACGAATTTTGAAGCTTGAATTTTATAAATTCCTAAATTTGTTTTAAGATATTACTATTATCGTTATCAGGAAAGTATGTCTCTCATAATTGTATGCATTACCTTATATGCAATAGTACTGAAACATTTAACACAGAACCATCGAGCTGATAAAGAGCTGTGCTTACGATTAAGGCACCCTCACGCTTCAGTACACAAAACTATAGTAATACTGATGGTCACATATTGGAAGCAGTATGAATTAATTGTATATTGATTGGATGTGCATATACGTTTCTATATGAATCAATGCAACGCTCATTAACAGTCCATAGTTTTCACGGTGATAAATGGATACTAAATAGAGATATAAGTTAAATGACCCTGGTCCTGATACTAATCTTCGTAGAACTCATCATCCTTCAATAAAAATGGAATAACAATAAAGTGAATATTTATTAAATTACAAATTTCTTTATAGGACTGATAACAAAAGGTGGCACCACAAAAAGAACAATATCGGATTGACCGAGTAGAGAGTGTCATCTTCAAACAAAAGATTAAGATAAGAGAAGCATGGAACATTTCGATAGAAACATTCAATGTAATATACGTATAATAAATTTTATTTGACTCAATTTTTAATCGAAACTTGGATTAATGCTTGATTACAATCTCTGACATAACCATTTTTAATAAGGTTCGTAACTAAGAAATTGTAATCAACAGTGTCAACGCCGAGCTACGATCGAAAAAAAAAATCATGGATAGCCGCAGAGCCTTTGTCAGATGCAATGAAAATATTGTTTAGGAGATTCAAGCACCAAGTGTCAGTGAGGAGACACGTTTTATAGGTAGACTGTTAGAAGATAGGTAAGGTAAGAATGCCCACCTGACCACCAAATGAAGTCAAACAAAACTACTCTCTAAAATAATGTACCATCCGAGCTGGGGCAATAATTAAGGCTATAATTATTCACTGTATCACTGGATCTGTTAAAGCATTCTTAAAAATGAGAACAATGGAAACTAATTTAAAACCTTGGGGAGCAGTGTATGTCCAGTATGCTGCAAATGACAAGGTTATCCTCAACATCCCCGTCTACTCTTTCTCGTATTTGGAGGTGGAGAACCACAAGTCAAATCGTTTCAGCATGGCAGTTTTATTTTCAACCCCTTTCAAAAAGTTAGCGTGAACCTCCACAGGCCTGGGTTTTCTCATTTGCCAAGAAAGATTAGATTTCATAAAAATGTGTCCACTTGGGAACCTATCCACTGGCAAACGTTTGACCTTCATCTTGTTCTGAAATTTTCTCAGCATTATGTTAAAGGCATCTTGGTTTCCTTTCTTATCGCGAGGTAGAGCCCGCTTCCAGGCCGAAACGAACTGCCGGGTGATATCATTGGCTCTCATATAGAAAAAGCCAGTGCAGACCGTGCCTTGAGCCGATGCCCTTTCTCTTTGAATAAAGAGATCCTCTGTGCCATTGAAATATTTAAACGGATCTTCCAGTAAGACCACATCGCTATCGACAAAGAGAACATCGATATTATTACGTAAAAGAAGTTCGATGTAAGAGACTCTTTTCTGAACTAGCTTTAAATATACTTCTGACCCATGTATCATAGGGGTAGAAGCCGACTCTCCCAAATGAGACAAAGCTGTGACGTATTTCAAACTTACATTTGGGGGATTTTTGGAAACCTCGTCGAATGACATTTTGTCCTCACAGATGACGAACATATTAAATGGTTGGAGGTTGCTGCTGTTTTTGCTGTTGGATTGTAACTTAATTCGTTGGATGCTGGTCAAAAGGTTAACGAAAAGTCCTAGGAAAGCGTGATTGACCACAGTAAGCACGAGTGGTGACTTCAGCTGGTAATTTAAAACATCTTCTATTGTGGGACGGAGTGTTTCAGTGCAATGGAGTTCGGCGACAGTTTCCAACGGCAAAGGCTGATCGGCATCTTTCATTGTGGGAGGGAGTGCTTCGGTGCTATGAAGTTCGGGGACAGTTTGAAACGGCAAAGGCTGGCCAAGACGTCCAACAATAAAAACGTCTATAATGGGAACGACATAGAAAAAAATATAATAATTCTAATGGGAATACGTTTCACATTGGTATGTTGAATATATGCATTGCACGTAGATAACTCGTAACGTTAAACAACACGAAAAGATATATTTTCTACCTGTCTGCGGTATTCATCTTGAATTGCTTTTTTTTTTTCGTAAGAATGTAATTATTTGAATTATTTCGTAAATATGTTAGTCCACAGTTTTCTTTGAAACCACACGTTCCCACTCATCACAGAGAACTTGCCCTGTCAATCTGACCCACTGCACCCAGCCTAGTTTGACGGTTGCCCAACCTCACTGCAGAGTACCTGTTGTCATATCCAAAGAAGTTTCTCACTGTGTCCATTCCTCCATGTGAGCGGACATTGATGTACCGTTCCTGCAACTACGAAATGCAGCCTTTGAATATTCTTACTCGAAAAAATCTACTGGACGTTCTAATCTTGTGAGCTTTACGAAACCGTGGCTTAACCTACGTCAGAGGACAGAAAAGGTACACTGACATTCCTCAGGGATGCTGTTCAATGCATTGTAAATTAGGTTGGATAAAAATAAGACAAACATGATTGTATGATCCGATCCGGTAGCTTTTAGGCTTCTACATAGGACCATGGACTCTTCACGGGCATTCGGCGAATGAAGCAGAATCGTTTTAGCATTGAGTAGGTGGCAAACTATGGACGTATCACTGACTTTTTATAGTATCGTTTTCTTAAATTGATATTGACGTTTATCCTAATAATTTAGGCATAGAGGAACAAACTTGGACGTGTAACAGCAAAAGACGTTTTCCCATCCATAGAGAGTTCATGTTCAAGAAAAGACTTACATGTTGACTAATGGTCTAGTTTCATTCTCACTAGGTGTAATTTCGGAGAGCTAGAAGTAAAAATATCTAAAGTATTGTAGTAACATTCAGTTCTCTCCTATTTACAGGTCGCTATGTTGGATAAGGCTTAATGTAATGAGGGTGGTAACGAGAGATATCACACACACAATGTATTGGCGTGAGAGGAAAAGCAGGGATGTTAATGGTTTCAATTCGACATAGGGGTTGATTTGAAGATTTGATTACAAATTGTCTCAGACCAGATAGGAATATAGCGTTATATCGAGGAGGTGTGGTTGACCGCACCTTGAGACCACATCACAAATCAACATACTATTTTAATGGTCAAGTAATCAATACTTGATGTTGTCATTTACAGTTTTAATTCAATTAAAGTCCATGCCAAGAAAATCTAGATAAATTATATCAGTTTTACATTTTTGGGGGGAAAAGCCTTTCTACTCTTCACTCTGTAATCCTACACCTCTTTTTCTTCTTCTCTGGTTACCTTCAATATACACATCAAAACAGAGAGACACGCCCTTCTCATTATTCTCTATTATCTATTATCTCATACCTGCGAATAGTCAAACGAGACTATTACAGGGGGGGGGGGGATTACACTTGAGGGCTTAGAATGACATCTATAGAGAGCCAACCGACTTAACGCCAATTCTTATGCTGTTACATGCAATGCTGACACGCACTATCAAACTAAGGCATTTCACATGAGGGCGGTTTGTAATCATTTCTTTGGCAACATGTCCAATTCACTGACAATTTACAACAACACTAAAATAGATTAATTCAGAGATAAGCCGTATCACGTCGGTGTTGCACATATGCCCTTCTAGTAACTGTGCAAACAAGAGAAACAACCAGAAGTAGCAAAAAAGAGAACTTTCGAAGTTCAATCTGTAGCCCTGGCATTCTTTTTTTTTTTTTACAGTGTCATAATATGGTGAGTTTATGGCTACCTTGTAACGGAAAGTGGCTAACAAGAATGCAAAACAAAAGAATGTAATTTATTAGCTTTTATCCCATCGTTTTAAATAGAAGTTGCGTGGATAACCTCATGACTGGCGGTTGCCTATCGGTATGGTATTTTGTAATCAATATGCTTTTCTTTCTTTCAACCTGCAATGACGAAAGCAAACTGCTGCTTTGAAAAGAAGAGCAAATCTATTGCAGATAAAAAGTGTTTTAACCTGGTAATTCTCAACAATAAAACTGTTGCCGTATTCTAATTTTTCATCCATAGATTGTTTCCATTTCCATCAAAGGTTTGGTGGGGGAGTCTTCCTCATTTGAATTTGAACTGTGGAAACGTGTTTTTAGACTTTAAAGGCTGCGAGACATGAAATGATATTTTGGTAGATTGGCTGCATAATCTTGTCATAAGGCGGGAGTTGTACCATGGGATATTTCTCTGTCTGTTTCTTTCTGCCTTTTTTGTATCCTCTGTCATTTAGTACCTTCTGGTAGATGTGATTAGCTCCGCTGAATTCTGCTTCTGCAGAAGATATTTCCGACAGACGTCTGGTAATGCCTTTTGGTATATTTTCCAGCATCTTTGGGGGTGGATTGACTTGATGTCTACGTAGAATGAAGTGTTGCTTGACTCTAGGTATGGTTTGTATCTTGATGTGGTCAGGTCTAGGATGACGTCAAGATAATCGACTATTTTATTTTTTGGCTTGTTCTGAGATTATTGGCCTTGAAAGTTTAACAGATGTCTGCCGGTTTTTCCTTTTTTTTTTTTTTGCGGGTGGCCTTGAATATGTTGAGACCGTCGTCACAGTAGAGGCCAATGTTTTTCCCGTGTTTGTCTTGCAGTAGCACTACAAGAAAGAGTTCGGAGCACCCTGCGCCATTAAGGCTGACGTGAAGAGGTGTTTGTGTTGTCGCTGACGATGGTGCATCTGGCCGGAAATATTATTATTCCTTCAGTTGTTTATTTTGTGAGCACTGTCTCGGAGGTGCCAAACGTACTCTGATACTATTGTACTGTATCAGTTCCTGATGAACTTATGTCGAGCACCTTTATAGACAGCACACCACCAACCATGAATCAGATAAACTTCAAATACTCGACCAAGTGAAGAAACAAGCAAAGCAAAAACAACACAAAACAAAACAAGAACTCAAAGATACCTCCGGCCTTAGAAAACCTACGCAGTACATCAACTAACTGGAAGTTTTGGAAAATGAGTTGGATAACCTAATCACTAAAGCTTGAATAGAGTAAGCTCTTTGTAGATGCATGTCACATTACCCATTAATTCAAAGCCTTTGTTTGGTAGTGTCTAAACGACAGGTACAGTCACACTCAGGTAATACTTAAGTACCAGTTAATTTAAAAAAAAAAATATCGTTTTCTTCATTTTTTAAAAACTTTGTCCACATCTGGCAGGGTAATTCCCTCCCCCCCTCCGATCCGCTAGTGGCTATGTTTCCCTTGAATAAAAGGCATTAAAGAAAGGAAATGTTACTACTTCAGGCAGAATTGAAGCCCATTGAAATCCTGTTTGTCAACCCACAATAAGATAAAGAGGAAAGTGTGTTGTATCTAATTACCTCATCGACTAAGGTCAATTTTGGACCAGGTGTCAATACTAGTTACAGATTGGCTTGCGTTTACGATATATAACCAAGATCTGGGTGCAGTCCGGTTTGCACCGTATTGAGAAAAAAAAATGTAAATCAAGTTTAATGCTACTAAAATAGTTTGCATATGTCCTACTACAAACCTGAAATATCATTAACATGAATTATTCGCTTCCAGTGTGAAAGTTATACAAACTTGAATGAGAACTTCGATTACTTGTTAGGGATACTACGCACCCTTTAAAATATTCCATGAGATTAAAATCAAGAACAGATTTGCAATAACAATGCATTTTGTAACAGAAGTAAGTCAAATGAATAGAAAATACCACTGATAGTTGTAACTTGATTTTTTTTTTTGTTATTCTTTATCACGGAAGCAGGAGAACGAAAAAAAAAAAACGTTACTACATCAATTTGTTAAGTGAGCAATTGAACAATTTTCTGAAAATGTTGACTTGTTCCACCTTATCTTTTGCCCTATGGCGTTATCTGCCCGGCGGATATGTGTTAGAGCAGGTACCCGCTCACTTCGAAGTTCATTAGAAGGGACCGTTCCGGAGAAGGTCGTGACACTTTTCTTAAGGTATTTTGCCGATTAGACCTTAAATCACGTGATCTTTGATCTCTTTCCTCTGGGGTACCAATTTAGTGTCGAGTTTTTGAACTTAACCTCTCAAGGTAGCGCAAAATCTCCCAGCTGTATACTACGTACAGGGATGAGACAAAAAATTGCAAACTTCCTAAATTATAGGGTGGTTGGCGAATACGAAATATATCGTCGACCATATACAGTGTAACGTCATTACAAAAGAGTGCGTAAATCAGAAAGGAACAACAAAAAAATCTGAAAGCATTTCAGTCACGCACACCTTAACACACATAGAAAGAAACTATCAGTCGAATCGAACATTAGATTAGATCAAATTTGTAAGAAAATCCTAAACCACTGACTAGTGCGATATTTTTCTAACGTTTGGATCCGATATGTCGTTGAAGTGCAACTGACGTCCCAAGGTATTGTACATTGAAAGCCCGTTATTAGTAATAGCATGATAGTACTTGGAAAATCTTAATTAAAAGGATGTTCTAGCCAGAAATGCGGCTTTGCTATGTTGCAGTGTAAGTAAATCTGACCATTATAGTGAAACGTCCATACAATTTCCATGTGTGGATTCCGACATATGACTAGCTGTTGTCAATTTAGTTACTGTAAGTTAAGTTGAAGCAAACAGTATTAATATCATCTCCCCACGTTGATAAAGCATTTAATGTTTTTTTTCTTAAACTTTACCCCGAATTTGTGACTTCAATATCTAGTGCTATCATAATATGAACGTATGAGGGTTATGACTAGTTTTACGACCTTCACGGAACCAGTACTTACAGTGATCAACTATTGATTTCAAGATCAAAATAATAAATTCAATAATAAAGAAAACATAAGACAGCAAAGTGAGGAGATGATGTCACTCCTGCTTGTTTCAAGTTCATATTTGGAAGAAGAGGGGCTGACAACAACTGGTAATATCTCAAGACCCACGCATGGGAATTGAAAATATCCATCCTTTTAGCAATATGTGAAGTCTTTACCTTCCTGTGAGGACCACAGATAAACGATGACTAGTAACTCCGTGCATATAACCACGAGGCAAGTGATAGTTACCTTCCTGTAACATACAGAAAAGATAAAGAACAATTCGCACATGTACACATATATACTGATTCTTAACTCAGTGACCTACACATCAGATACATTTGCCCCAAACAACTCATTTAGGGTCGAAAATATGAAGGGGACCTACGGCTATCTGAAAAAAAAAAGTAGCTGGTGAGAAGGAGAACTAGAGCCTTTATTACGAAAAGGAGACTGTTGACTTTGTCCAGGAAAGACTTTGTAACACTATTTTCTTCAAGTTGTGGCAAGTTGGGTAACTTACTTACGTTTGCTTGGATTCCATGGCTGCGGTTATCATAACCAGTAGAGGCTACTAACTTGAGTGCCTGCAGATGAAATGTCCGTCAAAAAGGGGCACGAAATAAATGAGACCTGCGGGCGTTTCGGCTGACGACTCATGCGGTCTTGCTGGTAGTACCTTGGTAACAGCTGTAACCACCGTTTACGTTAGAGACTAAAGTTAAGTGTAAAAACGTTACGTATTTTTGATATCCATTCCATGTGGTTATTTTTTTCACTAGCTTGACGTCAAACGTCGGTGAAGTGTGAACACATTGTTACAGCTATGGTTCACTGCAACCTTTTCTCTTCTTTGTTCACACTCTTCTTTCATATCGAACAATCACTTCATACATGAAAGAAAAACCAGCCGACCAAAAGACATGAGACATTTGGATACTGCATAGAAGTTAATGGTAATCGCACGGTATTATTGGACTTAGTCCTGAAAAGGTGCTATGGATGCTCCCGTCGTCGTTTTGATAACTGTTCAACTGAAACTAGCATTTCATGCTTGACTGTACAATACGCTTTGTTTCCCGCAAATTGTATGACTAAGTGAAATGACTCGACGAAATCACGTGAGGAATGTGGTCGGCCGAGGGGGACATAATTTGGCAAAACTCCTTTATCGCAATCTCGTCTGAGCATGTCATGTCCTTTTTTTTTTAGTTCAAGGTCAAGCGTTTGACGTTCCTAAGGTAGACTAAGTAAAAGCCACTCGACACAACGCAGGAACAAAGTTTCCATTTTATTACGGGGGGGGGGGGGGGGACTGTCAGCAGTTACGGACATTGCTGTCTGTTAAATCGGCCAATGGAGTGAGAGTCGTGTTATTTCCCTCGTTGTAAATTTCTTATCTTTTCCCTATACGTGGTGTAGCGTTTCCAAGCCTGGTCTGTCTCTTTTCACTGGAGGTTCCAACGTTGCCAGGTTACAAATAAGTTGCTGTGCAACAGGATTCAATACCCAGATTACAAGGTACTAGAAGAGAATACGTTGCTTAAAAGTAATCAATGTTTCGCTTCCTTGTCCTTCTTTGTCCTGGGACAGAAAAGTTGTTCTAAACCGGTTAAAAGCGGTGACATCAGTGTACAGTATGTGACACGTCCCCCCTACATTTCGATAGGTTTTTGGCATAATTTGAGATATATCCCCACATTTCGTAAAAGAGAAAGTTGGGTTCCCTTTTCTGATGGTAGACTAACATTATAACAAATACCGCCCACAACTTTGGTGAGTTACTGAAGTAATCGTTAGATTACTTGACCAACTTAAGTTTTCACATACCAAGGTTAGATTCATCTACACATCCCAAATGCCAACATTTTCCGTGCGCTTTGCGTTCAGTGTTCTGTTTACCGCGTTATGTTAATAGACAAACGAAGGTAATGGATTGACACACGATCTCTTTCCATAAATACAACATTTCAAATTACCTGGAAAAATAAAAAAAAACAGGTGAAAATTCTGTTTGTGAACGTGTATTTGAATGAATTGTCGACATACATTCAGGCGTGTCGAGACCGGGGAGGTCCCCTTCCAAAACAAAAAAAAAAAAAACAATAAATAAATAAACTCAGAGCCACGGTACTCGGAAAATCTGAAATATTAGTCTGAATTTTTCATTTTTCAATTTAGTTCATTTTATGACGTTATGACATTTTATATTGTACCAGGTTGTAATATTACCTTGTAATTTAAAAAACAAAATTCTCATTTAATCTGAAATTTCCTTTGAACTTTTCATATTTCAGTCCAGTGGTGAGGATAGTCAGAATGTCTGACATACCAGTTGATTTTTTTCATATCTCAATCTAGTATATTTTATGACTTCAAAAGAAGTCAATTATTGCACTTGATTACATCCGTCTGGAGGTGGAGACACCTCCTCGCTTGCAACCCTTTCACAAATCTAGACCAAACATCACTCTTCTCCTGCTTTCCCATCTATTAAAATACTATTGAATGGCACTTTTTTAATGTGGCTCTCATTTTCACAAGTTATGGATACAACAACGTTTCTTCTTTGTCATGAAATCATCAAAGCTTGAAATAAACTAATAACCACCTGCAAACGGAGTAACAATTGTTGGAATAACTTGCGTGGGAACATACGTTCTCGAGGAAAAAAAATCTCCCCATATAGATTATAAATATTGCGCAGGATTTTGTCTAAGGTCACACGCTGGTACTTTTCTCAAAAAGAAAAAAAAAAAAAACTAACTTGTCATCGTTAAAAAGTAAAAGCTGTTGAATGAACATTTCCGAAAATTGAGAAATAGCAGACATGGGAGCTATTTGTAAACGCTGGGTACCTGAAGTCTAGGTCACCCGAGAAAAGCCGTTTCCGACCACCTGGGGTTTTTTAAAGCCCAAAACGTTCAGGTATGCCCCCACTAACCGATGGTGGCACTTCGAACAGATAGTCCTGCCCAGAGCGCTCAGAATGCTTGTGCCCTCAGGACACGTCCTCACCCCTGCTAAAGCCTGAATAGATGCTTCATATGTGATATCGATGACGTGTAAGAAAAATGAGCTCCAAATCATTAGACCCTGGCGGTGCTATGGCAATTTCTGTTTACATTTATCCTCTGCCTAACAGACGATTTTTAAAAAAAAAAGTCGCTGAGGGTTTTGAACCAATCTCCATTAGACGTTTTATGGTAATTCCCATGTATGTATTTTCCATACATGCGCTAACTCACCGTAAACCTTTGATCGAATAGTAATCCCTCTCATCAATTAGTAGCAAACAAATTGAGGGAAAAAACTCCTCCCCACAAAGACAAAAAGAAAAATTCAAGGAGTCCCTTTGCGTATGTGCTAAGCCTCAAATATTTGCAAAGTACTCAAAGAAAATGAAAGAAGATGAGTAATTCAATGTGATTCTTGTATCATCTCACCCACATCTGATATGTATTTACCGTACCGTTTTTTATAGATTGATTTCTTTCTTATGTCTAATTGAAGAACTGCAGGCATTATGTCCCTATTTCAAGGCTGGGTATATGCAGCTTAGAATACAAGCTTTTGAAGCCCAAAAGTTTCTTGCACGATCCGATTACTTGAGAGAGTCCTATCACACATACCCTGATCTAGTCCAGCTGTTGTCCCAGGTTAAAACCCCTGAGCACGCATCCCGAACTGTCCTTCAATCACTAGACCATAGTGGCCCCCACCTGTCAATCATCAGATTTATCATCTGTCTTAACATTTGCAATGTCTCATCGGTTTTGCCCTTGTAATATCATTCAAAGACACATAATCTATTCAATTTTGCAAATTCAGGATGGGGCAATATTTTGCTCACAATTTTGCAAATACCTCAGCGCTTTCTTTTCCCTTGTGATCCCGTTAACGGACGTTAAACCAGGGGAATACCTATTGGATTTGTTCAATATACCCAAAACCATCAAAAAGCGCAGTGCGTGGATCCCTGCTGGGGCAGCTTTATTCATTCGAACCTGTCACTTTGTCAAACATGCCCCCCATACATTTCAATTTGGATTGACGTTCCTGCCTTTTGACATCGGTGTACACTTAAGTTGGACCTAAAGAAGTTAATATTATTGTTGTAATGGAAATAATTGTTCATTCCATCTCGAAGAGATTAAGTCTAGAAAGTCCTCCATCAACGTTATCATTCAATAAACAATATTATGCGGTGTACATGCTGCTAATGTCACTTTGCAAAGCATCCTTGTATCTTCTGCTCGAAAATACTGTCAGGGAATAAATCTTCTAGTGCTCAGATGAGCTTTCTGTGCTATCTCTGTGACGAATACGTCGACTGAACGTCTTTGCTCACTACCAAGATTACTTTGATCTCTGAAGGTTTTTATTACAAACCCTCGAAGACGATAGCAGCGTCACCAAACTTGTTACTATCATTTTATGGAGTAGTCATTTAAACGCACATGCATCGTGCACACTGTCTGGATCTCTTTGCTCTGAAGTGAAAATTGAAATCCAGATCGTCCTACTGGGGTCACTATCAGGCAGGGATGGCTTAAGGTCTAAATATTTTTCGGGGAAATGGGTATTGTTAGGGATGAACCATCGGCGCTGCGGTAAGAGAGCGAACCGCTCCCAGCTGCGGTGTGTAGTCCACTGAAGGACCCGTCTTAAGGCTCGTGGTGGGGTCCAGGGGCAACGACCCGGGGGCTGGAAGCTCCACGATATGTACAAACTGGGGATATTAGAACGACCCATTTGTGTGTATTCACACGGCATTTGCTGAGCATTAAAATGTCTCCACTATTCATAACTTCACCATTATTTTCTTAAACTTAGTCTAACAACTGCCCGATAATATCTTCAATTTTTCCTTCAATATTATCAATTTTCAGCATTTTCTTTCGATGCAATAAGCACCCCGAATCGACACATCTTAATACCGGTTTCGGTAAAGTCTTTACAATGAAAACTTGCCAGAATTCACATAGAATACGTAATGACACGGTCTGGTACTTCGGTGGTACTTCCATCATTACCCTTTCAGATGACGTCTCTTGGCCAAACCATGAAATTACCGCCTCTGTGATAGTTTGATGCTCAAACTCATAGATTCGAACACAACACTTGTCTTGGAAAACTTTACCTCTTCTGTCTAATTCAGTCTATAGATCCTACGACCTTAGAAGGCTTCTCTCAGTTTCAAAACGTCTGTAATAGTAATAGTCTTTACAACCGCGCTATCTAAGCCACACCGTATATAATAATGCATCTACGTAACTGACTGTTTTGACGGGTGGATAGTTCTATGTACGTGCTTCTAAACTCATGAATATTCAAAAGGCAGTCTCGCGGATCGGTTTAATTGCACGGAGGCAGGCATGCAGGTGCGGTTATAATATCCCACTGCATCCGTGCACCCGCTGTCGCATAGGAGCGGTGTATTACACTATATGTGAAAGTCCTTGCATATGTTTTTTATCCTTTTTACGCTACAAAGCTGCCTATTTTTAAGTTGATCAAGTTAACAGCTGCTTCTACTCACTTCGTGTTATGTCGTCTCTTAATATCTGGAAAACAAACCTAAGGACGTACCACATAGTCCTACATCGTGACGGGTAAGATAAATAATTCTTTGCATTTATTCGTTTTGAAAACACAACAATTTTGTGATTTACTTTCAGCGAAGAGTTGTCCTATACTATTTAATTCTTTGTCGAGGGGAGGAAGTTATTACCATTTACGAAAGCAAGAATGCCCTCACATATTCATCAAAATATGTTCCGTAAAAATGTATGGACAAGACACTGAAAGATTTAAAATATTAAAGACATTATAGGCCTACAGCAGCATTCCAAGTTGCAAAAATGCACGGCCAAGTTAAAATGGAGAAAAATTACTTACAAAGAAATGCTGATCTTCTTTCTTTGGGAGGAGCAACATTTCCATTAAACGTTGATAAAATTTGAATTTTATATGATAAAGTTTTTTTTAGTTGATAGCATAGCTAGAGCATTTAGGTTATCATGAGGCATGGTGTTTCTCAAAAATGCCTCCTCTTCGAAAATGGACAATTTTGTAAACTTTCGACTGTATTCATGCTGCATTCCTTTTTTGCGCAGAAAGTCCATTAGAAGGTGCATTAAGTCTAGATTGGAATATCATTAAAATTTTGTCATTTTCCGGCATTTGGAAAGTGTTGTATAATACTATCGAACTTTATTCATGCTCTGTGTTAGGAAAAGATATCCATTAAGAAATCCAATCAACTGATGTAGGATAATACAAGATGTCACAAAATCGTGACAACAACATATGAAATTTCCTAAAGTTTGTACAAGCTTTTATTCGACCTTACAATATACAAACTAATTTTAGCATAATTCTTTTTCATACAAATTGTTTCAACATTGTATCAAAAGCCAGCTCATCAGGTAGTATACTTTCTCCCCACACAGTATCCAATACAATGTCAGCTAAAAGGAAACATACTACATACTGTACCTAACAGTACATGGTTCCCATTAGTCCATGTTAACAGAGCACAAGTCCAGTTTGGATTTGATTTTGCTTTTTAGTACCAGCTCTGAAAGTTTTCTGCTTGATTTGAAAGCTGCAAGTCTATTCTTAAAAATGCAATGAAGCAATCTGAACAATAAAGCGCAAGTAAAACACATGGCCCTTTTTTAAGTAGTGCACAAAACAAGTTCAAATAAGGAGTGGTCGATTTCTTAGCCTGACCCTTTATACATGCGTATCAGACGATCCCTTTCATACCACCCAATATGTCTCACCTTTTCAAAAAGAAACAGTGAAAACCCTGCTAAGTACATCAAAATATTTTTTGAAAAGGTGATAACTTCCAAACCACCCCACCCATATGGCCTTCACCTACAACTGCAGCTCAACCGTGAAACAATGTCTAAATATTGTCAAATGGACATTAAAAATAGACTAGACAGTGCGATGTATCCTTTTCCAACTCTAGATGTCCTAAACAAAGATTTCCTGATACACTGAAACAAACTAAGCTTACATAAAATAGGCTCTAATTCTGCAAAAGATTCTTTTTAATACAACCTTCACCTGGATTTAAAGAGTAATTGAGAGCGGTTCACTCAAAAAAGGTCATTCCCTGGAACTCCAAAGAAGTGCAAACCCTACAAATACTACAAACTTTTCATTTAATGTGAAACCTTGACAATAATTGTCATGACAAAAGAAAACCAGATGCAATGTTTATCATCACACACACTTCCAGTGACTAGCGAAACCTAAGCCCTTCATCTAGCCCCAGTGTATACAACTATGCAGTCGATATGCCAAATAAAAAAGAGCTCAAACGGTGGAAAACACTGCAAGAAACTTTCAAAATGTCGGTGGTTTACGCACCAAGACAATTACTGAATATAATCAATGCTCTATGGTCACTGTAAAGTTATGACGGCAACTGTCCTTCTTGCCCTCTCATGAAACCCGGTCGTTGTGCATAGTAGATCAACATCATTATCTTGCATACACAAGGCTAAACATAGTCTTCATTACGTCTTAAAAGTTACTGTTTTTCCAACAGAAATGCTACGTATAAAATCATTTTTCTCTCCATTACTGTGCAGGTATGTTACCTTTTCCTGCCCCCCCCCCCACATTCCACCCCTCAATTTTACTTCTTGGCATGGTAACTTGTCCTACAACTTTATTTGGCTCTTTGGTTCACAACAACTATCTTGACCTCCTTCCAACACAATATTTTTGAATACGTTATTTTGAAAGGTCTAGTTATCACGATATGTCTATTCAATACAATGAAAACATGGACGCCTGTCACACATAGGCTACCAAACAAACCTACCTACAGTATCATTGAATGTCATGTGACATATTCCATGGAGGTGGAACTGATAAATTCCTCCCAACAGTCACACCAAATGAACTTTTGATAACATTCCTTGGCAACCATAACTTATCACATGCAGTGTGTGATTTCACTTGAAGCACAACTGGAGCATGATAACAATGTCAACGTACATGTTAAACAATTTAAAAGCATGTTAGTAACTTGCTACTCTATTTCTAGTAGGCCTGACTGACAAAACCATGACTGTGATGTCACAAAAAAAAAAGTCTGTAAAGCTGTTTAATCGTAGCACATTGCAAGTTAGTTAAACTGTTGAGATGTTAATAGGCCTATATTCTATTAGACGGCAAGATATGGCCAAGATGTGAAATCAAACATTCAGATAATAAATCCATCTCTATTCTAGCCTAAGTACGTTCCACTCACAATATTTGGTTCATAGAGCTACCATGGGTGTTATACAGTGTGTTACACAACAAGTACAGCATATTGGATGCAGGATGCAAGTTGTTCCTATGACATTCAGACAGAAATCTGAGAACAAATACAGTATTTGCCAATAGCCAGCACTGAGGATACTGTATATATATCTAAGGACGTCAAGACAATGAAAGTAGCAGAAATGTTAAGGTGACCTATAACGTACTGCAAATCACATACTTGATAATCTTTTCCATATCGTCCACGTGCACAGTCCTTAAAACAAAAATGGCGGGCCCGATGAGCATCTTCTGATCAACCCTTCCACTCTTAGCTTGTTTCCTCATGTGGTGCTTCAGTTGGACCTATGTCTTCTGGTTTTGGTATGATATTATTTGATACTTTTTTTCAATTGCGAATGAAAAAATAAAGAAAAGTGAATACTGCCTGAACTGAAAGCATTACCTTCAGTTCACAATGAACACAGACTTAAGAAGTCACCAATACTGAAACCTGATCAGAAACTGTGACCGTAATACAGGCCCAGTCACATTACAGGTAGGTGCAATATGAATGCGATACAATGTGATAAAAATGCGTGTATTTATTTTTACTTACAGTAGATCTTTTCACACCAGGTGCAAAATGATGTGATACATATCATGCAGTGCAAAGCAAAGTTCAATTGCTTATAAGGCCAATATCGTTCTTGTAACTTGTCGTTGTCTTTAGAAAAATCATGATTAACAGTATAATGGGAAAATCGTCAAGCGATAAAGAAAATGTTGCTTGCAATTTGAAAGCAAAAATACTGGTGGGAAACATTTTTATGGTATTGTATGTGTGAAGGGCCTAAAGTGTACAGAATCCGTATAATAGTGGCTGCCATCTCTTATGGGCTGACCTTTTAGCCCGCCCCCCCCCCTCTTATAGGCCCTACTGTACCTTAAATTATACAGTACTACTGCATACATACTGCAATCCACAGATATCATCGCTAACATGCACTGATTTCAACACAGGACCTGCACACGGGGAAATTGTAATACTTAACTGCAACCACATCTCACAGAGACCTACTTCCGGGCACTGACTGTGTATAAGAGGCAAATATTCTTCAAGCATAAAATGGCGGTAAGCGGATGAACCGAACATAATATCTCAATACTGATATCTACTGTAAGGTAGCAAACTTAAGCCTATAGCTGGTACCAATGGTATCTTTGACTAGGCTCAAATAACGATAACAATAACGTCTCTGAAGTGTCTGTGCATATTACAAAAATAACACAATTATAACATTGGGTAATTCCATGAAGGTTATGCTTAGTGGTTACAGCACGGGGCAGGATGTAAGGGTTATTTGCACATTAGTCTCCTATACCTTGGTAGGACCTGGTTCTGCTAAAATTATTTTTTGATTTAAAAATAATGTTCTAATGTAATTGGAGGGATGTTGAAAGACATTATCCACATTGGCCAGTTCTGTTGAAGATGTTTTGGCTAAAGTTAAAATGGTGATGTATATTGACCCAGATGCTGGCTCGTAAGATTTTTACCAAACAATCGTACAATTTCACCAGTTTATTATAAGAGAGATATACTGTAATCTTCATGATTGGGTTCACAGGAACGGCCTTGCAAAATTTTGCGTATAATGCTCAACTAGCTTTCAAGATATCGTCGAAATACAAATTTTAAGGCAAAGTTGACTTTTTCCTAACAAATCAGCAACTTTCACTGGATTTACCATTGCAGTAATATTATGTTGAACAATGTGTTCTAAGGTAACTCCTTACAAAGCCCTAAGTTAATTGATCTAATAGTTCTCAAGATATGCTGGAAACATAAATTTGGAGGCAAAATTACATTTTTTCCTTAAAAATCACAGGATTTACTATGAAAGTAATACACCGTGAATATTACATTCTCAGATAAGTCCTTGCAAAATTTTGAATGAAATGCCCAAATATTTTTCAAGATATACTGGAAATACCAAATCTGGGGCATTTTTTTTTCTAATAAATCAGCAAATTTGACTCGATTTACCATACAACCAGTACATCTTGGACATCATGCACAACCTTACCAAGTTTAAACTTAATCGCTCACATACTTCTTTGAAGTATTCTGGAAAAACCACAAGTTGGACAGGTCCTGACGCACACACACACACACACATTGACACGGAGACGTTTTCATTTATACCACCCAATAGGACCCACCTGTACCCGTGGTCACTCTACCATGGGGTAAACCTGGGGTGTCGCTACTCATTCACTCCAAGCGTTTCCATGGCAACCATTCTCCCATTGATGCACAGTACAATGTAAAGCTCCATTAGCAGTGACTGCAATATCTTATATTACCCCCTATAGGGCCATGAGGTAACGAGTACGAGTTATACAATCACTTTGATGAACGTTTGGCTCAAATACATTGAACTGGGACTCAGAGCCGAGTTCACCTAAATGGAAATTAGATCCCTCATCATTATTTACAGGAGTGTCATAGTTTTGTGGAATGAAAAAAAAAATATTGGTGAGGTTAAGTGCAGCAGCACGTTCTACTCAGAGCGCCACCGACGGTATCCACAGGAGGGACAAGAAAAGTTTTGGCCCCACAAGCCTCCCAGATGACTGGAAAAGGCATTTCCCCGAGACACTGTTATCATCTGTGTTTTTCCAGAATTTCTTGTAATGGGCCATTCTGCCCACATGGGTTCTTGGAATAAAAATCCCTGACCATCCTAAATTTACCACAAACAGAGCATCAATGTGAAAAGCAATCAACATTTTACAATAAAATCTATAGGAGAAGAAGCATTTGCAGAATTTCCTACAATGGACCAAAGTGATCTTGGACCAAATATTCCTGAACACACCAAATTTTCCACCACATATGGAACACTGTGTCTATGTTTCAAACAAATTCCTGACAGCATGTATGTAGATCTATCTAAGCAAACAAAAGAGAGCAAGGTTAGTTTTATCTTAAACACTGAAACATCCAATTTAAACACTTAATAAAATATAGTTCTTGATCATAGAGAATGTTTGATTTTGCCCCTTTTCTCCCCCAAAGGACGAACAATTTTCTTTCTTTTCACCAAAGTTTGACGCAAATGACGCTAAGTCCTCTGAGAATTGTAGGGCAAAATTCTTCTCCATGGGCTAGCTTGGGAGCATGTCATGATTCTCCCTTTAGTTGAGTTGAGACTGAATGGAAGAAACTGACCACGACCATCTTGTTGTGCCAACACAATTTCAGTTTTATTTGTTCTGAATGCACTCGTCAGAGTAAAAAGATGGTAAGGAGTGGGCAGGTACAAGCAGGGTTCAAATAACGAAAGAGAAACCACAGAAAGTTGACGTTACTAAAAGTCACTTGTTACAGTTCAATGACTTGTGCTGCCAGGTCGGGGAAGTGGGCCTATTCTACCTCTTTTTATTACAAATTAGGGTTTGTTATAGAGGTACAGTTAAATATTTTGGAAAAACAATCGAGACTGGAAATGATATAACATTTTATACCTTTCTTTAATTACGATAAGTTGTTAAGTATTGTTGATATTTTGAAGCTGTTTCACTCACATTATATTTCTATTAAGTAAAAATAAAATTGTATTGTTATTTGATACAAGATTGGAGAAAATAAACTGAGATGATAACAAAAAAGGAACAGTTTCCAAAAAAAAAAAAAAAATCCAGATAATGTGTGCTTTCTTCTATATATATCGAGCGCATTTTAGGTTTGTGTTTCTTTACTTCGATAGAAAATACAGAACGATATTTTTTTGTCCGTGGAAATTCTCCTCATGTCTCTACCCACTACGTCAAGTGTGTGCCATCTCGGGTACTGATAGTGTTGGCACAATGTGACAGCCATTTTTAGTGTACTGCAAGACCAGACATGGCCATGTCCCACCATGGTACCACAATATATAAGCAAAACCATCGTTATCAATGCATACACTATGAGGCCACCAGGGAGGGCTACTGGTTGCATCAATATCTGGTTTGGTGAAATCGTAGAGTACCTTAGACGTCCTCCCTTATTCCGGTAGTGTGATCGCGAACGCGCGGTCCGAAAACATGTCACAAATTAAAGTGATTACGTGTGTACTGAAAAACCAAAAAGATAAGAGTATGTTTGATCTTAACTTTGTCTTTATTTCTAAATGTGCACGCGAGGTTGTACATGAACGGACTATGTCTTTCAATGAAGGAAAATGGCAGTAAGTACTTCGAAAGCAACGGGATGGGTATAAAAACAGATAAACAGAAAAAAGAATCATATTTGAAAATTAACGGTTCTTGCTATAACAGCCCACATAATGAATATTCAACAGTACAGGTCTCATTAGTGTATCAAAAACATACTACTCAAGTCGTCGCTCCTTGG
The DNA here is from genome assembly GCA_021234535.1 of Stichopus chloronotus. Lineage (NCBI taxonomy): Eukaryota > Metazoa > Echinodermata > Holothuroidea > Aspidochirotida > Stichopodidae > Stichopus > Stichopus chloronotus. The sequence goes on from CM037840.1 coordinate 3,360,509, forward strand.
TAGGTATCGGAATTGAAGTATTTGGTGAAAGGAAACACTGTATCTACAAATAACCTACGAACTGAACACAACCTTGTCCGCGGCGTCAGAGATCCTGAGTTGTTAACTGAATATTCAATACTAGTATACTTCCCATTGGCATGCTCAACGAGGCACACCGTTGATTTGAATGAAAACTGTCAACCACTACATTATCGTATTCTACACTTTCTGTCGTTATGTTAGAAGAATTTAAATCACATGGCAAAATGAACGAACTGAAACCTATTTATTTTCCCGGATTGTCTGAATGGTGTAATTAAAAGCCTTACCAAACTTTTGGAGATGAAATTTCAATGTTTTTACTTTTTGCCTACGCACGTAATCACTTGAAGAGACTGTTACCATGGAGATCAATATCAAATGAGTAACCAACGGGACCTGGTATGTCCACTGTGCGCAGATGGTTTATTCCAAAATCAAAGGCATGGACGTTTCTTTCATTATAAACGCCGACGATGATTCGATTATGAATGTCGTCTATGGCTGCATACGTCACAATATTTTGATGACGTCACGAATATGCTTTGTCTTGGCTGCATTGTGTCGGTGGACGTCGAATAAACCGATATTACCACCAATCCAAAAAAAAAGAAGCATTTCTGAAGATGGTAAGCACTTGCAGGTATGACCCAGTAACAGTTTCGACTTTTTCACACATTGATGCAGTGGTTTGCCTTCTATGTTAATGACGGTTCGATTGGTTCATAGACTCTTACCGGAGATGTAACCGGTGATAACAACGGTGGATCGATTGCTACCCTCTGAAGATTCATCACTATCTTGCCATTCTCAGTTAATCGAAATTCTGTGTTTACTCGATGAATCGCATGATTTAGAACTCATTCATTCTCGACGTTCTTGAACTGTTGTTCAGCAATTTTTTTTTTTTTTTTTTCACAATGAGCCGGGTATTTGAAGATGTCTTTTATTTGGAACATTGCTTTGTTACCAGTGAGGTTACCGTTAGATTGGAATTCACGGATAAGCATGGGGTGCACGTGGAGTCGGTGGTTCGTTGGGATATCACCATCCACAGCACGTAGCAGCTTTCGCAAATGAAGTCGTCGCATTTGGAACAGTATGCAAGCACCGTCGTTGTATCGCCACAACCGATGCAAATACTCACTGGAATCTCCTGACTTGGCAAATCAAGGTGAATGTCATAAGCCAAGTCCCTTGAATCTAAGTCTGTGTGGACTTCATCATCGCTAATTTCTGTGATTTGTGGTCCTTCTTGAACCGTTTATGCTTACGTTTTCTTGCCTGTCTGTTAGAATTTGCAGAAAAATCCCGGCAACACCGGGGAACACACGGGAATCAAATGTGGTAACGTCAACCGACCTGCGCATGAGCAATACAAGAGAGATTTCTGACGCGAATCCGTCTTGGGAGTTAAGCCATTTAACATTTCTTATTTAGCTGCATTCGAACTTGAAAATATTTCTGTTGACAAAATTACCACATGGCATTTATTTTAAAGGAGTAATCTTGGTAGGTCGTTCAGTCTTGGGAGGACAGAACAGAAGAGGGCTGGCTGTGAAATTTAGTAAATGAAGATTACGACTGCGTAATACGTGTCATGAGTGACTGTACTGTGTCACATATAGGTGATCAATTACTTTCTACAGTTTACGGATTGAATCCATTTGCCAAACCCGACGATTAGCGTTCATGCAACACCCAACCGATTGCTCAGAGTATGGTTGTATGTACCCTGTAATGGCATGTGCAGAACGCAGACTTGGAACGAGTCAACTTGAGCTCGAGTAACAAGTCGAGTCGTCCACATTACATATCGAGACAAGTCATTTAGAGTCAGCACAAGATATCTAGTCAAGTCGAGTCAGTGCTCCATCCGCGTCAAGGCAAAGCCTTTGGAGAAGTCTTTTGTAGTCAGCAGTTATCCTTGATTAAGTCATTTTCAAGGGAAAAAAAAATCAAGTCAGTGACCCACCGGCAAATGTTAAAGCAGAGGTGTTAAGCATAGAAATTTCAAATTAATGTAGGCTTAACTGGTCCAGAAAATCTAAAAACTGTCCTAGTGCAAGCATCCATAAATATTTTAATGGCAATGTCTGCAATCCAACATGGACCCCGTATACCATGAATCCATATGGGGCCTATATGGTATTGCACCAAAGATCTTTAAGGGGCTCATTTGGGCCTGCCAGATAACCATACAACCCATGTGGAATACTTATATTGTCCAAATAAAATATTTGCCCACGTGAAATCCAGGACTTTTCCATGTGGGTCATATGGGTTGTCTTAGCTGACCCATATGGGTCCCTTACATATTTTTGGCGCAAAGACATATGGGCTCCATGTGTTCGTAAATATAGGAACTATAGGAGAATGTTAACTGGGAGCCTTCTTTGCACAGTTCAGACCCGACTGGTTTTAAGATGGACTATATGTAAGTAGTCGCTACGATGTGATTTCTTAAACAAGAACAGACCTATTAGAGTAACTCGAAACAAAATTTCTAGTAGCATACGTAAATCCAATGCTTTAAGCTTTCATTTCCTTTTTTATCTATTAGTGCGTCATCAAATATTCATACCAATCGTACAACATAGCTCTGGTGTACTATCCAGCTCAGGTACAATCACCAGAATATGGAAATACCTATGGGTGATACCAACATTTTAGTGTACTGTCCCTACTCGGCTCGCTGCGCGTAAGACAACTTGAGTCATTGATGTTATGAATCAACATCAAGTCTAAGTCAAATCATTAACGACAAAGTCGCCCCGATTCGACTCACTCAAGACATTAGAACTCTGACAGAAAGATAGAAATCGGTAGCAGACAAAATCATGTCGTGATTGCCATCTTGCGGATTTTGTAGCTGAAGTCCATCTTAAAGCGCATTACGTTGGAGGGAATAGTTCACTCTGCTTTTCACGCACTCTCTGGATTAACCACTTCTCAAAGTCAGGCTATCCAACTCACATCATATCTTACCCTATTTAAAGGGAAATAGGGCCTTTAGAATATAACAACATGGTATGCAAAGAAAACAGCTATAAACATTGTTAAACCATTCAGTCTCATCAATAAACATCTACAAAAGCTTCTTTTCCTAAAAAAAATATGCATACGATCAGCGTGAGTTTACGATATTTAAGAAACCTTTCTTGTTCGACCAAGTCCTAGTAACAACAATAATGTTAACCTTCTCTAACTTCACAGCTATGCAAAGTTGATGGCGGACTTTGTAACTTTTGGTGACCCACATGTGAATCTAAATGTCTTACATGGTCTTAGATCAACGTTAGGCTAGCTACTACAATTGGAAACGTGTGATCTAATGTTGTATAGAGATTGTCATTCTACACCACCATACGCAAAAGGTCGTACAAAGTTCAGTCTTCCGGTGTTTACCCCAGATTTATTAACCTTTTCTTTATTCCTCTCAGACAGTCAAACTTGCCAAGACAAAACATTAGAAAAGAAGAAAACTAGACATGCATAAGGACGTCATCTGTTATGTGCAACGTGATTGGTAGGTCACAAATGGCAACCATGCATCTCATATCATTACGTAGGTCAACCATTTGCCCTTTGATTGGTCAATGTCAGCATCTATCCCGTGATCCTTAGCAGTTCGGCGTGGGTCGATGCTTCGATTCAGCCACAAGGCCGAGACTGGCTCTCTGGATGTCAAACCCTCAACGTTTTTTTTCCTCCGTGTACTATGTAGGACTGTGTCACCGTTGTTATGTAAACTCTCTCCTTCCTTTCGTTTCTCTCTTTCAATCATCATCACCAAATAATTAGAATTAATTTGCGTGTGCCAGTCAAATCAAACAGTTAATGGAACTCTGATCAAATCAAAGCTGGAATCTTTCTCTTGACTTTCTTCTGTTCTGACGTCTCTCTCGCTCTGTGTTAAAACGTGGTATCCGTCGCTGGGGCAGTCATATCACGACTGTGAACTCCCAAACTCCAACCTAATTCCACATTGTGCTCGGTATTTAATAATTTAACGCCCTGGATCGTCTACCGTGGATGTGTTCACCTTGGATGATCTGGTTTGGAGATATCGTTGATCTAGTAAGACGCCGGAATCTGTTGTTCACCGCCTAGCGTACCTTTAGAAGCCAGCGTCTATCCATCGGTGTGCGTGGCAGCTCCTACTCCGGTTGTAACATCGCTACCCACCTACGCTTGAAGCTTCCCTAGGCTAGACAAATATCGCGCCACTATACTCAAGTTAACTCAACGCTACCGAGGCCTCCTCACAAACGCGCTTTTAGACGCCGGAAAAACCACTACCGACGACAGCGAGGGAAAACCAGACGACCAGTTAAAAATTAAGGGTAAGTAAGAGCTCTCTCTCCCAGTCTCCACCCCTTCCCAGAGTCAGAGACTTTACAACTGTTCGTGTTGTTTTTGTTTTTAATGTAAATTGCGTAAAATAATTTTGCGTAACTGGTACATTTTGGCTTCGTATATGTAGCCACCTGTAGTGTAACTAATGCTAATATCGTAAATAGGCGAGGCCTACGTTAATACGTGTTTGCAAGGGAACGAAATGTTAGTATACCCCTATTTGTTTTTCATTGCGTTGTTCTGTGCCTACATAGCCAATTATTTCTCGACTTCTACCAACATGTCTACTCACAAAGAGAGTATGTGTCCAACGTGTCAAGACTCTAATGTTAGTTCTCAGAGACTTAGAGTAACAAATTTTCTTCCCCCGAAATTTAATCGTCCAAAGCTTGATGACAATCTTGCTTGAGCACATATGTTAGCATTTGCAGATCATCTTGAAACACATGACATCAATTCTTTTTTCAATATGGACCGTGTGGTTCAATTTGTTAAACGCACTCTTTCTCCTAGTGCACGTTTGTGGATCGAAGACAAAATCTGCTCCACCATCTCAGAACTTGAAAGTGAGTTTCTTGCTAGGTTTAGCCCGAATTTCTCTCAATATGCCAAGAGGATGCACTTCACAGATTTGCAATACGTTCAAGGTGATAGTATGAGAGTTCATCTTTCTAAAATCCAAAAGGCAGCGTTACCGTTATGATACTCAGAAGTTCAGATACTGGATAAAGTTCTTGATACCCTACCATAGTCATGTCGTTCTGTAGTCTTGATGGCATCACCACCTGATGGAAGTCTAAATTCTTTAGTTGACAAGGTGCAATGCTATATTGATCTCAACTCAAATCAGAGTCATTCAGGCCACTCTTCTTCTACGGACATGTTCATATCAGCCCAAATGGCTGTAAACTCGTCTTTGAAAAAAAAAAAAAAATGCAGGCTTGTGTCATAAAATTGACGCACTAGAAACCGCTCTTCGTAGTAAGCCTACAGAAACTGACAGGCAAAATGGAAATGACAATGCTTCTAGAGGTCGTTCACGACAGAGACAAAATAACGGACAGTCCCGTAAGAGACGTCGTAAAAATGCTCATAATTCTTCAGAAAGGCCACCTCAATTTGTCCCCCAAGTTACATGTTATACTTGTGGCAATCCAGGCCACTTATAGTCGATATTGTGAGATGAATAATCCAAATTTCAGGGAAAACAGGCCTCATGCTCAGTACCAAGGACTATATTCACCTCGATACCTGGGTCAATTTCAGAATTTTCACTAGGGGACACGACAGGTAGGACCCACCCATCGTTGCTCCGAAATTATAAGCCCGTTGATACATACTTACGCCACAGTGATGATACCATAACACTAAAGCTGGACGATAAGAACTTCATTAAGGGCTACCTGCAGGATGCCTCTATTCTCATCCGTTTAGATAGGGGTTCCAACAAAACCCTCATCTCTCGTGACACTGTGGCCAAATCAAAATATCTGTCTGGTCTTTCACAACAGGACATTGAACCAGTGGTGTTCCGCCTGGTCAATGGAGACCACATCTATGGTGACAGTAAGATCACATCTGAAGTTATGTTTCAAGGTCACCCATTTCAATTGACGGCAATTGTTGCACATAATTTGAAAGGCCTTGATCTTATTTTGAGATCCAACTCCTTGAAAAATCTGAAAGGTAGTCTTGACTTCACAGACAACACGTTCCGCCTACACGTAAATGTATCCTGAAACCGCTTGAACGTGCAGTCATCTATCCACGTCGAAGTCGTTATGCTGTAGTTCGAACTCATTTGCCGAATGCACTAAAAAGTTGTGATGTTTCAGCATATCCATGCAGATTTGTTAAACACCTTTGCCCATCAATACTGCTCTTGAAACTGCACAAAAATTGTACTCGTATTCTTCTGACTAATAAGAGTAAAACGCCGTTCGTTATAAAAGAAAATCGTCCATTAGCGTATATCACCACACAAGATATAGGTAATGTTTTGCAAGAGTGTCCTCCTGAAGTACTTCCTATGCCTATTCCTATGCCAGTGTATAGCAATAATGTTATGCATTGTAATGCTATGTCATCCTCATGTTCTAACAACCAGACATGTCATTCTGTTGTAATGGAAAATTGTAATACGTATCCTGATCTAGATCCAACTGGTCCTATTGCGTCACTTACTGAACGTGAAGTTTTTCACAAACATGTTAGCTTTCATGGTAGAATCTTGAACGATGCAGAAAGTTCTGAAATGTACAAAATGTTGGATCAAAACAGGGAAGCAATTATTCTATACGGTGAAATTTTGCCATGTACTGATTCAGAGGTTGACTTCGTATTGGACAATGAAGAGCCATTTTTCATTAGGTCTTACAAACTGTCCGAAAGAGACAAACAATTGGCATCAAAGGAGATAAACAAACTTGTCAAAATGGGTATCTTAGCAATTTTACACTAATCGTATACATCTCCAGTGTTTCTAACCCCCCCCCAAAAAAAAAAAAAACTCCAACGAGAAAAAGAGTTGTAACAGACTTTCGCTATTTGAATAACAGGTAACATGTCTCAGCTGTCTCAACTATCCATCTCCATTGGTGAATGACACCTTGAAGAAAATAGGTCATTCCCAAGCCACCGTTTTGAACACAGTAGACTTAAAAAGTGCATTCTTCTGTCTTCGTTAAAGTGTAAGGTCACAGAAATATACAGGTGTATAATGATGTCTTAATGACCATTCCTCATTCAGAAACTTTCGTTGCAGCTCATTACGACGATCTGATCGTCTTTTCACAGGGTACTACTTCACATAAACGTCATTTACAATCCATTTTTCAAGCCTTAATTGACCATGGTCTTAGAATCTCTCCTCAGAAGTGTTATTTGTTTCGCAAGTCTGTTACGTATGTGGGAAACCTGATTGGTATAGACAAGGTTATACTTGGTTTAAACCTTTACAATCTAGATGTAATGCAATCACACCACGTCCCAGAAATCTTAAAGCAGTACGTATATTTGTTCGTGCAGTGAACTATCTTTCACAATTTTATCCATCCACTCAGACAACTCTGAAACCATTGCATGCATCGAGTAAGAAACGCAAAGAAATTCAATGGACAGATGTTCACCAAATTGCTTTCGATACGATACGCAGCCTCATGTGTGAGTCACCAATTTTGTGTATGCCTAGGAAACTAGGTCGTTTATCTTTGTACAGTGATACGTCACGAACTGCAACTTGTTCGTATCTAACTCAAATCATTGACGGTAAAGAGAGAATTTTGGGATACTACTCAAAGAATTTGCCTGATGCATGCCAACGTTACAGTGTAACAGAATTGGAATTGTATGGTCTCCTTGTCAATGTTACTGCATTGAATTATATTCTTATCGGGTGGAATTTGATGCTTATATATTGATCATTCAGCTATTGCAGATATTTTCAAATTTAAACAAGAGCCACCTACACAGAGAGTTAATAGACTGCCATTTCGATTGTCAGAATATATGATGAAAGTGTGATATAAGAAAGACTCTGAAATTGTGTTAGCAGATTATTTGTCACGTGCTCCTCCTCCAGATGATTCAGAGACAGATCGTATAATACCACTTGCATTCAGTGACAGCTGTAAAGGTAATGTGTCCCCTGTAACTGAAGAGCAATGTCACCCTATCATTACCAGATCTAAAGCTAAAGCACTATGTGTGCATATCCCAGATCTGTTCTCAGGCAAAAAGGCGACAAGTAAGGAAACACCAAAGTCACCTGAGCAGAAAACTCAAACTAGTGTTACTGTTCCTAAAACAAAGGTTGCTTCTTTGAATGTCCCAATGACACAGTCAGCATCTTCAAAGACTACGTCTCTGTCAGAGCCATCTTCTGTCATTAAGCAACCCGTTTCTCCCCCTAAATTGCCTTCATGTAATTTGCCACTGCCACTACCAGAACTAATTTGCCTTCATTGCCTAGTTTCAAGCCTTCTTCACAGCATGAAATGCTTGACGTGATGCAACCTGAACCACGCCTGGTAGGCGAAATCTCTACCCCACAGGAAGTTATTCATGTCCCCCCCCCCCTCCTGTTTTGTATACTCCTCCTAAGCCACTTATTCCGAGAATAGACAAGCTGATTACAGATCACATACCTAAAGAGAGAGTATTGCAAAAGGTAAAGAAGAATATTCAACGTAAGATCATCAGTGATTATGATTTACCATTCAATGCACATGAATTGCAAATACAGCAAGAGTCTTGCCCACATTTCAAACCAGTCATATCACGACTGTGAATCCCAAACCCTAACCTAATTTCACACTAATGTGCTGAGCCTTCTAAACTCTACAGGATGATTGATGTAAAGTAAAGGTATTAATTTTAGTCGATTTTGTTCTTTACAATCACATTTTTTATGAGACTAAATAAGTCCTTGCTTCAATGTATCTGTCATTCCACTGTAAAATATGTCACTTATGTAATGCCAAACAATGAGTACGTACACTGATGTTACAGGAAAATGTACACAGATGTACCACACAAATACAATGCTTACTTGCTCACGATGTAGAGAATCACTTTAGAATAGAACCAATGGTGGAGATTGAAAGGATAAAACTGGTACCAGTTCTTGTGGACTCTCTCGAAGCCTCTCCAGCTTTGACAATGAATGTTACCATTTCATCTCCCCATTCTTGAAGCCCAAATCATACGTTACCTTTCGGCAGCTACTGTAGGGATATAAAACAGGCATTTCGCACTTCGTAGTGTCTTAGGTGTCACTTAGGTAAACCTTTCGTGCGACCACCTTACCAATAACGCACTCACCTGGAACTCCTCAAGTTATTTTCAGTTTCAAATATATAAAATAGTGCGCATGTTTTTCAAGGGCTTTTTTAAGCTCTGGAGATAATTGGGACTGTGACAATGACTAGATTGTCAGAGTTATAACTGACATTGTGACGTATTCATTTAAAGTATGAATGAAATAATATATAATAATTTTCTGAATCTAGTCAGTTTCTCATGAAAGCAACAGGACTCCTTTTCCTTGTTGCAATTTGATCGTCAGTCTCAGTCATGTAACCAACATTAGTGTAGTGTGACAATAAATACTGGCATTTCCAATATCTATTCATTTTATTCATTAACCCAATTGCTGCACATTTAAAACAGTATAAGAGGTTAACGGGAGGTGAACAAAAACATGATTTTACGAAGTATACAGTGAAAAATATCCTTTTAATCCCCCAAAAATGATATGAGGAAAGAATTCAATCTGGGGGTGAGTAAATATTCACTCTAAAAGAGTAAAAAGAGTCAGTTAGCAATGCTAATGGTAAGAAGTACTTAAAGAAGGAGTGATCATAATGATAAGAACTAATAATAGTGCGAACTTTAAACGGTAAGAATCAATCTATGCCGAAATGTCTACAGTAAGCAGCCATTTGCTGCAACCACACTATTCCTTCGTTTTACTAAGACGAAACTTGTTGCAAAATCTCATCGCCTTAGGTCAGTTCACCGATGCTGAACATACGTATAGCTTATAGAGGTCCAGGCGTGTCAAACCAATTCGAGAAAGAATAAAATGTAACAAAAAATTCTGCAATCACACCATTCCTTCGTTTTACTGATGTGAAACTTGTTGCAAAATCTCGTCGTCTTGGGTCAGTTCACTGATGTTGAACATAAGTATTGTTACTAGAGTTCAGGTGTGTCAATCTTATGTCGAGAAGGAATAAAATGTTACAAATAGCGGGTAATAATTAATGGCAGTAGAAAGTTAATATAAAGAAGTAGTAATAGTTAAAAGTAATACGTACTCATTAAAAGGGATGTAAATAAGAGATGATGAAAATGAGGCTATGACTAATGATATAATACAATAATTTGCTCATTTAAATTGTGGTAATTAGGAGTGACGTTATGTGGGCTCAAAATAAATTTATGAAGAAGATATATATATTCGAAGGTTTTTAAAAATTACTTTTACTTGGAAAATAATGAGAAATCTGATTAACATCATCAAGCACTGCTATAGTAGCTCCCCGGCTTTGTACGGTTAAAAAATAGATTTCCCTGAAGTGTTGGACCTCTTAAAGGAAGCTCGTTGAATTGATTCGTAAAATTTATTAATGTTTCTAAACCTGTCAAGTTTCCTTAAAATAGTAATGGCAAATGGTCAAACTAAGAGGATCACAATATTTCACATACAATGGAACGTCAATGAGTAAATAATTAAGGATTCATTTGGTTTTCGAAAATTCGTGACCAAGCACTTTTCATATTGGTAGTTTTTTACATGAACACACTTCAGCACATGTAAAAGTAAACAAATAAGAAAAAAATACACTTTCAGAACTTTTAGATGTAATTCTAAGTAACTGTAACTTTGTTTCAGTCTCGTTTTTAAATTAATAGTTTAAAGAAAAATTATAGTGAAATATGTAGTTAAAGAGACTGAGGAGTGATAACAAAAAAAGCTTTTAAAAGCTTCTCAGGGTAATCACTCCTGAAAAAGAAAGAATCAAAGCTAAATCAATACACAAAAATTAAGGAAAACAGAACAAAACAGCAAATAAAAACACGGAAAAACGAAGAGAAATCAGTAACAGGTGAAATTAATCTTGTTTACAAAGTTAATGGCTTTTTAAGCTTTTTTTAAGTGTTCAGGCATTTGCTGTGTTGCACGTAATCAGGAAGGGGATCCAATTATATACACCTAGGTATCGCATAGTGATTTGGTAAGATTTTAGTCTAAAATAAGAAGTACATTTGTGTGACGAGCGAGTTTGGTGGGAATTAACATCCACATGAAATTTAAAGTAATGTTTGAAAATTGAATTACATTTATTATGTGACCAATGATAGATGATAAATGCAATACTGTAACGGTTAAGATTATACAATGTTAAGATGTTTAATTTCACAAAGTGGTGTATGCTGTTGTAATAACAGGGTTTGTTCGTGATGAGACGCATACATCTATTTTGGATGAGAAAGGAAATGTTGGATCCTTGTTGGGAGAGCAATGCCCAGTAGGTCAAATATTGAAGTATAACGGTATTATAAAGCAAGAGAAGAATGTTACGTGGTAGGAATACCGGTTACCTTAGCTATTATATTACTTATGTATATGATGTGATCTGACCCTCTTAGATGTTGATTATAACTGATAGAAACTTGACATTGGTAGAAATTCTAGTTTGAACACCTCACAAGTCGATATATTGATTATTTCCATTCAATATTTTACCCAATGATCTGAAGACAACAGTTACAGTTTTCTTTTAACCTTTAAAGATGACTTATTTACACGAAACCAAATTCGTACATTATTAAATTCGTACATTATTAAATTCAGCATGAATAGTTTCTATCAATACTTTCTGGTCACTATTTGAGACGAAAAGGTTTATGTCTTCAGCATAAGAAATACGTGTAATTGAATTACTGTAACTGCTGACCCTGTACAGATCATTAACATATAAGCTGAATAATAACGGACCCAGAATAAAACCTTGCGGGACGTCACAGTGTATAGGTTTAAATTAGGAGATGACGTTTCTAATTGCAATATATTCCTCTCGGTCAGAGAGTTAGCTACAAAACCAATTTGCCAGATGCATGAAGTGACAGGTTTTATAGGTAGACTGTTGGAAGATAGGTGAGGTGTCACTGTGCACTGGTCACCAAATGACGTCAAACAAAACTACTCTTTAAATTAATTTACCATCCGAACTGGGGTCATAATTAACACTATAGTTATTCACTGTTTCAGGATCTGTTAGAGCTTTCTTAAAAATGAGAACAGTGTCAACTAATGTTACCCCTTGGAGAGCAGTGTATGTCCAGTATGCTGCAAATGACAAGGTTTTTCTCAACATCCCTGCCTACTCTAATTTTTTAAGGCAGAGAACCACAAGTCAAATCGTTTCAGCATGGCAGTTTTATTTTCAATCCCTTTCAAAAAGTTAGCGTGAACCTCCACAGGCCTGGGATTTCTCATTTGCCAAGGAAGATTAGATTTCATAAAAACGTGTCCACTTGAAAACCTATCCACTGGCAAACGTTTGACCTTCATCTGGTTCTGAAATTTTCTCAGCACTTTGTTAAAGGCATCTTGGTTTCCTTTCTTATCGCGAGGTAGAGCTTGCTTCCAGGCCGAAACGAACTGCCGGGTGATATTATTGGCTCTCATATAGAAAAAGCCAGTGCAGACCGTGCCTTGAGCCGATGCCATTTCCTTTTGAATAAAGAGATCCTCTGTGCCATTGAAATATTTGAACGGATCTTCCAGTAAGACCACATCGCTATCGACAAAGAGAACATCGATATTATTACGTAAAAGAAGTTCGATGTAAGAGACTCTTTTCTGAACTAGCTTTAAATATACTTCTGACCCATGTATCATAGGGGTAGAAGCCGACTCTCCCAAATGAGACAAAGCTGTGACGTATTTCAAACTTACATTTGGGGGATTTTTGGAAAGCTCGTCGAATGACATTTTATCCTCACAGATGACGAACACACTCAATGGCAGGGGATTGCTGCTATTGTTGCTGTTGGTTTGTAAGTTAATGTGTTGGATGCTGCTCAAAAGGTTAACAAGAAGTCCTAGGAAAGCATGATTGACCACAGTAAGCAAGAGCGGCGACGTCAACTGGTAATTTAAAACGTCTTCTATTGTGGGACGGAGTGCTTCGGTGCTATGAAGATCTGGGACAGTTTGCCACGGCAAAGGCTGAACAAGACGTCGAACAATGAAATCGTCTATAATGGGAACGAAATAGAAAAAAAGAAATATATAACAAGAGGGCAATCCATGTAGTTGCGTATCTCATCGCCAACACGCATTGATTTAAATACAGGGCATGCACACAGGGATTTGTAATAGTTTGGTGCAACCTTCACAGAGACCTAGTTCGGGGAACTGGTTGTAATGAGTGGCAAACATTTTTAAAGCATAAAATGGTGGTAAGCATCCCAATACTAATGTCTACTGTAAGGTAGCAAACTTGAGGTTATAGCCTGGTGCTATTAAGCACTGGGTTATTCCACGTAGGTTAGGCTTAGTGGTTAGAGTTAGGGGCAGGATATAAGAGCATCCCTCTATGGGTATTTGCACATAAGTCTCCTATTTACCTGTGCAGGACCTTGTTCTACTAAAATTATTGTTTGACTGAAAAATAATGTGCTCATAAAAGACATTATCCACAGGGGCCAGTTCTGCTAAAGATGTTTTGGGCTAAAGTTAAAAAGGTGGTGTCTATTGACCCAGATGCTGACTCTAAGTTTATTACCAAACAACCATACAATTTCACCAGTTTACTTTAAGAGTAATATACTGTATCTTCATTATTGTGTTCATAGGAACAGCCTTGTAAAGTTTTGCGTATAATGCTTAACTAGCTCTCACGATATGGTGGAAATTCAAATTTTGGGACAAAATTGGCTTTTTTCCAAACAAAATCAGCAAATTCCACTCTCTTTACTACAAAAGTGATATACCTTGAATATTACATTCTCGATTAAGTTGCAAAATTTTGCATTAAATGGCCAAATACATCTCAAGATATGCTGGTTATACCAATTTTGGAACAGAATTGGCCTTTTTCCTCCAAAATCAGCAAATTTCACTGGATTTACCACTACACTGAGTATTATTATGTTGAATACTGTGTTTTCAGGTAAGTCCTAACAAAACTTTAAGTTAATTGGTCTAATAGTTCTCAAAAACTCTTGTAAACTTTACGAAACTGTGGTTTGACCTACGCCAGAGGACAGAAAAGGTACGTTGACATTCCTCGGGGATGCTGTTAAATGCATTGTAAGTCAGATTAGGTAAAAATGAGACAAACATGTTTGTATGATCCGATTCGATAGGGGTTTACATGGACTCTTCACTGCAGCTCATTCGGCGAATGGACAGAATCGTTTTAACATTAAGTCTGTGGCAAACTATGGACGTATCACTTATTTTTTAAAGTATCGTTATCTTAAATTGATATTTTGACGTTTAGCCTAATAATATAGGCAGAGAGAATCAAACTTGAACGTGTAAACAGCAAAACAAGTTTTCCCATCCATATAGAGAATATCTGTTCGAGAAAAGAATTATATGTTGAGTAATCGTCTAGTTTCATTCTCACTTGCTGTAATTTCGGAAGGTTTGAAGTAAAAATCTCTAACGTATTGTAGGAATATTCAGTTCTCTCCTATTTACAGGTCGCTATCATGATATTGGAGGGGACTAAATGTGATGAGGGTACAACGAGGGATATCACACACACACACACACACACACACACACACACACACACACACACACACACACACACACACACACACACACACATACACACTATGTCTTAGCGTGGGAGTAAAGGAAGGAATTTCAGTGGTTTCAATTAGGCATAGGAGGGTGATCTGAAGATTTGATTACAAATTTTCTTTGACCACATAGGAATATAGAGCTATATCGAGAAAGATTAGTTGACCATATTGCACAAAATATAGAACGCAGATTAAGACCGCATCACAAAGATTTTATATGCAACCAACATACTATTTTAATGCTCAAATGATCAATGCATGATGGTGTCATTTACGTTCTTAATTCAATTAAAGTTCTTACCAAGAAAATCAAGATAAGTTATATCAATGTCCATGCTGCTTCATGCAATGCTGCCACGAAATATCAAACTAAGTCATTTTACTTGAGTGCGGTTTGTAATCGATTCTTTGACAACATTTCCAATTTACTGACAATTTACAGCAACACTAAAATAGGTTAATTTAGAGATAAACCGTGTCACGTCGGTGTTACACATGGGCACCTCTACACTACTGTGTAAACAAAAGAAACGACAAGAAGCAGCACCGTGCAACAAGAACTTCCAAAGTTCACTTTGTAGAACTGGCATTATTTTTATTTTTACATTTATAATATGGTGAGTTTATGGCTACCTTGTAACGGAAAGTGGTCACCAAGAATACAAAACATAAAATTGTAATTTATTAGCTTTTATCCCATCGTTTTCAATAGATATTGGTTGGATAACCTCATGACTGACGGTTGCCTATCGGTATGGTATTTTATAATCCTTATGTTTTCTTTCTTTTAAACTGCAATAACGAAAGCAAACTGCTGCTTTGAAAATATGAGCAAATCTATTGCAGATAAAAGGTGTTCTGACCTTATAATTCTCCACAACAAAAATATTGGCCTATTCTCATTTTTCATCCATAGATTGTTTCCATTTCTATTCAAGGTTTGGTTGGGGAGTCTTCCTCATTTAAGTTTGAACTGTTAAAACGTGTCCTTAGACTCTAAAGGCTGCTCGACGAGAAATAATATTTTTATATATGGGCTGCATAGTTTGTCATAAGGCGGTAGTTGTACCATGGGATATTTCACTGTCTGTTTCATTTTGCCTTTCTTTTGTATCCGCTGTCATTTAGTACCTTCTGGTAGATGTGTTTAGCTCCGTTGAATTCTGCTTCTGAAGAAGATATTTCCGACAGACGTCTGGTAATGCCTTTTGATATATTTTTCAGTATCTTTGGGGTGGATTGACTTGATGTCTATGTAGAGTGAGGTGTTGTTTGGTTTAAGGTATGGTTTGTAGCTTGATGTTGTCAGTTCTAGGGTGACGTCAAGATAATTGACTATTTTCACGTTGGCTTATTCTGAGATTATTGTCCTTGAAGGTTTAACAGGTGTTTGTCTTTATGTTTTTGATTTCTTTTGGGATGGCGTTGAATATGTTGAGACAGTCGTCATAGTAGAGGCCAATGTTTTTCCAGTATTTGTTTTGCAGTAGCACTAAAACAAACAGTTCGCAGCACTCTGCGCCATCCAAACTTCCCATGGTGACGTGAAGACGTGTTTGTGTTGTTGCTGACGATAGAGCTTCTGGCCGGAAGTATTATTATTATTCCTTGTTTATTTTGTGAGCAGTGTCTCGGAGTAGCCAAACATACTCTGATACTATTGTATTGTATCAGTTCCGGATGAACTTATGTCAAGCACCCTCACAGACAGCACATCACCAACCATGAATCAGATAAACTTCAAATACTCAACCAAGTGTTTACGATCTTCAAACAAACAAAACAAAACCAAAACAAAATAAAACCAGAACACAAAGATACCTAAGGCTTCAGCAAACCTGCGCAGTACATCAAGGAACTGGAAGTTTTTGAAAATTTTGAAAATGAATTGAATAACCTAATCACTAAAGGCTGAATCAAGTAAGCTCTTTTTGGATGCATGTCACATTACCTATTAACCTAAAGCCTTTGGATTGAAGCCCATGAAAATCCTGTTTGTCAAACCACACTAACATTAAGTGTGTTGCATCTAGTCACCTCATAGTTTAAGGTAAATTTTGGACCAGGTGTGAATAGTAGCAACAAATTGGCTTGCGTTTACGGTATATAACCAAGATATGTGTGCAGTCCGGTTTGCACCGTAGGGAGAAAAAAATAGTATATAAATTTTATTGTTACTAAAAATATTTTGCATATATCCCACTACAAACCCTGAAATATCATTAAAATGAAGTATTCGCTTCCAATTTGGGAGTTATACAAGCTTGAATGATAATTGTTTGGTTACTTGATAGGGACTCTACGCAACCCTTAAAATATTCCAAGAGCTGAGAATCAACTACAGATTTGCAATAACAATGCATTTTGCAAC
This sequence comes from Stichopus chloronotus, assembly GCA_021234535.1. Classification (NCBI taxonomy): domain Eukaryota; kingdom Metazoa; phylum Echinodermata; class Holothuroidea; order Aspidochirotida; family Stichopodidae; genus Stichopus; species Stichopus chloronotus. The sequence goes on from CM037840.1 coordinate 3,377,592, forward strand.
AGAAGTAAGTCGAATGAATAGAGAGAACCACTGATAGTTCTAACTTTAATGATTTTTTTTTTGTTTTTTATTCTTTATGAGGGAAGCAGGAGAACGGAAAAACGTTACTACATCAATTTGTTACTTCATACAACCAAAGTTGTAACAGATTGACAACTGTTTTGGAAAGACGCTGTAAACATGAACATTTCCATCTCTGAAATGAGTGAAATTACTGTAACAAATACTTAAGCGTATTGTACAATTTTCCACACATGAAATGAATATTAAAATTGCGGATTACGGACAGTGACCAACTCCAGATATTCTACTGGGTGGTAATGTAACTAATTACTATTGTTTAACATGTAGTCTTTACATGCGTGTACAAACTTATGGATTTGCACAATTTATAAAATGTCACGCAAAAGTAAGCACAGTCAAGCAAATTTCACTTCCAGTGTAATTTGGACATCGGAGAACTCTTAGAAGTAATTAAACCTCCTAAAGGTTTAACACTTACAATTTGTGATTCCGTAATGGAATCCAGATTACTGTGAAGATCCGATAATTGATGAAATAATTCGTTGCACTCATAAAAATACATTTTGTACATGTTACGGATACTTACAGTACACTGTGAGATCATAAAATACTTCATTTTTTTCATATTCTTCTCTTTTCAGCAACTTTAACCTTTCTTGGCATTTGCAGAAAAAATATCCACTTTGGAAGAACAGTTCAAGTAAGTTGCTTTTTGAGTAATATTTGCAATAACATTATCAACACTAAAACTTTGTTTTACAACTTATTGCAACAGAGCTAAATTTTGTAACTGTTATCTAACTTGAGTAAATGGCTGAACAATCTAAATGAATCCTCAAGTAAATACAATAGAATTACATGTATTGAAGGCACATCTCTCCATATGTACTGTATCATGTGAATGAAATTGCGTAGAAACAGTTTTTAAAATCTGTTAACTACAGACTGTAGTTGCAACGGACACTACACGGTGCGTCCAGTTAGAAGAAAATCCAAAGCCACTTAACTATCACTAACAACAGAAAATTACTCTTTTTGTTCAAGTTTCTGGCAATATATTTCCTTGTGGTGCATGACATGGTAGCAGTGATAATATCTCTTGGCAGTGACTGAATTGGTACGGTGACGGCGTTGGTTGTGTTCGCTGCATCGTTGTGCGTTGTTGATGGCTGAATTAATTGCAGCTGGTGACAAAGGTTGCAAATTGGTGCTGGTTATAGCAATGTGCAGGTGCCTATGTCAGAATGCGCCCTTTAGTTTCACTGCCGTGAGTTGGAAGCCATTGGCTTCCAACTCACGATTGAAGGACAAATACTTTCCCCAGTCAGTGACTTATTACGTAACCGCTACCGCCCCAATGAAAACAGATTTTTTCAGCAACATACCAAACAGTGGCACGATATTTGCATGTTATTGGATGAAGACTACCAAGATAGTGTTTGATGGATCATTTGCAGCTGATTTTGTGTTTGAATTATTTTTTAATTTGGTGAAGAATTCGTCAAAAAAACTTACTTCCCGATGCCTTATTCTTCAAAAAATCGATAAAGGTTTGCTGTTCCCTAAGTGTGCGTCCTCCATACAAAATATCTCTTACCACACGCTTGTTTTGGCGCGAAGCGTTGCCTCAGAAATTACGTTGTAGACAGTGTTGGTGCTTGTGTAGTAAAATTAGGACTAGACTGTACTGCGTAACGTTGTTGGAGTAGAGAAGTTTGTAACCAACTTACGTAACACAAACTAAAGGGGTGATCGCGGTAATTTTTGGGGTAAATTGTATAGTTTTATGTTAAGGTTGAAGTTATGGTGTTAAATCCATAAAATATAAATATAAATTATAATTCAATGTTAAATCGCCGTAAGATTTCGTATCTGGACATATTTTACTGTAAATTTCACTTTGGTATGTTATATTGTAAAAACGGGGCCTGTCAGCCAGTGGGGAGAGGTATTGAATTTCTTTCGAATGATGCGGTTGCCTTGATATGTGCCTGGGGCAATGAAAACGGGAATGGCAGTGAGATTGAAGGGCCTTTTTTTCACATGGACTATATTGGCGCAGGTAATTGCATTTCCTGCTGGCAGTGCTGTTGACTTTATCGGTGTAGGTGGTCGATTGCTGATGTTGGCGATGTTGGCATGATTGTTATATGCTAGAAAAAAGCCAACATCTCCCAAACAGTGGGTAAACATCTCAAGTTGTTGAACAATTGTGCAGTAGATCTAAATATATGTACGTTGGTAATTAACATATAGTGACTGAAGGCATTATCAACGCACGGGAAATGACGTTGCTACCACACGTACTCACTAAGCCCAGAACATGGTTGTATAGGATGAAAAACCGTTTTACATTGATGGAAATGCTAATATGTAAAAGTTGTAAAGTATGTAAAAGCAGCACCTAACACTGTATAATGCGTTACAGTACTCGTGACTTTGCCCTTGACCTATGACGCCATCAGTCAGGCGGACACTATACCACATACCCAGGCACCTATCTACCAAGTTTATACGACTTACCGTCTAGGATATTGTGACACTATCCACATATGGTAGTTTTATCATTCTAGGATATTCGCACAGGCAGATATTGCTATGTATGTGTTTTTGTTTGGGGGAGGAGGTTGCACACAGAGATAATGCTAGAAATGTGTTTTTGCCCTTCCCGACCTGTGGCTAGGTCCTTGACCTGTGACGTCATCAGTATGGAGGACACTACAAATAATACCAAAGCACGTATCCACTCAGTTCAATGTACGGTCTAGTAGGAGATCGTGGCACACTTCGTTCACACACACGCACATGAACACGCACACTTGGATTCCCTTCTCACCCCCTAACCCCAGTGGGTAATATCGATTAATCCCATTTGTATATCAAAGGGTCCCCCAATATAAGTACTACTGACCCACCAAGTCTTGGTTGAATTGAATAACACAAGGAGGGTAAGATGGGCTACCATTTAAGTGTCGCTGTTGGCCACTTAACTGCTCAAAAAGTACGGTATGTCCTCTACGTATACTACGTATAAGGATGAGATAAGTATATTACCAGTCAGAAAAAAAGGGGGCTGCATTACATATAGTATAGACGCCGTAAAAATATCCTTAGTTACAAACTCTGAAAAAAGCCTGTTTGTTATCCACATTGCGGTAGAATGAACATAATGTTATAACTCTCATATGTCCTTGAACAGAGGGTCTTGCCGTGAATATATGCCAGAAATCTAAGCTGAAATTTCTCGATTAGATGAAATGATGTACAATTGATATTAATCTCAGAATTCGTTAGGTTATAATATCCAATAAAAGCGTTGCAAAACGTTATCCGAATGTTTCGATATTGCCGGTGACAAAATCACAAATGGAAAAAAGATGTGTCTACGGATATCTTAGTTATCCATCCAGTAGTTATTTGACATGAGCTCCTCATTTCTTCGCAATAACCAGTACGAATTTCTGATACTGTATATGTAGCCTCTTGTAAAGTTGTTACTTTTCAATAAAGTCAGGAAATAAAATGATGTCATCTGTATGAATTGAATACTATCAAAGAATGTGGAAGATAGCTTTTATTCTCTGTGGATGAGGGGGTCATTAGAAAGTTGAAGATGAGAAGCTCACTTTATAAACATTATCACAGTACATATTATTCTTTTTAAATTTTATTCTTCTATAACTACAAAAGTGTCACTTCGGTAAAACTTTTGGAAGTGGGAAGAATAGGGGTGGGAGGGGGGATCAGATTATGTATAGAAATGTATAATCTTCCAATTACTTTGTCAAACGTCAGAGAAATCTCTATCATGTTATCATAATCACTACATTCAGGAAATTATTTCCTTAACGTTTCTTAGAATGTGCTGTCCTATATTTATATAAAACTTGCTTTGATATTCCTTACGATGTCGATTGAAAATGATATTTTAATATCATTGGTTATATGCACGATTTAACACACAGAAGGATAAAATTTAAAATAATATTACTACGAAATCAGTAAAAGGGGGTGCTGTATGTAATACAGTCCACCAGAGAATACGGTAGAAAATATCCTTAGCTAGGTAAATCGCCTTTTAAAGACACAACACCAACACAACCCACACCAAAACTGAGATCTTTACATTTTCTGTCATCCCTATGTAAAAATAACACTTTTGTTGTGTACTTTTTCTCCTATGTTTACACTTTCAAGAAATTCAAGGATATGCAAGCCCTGCAAGCTTTTGCTATGACAAATTTAATTAGATTTATGGACAAGTTTTTACTTATAGTCCTTCCAAATTGTAATATGGATGATGCCTAATTCTAGGTAATATTTCATCAATAGTGCAACGACTTGAACGTTTTGGCCTCTCAATTGTTGCAATTTGGCAACCTCTGCTAGAAATCAAATTCTACTTGTTTCCGGTGGTACTCTTCTATAATAAAGTGAAAACAGTTAAGAGCAGTTCCCGGGTGCAAAACTGCATGCTGCAATACGCCTAGAAAGTTAAAATCAGGAACTCACTTTATGAACATTACAACAGTATATATGTTTTTTTTTTTTTCAATTTTATTCTTCTATAGCTACAAAAATGTCATTCCGGTAAAACTATGAGAAGTCGGAAGAATATTTACGGAAAAAGTTTTCACTTCTTACGTATAGTCCTTCCAAATTGTAATATGATGGATGATGCCCCAGACGAGTTAATGTTTCACCAATAGTACAACAAAAATCATTGAGGACAGAAATTAGTCATATTAAACTACATTAAGGTCGGGGATAATGAAATTATCAGTTGCTTTCTTTTGATATGATGAAGAAAACTCATACCATTGGCCAATGGGTAGGTGTCATACATTTCAAGGAAAATTTTATTCTCTAAGTCGGGTAAAGACATGCACAGAGTATCGGTTTAGGCCCACTCGTCATTGGGGTTCTCATCAAGAACGTAAACAGCAAACCTTCATTTGATTGCATTGATAGGAGTATGTCACTTGTGAAAAAGTACCATATCATATATAACACATCTTTTTGAAGGTTACTGTTACACCAATTTTTAGATTTTTGCATTAAAATGTTTCACCAACTATGGACCAATCTCATTATTCATCAGAAAACAGTATTTTAAATGAAACCAGTGTATGGATTCGAACCAGGTAGAGACACAAGGTATGACTGCTGACAAGAAAGTTCAACCATGAGACACAGAAGCAGTCTCCAATAATTAAACAAAAACTAACTTGCTTACAATCAGACTGTAGTTCATCAACTGACAATAAAAAAAAAAAAAAATGCAACACTTTGAAATTTGTGGTGTACTTCGTGACTGGATCATATCAAGTTAAATCAGAATTGAATGACGCAATATGGAATCAAGTTATTGTGTGCCAAATGCCACAATGTTCTATACTTGGACCTTTGCTATTCATATACTGCGAAAGGGTGGGTTTACATAAACTATGTATTCTGTAATGTAACTAATATTTTGGCATTTGCTTCATTTGCTAGAGACACCTTTGATCAAAATGTTAACAAACTTTGCAGTCTGATATTAACTGAGGAACAATGCATATACGTCGAATCAGCGCGAATAACTGCATGTGCGTAACACACGAGCATAGAAATCGAATCTGCGTCAAAAGTACTTCCAAAAATAATGTGCGCCGCCCCGTCACTCTGGCTGATTTGAATGCCATGAAAAACACATCCTGAGTGTTTTAATTCTATTTCACTGTGTTTAAACATTTCGAGTATAGTTCTCGTACAACTAGACTGTGTAGTAGACTGATACATACGCTGTCAAAAAAATGCAACCTTCCAGAACCATATTTACAGTGGTTGGCCAATACGAAATATATTGTCGACCAATTACAGTTTGACATAATCACAAAGGAGTGCTTTTATCAGAAAGGAACAAAAAAATTCTGAAAGCATTTTACACACACACACACACCCTTACACACATAGAAAGAAACCTATCAGTCGAATCGAACATTAGATTAGATCGAATTCGTAGGAAGACAACCAGAATCGGATATTCGTGTTAAGTGAAGAGCGTTAAAGAAAATCTTAGACCTCTGACTAGTGCAATATTTTTCTAACGTTTGGATCCGATATGTCGTTAAAGTGCAACTGGTGTCCCAAGGTGGTGTACATCGAAAGTTTGGTACCAGTGATTGCATGATAGTACTTGGAAAATCTTCATGAAAGTGATGGTCTAGCCAAAAAATACGATTTGTTTTGCTGCAGAGTAAGTAAATCTGACCATTTTAGTGAAACGTCCATACAATTTCCATGTGTGGCTTCCGACATATGAGCAGCTGAAGTTGTCTCATTTATTACTTCAAGTTAACTTGAAACAAACAATAGTAATACCATCTCCACACACTGATAAGGCATTTAATGTGTTTTTCTTTAAATTTTAAACCAAATTTGATACTTCAAAATCTAGTGCTGTCATAATGTGAACGTATGAGGGGTATGACTAGTTTTGCGACCTTCACGTATCCAGTACTTACTGATCAACTATTGATTTCAAGGTCAAAATAATTAGTTCAATAATAAAGAAAACAAAAGACTCTTCAACAAAATGAAGAGATGATGTGACTACTGCTTGTTTCAAATTCACAGTTGGAAGCAGAGCTGCTAACGTCAGCTGGTAATATCTCGAAAACCACGCATGGGTATTGAAAATATCCATCCTTTTAGCAATATGTGAAATTCTTACCTCCCTGGGAGGACCCCAGGTAAACGATGATTAGTAACTCCGTGCATATAATCACGAGGCAAGTGATAGTTACCTTCCTGTAACGTATAGAAAAGACAAAGAGTAATATATGCATGTACGCATCTACACTGATCTACACTTTGGTAAGTTACTAAAGTAATCGTTAGATTACGTGACAAACTTAGGTTCTCACATACCAAGGTTAGATTCACCTACACATCCCAAATGTCAAAATTTTCCGTGCGCTTCGCGTGCAGTGTTTTCTTTACCACTTATATTAATGGACGAAAGAAGGTAATGGATTGACGCACGGTATCTTCCCATAAATACACCAACAAAATTTCAAATTAGGTAAAAATTCTTGTTTGTGAACGTGTCGACATACATTCACTGACGTCGCTACCGGAGAGGTCCCCCTTAGAAAAAAAAGAGACAACAACAACTCAGAGCCACGGTACTCGGAGAAAATCTGAATTACCAGTCGGAATTTTTCATATCTTAAACTAGTTCATTTTATGACATAAAAAGATATCAAATATTGTACAAGATTGTAATATTACCTTATAATTTAAAAACAAAATTCTCATTTAATCTGAAATTTCATTTGAACTTTCCATATTTTAGTCCAGTAGTGACCATAATCGGAATGTCTGACATACCAGTTGAAATTTTCATATCTCAATCTAGTACATTTTATGACTTCAAAAGAAGTCAATTATTGCACTTGATTTCATCCGTTTGGAAGTGGGGACACTTTCTAGTTTGCAACTCTTTCACAGATCTAGACCAACCATCACTCTTCTCATGCTTTCCCATCTATGAAAATACTATTGAATGGCATCTTTTTTAATTTTGCTGTCCTTTTCACAAGTTATGGATACAAGAACGTGTTCTCTTTGTCATGAAATCACCAACGCTTGAAAGAAACCAATAAACATCTGTAAACGGAGCCATATTTAAAGGCTGGGTACGTGAAGTCCAGATCACCAGTGAAAAGCCGTTTCCGACCACCTGCGGCTTTTTTTAAAGCACAAAACTTTCAGGTATGTCCCCACCAACTGATGGTGGCGCTTCGCTCAGATAGTCCTGTCCAGAGCGCTGAGAATGTTTGTGCCCTCAGAACAGATCCTCACCCCTGCTAAAGCCTGAATAGACGCTTCATATGTGATATCGATGCCGTATAAGAAAAACATGCCCCCCAATCATTAGATCTTGGCGGTACTATGGCAATTTCTGTATGTGCTGACAAATATTTGTGAATGTACTCAAAGAAAATGAAAGAAGATGCGTAATTCACTGTGATTCTTGTATCACCTCACCCCCATCTGATATGTATTTACTGCACCATTTTTCATAGATTGATTTTGTTTCTTACATCTAATTGAATAATTGCAGACATGATGTCCCTATTTCAAGGCTGGGTATATGCAGATAAGGATAGCCCGGAAATGCCATTTCTGGCTCTCTTGCACGTTTGACAAGCCCAAAAGTTTCTTGCACGATCCGTTCACTTGAGAGAGTCCTATCACACATACCTTCATGAAATCCAGCCCTTTTCCCCGGTCCATTACAAACACTTGTGTCTTCTTTCCCTATGCAGACGTGCCCTACTGAATATGTGCCTAAATATGCTAGCACGGACACTCAACGGAAACCAACACTTTTCCGTAATATTTCTGAATCTGTTGCTTGAATCGCAGAAGTACATTTACATTTGTGGAGATAAGTTTTTTTTGTTTCGTTTCGTACCACATTATTCACGAAAAGTTATAAAAACACTACCGGCAAAACTGATTGCTCAAGAAAATTCCAGCGCCATAGGCTTATGTACTGCATAGCGCCATTGCGACGTCACAAAAGATTCATTCCTTTTCTGGCGAACATATACACCCTGTTCTTAAAAAGTACAGTGTTTACCTGAAAGGGGAAGTTCTAGTCTATTCATACATATTCATGTGTCTATAGAAATTTTCTGAATCCTCGCCGGCAAATCCACAAAAAGGAAACATGAATGATTCATTTTTGCTGATTTCAAACTTGGGACGATTTCTTGTTTGAAAGGTGTCAATGTATCAACACAAAGCAAATGTGTTTACGAAATAGCGTACGACAAAGTTAAAACGGCACTACGATTGTGTTTTAGCAAAGAAATATATGTATGGACTTAAACATACACTGTAACTGGCTAGTAATTCTTTTTCAAAATATAAAACAATAACATGTTTACATGTACGTCAGTATGTGAGACCACGTTGGTTAGGAACAAACAATTAAGTGTAAATGATGTTTCGAACCCCCACCCATGAAGAACAATGGCAGGGTCCAACTTGTATTCATTGGTCGGTGTACAAAAACAATACATCTATGCCTGAATTTCACGGCAACTTACTTCAATATTAAAAACTTCATTCGCATTTCAAGTATAGGGTTCCGTCATTCAGGCAATGATTCTAGTCCATGTTTTTTTTTTTTTTTTTTCGATCAATTTGAAATAATAGCAGGGTTCTTTGCTTTCAAAGTTTAGGCGCGAAATTCTTCGTTCGTGTGTTGTACATGACCACACTTCAGTACTTAGTACACAACATATCAGAGAGCTGTGATACAAATCAGCCTGTGTACAACACTCATACATATTCAATAGGATGACGTCGAATCAAAGGTAACCAACAGCGTTGTTCTGATATTGCATTATTCAGTGAGCTAACGTTTGTTCAGAGGAGGCTCGCCAGTACACAAGTTTTTGTAATGCAAAACCCCTGGGCACGCATACTCGAATGCTCCTTTTATATTGATAAAATGTGCCTTCAATCACTAGACCTTGGTGGTCCCCACCTGTCAATCATCAAATTTATCATTTGTCTTAACATTCGTAATGCCTCATCGGTTTTGCCCCTTTAATACCACTCAAAAACTCAGAATCCATTCAAAAGCTCACAATTTTACAAATACCTCAGAGCTTTTTCTCCGCCTTGTGAACACGTTACTGGACGCTATCCCAGAGGAAAACCTATTGGATTTGTTCAATATACCTAAAGCCATCGAAAAGCACACTGCGTAGACTCCTGCTGGGGCAGCTTTAAGCATTCAAACCTGTCACTTTGTCAAACATGCCCCCCCCCCCCCATACGTTTCAATCTGGATTGACGCCCCTGAGTTTTGACATCCGTGTACACTTAAGTTGGACCTAAAGTCGTAATAGTCATTGTTGTAATGGAAAAAAAAAATATTCATTCTATTTCGAGGGAATTCAGTCTTGAAAGTCCTCCATCAGCGCTACCATTCAGGAAACAAATAGTATGAAGTGTACACGCTGCTAATGTCACTTTGCAAAGAAACCTTGTATCTTCTGCTCGAAAATACTGTCGAAGACAAAATCTTCTAACGCTCAGATGAGCTTTCTGTGGTATTCCAGTGACGAAAACGTCGACTGAACGTCTTTGCTCGCTACCAAGATTACTTTGATCTCTGAAGGTTTTTATTACAAACCTTCGAAGAGGATAGCAGTCTCACCAGTCAAGTGACATTCTAAGAAAAACTTGTTACCATCACTTTAAAAAAGTAGGCTTTTAAACGCATATGCATCGTGAACACTGCCTGGATCCGTTTGCTCTGAAGTGACAATTGAAATCCAGATCGTCCTACTGGGCTCACTATCAGGCAGGGGCGCCTCAAGGTCTAAATATTTTGAGGGGCAAATTCGTATTGTTAGGAATGAACCATCGGCGCTGTGGTTAAAACTTGAACCCCTCCCACCTATTGTGTGTGGTCCACTGAAGGGCCCGTCATACTGCTCGTGGTGAGGTCCAGTGCCAACGGCCCGGGGGGGGGGGGGGCTGGAAGCTCCACGATATGTACAAATTGAGGATATTAGAACACCCCATTTGTGTGTATTCACACGGCATTTGCTGAGCATTAAAATGTCTCCACAATTCATAACTTAACCATTATTTTCTTAAACTTAGTCTAACAACTCCCCGATAGTAGTGGCTTTACGAAAGCAGAAGTGCCCTCACATATTAATCATTCATCTTGTTTCTAAGGAAAGTGTGTTCTGTAAAAATGTATGGACGAAACACTGAAAAATTTCAAATATTGAAGACATTATACAGCACCATTCCAGGTTGCAAAAATGCACGGCCAAGTTAAAATGGAGAAAAAATTACTTACAAAGAAATGCTGATCTTCTTTCTTTGGGAGGAGCAACATTTCCATTACACGTTGATAAAATTTAAATTTTATATTATAAACTTGTTTTAGTTTATGCTAGAGCATAAAGCTTATCATGAGGCATTGTGTTTCTCAAAAATGCCTCCTCTTCGAAAATGGACCACTTTGTAATCGTTTGACTGTATTCATGCTGCATTCATTTTGCGCGGAAAGTCCATTAGAAGGTGCATTAAGTCTAGATTGGAATATCATTGAAATTTTGTCATTTTCCGGCATTTACGAAGTGTTCTATACTTCTCTCGAACTTTCTTCATGGTCTGTGTTAGGAAAAGATACCTATTAATAAATCCAATCAACTGATGTGGGATACTACAAGATGTCACAACATCATGACAACAACATACGGAATTTCTAAAATTTTGTACAAGCTTCTATTCGACAGTATAATATACAAACTAATTTTAATATAATTCTTTTTCATACAAATTGTTTCAACATTGTATCAAAAGCGAGCTCATCAAGTAGTATACTTTCTCGGCCCCACACAGCATCCAATACCGACAACGTCAGCTAAAAGAAAACATACTACATATTGTACCTAACAGTACATGGTTCCCACTAGCCCATTTTAACAGAGCACAAGTCCAGTTTGGATTTGATTTTGCTTCTTAGTACCCGCCTTGAAAGTTTTCTGCTTGATTTGAAAGCTGAAAGCCTGTTCTTAAAATTGTAATGAAGCAATCTTAATATTTAAACGCAACTAAAACATATAGGCCTTTTTATGAAGTAGTGCACAAAACAAGTTCAAATTAGGAGTGGTCAAGCTCTTAGGCTGACCTTTTATATTACATGCTTATCAGACGATCCCTTTAATATCATCCAATATGTCTCGCCTTTCCAAAAAGAACCAGTGAGAAACCTGCGAAGTACATCAAAATGTTTATTGAAAAGGTGATAGTTTCCTCAACACCCCACCTATATGGCACCTTTACCTACAACTGCAGCTCAACTGTGACACAATGTCTAAAGTTTGTCAAATGGACATTAAAAATAGACTACACAGTGTGATGTCCCCTTTTCCAACTCTAAATGTCCTTGAAAAAAATAAACATTTCCTGATACACTGAGACAAACTAAGTTTACATAAAATAGGCTCTAATTCTGCCAAAAAAGTTCTTTTTAATATGACCTTCACCTGGATTTAAACAGTAATTGAGAGCAATACACTCAAAAAATGCCATACCATGGAACCCCAAAAGAACGCAAACCCTAAAAATACACACAAAAAAAAAATTCATTTAATGTGAAACCGTGACAATAATGTCATGACAAAAGAATACCAGCTGCAATGTTTATCATCACACACACTTCCAGTGACTAGCGAAACCTAAGCCCTTCATCTAGCCCCAGTGTAAACAGCTATGCAGTCGACACACCGAATACAGAAAGGGCTCACACCGTGGAAAACACTGCAAGACCCTTTCAAAATGTCGGTGGTTTACGCACCAAGACAATTACTGAATATAATCAATGCTCTATGGTCACTGTAAAGTTATGACGGCAACTGTCCTGCCTGCCCTCTCATGAAATCCGGTCGTTGTGCATAGTAGATCAATAACATAATCTTGCATACACACAGGTTACACATAATCTTCATTACTTCTTAAAAGTTACTGTTCTTCCAACAGCAATGCTACGTATAAAATCATTTTGCTCTTCCTTGCTGTGCAGGTATGTTGCCTTCTCCTGCCCCCCCCCCCCCCATGCCCTCCCTCAACTTTACTTCTTACCATTGTAACTTGTCCTACAACATTATTTGGCTCTTTGGTTCACAGCAACTATCTTGACCTCCTTCCAACACAATATTTATGAATACAATATTTTTAAAGGTGTAGTCATCACTATTTGCCTATTCAACTTAATGAAAACCTGGACGCCTTATCACACATAGGCTATCATACACACCTACCTACAGTATCACTGAATGTCATGTGACATGTTCCATGGAGGTGGGACTGATAAATTCCTCCCAACAGTCACACCACATGAACTTTTGATAACATTCCTTGAAAATCATAACTTATCAAATGCAGTGTGTGATTTTACTTGAAGCACAGCTTGAGCATTTTAACAATGTCAAGGTACATGTTAAACAATTTGTAAGCATGTTGGTAACTTGCTACTCTATTTCTAGTAGACGTAGCTGACAAAACAATGCACTGGGGTACCACACAAAAAAAAATGTGAAAAGCTGTTTAATCATAGCACATTGCAAGTTAGTTAAAACTATGAGAGGTTAATAGGCCTATATTCTATTAGACGGCAAGAAATAGCCAAGATGTGAAATCAAACATTCAGACAATAAATTCATCTCTATTCTAGCCTTAATATGTTCAACTCACAATATTAGGTTCATTAGCTACCATGGTTGTTACACAATGTGTTAAACAACAAGTACAGCATATTGGATGCAGGATGTAAGTTATTCCTATGACATTGAGACAGAAAGCTGAGAAAAAATGAAATATTTACCAATAGTCAGCACTGAGGATACTATATATCTAAGAACGCCAAAACCCTGAAAGTAATAGAAATGTTAAGGTGACCTATAACGTACTGCACATCACATACATGATAGTCTTTTCCATATCTTCCACGTGCACATTCCTCAAAACAAAAAGGCCGTTCCTGATGAGCAGCTGCTGATCAATCCTTCCACTCTTAGCTTGCTCCCTCAGGTGGTACCTCAGCTGGAGCTATGTCCTCTGGTTTTGGTATGATACCACTGAATATTTTTTTTTTTTGTTCAACTGCGAATGAAAAAATCAAGAACACTGAATACTGTCTGGACTGAAAGCATTACCTTCACTTCACAATGAACAAGTCACCAATACAGAATCCCGACCAGAACCTGTGACCGTAATACAGGCCCAATCACATTACAGGTAGGTGCAATATGGATGCGATACAAATGCTTATATTTGTTTTTACCTACAGTAAATCTTTTTTCACACTTGGAGCAAAATAATGTGATACATATCATGCAGCGCGAAGCAAAGTTCAATTGCTTATAGGGGCAACATCGTTCTTGTAACTTTATAACAGTATAAGGGGAAAAAATGTCAAGCGATAGAAAAAATGTTGCTTTCAATTTAAAAGCAAGAAATATTGGTGTGAAACATTTTGATGGTGTTGTATGTGTGAATGGCCTAAAATATACAGAATCCCTGTAATATTGCCTGCCATTCCTTATAGTTTGACCTTTGAGCCCACCTTATGGGCCCTACTGTACTTTATATTATACAGTACTACTATATACTGCACACTCGTACTGTTGTCGTAGTCTGACCCACTACGACCCTGATCTGCTTAATTTGCCAGAATCTGTCCAACTTTCATCACACTGTTTGTCAATTTTGTACAACTTTCCAATTCAGAATATCCACAGTCACAAAAAGTCAAAATGTGGGAGAATTAATTTGATTTACAAAATAAATAAGTAATCTCTACAATGAACAAAACAGTCAAAGGACTTGGCAATTCCTTGCCAATGTTCATGAAAAACACAGTGCGGCATGTACATACTGTATCAATTCTGAAATTCAAACACCTTATCATTCTAGAGAGGCATGCCTGCACTAAGCTCTTTTGACCACTGTGGGAACTAAGAAGTTTAATACGTTTTCACAATTTGACCTCTATTGACCTCAAGCAAACTTTTACCTTTACCAAAGTCGATGGGAATCAAGTGATGAGTATGACCAAACCACAAATTAAGAATGAAATTAGTCAAGATGACTCTACGTGAAAGTGAAAGGGGATGGGCGCTGGTTCACTATCTAACGCAACAGTACGACCAAGAACCTGATGAGAACTCTTTCTACTGCACTATACACATCCAGTCAGAGAACTAAGACACCCCAGCCACAAATATAAAATATTTGGAAAGGTTTACTATTGATGACTCTTCTAATCTAAAATTTGAGAGCAGAAACCGGTCTAGTTTGGTCATAAGAACCATTCTTAGTTTGGTCATTAGAACCATTCTTGTCGCAACACTACATCAAAAGTAAGGTTATTCCACCTAAAAGGTGAAAATGCTTCTAAGAAGGACATTCAGTAAGACATGTATACCTCAGGGCATAACCTAAAGAATTTTTTCACTTTCACACGCAGTGTATCACCTGTAAATATATATATTTATAGGTATATATATGTAAGTGTACGTTCTCACTGTTGATGCCCTTGGAGTGCAAAGGATCGCGATAGGCCTTGAGCGTGAGTAATTAAACCCAGACCACAACAGAGACAATCAACTCCGTCTGGCACTTTGGCAATCTAGCGGAGGAAGATCAAACGCTAACTGGCTTGAGAAAACCGGCGGTATTTGAGATTCAAACCAACGTCCCAGAAATTACGGCATGGCTTCTCGAGATACCGTGTTTACAAGGTTTTCACACTTTGACCTCTGATCACCCCAAAATGCCATTCGACCTTCACCAAAAACAACAGGGATCATCTACTCACTATGCCCGACCTACACATCAAGTATTACAATTTGTCATGATTGCCACTATCTTGCCATTCTGAGTTAATCAAAATTCTGTGTTTACTTAATGAATCGTATGATTTGGAACTGGATTTATTCTCGAAGGTCTTGAACTGTTTCTCAGGAATTTTTGCACAATGAGTCGGGTATTTGAAGACGTTTTTTATTTTGGACATTACTTTGTTACCAGTGAGGTTACCGTTAGATTGGAATTCACGGATAAGTATGGTGTGCACATGGAGTCGGTGGTTCGTTGGGATATCACCATCCACATGGAGCACGTAGCAGCTTTCGCAAATAAAGTCGTCGCATTTGGAACAGTGTACAATCACCGTCGTAGTATCGCCACAATCGATGCAAATCCTCACTGGAAACTCCTGATTCGACAATTCAAGGTGAGTGTTGTAAGCTAAGTCGCTTGAATCTAAGTCTGTTTGGACTTCATCATCCCTTATTTCTGTGATTTGTGATCCCTCTTTGCAGCGTGAACCGTCTACGCTTAGGTTTTCTTGCCTGTCTGTTTGAATCTGCAGACAATCCCGGCAACATCGGGGAATGCACGGAATCAACTGTGGCAGCGTCAACCGACCTGCGCACGAGCAACACAAGAGAGATTTCTGACGCGAATCCGTCTTGGGAGTGAAGTCATTTAACATATCTGATCTAACTGCATTTGTTTGACGGCCACAAGGCTCAGAGGTTGCGACAAAAGCTGTCTTAAAACTGAAAGTACGTTGAAAATACACAATACTGTTACAGGATGGTGTTCAGGTAAATTGCATACACTTACCACTCCCCGCAAACTTTGTCTCATTAAAAATCCAGGCTGGCCGTGAAATTTAGTAAATGAAGATTACTGCTATGAAATACATGTCATGAGTGACTATACTGTGTTACATATACGTGATCAATTACCCTCTAGAATGACGATATCGAAACGAGTTTACGGATTTAAACTATTTGCCAAGCCAGACGATTATCGTTGATGCAACATCTAATCCATTGCTCAGAATGGTAGTATATATCCTGTACCCTGTCGACGTGCTGCAATGACATGTACAGAAAGCAGACTTGTATAGCAAGTCAACTTGAGCTCGAGTAACGAGTCGCGTCGTCCACATTACAGATCATTTCACATTACAGTCATTTCCAGTCAGCACTAGTTGTCGAGTCAAGTCAAATCGGGTGTTAATCAAGTCGAATCAAGTCAGGTCAAGTCGGCTCAGTGCTCCATCCAAGTCAAGTCAAAGCCTTTGCACCAGTTAAGGTTAGTCAGCGGTTATTCTTGATCAAGTCAGTAAAAAAGTACAAGTCTGTGAGACTCACTAGCAAATGTGAAAGCAGAGGGGTCAAGTACAAAATTTCAAATTAATGTAGGCTTAAGTGGTCCAGAAAATCTAAAAGTTGTCCCAATACAAGCGTGCATGAACATCTTAATGGCAATGTCTGCATTCCAACATGGTCCCCATATAGGTGAATCCATATGGGGCCTATATGGTGGTGTACCAAAGATCTTTAAGGGGCTTGTATGGGCCAGCCAGATAAGCATTTAAAACATAGGAGATTGGTCCATATAGACCAATTGAAAACGTGAAAGCCAGGACTGTCCCATGTGGGTCATATGGGTTGTCTTGGCTGACCCATATGGACCCCTCTCATATTTTGGGTGCCCATATGTTCGTAAATATTGGGACCATAACGAGAATGTTACATGGGAACCTTCTTTGTACAGTTAACACCTGACAGTTTTTGAGATGGGCTATGGTGTAGTCGCTAAAATGTGATTTTTTTTTTTGTAACAGACATATCAGACTAACTCAAAGCAAACTTTCTGTTAGCATACGTCAATGCAATAGTTTAAGCTTTTGTTTTCTTTTTATTCTCAAATTATTAGTATGTCATCAAATATTGATATGTAGTACAAGAAGCCATTCTTACAACCTAGCTCTAGTGTACTATCCGGCTCAGGTACAATCAAAAGAATATGGAAATGCCTATGGATAGTACCAATAGTTTAGTGTACTGTATCTATTCCGTTCGCAACGCGTGAGACAAGTCGAGTTATTAATGTCATGACTCAACATCAAGTCCAAGTCATTAATGTCATGACTCAACATCAAGTCCAAGTCAAGTCATTCGCGACTCGACTCACTCGAGACATTAAAACTCTGACAGAAAGCTAGAAACCGTTAGCAGACAAGAATCATGTCATAATTGGCCTTCCTGTGGCTAAAGTCCATCTTTCACCGCATTACGTTGGAGGGAATCGTTCACGCTGCTTTTCATGTACTCTCTCAGTTAACCACTTCGTAATGTCTGTTCTCACTATACTCGTGCAAATTGCGCGTAGTTATTGACGGAAACTTAGCTAATCAACCTTCGATACTCCTGTTGTTTTGCTTTCAAAGTCAGGGGCAGTTCACGTTGGTGCGAATCACAGTGGTCAATCTATTTCGTACGATCACCTTGCCAATACCGCACTCACCTGTAACTCCCCAAGTTAATTTCAGTTTCGTATATATCAAACAGTGCGCTTGTGTTTCAAGGTTATTTTTTTTTTTTAATTTCTGGAGATAATTGAGATTGTGACAGTGATTGGAATTGTCAGAGCTATAACTGACATTGTGACGTAACTATTTAAAGTATGAATGAACAAATAAGAGAATAATTTGCTGAATTTAGTTAGTTTCTCATGATAGCAATTTGGTCGACAATGTCAGTCGTGTTACCAACATAAGTGTATTGTGGCAATACATACTGACATTTGCTAAATCTATTCATTTTATTCATTAAACTAATTGTTGTACGTTAAAAACAGCATTAGCAGTTAATGGGAGGTGAACAAAAATGATTTTACGAGGTATGCAGTAAAAAGTATCCTGTAAATCACAAAGGAGGGAATTTGGACTCAATATTGCGAGTGAGTAAATATTCACTCTCAATGAGTAACAAGAGTCAGTTAGTTACCAATACTAGTAGTAAGACGTAATGTAAGAAACAGTGATAATACTGATTAGAAGTACTAATATTACGAACGATAAACGGTAGGAATTACTCTATGTCGAGCTGTCTACAGTAAGTGGCCATTTTCTGCAACCACACTATTCCTTTGTTTTACTGAGGTGAAACTTGTTGCAAAATCTCATCGCTTTAGGTCAGTTCGTCCAGCTGAATATACGTATAGGTTCTTAGAGTTCAGGTGTGTCAAGTTATAATAGAAAGAAGTAGTAATAGTTAAAAGTAATAAGTACTCATTAAAAGTGCTAATAATAAAAGATGGTGAAAATGAGACTGCGACCGATGACGTAATACAATGATTTGCACATTTAAAGTGTGGTAATTAGGAGTTAAGTTATGTGGGCTCAAAATGAAATTACCAGGAAGTGAGAAAAAATACATTCGCAGATTTTAAAAATTAGCTCTGACTTGGAAAATAATGGTAAATCTGATAAAAATCATCAAGCACTGCCATAGTAGCTCCATGTCTGTGTGCAGTGAAAAAAAAACAAAGATGAGAGCGTCGTGTTGAACCTCTCGAAGAGGCTCGTTGAATTGGTTAGTAAAATTCACTTAATTATTCTAAACCTGTCAAGTTTCCTGAAAATAGTACTGGCAAACGGCAAAACTGAGACGATCACAATGTTTCACATACAATGGAACATTAAAGAGTGAATAATTGAGGATTTCATTTGGTTTCGAAAATTCGTCACCGTGGACTTTTTATATAATTTGCTACTTTTTTTCATGCACACACCAAGTACACGTTAAGGTAAAAAAAAAAAAAACAATTTGACACGTTTTTAGAAAATGACAGGCACTTCTCAGAACTTTTGGATGTGATTTTAAGTAACTGTAACTTTCAGTCTTGTTATCAAATGAATAGCTAAAAAGAAAACTTACCATGAAATATGTAGTTAAAGAGCCTGAGGAGGGATAGCAAAAAGGTTTTCTAAGCTTGTCATGGTAATCACCCCTGAAAAGAAAGAATCAAAGCTAAATCAATACACAAGAACAAAAGAAAAAGAGAACAAAAGAGCAAAGAAAAAACAGGGAAAAACGAAGAAAATGAGTAACAGGTGAAATTAATCCTATTTTCAAAGTTAATGGGTTTTAAGTGTTTTTTTTTCTTTTAAAGTGTTTACGCATTTGCTGTGTTGCACATAATCAGAGAGGAAATGCCAGACATTTACACCTACACTCCAAAAAAGTCAATTGACACCTTTAAAGGAGTCCAGAAATGGGTCTTCAGGTAAGCATGTAAAGGTGTCCAAGTGACTCCTTTTGGGTGAATAATTGACTTCCTTTAGGGTTTCCAGTCACTACTGACACCTTAAGGTGCTTGCCTGAAGACCCATTCACAGAGGAGTCAAGTGACACCAAAATGGGTGTCACGTGACACCTTTGGGGTTTCACATGCAACTGCAAAGGTGTCAAATTAATATTTATTTGGGAAACATGCAAAGGTGTCAAAGTGACTCCTCTAAGGCGCTTTTTTTACTATTGAAGGGAGTCCAGTCACTGCTGACACATTACGGTCGTCAAAGTGGCAACTATAAGGAGTATTAGTAGTTGCCCTTGGTGTGCTTGTCACTGCTGACATATTTTAAAGTTTGAATCAATAAATTGAGAAAAGGTGCTCTTTGATTTGCTGCAACTGTATTTATTAAACTTGTGTACTGGACTTGATACACCAATGCAATATCAGGCAAAGTTTTTCAGAAAGTTAAAATAACTCATGAAGGTCACATACATTTTTGGTACAACCATAGAGCTATTATGTAATAGCTCCATGGTACAACAAAGTTTTAAATTGAAAGTTTTCATCATGCAAAACTAGAATTAATCACTACAGTGCATGGTAATACTGAGATGCTTACGATAGCTCAGAAATAACAAAAGGTATTCTAGCAATACCAAAACACAAAAGCACCTTGGACAACAAATAGTGCATGAAGGTCACATTCCTTTCTTTGGTATGGCATGGATTGGCATATATACACTGAAAGATGTTAAGTTCTGGTCATGCAAAATAAACATACAACCACCACTGTGTGCGTGCAAAGAATAATGAGATGCTTAAAATATATCAGAAATAAAAAAAAGGTATTCTAGCACTTAGAAATACTGAAAACACAAAATACCTGGCCACATACTTCATACAGGTTACCAATTTCCTTTCTTTGGTAGTGCATGGCTGGGCAAATACATTGCATGATAGATCGTTTTGGTTGTGTAAAAAAAAATTAACTAACAACGGCCACAATATGCGTAGATATGTTGCATAATGAAAAAAGCTACTTTGCAATAATAAAAGAAGCAAAACCACAAATTATGCATCCCAACCACATAATTAAAGATAAACACAATATATTAATACAGATCTTTTAGAAGAGTACTACAGTGCTTTGCAATTCCTTGCCAACTTTTCTTCTCATTTTTATTTTACTACAGTTTAATGCCAGCATGGGCATTACAGTGTGTGTGTGATGTTTTTTTCAGACGTGGGGTGTTGGAGGGGTGGCTGGCAGCTTATGGCTATTCCTGATGCTTGTTCCAACATAAGAACCATAGAAATAGTAACTCACATGTCCACTTCAGTTTCATTTATTCATAACTTTCAGTAATCTAATATGTGAATGAGGTTTAATGCACCAATATATGGTCCATCCACTCAACATGGGTGATATATGTAGGGATGGCACACTATCACTCGCCTGAAATCCCAGTGAGTGCGATTTTAAGCACGCCTAGCTAAAGATGGGAAGTCACATAAATCTATTAAAGTTAAATAAAATAGCACACCTACCACACTCCTTAATTTCCTGAGGATTGAGTGTGATTTGTAGCACACCTGGAAAATCTAAATCTCAATACGAAGGCCTGGATATGTGAGTAATATGATATCAATCCAAATTGACAATGTGAGTGGGTCTACCAAATTGAACAAAACTGGACCTACATTTAGGAAGGACAAGTCCAACCCATTCACGAATATTAATGAGATCCCTCCACCTAAAACAACAAGAATACTCATTATACCAAATTCAAGCAAAACCACATCTAACATTATTAACTTGTTTACAAGTAAGTGTCCCACACACAGACAGACAGACATACATATATACATACACATACATACAAGCATGACTGCATTCATTCCTTTGCCAAAGGCAAGGAATAAAATATAAGCTCTTAAAATGTATTGTGAACCTTTATGACAAACATTTGAAGCATAACATAATCACAACATAGGGAGTAGTAGGAAAGTTTGAAGAAAAGCAAAATCTTATTCTAAGATTCTGCATTTTCTTTTTACAGGCTCCTTCAAAATACCGAAAGAGCAGTGCAGAGATGACAGTAAATGTATCTAGCTGCATCATCTATGTATAGTGATGGCTGCGATAGCAAGAAAAATAGCATGTTGGGCAGAAGGACTCAAGTGAAGCAAACAGTACCATCATCAAATTTGCTATCCTCAATAACTCATCACTGTCTAAAAGTATTTCATATTTCTCCCAAGGCACTTTCGTCCACCGTCCAACTAGTGACCACATTCAGTTTACCCGCTTTCGATAACATGCGTTATCCCATGATGAATGAATGAAGAATAAGTAAAAGATTATATTCTTAAAACATACTAAAAGGTAAAATGTAATTTCAATAAAAGCAAAGCAGAAAGTGACATACATGATCACATTTGATTATTATAAAAATAAAGGATCCCATAGGCCCCTTTTTTCATATGCACACTGTTTTATACTATGGATCACAGAAATTTATCATTTGCTAGGGCTCCAAATACATGACAGCTAAGGGAGATTAGGCTTACAGTACTTCTGCAAAATAGACATTTGAAATTGGGCCACGAGGGGATTCTATCCCATAAAGCTAGAGTAGTACTTTGACAAATATTAGACAGGAGAGCCACATGGAATTCTACACTCAAAATAGTCCCCTTCACTCAAAATTTTTGGGAAATCTGGAAACTTTCACTCTATAACGAAGTTTGCATATTAGTCCTATTTGCAAAATTATTAAACATATTATTTGAAATTATTTTATTTTACCCAATAAACAACATCACTATCAGCCAGTTTTGATCTGGGTTTGTCCATTTTGACGGCTGGCCAGATTCACCTCACTCTTGCAGCAATCACTACCATCTTGTGAGGATTTGTTGGAGTGGGATCTCCAACGGTAGGGGAGCATGCACCTGCTTACCCCCAACCTCAGATTCTAGACAGGAGTAACCTCGAGACCCAGGCCTCATCCACAGTATTTGAGAAATGAGGGAAAATTAGCTTGGGAGCACAGGGCTGCTACTCCCTGAGACCTCATGCTGAGCCCCCTGCCCACATTTCTACACAATACATTCATGATAATGGGGAATAATAACGAAGCTGGCAAATGGTATTCCTTTCTATGAATATGGACCAATTTATTTCAAATACCGGCAGCATATCCGGAGATTACTGGCCAAACATGCGACAGGTGTGAAACAAAGTTCAAAATGTGTGTTTAGTAGGTGGCTGTTCATTTTTGCAAACTGACTGTTTTACCAAAAAAAGACTAATAAGGGAATTTTACCCCAAATGGAATAGTGTTCTGTAATGATATGTTACAGAGGAGTAAAAATGATCACGACTAGTGCAAACTCCATCTTCAACAAAAGCTGCAGATTTAAAAAGCTTGTAAATTATGTTGCTAATTCAGGGAATTTCTCTTCAGTGAAAATAATTTTCCATAAAAATGGTACTGATGTCTGAAAATGTTGTTGTCACTTTATATGAAGGAAACTGCCAACTTTAAAGGTGGGGCAAAGGCCTACTGCTAACATTTCTTATGCATTACAACATGTAAGAAATTCATCTGGGATAAACTCTCCAAAAGTATCTTCTGGCTACATGCTCTGCACACATTGTAATGATGCAAATTTTGGACACAACCTACACATATATGATCTGAGAAAGTAACTTTTCTGAAGAGTAAATTTACTGCAATATTTCCATTAGCTATGTACTAAATACTTCATAATAAAAAAAAGCATGGGTTTTGTCATCTCAAAGTATTGTATGATAAGATATGAACAAATGAAAAAACATTGGGATTTATGATAACGAGTACTTACAACCACGATTGTAAAACGGAGGGAGGCGTTTCCACTGCAAAAAACTAGTCTTCAAGCAAGTAAGACTGCATGACACAAATTGCTTCTATAACTTTTGAAAAGCAACAAAGTATTTTGTTCATTTTCTGTCAAAAACTTATTAATCATGTCTCCCTCTAGTTTCCTTTAGGAGGAAATCATTTGAAAACTTCCTCCAAAACTGTTTACAGTCCTACTGCACATATTTTATTACGACAATTTCGACTGAAAGTTCAGTACCGCATCTAGAGTTTTTACCGAGTCCTCCATGCCGCAAATGAATTTTTGTACAAACATTAGAGTCTCGAAACATTTTGGAGGATACCGAAGATCAAATACAAAATGTACTGCAAAGAGGCCCATAAATGTCATCCAAAGTATGCTCCACTCTCCAACCAACTCATTTTCCACATACAGTTGAAAGGACTTACCTTCCACTCCGTTGTCACACACAATGACAGCAGTTGCTGGTAAAGGTCCCGAATGACTTGTTTTTACTAAAACCTCTACATTCTCTGCAGATGTACTGGTAATGTCAACAAGGCTTTGGCTGTTAGGCAAATAAAAAAAAATGAATTAAAAAAAATCAATAGAGGGTGGAAATGCATAGGTTCGTGTGAAGTCTACTTGAAACATTTTGGAGGATACCGAAGATCAAATACATAATGTACTGCAAAGAGGCCCATAAATGCCATTCAAAGTATGCTCCACTCTCCAACCAACTCATTCTCCACATACAGTTGAAAGGACTTACCTTCCACTCCGTTGTCACACACAATGACAGCAGTTGCTGGTAAAGGTCCCGAATGACTTGTTTTTACTAAAACCTCTACAATCTCCTGCAGATGTACTGGTAATGTCAACAAGGCTTTGGCTGTTAGGCAAATTAAAAAAAAATCAATTAAAAAAATTCAATAGTGGGTGCACATGCATAGGTTCGTGTGAAGACTACTGTATGTGTACTCACATTTAAGAGCTACGGAGAGGGAGGTACAAGCAGTCACCTTTAGGAGTTATGGAGGAAGAGTAACACAAGGTGTTAAAATATTGATCAAAGGAAAACACATTGTGTGAGTTATGGTAAAAATGTATTTTTGAGAGTATAACATAACTGCATGTCCTTTTGTATGGTTCAATAAATTTGACTACATTCGAACAGTAATCTGCCAAGCGAAGCTCCAGTACTCATTCTGGATCATAATATGATATGACATCTTTGTCACAATTATGGCTGCTATTCTAGGTAATGGGTTCTTACTCAGAGATCTGGATGCCAAATCTAGCCGTTGAGAATACCCAGTCCAGCCAAAAATGACACTGTAGGCTTTGATCTTCAAAAAGTAACTTTATATGTCCAAACATCTATATTTTAGGAATCTGAATGATGATTATACTTCAAATGAGCTGCAGAAAATAGAATGTTGCCAATTGCTAGAAGATGACTCTATATTGACCAAGGTACTGGGGACATCAAATCAACTTTGAACTTCCCCTTTGTTCAAGAAAAAATTGAATTGACTTCTCAAAAAGTAATTTTAAATACTTGTTGTCAGACCACTACAAATTAACAAGATTCAAGAGAACCTAAATGATTCCTTGTCTTCCACTTAAATTATCAAATTCGGTAGGCTGACCATCATGCCAACTATTAACCTTCCCCGTTGTAAAGATATATTCTGTCTTCAAGATTTTGAAGTTTTGACCTTTGCTGACCTCAAAATGAGCTTTGACACTCACCAAATTGAACAGGGTTCTTGGCTTAAGGGTGACCATAATGCCACATACAAACGTCAGCAAAGTCAAGGTCCCAAGACTTTAAGGTTTTGACCTCTGCCTGATCTCAAATGACCTTTGATATCCACCAAAAATATTATGGTTCTTGTGTTCACAAAGCATGAAAACTGTGCAAACTATGATTTCATCTATGCCAATTAACATTGTCAAAATACTGCGTTCACAAGGTTTTGTCATCTGCTGACCTCAGTGAACTTTGATCTTCAACAAAACAACAAGGTTCTTGTACTCTCTATAGACAAAACGAAGAAAAAATTGAGAATCCTCTAAGGTACAGAACCCATCACGAGTTATCACGTTAACAAGTACTACGGATACACATACACATACACCATCATGACCACACACGATTTTTTTTTTTTTTTTTGGCCTTTGGCAAGGAATAAAAAACTAATGTTAATCAAAGCAAATTCTCCATATGGCAGGAAAAATGTAATGTAATTTTTATCACTTGCCCATATCACAAAATGCACTAAAGAGGATAGCTGTTTTGTACATTTCACACTGAAAACAAAGATTTCGTCATGACATTCACTCTTTCTTTGTCCATAAAATGTTCAAGCTTAAAATATTACTTTAATTTTTATTATACACACCCTGTATAACTAACGCACATAAGAAATTATGGGGACACAAAAACTTAAAACTTTCGGCTTTGGTATCCTTGTCAAATTGGACAAAGCAGGTCTGATATGTTTGGATGATCCTAAAGTTCTTAGTCTTCAAAGAGGTGTTGCAAAACATCTGTGCAGTTTACTGACTTTATGGAAGTATTCAATTTTGGGTGATTGGTGTAACAGGGAGAGCAAAAACCTGCTTTTCAGTAGCTCAAATTTCATCTCAAATTCTTCACATTTTTTAAGTAGATATCTTTCTCATTATTATAAATTTATTTACTGGATGAATAGCTTCAAAGAAAGCGGAAAAATCAAGCCATTAAAAATAACCATATTTTATGTCACATGCCATATATTAATTTGTATATATATACATGGTCTGTCTTCCATAAGCATGCACTGGCCAGACCAGCAGTTTTTCTTACCATAGTTATCATCCTGAGTGCCATCAATATTTTTCACCCATTCGGCAGTACTCTTTGGGGGCTTTTTCTTCAACAGCAGAGGCGTGACTTTTGATAGTCCATTGAAAAAACTTCTCCTGTAAGTTCACTTCAGTCACTCAAAGGAACTCCGCAATGATCTGGAAAATGAGTTTTATTGAAAGGGACATAACTGTGCAGTTGACACAATCTGATATAATGTATCACTTCTACATTGAATATTTCAGGATTCCCCACTAATGAAATAAAAACACTTGTATTTACTTTCACAAAATTCTGAGAGCAATGATGCCATGTATAAACACAGATTTGTTTGTTTGTTTGTTAGTTAGTTAGTTAGTTAGTTAGTTAGTTAGTTAGTTAGTTAGTTAGTTAGTTAGGGTTCTATGCTTCAACTTATAACATGCTGGTTTAATGTAGCAGCGCCCACTGCCTTTTTTCCAGTTATGGGCTACTGGATTGTTTTCCCCACTCCATTGGTTATGTGGAGCATCATGCACAAAGGCAGTAGGTTCCACTTTAAAAGTCTTTGGTATGACTCAACCTGGGAATCGAACTCAGGCCTCCCACCTGAAAGGCGAATGCACATAGAACAGTTTGCCACAATGTAGGGTATGTACATGAATTGCTCACAGGAAACTCCTAAAAAACAGCACTTATTAAATGAAAATTGTAAATGATGACTATATCTGTGACCTCCTTTTTTCTCTCTTTTTAAATCCCCAACAAATTTATAAATGTCCAACATTACCAGAAAAAATCATGGTGTCTAACAAATTAGAAGGAAGAAAGCAACATCTCCATTTTAATTTGTTTCCCACCCACTTCCCCTCCACTCCCTCGTTCAGTGAGAAAAGGTATAACATTACAATTCAATCACCAACCCACCTGTTCTCCACAAAACTGGATACTTCTGTTTCAATATCTTTACCCCATCAGGAGCAAGGATTTCCTGACGCCGTTGTGGAAATGTCTTCTCTAGAGCTATGCTAATAGCAACTTTATCTTGACAGTCCCCCTTCTTCTTCATCTGGGCCTGCATTGTTCTCATGTTTGCTTCCTGACTGATTTTATCTTCTCCTGGAAGCATACTGGGGAGGAAATTTTTAACATTTTTAACATTCATATCTTTCTCATGACTGACTCCTTTCTTCTGCTTCGTACGGACCACTTCTGGGTGAGTTGAATTAAGAAGAGTATTCAAGCTGTAACACATAGAACTGGGCTTAGCACCTATTTGTAGCACAGCTATAAATATATTGCAGCTGCTATTCTCCAACTGTCACTAACTCAACTGACTGCCATGCTCCACTTGGATGCAATGCAGCTGCGGGAAGGACTTTCATCCTTTCATCCTCTCAGTTAGCAGGACCAACCATGTGGCAGTGCTTCATTTATTGATCGCCATTCTGGGGGAGAGGTAAAATCTGAAAGGATAAACAAGAGGAGAGAAGACTCCCCTAATTTTTGTAGGGTGGGGTCACCAGCATCTTCCTCCAATTATCATTTTCTTTAAAGCGGCACATTGAGTTGGTTCATGAAATTCACCAAAGTTTTCCAAACCTGTCAAGTTTTCATCACATACTAAAGACGAATGGTTAAACTTAGACAATCCCCATATCCTACATACAAATAAATGTTCTTGGAGTGAGTATAGTAAACGATTCAATTCAGTTTTCAAAAATTCGTGACCAGACACTTTTCAAATTATACACAGAACCGTCACAGGCCAGGACATCAAAATATTCAACATTTTAACTTTTTTGCGTAACTAATGGATGTGAAACCTGACTAGTAATGCTAATTATGAGCATTGTCATGCGCGGTAGTACTCTTTCAAACCCTCGTTAAGTTATCGATATCAACTCAATGTCCCCCTTTAACTAAACTTTCTTTTGGTTCACCATTGCACCTGGGCTCTCATGAAGGAGCCTACAGTATACTTACCCTCCTGAAACATACTACTGATTCTGAGAGGATGATAATGATGATTCCTACAGTCTTTGAATGGCTAAGTTCCCAGAATCCCTTTATAACACAACATACTGGGAAGCTCTTTGCAGAGAAACTTTTATAACTGGAAAGAAACATTGCTTTCTTACTGTACATAAACATATTCATAATAAAAAGATGCATATTTTGCACCTTGGTGGGGAATTTAGCTTACAGTATCTTGTTGGGAATCAACATTTTGCCATGCCTACCTAAAATATTTTGCACGATACAAAAGAAATTTGAATTTCAAGACTTGGGTATGGGACAGTGTAGAAACTATCCAAGTTAATGGAACATTAATGGCAGTCTCAATTTATTTGGTAAGCATCAGGAAAGCAAAAGCCTCGAAGGTGTAATTTTTTAGATTATAGAACATGAATAAAACCACAATTTTCAGCTTTCACTATGTCATAAACAGTTTTAACTCTACATTTGATGACTAATAGACTAGTCTTGGCATTGTTTATATTCAGAGTCTAGACGAGGGTTGTGCAAACTTTTGGAACACCTACGAGCCCAATCATGCTGCTGTGGCCATCTGGTTGGCCGCAGTGGAACAAAGAGGTTTATATGAGGGTGGAGTCTCACCCTCACCCATCCTTCTCCCTTCAGACTGACCAATGTGCCCATCTAGACAGATCCACATGTACTCGAATAAAACTGCAGAACAGACTTACTCGTTGAAAAAAAGTTGCCCCGTGTAGCTACATCTAGAGCTATTTTGTTGACAAAAAAAAGTTTATTCAGATTCAGATTGTGATTTTCAAGTAAATTATTTAGTTGTAGGTCCATAAAAATGAAATGGTTTACATTAAAATACCACATACAAGAATGTAAGGGGAACGAAAATGGGGCAATTCAACATTGTTTCACCTGGCGCTCAGAATTGAGCAGGCCATAGGTGGCAGTTTGCAAACCGTTGGTCTAGACTCTCTATTCCCAAACAAAAGTCTCACTAATTCACTTTATTCCTCAAAAAAGATGTGTTGTTATATGAAGAAACTTACACGAGAATCCACTGCAGCCATGCCATGGCCAAGATGCCGAAACTTCAACAGAATAGCTGAAACCATGCTGTCATACTGATATGGATTGTGGATATCTGAAATAGAATCAATTTGTTCAAAAGGCAAAGTTTGGTCTAATTTATATTATGTCAACTTTTCCAATCATAGTACTATGCTGGGTGGACAAAAGATTTCAGTCTTTCCTGGAGCCCATCCTGAGATCTTAAGCATATCAACATTGTACCAGCAGTGCCATAAGCATCTTTTCATGAAAGTTAAGTATGCTTGTACTGTATTCTACATTACATAATGCGTACATAATGAGTTCTGTACTGTATTGTATTGACCCCAGCCATTGATAAAGCAGTGCCATCAGTATGCCTGCTGAATGTTCAATACACCGCAACACGCCTGATTGTTCATGTATGTCACATTGTTTTCAAAAACATTTGCACCATTTGATGGCTTCTGGAAAAAAAGTTCCCAAGCCTGATAACAAACTGGAGCAAACAAAAGAAAGTATCTCTAAAGGGTTAAAAATTTGTTGTTAAGTTGTGAAAAAATATAATGTAACTGCCCGGCATGGACAGCCAGGGGCTTACCGCTTAATTACCACCAAAAGTAGTGTTTACCACAGTTGTGTGCGTATTGTCATGGAATATATGTCATTGAGTGCCGGGCACAGAAGCCTCAATGTCCAGAATACAACGTACGGTAATGACAGAGCCATGATTCAATGAAAGCGCAATGTCTAGCCAAACCAGATGATCAATTTCGATCAGCTACTCAATATGCAAAACATTCCTTGCCTTGATGATTATACACATTCACTAACCATGCACCTGTTACGGTACGGCCATGTGTAAAGAAGAGCATGTTGGATCAAGTACCACAGAGATGTCAGAGTCCAAGCTTAAAGAGAGGTAACCTCGAGTGAGATGGCCAATTGAATCTGAATGTGCCTAGCCTAGGGACAATTCATTAAAGAAGTAACTAACCAGGCAGACTCTATGATATTTTAAGACTACTGACAATACTCAAAAGTTGACATAGCATGCCTGAATGTTAACAATCCCTCACAATGACGATGAACACATGAATACAATGTCCCTTGAAAATGAATGTGATAGGAATATTTCAGGTCGGTTGGTTAGTCTCATGCAAAGAACTCCTCTCGTGGCAGGTGGCAAGTCTCTTTTTGTAACAACACCACTATACACCTGTATGCATGTTGAGGGAACACTGTAAATTTTGCAAATTGACTATGGTACTTACAGTGTGTATCTAATGGCAACATTGTAAATTCCATCTAGTAAGTGGGATTGTTGTGCCTTCGATAGCTTCTCCTCCAACAGGGTTTTCCACAGCTTCTTAGGGAACATCACTTCCTTTAATTCAAATGACTGTGGCCACTGTTTCCTGAGAGAAAGAATAAAACAATCTGAAATTATAACAGTGATCACCTTCACAGTCAACAGGTGGAAAATGTTGATTACTACTTCATTTGTTTTGTTTTGTTTTCTCATAAGAAGAAAAATTAGAACATGCCAGGAAGTCTGACTGGCTGAGACAGAGATTAAATAAAGGTGGTGATGACCAAGAGAAAATGTGAATGGCAAAAATCTCTTTTTGAACTGCCAGTTTACATGAAGACTTATCTGAAAATTAGGAAAAGGTTATCGCTGTGTGAAGTACTTGTATGCTTCTGCTTGGAACAAAGACCATGAAATCCATAATAGGGCTGTGAACATTTAGCAAAATTACTAAACGTTGAATCGCAAAATTTTGCGATCGTTTAGCGATTAATCGCAAGTACCTTTGATCAACATAGAGACTTTAAAAGTGCTCTTGAACATGATGAATATGTAAAATGCCTTAGTGACATCCAGGGGACATAGGTTCTATGAACCTCAAACACAGATCTTCATAGAAGATGGCAAATATTTGATCAATTACTCCAACACAGCCCCCAGAGAAAAAATAAAAATCTACCCTGGACATAGAAAAAAAACACCACTTCCTAAACTTTAGAACAGTAAAACCTTCAATGACAGACGTGCATGCCTATTGTCTAAGAATATATGGATGGAGATTGAGATGCACATTTCAAAGTATTTCATCATTTCTATAAGCATATTTGAAAGAAAAAAAATGGGGGCTCAAAAAATTTGAGTGCAGATTAACGCACTCCCCTTTCATTCCTTCCCTTTCACCCGGTGACCCTCTGCCCTCCACTAGTGGTACTGTTGCTCTCGCCCGTAATTTCCACTTTCCCACACAGCTTTCTGCTGTCTGCTAGTCCCCTAACTGGGAGAGAAGGCAGAGAGAATGTACAGTGCTTTGGCCAAGATGATGAACTTACAGTAAGGAGAGCCTAAATACTGCATACCTGTAGGTTGTTGGCAAGACTTCTAAACTGTTCTGCAGCTGAAAGCCCTTATCAGGCAAACAGGAAGAAACCCCTTTAAGAAAAGCCCAGTTAGATGCCAAATGAGACAGGGTTATACGTACTACATTCAAATCGGCCTACAAGTTTCCAGGTCGAGTCATCACCACAGTTCTGTTCAAACTCTAGCGATGTTGCAAAAAGTTATAAGCTTACACTCCATACAATAAATCCAACTGTTGCAGAATTTATGGTAACAAATTCAAATTAAAGTTTAAATACTGTACAGCGATGACTTGGTTCCAAAGATTGCCCCACAGAAACATTCTGTAAAAGAGTCCCACTTTCAAAACACTGGAAACTGGAATGTTACTTTATTTAACTCTGAAAAAAAACTTACATGTCAGTACTGTCTTCGTCTTGTGTAGGAACTGACAGACTCCTGTCACTAGTGCATGACTTTTCGATGTTCGCTTCATGGCTACTTGTACCAGTGGCTGCTTGTTGCAATCACTCTCTGATGTACTGGTAGATGAAGACAAGGTAGTATCCAACATGCTACAACATGCTACATGTAGGTACAGTGACAGTGGGGTTAATCTCAACACGGAACTTCGCTTTTTCTGGAACTTCATCTAAACTTATGTCAACATCAACAAACTCTTCCCATTCTTTGTTAAATATCTGTATTATGATATTGTGCACAATGCTGAAAGCACTTTTAATTTCTTGTGCAACCTTTTCCCAAGTAATGCCTTCAGATTCTACCTGAAGAACCTTCTTTGAAGCCCCGAATGTTACATGGAACATGTGAAACAGTGTGATCAGGCGAAGACAAAAATAACATTAAAATTTTCACTTTGCATGCAACATTCAATTCACTACTACGGGACTCGCAATCATTCTTGAGACACAAAGTATTTGAGTACAATCAACATTCTGTGTTCATTCCTATAAATCCCAAGAGGATGAAAATCTAGCAGATTTTCGACTTCAATGAATGACACTTCATTTTTTTCCCACTACTTCATATGCATGCAAGTGATTGTCATATTGTACAGTTTCCAGGATCCGACACAAAATATAGTCTATTCCACTTGCATGGATGACACCTTGAATTTTTCCAAACTTGTATGCATCATTTTCAAAGGATAAAACCACTGCAGAGTTAGTAGAATACTTGGTTCCATTCACCACGAAGCAATCAGCTCTATAAACTCTTTCTCTGTGCTCACCAGTCAGAGTTGCAAGGGAGGCTTGTGCCACATCATCAAACTCCTGAATGGGCACTGCCTTTCCACTGATATACTGAACATCTGTTCGGAGGAATTCTGCCCACTCATACTGCAAATACTGAAAATATTGGTGCCGTGTTGCCATGGTCATACAGAAATTTTTACGATTTTTGCTCCTGTTAGCAATTTGTTTGAAAAAAAATATGCTTCCTCTCCCACAAGTTAGTACTACACAAAATCAATGGTCCAAAGAGCTTTGTTTTTTTTGCATAGTGTAATGTGAAATGATCTTTTGGGCGAAGGATTGCCTCAAACAGAAACTCGTGAAACTCATGAAACTGTGTTATTTTTTCATTCATGTAAGCTATTTCACCAGGCATGTAAGACGGTGCACATATTCTGTCAATCATATCCATCATGTCAAGCACCAATTGCCAGGTAATGTTTCCCATGTACACCATATCACCAACCAAAAGTGGTAACATTCGCATTAATAGCCATGTTTCAGAAATTGTACTTTTAATCTTGAACTGAGCAATTTCCTCTGGTACAGGACGGATTGGATTACTCTTATCACAATCAGCATATTTAAACAGTCTGATCCTATTATTTAAATCTCTCAAAGTAAAGTAACCTTCATTTACAAGATCACATACAACTAATTCAAGTACATTAGATACCACTCCTCCTTCGAAAAGTTCATGTGATATGTCTGATGGCAGACCGTCAATAACGTGGAAGTATTCAAGTTGGTTAAGAAGGAGAGCGTTTCCTTATGCCATACACTGAGGAAAGCCGTGGTTGAATTTCTACAGTGGTAGCCTGTTCATCATATGCTTCCCTTGTTCTCCATGTGAAGTCTGTTTCAGTTATGCTAGTTTTAATTATGTAGCTTTCCTCATTGCAAAACCTACACAAACGGAGAGAGGTTGAGAAATTTTGAGGGAAGCCCCCGATAAAATGCTGAGCTAGGTTATCACCGAGCACAAGAACAATCGATCCATGAAAGTGGAACTGTTGATTATTGTGGGCAAATTTAATGCCCTCGCGTTCCAGTGTGTGAATGTCTGTGATCAGTCTTGCCAGCACAGTGTCTAGTCCATAATGTTGTAGATCTACTGATTTGCTTAAGCAAGCCAGCTGCACCATATGCTGCTTACTTCTATACTTAAGGGTGCAGATTTCCAAGTAAAACGTAAAAGCCAGCCAGTTTGCTATGTTTGCGGTTTCGTAAGGGATTTGCAACTGTAAAATCATCATGGTACAAGTACAATTGTAATGCACTGGGGTATCTTCTGAAAAATGCATTATTCTTATACAGGTTAGCATCAGTAAATGAGGAGACACTTTCATTCCGAGATGTGTGCCCTTGTAATATCTGTGCTAACACATCCTCATGTCTCAGCATTGCTTCTAGCGTTTGTAAAATGGGAACATACTGGTATGTATCAGGTTTGATCTGCTCAGCAGTCTTTAATCCTAAAATAACTTCACATGGCTTTATGAAGTTTGAACTCCTTTGTACCACATTCTCAAGACTATATGGTTCGCTTTATTTTCCCCATGCTTGTGAGAACTCATTGTGGTCTTCCAAAATATCACTTAGTTCTGGTAAGTTTACCCCTTCTCATCTGCAGATATCATTCACTTTGGATGATAGCTCATGAAACTTTTTTTCTAGTACAGTTTGTACCCTTTGACAAATGAATTCACATGCTTTTCCTGAAACATTTTACTCTTCTCTAGCTTTAAGAAATATACTGGCAACTGAATGATCATAATTAGGTACATCAGGCTCTGCAATGACCTCTCCTGCAATGACATCTTCTTCGGCCGCATTCTGCACAATATTAGCTACATTATTGTCTTCTTGAAGAGCAGGTGGTACAAATTCAATATTCCTACTCAATGGCAAGTGCTGTTCTGCAAAATCTTTGTGTGAACGTCGAATGTGATTGACAAGTTTTGGTACCATTTTATATGATTTCCTGCATTCATCAACTCCACAATTAATTTTAAACTCAGGATCATCTGAATGTACATACTTCAAATGATGAATAAGTTTTGTAAAATGATGAGAGACGAAATCGTAATACTGACAAATAAAATCCTGAGGCCACTGGGGCCTTTGATAATGTTCGTTGTAATCCTGTACCAAACTTTAAAATTCAAATGGTTGATCACTGACCTTTATCAGGTGGTTGTTCTGCAATGAGCTGGTACTGTACTAAATTCTGAAAACAGGATAAACAAAATACAGTAAATCATGGAGGCAGTGACAAACATTGAGGGTAGTACCCCCTCCCTCATTTGTGTGGTCATCACCCCCCTCACACCCTGGGGCCAAATAATTCCCATAATACCATTGAACCTCTAACATTTGTACAGTATTTTATCAATGAGGTACAAACATTTTTACTAATCAACAGACCTACAGTAAATTTTGTTATCTGTACTTGAGTATCGCACGTTTCTTCTTTTTTTTCAAATTTATCCAGACAACAGTACTCTACACGTACAGTATGACAGAGTTCATGGGTTTTGATGCTACTGGTTTTAGGTTTTATCGGGGCTGTGAAAAATACTTTTGACATGTCCAAAACCTCCATTAGAGAATTTGTTCCCTTGAAGGAAGGCCAAAATTGCCTGCATCTGGTTTAAGCATTATGTTCTCCATCGGCCACATTTTTGCGGTTAACCACTTGGAACCACTAGAAATCAAGCCGCTGGATGGATTATGAAGTAATTTGCGCAATTATACAAACTAATTCGCTGAAACTGAACTCTATGAATAAATTGACATTAAAACAAATTTTGAAACAGAAAAATCGGTTCAGGTTTGGTGGAATTATCAATAAATCTTTAGCATAAAAACTGCTACAAAACAATGAGCAGCTCCAACCAAAGCGTGGGCATCCAATCTCTTGTGGTTAAATGACGTCAAAAAATCGGCCAACTCGTGCCGTGGTCGGCCAGTTCGTTTCGCCGATCCTCAGTGGGAGATATTTTCTCATGCCAAGCATGAAAAACTCATTTTCAAGATTTTGAAATGTTACAAACATTGCTTTTGGTTTGAAAAGGAAACAAGACAATCATTTTTTTTTTTGTTCTACTGTATAGTGTTTATGAAAGTGATAGGAGGGATCAACATACCAAATTATGGTAGAAGTATGGGCCCTACGGGGAATGCTCCAATTGCCAGATTACTGTAAATTTCACCATAAATTTTTGAAGGCCTAAAGAAAAATTAGTGCTGGAGCCTACTTCAGTTAGATGTGTACTGTACCAAATATGTCAACTTTAACAGTGGCTCCATAGACAGTTCAATTCCCATGACATTGCACGTGCTTCCGTCACGATCACCACGCCTCTTTAATGTGCAAACAGAAAGAGTTGGCACATTTTCAAATAAATGATTAGCAGAAATTCTAAAAAAAGGTGCTCTTTAACAATATTTGCAATCAACAGACCGCTCTTCATAATCAAACCAATTGTTAACATTTCCTGACTTAAAGGGAAACTGCTGTCATCCCACTTAGTGTGCAGTAGTCTACTGTATCCTATTTCATGAATGGCTTAATCATGTGACAAATTTTTCTCACTAAATTGTGAAGTTTCTCAAGGAGTGGCACATTGCTTTACCTTGGACATGCTATATTTGAGTCCTGAAACAGAGAGAAAGATATTTGGAACAGAAATAAGAACTTAGTGAAAACTGGCTGTTACAAGTTTCAAAATAAGTTGGGGGGGGGGGGGGACTGCTCTTGCCCTTAAGTCTGATGGGACCATAGGCCTATACCATAGTACAGCAAGATCTGTCTTATAAGGGAACAGTCTCCAGCAGTAGCACTAAAACAGCTTTCGTGGCTTCATCATGCAGGTTTATGATTGTTTAAAGGTGGAGGACGGGGATGGGGAAGGGGGGATGGGAACCAAGTTGACATGAATATTAAATTGGTTTAAGTTAAAACGTGTGTAAAGATTTATGATTTCACCGTAGAATAGGGCTTAAATACAATCTTCTAACGTAAACGTGGAAAAACATTGCATTCTCAAAAGACCCTGTTTGTGTTCACTGCAGTTTACTGATATTAATATGGGATTGTCATGGCCAAAATATGAGGTTCTAAGAAGCTCTAGGCAAATCATTCAATGACATTGTATTACCAGTTGTGGCATGAGAAATTCAAAATCAAAAGCTACTGTTTAAGTAGTAAAGACCTGTCAGAAATTGACCAATGTTGTAGGCTAACTCAAGAACCATTATGTTAGCGAGCAAGTCATTTGTAAAGTCAGCTGTCCACATTTTTAATTAAGGTTTAAACTGCTATAAAAATTAAAATGCCATCACTTTGGCGTCGTTGCATCTGCCGCCTTGGCACAGACAGAGGTTAAGTTATAATACTTAGGCTAGGCCTATGGGCAATTAAGTTAGGTTGGCCTAGGCTAAGTTGTTCCTGAGTACTGCGTAGGGGCCTGACCTAAGTGTGTAAAGTACAGTCGGCTAGGCCTAACCCTAAGTTAACGTTAATGGCTGCCAGTGCCTAGGCCCTAGCCTAACGTTCGGACTAGCCTAGCCTTGGGGGATGGATGTTTAACGTTGGAATTCAAGTTCTTTTCCTTTTTTCTTTTCGTGAATGATACTTTATCATATGGGAAGGAATAATATGAGTTAATGGCAACATCACGAAGCTACGTACCTGTTTATTTGTGATTAAGAGTTGAATTTTAATGTCGACGAAAGGCAACAAGACCGTCTGACCGTACAACTCACAGTTCTGCAGGTACTTGGATTCGTCGTTTTACGTCACTTGAAGCTTGAACTTAACTAACTGCGCAGTATGCAGTCAGCCGGTGATTTTCTATTCTTCACAACGAAGTGATTTGTTAATTTACGTGACAGCTCCCTAATTTATGTTACTCGGTTTCCCGTTAATTCGAGGTTGTTTTGAGCGGGAAAGAGAGAGGTGTCACCGCGAAAACAAGAGTGTCAGCATGACACCATTACAAGATTCAGGACCCTGTAGAAGAGTCGGGTAACCCGCCCAAGTCTATTTGACTCCTCACACTGGCTAATTGTTTGACACCACGAGAGTGTCTGTTGACATATAAATGTGGCGATTACCCCCAAAGGATGTCAACGTAAGAACGTGAATTCTCACGGCTATGCGAAAATGACTCTCTACAAGGAGTCAACTTGAGTGTCTGTCGGTGTCAAACAAGAACAAAAAGGTGTCAGAAACAGTTGTAACCTTAAAAGGTGTCAATTGACACGCCATTTTATTTTCAGTGTAGGTATCTAATAGTGATTTGGGAGGATTTTAGTCTACAAAAACGGGTGCATATTTTGTGCGACCAGCGAGTTTGGTAGGAATTAACATCCACATAGAATTTAAAGTAGTGTTTAAAAATTGAAGGACAATCATTATGTAACCAATTATAGATGAAAATTGCAATACTATAACGGTAAAGATTATACAATATTAAGACATTTAATTTCTCTAATGTGTTGTTGCAATAACGTGGTTTGTTTGTGATGAGACGCATACACCTTTTTTGGAGGAGAAACAGAGGTTGGATCCTTGTTGGGAGAGAACTGCCACAAAGGACAAATACAGAAGTATCAGGGTATTGTAAAGCAAGGGAAGAATGTAACGTGCTAGTATCTTGCGTAAGCGGGGAAGAATACCGGTTGCATTAGTCATTTTATTACTTATATATATGTTGTGATCTGACCACCTTAGATGTCAATGATTATTAACTCCTAGAAACTTGACACTAGCAGAAATTCTAGTTTTAACACCGCACAAGTCGATATATTGAATATTTCTATTAAACGGTTTACGGGGTGATATAAAGACAACAATTGTAGTTTTTTTTTTTTTTTTACTTTCTAAGATAACTTGTTTACACAAAACCAAATTAATTCATTATTAAATTCAGCCTGATTAGTTTCTCTCAAGACTTTCTGGTTACTACTAGAGAAGAAAAGATTTGTGTCACCGGCATAAGAAATTACATCATTGACATGTTAGCTGAATAATGACTGACCCAGAATAGAACATTGTGGGACGCCACGGTGTATAGGCTTAAAATTAGAGTTGATGTTTCTAGTTGCTCTCGGTCAGAGAGGTAGCTACGAAACTAACTAAGGGCAACACCTCTTATTCCATATTATTCTAGTAAACTAAGTAAACTGTTGTGTTCTAAAGTATCAATTCAAATGCTTTACAGAAGGTCGAGAAAAGTTCCAGATTCGTACTGAGTTTCCTCAAATGAATTCATAATCAAATCATATAAAGGAACAAGAACATGTAAAGTTGAATGTCCAGGTAGAAGTACAAACTGATAGTCATAAAAAGAATTCCGTTTCATTAAAAAGTTAGAATATTTAGAGAACATAAGTTTTTCTAGAATCTAAGAGAGCTAGGGAAGAAC
Source organism: Stichopus chloronotus (assembly GCA_021234535.1). NCBI lineage: Eukaryota > Metazoa > Echinodermata > Holothuroidea > Aspidochirotida > Stichopodidae > Stichopus > Stichopus chloronotus. Next base: position 3,417,108 of record CM037840.1, read on the forward strand.
AGAGATTGGTCTGTAATTTTTAATGTTATTACTGTCACAATTTTTAAAAACTAGAACTTGACTAATTATGTTAATTATAAGTATTGTTAAGTGTTTGCGCCTTTCAAAATTGCTACAAAAGTTCTAATATCAATTCAGTCAGCCTCTTTATGTTTCTACTGGTTCTTAGAGATCGAAGTGAGTGTTGGTAGTCCAGCCAGATTTATACCCGCCGGTAGATGTACAATGGTATTGGTGGTAGTAAGATGTAACCTCGTTACATTAGGACATAGAACCAGCAAAGACCAATATTTCACTTTGCCATTTCTCTGAAATTTCTTGAAATAACTTGCAAGATATCTCGTGCATTAAAAACATTGACAGTGTGCACTACAAAATGTAGTGAATTGAAGTCGACGTACTCTTTTAGCTCTAATTAGTGCATTGTTTTTTTTTTTTCCACGAACTTTTTACATGGCCCATGTGACAACGAAATTTTCAGTATTTCAACATAACATGTTGATAATTCAATAACACAATAATTTGGTATACATTATTTCATACCAAAAATAGTGATATTGTTATATCAAATTCCGACATCTGTTTTAAGATATTAATACTATCGTTGTCAGCAAAGTGTATTCTCATGATTGTAGGCATTATCTTATATGCAACGATACTGAAACATTTAACACAGAACCATCGAGCTGATAAAGTGAGAGTATCGATATTTTTCTTTATTTGGCTTTACATTTATTCGCTTCAGTACACAAAAATATAGTAACACTGAGAGTCACATACTGAAAGCAGCATGAACTAATTTTATAGCGATTAGATGTGCATATATGTTTCTATGTGACTCAATGCAGCACTAATTAACAGGCCATAGTTTTTACGATGATGAAATACATACTAAATAAAGATGTACGTTAAATGACACTGGTCCAAATACTTATCATCGTGAAACACTTCATCCTTCAATAAAATGGAATAACAATAAAGTGAATATTTATTAAAATACAAGTCTCTGTTTACGACTGATAAGAAAAAAGTGACACCGCAAAAGAACAGTATCAGAGAGACCGAGTAGAGAGTGTCCTCTTAAAGCAAAAGATCAAGAAATGGGATGGATCGACCAGGAACTATATGACTTCGCACCTGATCACAAAAGGAAGTCAACCAAAACTACTCTCTAGATTAATGTACCATCCGAACTGAGGTCATAAATAAGAGTATAGTTATTCACTGTTCAGGATCTGTTAAAGCTTTCTTCAAGTGATTGCGTGTGTACTGAAAAAAACCAAAAAGATAAGATTATGTTTGATCTTAACTTTTTCTTTATTTTTAAATGTACACGCGAGGTTGTACGCGAACGGACTATGCCTTTCAATGAAGGGAAACGACAGTAACTACTTCGAAAAGCAATGGGATTGTCATAGAAACAGTAAAAAACAGAAATCATATTTGAAAATTAACGGTTCTTACTATAACCACCTACATAATGAATATGCAACAGTACAGACCTCACTGGTGTATCAAAAACATACTACTCAAGTCCTCGCTCCTTATTAGGTATCGGGAATTGTACTATTTGGTGAAAGGAAACACTGTATTTACAAATGACCTACGAACTGAACACAACCTTGCCCTCGGAGTCAGTGATCATGAGTTGTAACTGAATATTCAATGCTAGTTTACTTCCCATTGGCTTGCTCAAAGAAATACACCGTTGATTTGAATGAAAACCGTCAACCACTGCATTATCGTACGCTAAACTTTTCGTCGTTATGTTAGAAGAATTTGAAGTCATATGGCAAAATTAACCAACTGAAACCTATTCATTTTCCCAGATTGTCTGAATGGTGTAATTAAAAGCCTTACCAAAATTTTGGAAATGAAATGTGTTTTTTACTTTTTGCCTACGCACAAAAATGAGAGCAATGTCAACTAATTTGCAAATGACAAGGACTTTCTCAACGTCACTGTCTACTCTATCCCGTATGTTGAGGTGGCGAACCACAAGTCAAATCGTTTCAGCATGGCAGTTTTATTTTCAATCCCTTTCAAAAAGTTACCGTGAACCTCCACAGGCCTGAGTTTTCTTTTTTGCCAAGGAAGATCAGATTCCATAAAATCTTTTCCACTTGAGAACCTATCCACTGGCAAATGTTTGACCTTTATCTGGTTCTGAAATTTTCCCAGTGCGTGGTTGAGGGTATCTTGGTTTCCTTTCTTAACGTGAGGAAGAGCTTGCTTCCAGGCCGAAACGAACTGCCGGGTGATATCATTGGCTCTCATAACGAAAAACACAGCGCAGAACCAACCTTGAGCTGCTTCCTTTTGAATAAAGAGATCCTCTGTGCCATTGAAATATTTGAACAGATCGTCCAGTAAGACCACATCGCTATCGACGTACAGAACATCGATATTATTACGTAAAAGAAGTTCGATGTAAGAGACTCTTTTCTGAACTAGCTTTAAATATACTTCTGACCCATGTATCATAGGAGTCGAAGCAGATTCTCAAACGAGACGAAGCTGTGACGTATTGCAAACTTATATTTTGGAGGATTGTTGGAAAGCTCGTCGAATGACATTTAATCCTCCCAGATAACGAACACACTTAATGGTTGAGGGTTGCTGCTATTATTGCTGTTGGGTTGTGAGTTAATGCGTTGGATGCTAGTCAAAAGGTTAACGAGAAGTCCCAGCAAAACATGATTGACCGTAGTTACCAAGAGAGATGACTTCGGTTGGTAATTTAAAAGGTCTTCTAATGTGGGACGGAGTGCTTCGGTGCCATGAAGTTCGGGGACAGTTTCCAACGGCAAAGGTTGATCGACATCTGTTATTGTGGGAGGGAATGCTTCGATGCTATGAAGTTCGGGGACAGTTTGTAACGGCAAAAACTGACCAAGACATTGAACAATGAAATCGTCTATAAAGGGAACAAATGGAACAAAAAATACAATAATTCGAACGAGAATATGTCGCATAACTTTGACATTGGTATGTTGAATGTATGCATTGCACGGATAACCCGTCGCGTGAAACACCTCGATAAGATCTATCTTCTACCTGTCTGCGATATTCATCTTGATTTTTTGTTTTTTACTTTTTACGTAAGATATAAATATGTTAGTTACACAGTTCTCTTTGTACCACATCTTTCCACTCATCACAGAGAACTTGCCCTGTTAATCTGACCGACTGCACCCAGCCTAGTTTGACGGTTTCCCAACCTCTCGGCAGAGTACCTGTTGTCATATCCAAAGAAGTTTCTCACTGTACCCGTCCCTCCATGTAAGCGGACATTGGTGTACCATTCCTTCAACTACGAAATACAGCCTTTGAATATTCCTACTCGAAAAACCTACTGGAATTCTAATCTTGTAAGCTTTACGAGTCCATGGTTTAACCTACCTCAGAAGACAGAAGAGAGACATTGACATTCCTCCGGGATATGCTGTTGAATGCATCGTAACGCAGGTTGGATAAAAATAAGACAAACATGTTTGTATGATCCGATCCGCTAGCTTTTACACTTCCACATAAGACCATGGACTCTTCACTGCAGGGCATTCTGTGAATGAACAGAATCGTTTTAACATTGAGTCGGTGGCAAACTTTGGACGTGTCATTTACTTTTCAACGTATCGTTACCTTAAATTCATATTTGATTAAATTGAAATTGATCATTGTGAATCTATCGAACTCTGTAAGAAATGGTTCTAAAATAAGTATCACTAACGTAAATCGCTATTGTACGTAAGCCAAACTTCAACTCCTAGACAACTAATAAGATCACATTGTAAAGCCGTGCAACGCATCAGTGCTGTAAAGGCTATTACCGTGGAAAACAAAAGACCATCCCTTCACAAGGAACCCGTGACCTTTCTGAAGCTACCCGTGTAACCCGACTCACCAGTAAAGACGGATACCAATGTTGGATCAGGTGTCAATACCGTCGACAAATTGGCTTGCGTTTAGGGAATATCACCAAGATCTACAATCTTGGACAAAATTGTTGGGACACTTTGTCGTACCTTGCAAATATAATACTGAATTTTAGGTGAGAGGAGAACATGAAAGCCTCGCCCCTTTCCAATGTTGCGCTATAGAAGTGAATGTACCCTTTGAACAGCAATCCTATAGCCAACATTGAGGGGGGGGGGCGGGGTGTCCCAAGGTATTTTGTCCAAGATTGTAGGTGAAGTCCGGTTTGCACCCTAGGGAGAAAAAGTAATAGTAAACAAAGTTTAGTTATACTAAAAATATTTTGCACATGTCCCACTACAAACCCTGAAATATAATTAACCTGAAGTATTCGCTTCCAGTTTGGACGTTATACAAACTTGAATGAGAATTTTTCGGTTACTTGTTAGGGACACTACACACCCCTTAAAATATTCCAAGAGCTGGAAATCAAGAACTGAATTGCAATAACAATGCATTTTGCAACAGAAGTAAGTCAAATGAATAGAGCGAACCACTGATAGTTATAACTTAAATGATTTTTTGCTTTTGGTTTCTATTCTTTATCATGGAAGTAGGGGAAAGGAAAACAAAAACGTTACTCCATTAATTTGTTCCTTCATGCAACAAAAGTTGAAACAGATTGACAACTGTCTTGAAAAGGCCATAAAAACATGAACTTTTCCATCTCTGAAATGAAATTGAAATTGCTTTAACAAATACCTTAACGTATTGTACAATTTTTCACGCATGAAATGTATATCAAAAGTGCAAATTATACGGACACTAGACAGTAACTTACTCCAGATATTCCACTGAGTGGTAATGGAGCTAATTACAATTGTTTAAATGTCAATTCATTTGACACTTTGCCTGACCGTCAATTAGTAGAGATCCACTTTTGCAACATGTAGTCTTTACGGGCATGTACAAGTTTATGGATTTGTAGAATCCATGAAATAAAGTCGAACAAATTGCATTTCTACTGTAATTTAAACATCGCAGAACTCGCAGAAGTAATTAAACCTTCTAAAGGTTTAACACTTAAAATTAGTGATTCCGTAACAGAATCCAGGTTACTGTGAACATCAGATAATTGATAAAATGATTCCCTGCACTCATAAAAATACATTTTGTACATGTTACGGATACTTACAGTACACTGTGAGATCACAGAAATACTTCATTTTAATTATAACTATTCTTCTCCTTTCAACACTTTTAAACTCCTTAGACATTTAGACCTAAAACTTTGAATTACAACTTATTTCAACAGGGGTAAATTTGTAGCTGTCATCTAACTTCAGAAAAAATGGCTGAAAAATCCAAATGATTCCTGAAGTGAATACAATACAATTACATGTATTAAAGGCACATTTCTCCATATGTACTATATCATGTGCATGAAATTGCGTACAAATAGTCTTTAAAATCTGTGAACCACTGTAGTGTTACGGACGTTACACAGTGCGTCCAGTTAGAAGAAAATTTAATATCACTTAAATATCATCAACAACACAAAATCTCCCTTTTTGTTCAAGTTTCCGGCAATACATTTCCTTGTGGTGCATGCTATGGTAGCAGTGATGATATCTCTTGGGAGTGACTGACTGGATTGGTACTGATGACCTCACCGGTGCCGTTTGCTGCATCGTTAAGCGTTGTTGTTGATGGCTGAATTAATTGCAGGTGGTGACGTTGGTGCTGGTGGTTGCTTTGGTGATGGTGACTGCAACGCACAAGTGACTGCATTGGGGCTGGTAACTGCATTTGCTTGCTGGCAGTGCTGTTGACTTCATCGGTGTAGATGGTGGATTGCTAATGTTTACTGTGTTAGCATGATTGCGGTTTGCAAGAAAAGAGCCAATATATCCTGAAAAGTGCGTTAACATCTCGTGTTCTGGAACAATTGTGCAGTACATCTAAATATGTATACATTGTTAACATTATTCTGAGTGAAGGAATTGTCAACGCACGGGAAATGAAATTGCTACCAGACGGAATCACTTAGCCCAGAACGTGGTTGTATAGGATGAAATACCGTTTTACATTATTGGAAAGGCAAATGTGTAAAAGTCATGTTGACAACATATATTACATTTGTATCCCCTTCTCACCCCCTTACCCCAGTGGGAAATTTTGATCCATGCCATTTGTATATCATAGGGTGCCCTAACATGACTACTGATCCACCAAGTTTTGGTTGAATACCACAACGAGGGTCAATGTTGTGGACTTAACCGCTCAGAAAGTACAATTATGTTCTCTACGTATAAGGATGACATAAGAATATTACCATGAAGTCAGTAAAAAAGGGGTCGCAGTATTAAGTATAGACGAGGACACCGCAGAAAATATCCTTAGCTACAAACTCTGGAAAATGGCCTGTTGGTGACCCAGATTGCGGTGCAATGTACATAATGTTATAACTCTGATATGTCCTTGAACAGAGGGTCCTACCGTGAATATATGCGAGAAATCTATGCTCAAATTTCTTGATCAAATGAAATGATGCACAATTGATACTAATGTCAGTCTTCGCTAGGTTGTAGTATCAACAAAAGCGTTGCAAAACTTCATCCGAATGTTTCGACGTTGTAGGTGACGAAATCACAAATTTTGAAGGAAAACAGAGATGTCTACGGATATCTCAGTTATCCATTAAGTAGTTATTTGACATGAGCCCCTCATTCCTATAACCAGTAAGAATTCCTGATACTGAAAATGTAACCTCTTGTCAAGTTGTTGAAAGAAATGATATCAATCTGGTTCAATTATATGATATCAAAGAATATGTAGAAGATATCTTTTATTCTCTGAGTAGGAGGGGTCATTCCAGTTTACATTTAAATACTTTTTGATGTTGGGATTAATTGAATAAAATTAATTTATTTTTTTCGTTTTTCAAACTGAAGTACTTCCACAATTTGGATGTTTTTAAGTTAGTGTTAAATTTTCGTATACTTTGTGAATGAAGGATAATTTCAATAAAGATTTCAATACCTTATATTAGAATTATTCTATTTTTGGCAAGTTGAAGGACTTCCACAATTTTAATGTTTCTTAAAATGGATTAATCCAGTTTGAAAGTATCAGACATTAAAGGGATATCATATGAGAAAATGATATTTTAATACCATTAGTTATATGCACGGTTTCAAAATATATAAGGATAAAATGTGAAGTAAGAATATTACTAGGAAATTAGTAGAAGGGGGCTGCTGCATGTAGTATAGTCCACTAGAGGATACCGTAGGAAATATCCTTAGTCCTTTGTAGTTTTGGAGACCCAACACCAGAAACATAGATCTATACATTTTCTGTCACCCCAAAATAAAATTAAACTTTGTGGGTGAACTATTTTACCATATTTTCTCTTTCATTTTATTTAATTTCAATTCAGATTTACGTGACATTTTTTCTTACTTAAAGTCATTTCAAATTGTAATATGATGGATAATACCCAAGACGAGTTAATATTTCACCAACAGTACACCAACTTGCAAGTTTGTCCTCACACTTGTTGCAATTTGGCAGTCTCTGCTAGCAGTCAAATTCCACTTGTCTAAGGGGTTACTCTTCCGTAATAAAGTGAAAACATTTGAGAGCAGTTCCCGGCTGAATTTCCTGGTAATCTCAATGCTATTTCCGTGTTAACTTCTCCTTTACCTTTGAATGTGCTTTAAAACTGCTATGATTACTTTCTTTTGTAAGCAGGGGCCTCATAGTCAGTTTGCTGGTACTGAGGAAGTTAGTTACATCCCCTGTTGCCATTTCCTTTATTCAATTGGTTAAATCAACACATCTGGACCAAGGCGCTTCTTGCCTGAACACTCGTAAACACAATGATCACCTTACGTTAATATGAGAGGATTTCCTTTTATAGACTTTTCAATCCATTGGATTTAGACCTTTATAAAATATATGGAGCGGGAATACATCTATCTTCCAGATTGTTTCTTATTTCATAAAATTAAACAAGAAATCCTGCCCATGTGCGTAAAAACTTGAAAGCACAATCGCAAATATAGGTATTGAAGCGATTGCGTGTGTAGGCAAAAATAAAAACATTGAAATTCATCTCCAAAAGTTTGGCAAGGCTTTTAATTACACCATTCAGACAATCTGGGAAAATAAATAGGTTTCAGATGGTTAATTCTGCCATATGATTTCAAATTCTTCTGATATAACGACGATAATAATACGATAATGTAATGGTTGACAGTTTCTTTGAACAAGTCAATAGGAAATACATTAGTATTGAATATTCAGTTGGTCGAAATAACTCAGGATCACTGACGTCGTAAGGTTGTGTTCAGTTCATAGGTTATTTGTGAATACAGTGCATCCTTTCACCAAATACTACAATTCCAGATACCGTGTTTTTGATACACTAATCAAACGTGTACTGTTGCATATATATTATGTAGATGCTTTTAATAAGAACCGTTAATTTTCAAATATGATTTCTGTTTTTTTTTTTTTTTTTTTACTGCTTTTATGCCAATCCCGTTGCTTTTTGAAGTAGTTACTGTCATTTTCCTTTGTTAAAAGATATAGTACATTTCAAAATAAAGAATCTTTTTGGTTTTCCAGTACACACGCAATCACTTTAAAAACCACCCAAAATAGAGAAGGCAGGATGGCTTCACCATGTCACGTTGAGTAAACATAGTTCTTCTAAGCGAAATTTAGATTCATAGATTTTAGTGTGAATGTTGCCACGAAGACAAGCATGTTTAACTTACCACACGGCAATATGAAATCCTACAGATTAAATGGACGTAAAAAAAAAAAACAAAACCACTGGGATGGAACTGAAAAGACAATCGGCTTGAACATTAAAAGTGTCACTTAGTGTGGAAGTGGTCAGCTGTAATAGATTTAAGGGAAGACAAAATATAAATCTTACGCAAACATCAATTCTCGTATCTTGCGACTACAGACCCCCCCCCCCCCCTTAACACTGTAAAACCAGTTATGCATAAAGGACGCAACGTTCAAACATATACGTGGGCCATAGGCTAGGATTTGTACTTTTAGAGGAGCAATTGCCACATGGTAACACAAGAAACTTAATCTATTAACTGAGACGCAATATTGAGCCATTTCTAAATTTGTGTAATCATTCTTCCGGTTTTACCTTACCATACGAAATCACTTTAAAAGAAACAAAAATCATTGAGGACAGACATTAGTCATAGAAAACTACATTCTGGTCTGGGGTATTGAAATCATCATTTTTTTTTTCTGATAGGAGGAAAACCAGGAAATTAAATTACTTACAGTCAAAAGTTTCACAGTGACTTTGTAAATCTGAAACAGCTTCTTAACAGTGATATGCGAAAAATAAACAATGTTAGTGGGATTAAATACCACGTTGTTTTGTTACCGAACTACACATGTCATGATTGATGTATTCATATCAAGAAAATGTCTGAAGTCAAAGACCTTTCTGTACCATACTGTAAATTATGCCTTCAGTTCCTGCTAAATAGTAGGAAGGAAGAAAGAATCCTGAACACATAAGTCACTTAAGTCACTTTAAAGTGGTTCTTGAGAAGAAATCATGCTGGAAATGATGAGATCTGATGTTGAAGGAAACTAAATGAAGAAACTATTAAAGGTATTATCAACTTGAGAAGGTAAACTGTTCATTAACATCATAAAAGTTTTGGAAAGGAAACATAACATTTGTGGGTATGGGTTTCAATTCGGATGAGAATAATGAGAGAATCTTGTCTGTCTTTGAACGAGTATCTTAACTGCTTCCCCGTAATACGTGTTAATTTTAGCCCTTGTCAGGAGGAAAGCGTCAAGCTGATCTTCCCAGTCATCTCCAGTATATACTCTCAAGGTCTCCCGCAAAAGTTCTTCCTGAATCTTGATCATTATATCATTTGCCATCAGTAGTTGAACGAAGTTTTCTTCACTGCTGTATGCAATGATTTCCTCTTGTATTTCTTCAGGTGGCATTTCAGTTTTCTGTGTTGATAAAAGATCAGTGAGGAAGAGATGTTATGAAAGTAAATACTCTGATAACTATTTTTAAGGACAACATGTGAGAGCAATTGTTAAGCGGATCCTTTAAGATTATTTACAAGTAACAGGTTTTATCCTACAAAGAGGCATGTTTCTTTCTTTGTGTAGAGCCTTGCCATTGCTTGAAATGCATTAAAGTATTAATTTAAAGGCATTTGTTGATAAGAAAAGTTTAATGCTTTGTAGAAATGTAGAAATATCTTCCGTCTTCGTAGCTAGAAATGACATTTCAGTAACGTCCTGTTAGGAACATGCTTATTTTCAAAGATATGTGATTTTTGAGAAACGCAGTGCATGATGGAAAATATGTGACATCCTTTGGGTACATTATCTTATATTTCTTCATAATTTTTACATCAAGTCTGTAGATTGTTCAGTTGCTTTGGTTTGCCAAATTTGAAGGACAAACTAGGATGTGGATTACTAACATAAAAGAAAAATTCTGAGGATATGTGCACACTTTACATATTATTTGGTGACATTCAGGAGACATGGGAATAGTTCATGCCAAAAGCAATCAATATCAACAAGGGGCATGAAGTTATAGTTTGAACCATCTCCAAGTTATTTGACTGAAGTGTAGAAATGTCGAAATGACACAGTTGCACAGTTATGACAATTTTCACAATTCTCCATATCTGCAACATTATGGCCTTATTCTATTTATATGGATTGCTGTAGAATGTTTCCTAAAATCAGCTATCAAAATTATAACCAGATATGATATATAATTCATATCAATGTACAGTAAAAATGATACTGTATCTGCTCTTTGGTACTTGTTGTAGATGATAATTGTTTAATTAATTTCTCCTTGATATTTTTAACAAGAACATTTGTGACTGTAACACAATCACATGATTGAACAGTGGCATTGGCATCTTTTCTCCATAATGACACCTTAACTTCTGTTCTTGCTGTCCAAGAACTAATGTCCGAACAGTACATTGCTTGGTACTTCGTCCTGAAAGTAAAACATAACAGAGGAATAATAGAACAAAATTAATTACGCCAGTAGGTTCATAGTGTAGTATGAACATTTATTCCTGCAATTAAAAAATATGATGAAGACAGCAAGTGACTCCAGAAGTACGAACTTTTGTTTCACATTTTTAATAGACAAATAATGGAATTCATGGCTTCACACTGTATTGTACTAAAATGCAAAAAGAAAATGTACCCAAAAGAAAGAAAGGGAGTAGAACATGTTAAAAATGGTTGGTCTAAAGAGCTTAGTTCACACTCTGTTATAGAAACGGTTAGTGTTTATATTGTGTACAGTCGGTACAGTTAGATGCGGTTTACGTCTGGCCAGCCATGGCCATCCTTCTATTTGAGGTTCATGGCTTGTTTTCCTACTCCATTGCTTATGCTGAACACGATGCAAGCACAATCACAGGACGTTCCACTTTTGAGTCTTTTTTATGACCTCCTGGCCACAAGTTGGACGCTCTACCTGTTTGACCATGTAGTCGGTTGACATACAGTTGGTACAATCATTTTGAGCAGGCAAATGAGGACTGATATACAACATTTACAGGGTATTGTAATGAGGAATTTTTTGATGTCGGAATGGAATTGCAGCCTAATTTTCCTGTTAATATCATGGGCATATATGACGAATTTATATCCCATATGACGAATGTTGCCTTGTTTCTTGTTAGTGTATTTGTTTGAAGATAATTAGAAAAAGAGTGAAAATATTCCAAATCTGCCAGCAACGACAAAGATAAATCGTGTGCAGTATGGGACACCTTGTTACATATATAAATTACTTCAAGACACTGTGTAATATTGACTATGCTTGTCTGTCAATGTCCAATGTTCACCCTGTACTTGGAATTGATTCAATGTCTGTTCTGTTGCCTGTTGATCGATATCAGGAACTTTAGTCTTTGGTGAAAGGTAGCACTGTATTTACAAATAACCTGCGCACTGATCACAACATTGCGGTGCCAGTGATCCTGAGTTGTTTTGACTAACTGAATATTCAGTACTAGTAAACTTCCCATTGGTTTGTTCAAAGAAGCACACCGCTGATTTGAATGAAAACTGTCAACCACTGCATTAGCGTGTTCTTCATTTTTTGTCGTTACGCTAGAATAATGTGAAATCATATGGCAGAATTAACTACCTGAAACCAATTTATTTTCCCAAATTGTCTGAATGGTGCAATTAAAAGCCTTACCATTCTTTTGGAGATGAAATGCTAATGTTTTTACTTTGCGCCTACGCACGCAATCACTTTAAGAATTCCGAATCTAGTGCGGTAGATATTAACAGCCTAAATTGTCTCACTATGACTATCAATGGAGAGGAGCATGTTTTCATTGTGTTTATTTATACCTTTTCTCTTTGTTTCAATGAAGCATGCATCATTAGGTATTTCTGAAACCATGCATGATATTAACATGGTAAGATCATCTGATTCATTTTTTTTTTTACCTTTTCCTACAAGTAAGTGACCTGTTCAGGAATTTTACAAAAAGCAGGTCATCCTTCAAACGGAACCAAGCAGTACCGTAAACGGTACTTAGCGATCATACCCGACCGTTTGTGTTACATAAACATTAAGACTTCTTACGTGATGTGCTTTCCGACAGTGATATCGATCTACACTTAAAGACCAACTGTGAAACATTTGTTAGCCCATAACACATCAAAGGATCTGATGACCATGGTATGCCTCTTATGTAACGTGTCCATTTTTAAACATTTTCTCTTCATAATTTCCTAAACATCCATGTTAAAAAGAGCATGGGAAAAGGTGCCAGACAGCACTTGCATGTGTCTATCTGTCTATCTGTCTATCTGTCTATCTGTCTATCTGTCTGTCTGTCTGTCTGTCTATCTATCTATCTATCTAGCTATCTATCTATCTAGCTATCTATCTAGCTATCTGTCTAGCTATCTATCTAGCTAGCTATCTATCTATCTAGCTATCTATCTACCTATCTTGGACATTTACGATAGGAGGACATATCTCTGTCCAGCTAATCTTTGAACAACAAAATTTACATTGAAACATAGGTGAATATCTGCCATTTTATAATTATGACTAGTGCATACCCCCATCTACTTGTACAAGCATTGTTTTCTACGTTTGCTATATTCTTTTTGCTTAAAAATGAACATTTGCCTGACATTTTTCAACATCATGTCCTCTGAATGTACAATGTTAACGTATGTCCAGCAAATGTACACAATCCAGGGTTCTATATACATATATATATATATATATATATATATATATATATATATATATATATATATATATATATATATATATATATATATATATATATATATATATATATATATATATATATATATATATATATATCTATATATATATATATATATATATATATATATAATGATCTGCAAATGACTGAATGTATATATCTTCTTTTGTTTTCGCAATCTGGATTCCCTCGGCTATTGTAACACAACTTTTTGACGAAAAAAAAAATGTTAGATGTTTTTTTCAATGCTGGTCAGTCACGTATTGAAGGTGAACCCCTTTTCAGATGAACCACATTATATTTGCAGTTAGTCAAAAAAAAAAGAAGACTTTTAACATTGACTCATTTTTTTTTCTCTCTCTTGGACGAGTGTCACATGTTGTAGGAACGACAGAGTATTTGCTTATCCTTCGAATTTCAATATATGGATATGCCCAGACAAATTTGCCAAATAAGGCGTAGTGTCGAATTTTTCACGCCTAGGCCGACCACAATCCTCGCATAATTTCGTCGAGTTATTTCATTCAGTCATACAATTATGCCGGAAACAAAAGCGTAGTGTACTGTCAGGCATGAAATGCCCTAGTTTGAGTTTCATTCTTTTTAAAAAGGCGACGGGAACAAGTTCATAGTTCCTTTCAGAATTAGTACTCAGGCATATATTACCGTATGTTTACTTTAGCTTCTATGCTATCCAAATGCCCGACTTCTTTTTTTTTTTTCGACGGGTTTTCCCTTTCACTATTGAAGTGATTGTTCGATATGAAAAAAAGAGTGTAAAAAAGAAAAAAAAAGAAAACGTTTTTGTGGACCATAGATGTAAGAATATTTTTTTTAACACTACAACGACGTTGAACGTCGCACTAGTGAACAAATAACTACATGGAATGGATATCCAATGTATTTATATATTTTTTTCTAACACAAACGGTTGTTACAGTTGTCACCAAGTTACCACCAGCAAGACCAGCCAGCAGGTTTCATTTATTTCGTGCCCCTCTTCGGCGGACAATTCATCTGCGGGCACTCAAGTTTGTCGCCTGTACTGGTTATGATAACCGCAGTCATGGAATCCAAGCAAATGTACGTAAGCTACCCAACTTGCTATAACCTGAAGAAAAATACTGTTACAAAATCTTCCCTGGACGAAGTCACCAGTCTCCTTCTCGTGATAAAGGCCCTGGTTCGCTTTCTCACCCCGCTACGTTTTTTTTTTTTTTTTTTGTTTAGATAGCCATAGGTCCTCTTCATCTTTTCGACTCTAAAGACTTGTTTTGCAAATTTATCTGAGGGGAAGTTCAATGAGTTAAGAATCAGTGTAAATGTGTACATGTACGAATTGTTCTTTATCGTTTGTATCGTTACAGGAAGGTAACTATCACTTGCTTTGTGATTATATGCACGGAGTTATTAATCATCATTTATCTGTGGTGCTCCAAGGAAGGTAAGAATTTCACATATTGATAAAAAATATGGATATTTTCAATTCCCATGTTGACGTTAGACCCTCTGCTTCCAACTGTGCATTTAAAACAAGCAGGAGTGACAACGTCTCATCACTTTATTGAATAGTCTTTTGTTTTCTTTATTACTGAATTTATTATTTTGACCTTGAAATCAATAGTCGATCAGCTTAAGTACTGGTTACGTGAAGGTCGCAAAACTAGTCATACCCCTCATGCGTTCACATTATGATAACACTAGATATTGACGTGTCAAATTTGGTGTAAAGTTAAAACGAAAACTCATTGAATGCTTTATCAATGTGAGGAGATGATGTCACTCCTGTTTGTTTCAAGTTAACTTACAGTAACAAATGAGGCAACTTCAGCTGCTTATACTGTTGGGAGCTGCACATGGAAACTGAATGGAAGTTAATTACAATGGTCAGATTTACTTACTCTGCAGCATATCAACCCTACATTTTTGGCTACACAATCCATTAAATTAAGATTTTCCAGGTATGTAGTATGTAGTATACAGGGACGAGATATTGTTCTTCCTTGAGAGGTTAAGTTCCAGCAATCGACACTTAAATGGTACCCTACCTTTCACCCCTTGTCTTCTAAAGAAATTTGGTGGGTCAGTTGTATTTATGCGAGGGTACCTCATTACATACAAATGACATGAATCAAGTTTACCCACTGGGGTTAAGTGGGTGAAAACGGATTCCAAGTGCATGTGTGTACAAAAGAAGGGCGTTACGATCTCCTCCTTGGCGGTTAATCTGATGATTTTGGTGAGTAGGTGCCCGGATGTTAGATGTAGTGTCCACCAGACTAATGACGTCATAGCACAAAGGTCAAGGGTAGCAGGTCTTTGGCTCTTAATTAAAATACTGTTTTCTGATGAATAATGTAATATTTTGTCAGACACTTCGTCCAAAGGCTGAAACTGATCCATAGGTTGGTGTAAACATCTTTATGGTAAAATCTAACAATTGGTGTAACAGTAGTCTTCAAAAAGATGTATAATATATGATATGGTACTTTTTACAAGTGTCATACTGCTATCAATGCGATCAAATGAAGGTTTGTTGTTTACGTTTCTGTGGCGAACCCCAATGACGAGTAGACCTATACCGATACTCTCTGTATGAGTTTACCCGAGTGAGAGATTGTATTTTTTCCTTAAAATGCATGACAACTACGCATTGGCTAACGGTATCTCCTCTCATCCTTTCATAAAAGTAAGCAGCTGATAACTTCAATATCCCTTACCATAATGTAGTTTACGATGACTAATGTCTGTCCTTCATGATTCTTTTTTTTTATCTTTTAAAGTGATTGCACTGGTAAGGTAAAACCGGAAGGATGATTACACAAAACTTAGAAATGGCTCAATATTGCTTCTCAGTGAACAGAGTATTTTTCTTGTTTTACAATGTGACAATTACTCCCCTATGAGTACAAATCTCAGCCTATCACTCACGTATCCGTTTGAACTTTGCGTCCTATATGCATAACTGGTTTCAAAGTGTTGGGGAAGGTAGGGGCTTGTAGTGGCTAAACACGAACATTTATATTTGCGTGGGTTTTATGTTTTCCCTTCCATTTAATCTATTTCAGCTGACCACTCACACATTAAGTGGCACTTTTAATGTTCAATCCAATTGTATTCTTGTCTTTTAAGTTGATAAGTAAAACATGTTCATCTGCGTGGCAACATTCACAGTAAAATGTATCATATCTGAAAATTTCGTTTATAAGTACTATGCTCACTCAACGTGACATGGTGAATATGTTGCAACCTTAACTGCACGTTACGGCAAGTGCTGGTTGTTAGTATCCAGACGTTAGGCCAGGAATGAAAGCCTACACTCAATTCAGAAGCAAATATGTGGTTCGATCCCCACACAACCAACTAAGCTCCCATTTGTTTTAGTATTGGGCCTATCTATTTCTTTACCTTAATACCGTTTTGTTTGCAGATCTGTATGACAATTTGTTTGTAGCCATCCTGCACTCTCTATTTTGAGCGGTTTTTAATCGAAGCCCACAACTTCGATTGTAGGAATCGCTCACGTTGTCACGTGTTCTTTAACTACTTACGTGTCTCAGTAAACGTTGTCATGCGTCTTGGCATACCGAACAGCCACGGAGGAGAAAGAAGGGGGATTTCGGCATTTTCACTTGCGTATGTGGCTTTTTACAATTTCTCAAGCATGTCGCATACACGTATTGCTGTAGGGAAAAGCTACGCACGCCAAAAAGCAGATTTTGAACGTTAAATTCGACCGAATTTAATGACAATACCTTCTAGACTTTGCGTTTTAATATTGATCGACTTAATAATAAAAAAATATTGTTGAGACAAGTTTCTAACCTTTCTGACCCTAAACTGATTTACCATAAAGTACATTTTCTCTTGATCCTACAACCGTTGGAAACTTGCCAACGTTTATCAGGTTTGTGCTTTTCCTGAAGTGAAATCCTGGCACTCGTACCCGTACGTACATGGAGTAGGCCTATAGTACATGCACCAAACTTTGCGCCCTCCCAATTTTCGCGTATCCCTAAAAAAATAAGCCCTTAAATGCAATTACCTAACAGCTGGACATTTGTTTTAACTACAATGCTTTGAAATGACTGGAAAGAAAGCTGAGACACTGTTTATTGAATCGCCCTTGACTGTTTAGTCCACTTTACGGTACTGCATCAGTATAGGAGAGGTACCCTAGGCCTAGAGCATCCCATTCCCAGTTTCCGCCGAATGTTACAAATTTTCAAATCATGATTTTGACTCTTCAATGGAATTTTTCCTGATCATCTTTGTTGTTAACTTGTTCAAAGGTTTTTGTAATAAGTTTAGACACAGAATTGTTTAAAAGGACACTTCTCATGTAATGATTGTCATGCTAACATTAGTGAGGTGCTCGACGTTTGGCAGGTTTACATCGCATCGTGACCCCAAGTAAATGTTGGTTAAAATAGAAGATTTCGAGGTACAATCCATAGCATACTGGATCAAATTACAGGTAAAATTGAATTTTAGACTTGCGGTTGTTCACAAAATATATGGTACTGTTAGAACTTGGAAGATAAAACATCATTTGGATTTTTCATTGTCTAAGGCCCAGGATATGGTCTTCACATAGTCATACCAAGGAGGTCCTTGTAGAACCTCCTTGGTCATATTCATGCCATAGTTAAGTACTCCACATTTGTGGTACAGTGTGGACAACTAGTATACAATAGACCATACTACATTTAATTCATAATACTATAAGTGCTCTAAGAGTAAAACAGTGAATACAGTAATGTGTTTGAACAGCTACCTATGCATGGTGTCAACATTTTGCAACGCATACATGAAACAGGGACTCATTGTATCTATTGTTTCCTTGATCTCTGTTGTTTCTGCTACTGATGCCGTTTGCTTATTGTGCGGTTCCTCCATGCTATTTCCACCATTGTTTCCATTAGCTGTCGTTTCCTTGATTTCTGTTGTTTCTTTCATTTTTTCTTGTTCCTTTCATTTTTTATTGTTTCTTTCATTTTTTCTTGTTTCTTTGTTTCTATTTCGTCGTTCAACTTGCTGAAATTAATGTATTCATGGTTTGTCACCTCTAACCACTGTACTTTACTTTTGGTTTGAACACATGACAAGGATTAATATCAATATTTATGCAAAATACTCATGGCAATGGGATCATTACATCAGAGTTCCGTAGTGTTCTCGGATCAAACCTGAGGAAAAGAATGTATGGCAAATGTTCTTATCTTCTTGTCAAAGTGTACATTGCATCCTCTAAGGACATACCCTTCTGTAGACTTAGACAATATCTTTCAATTAGGAGATAAATTGTACTTGAGAATCCAGTCAAATCTGTCACAAGAAGTTAGCTGGTTGTATTTCACTGATCTTACAAAATAATATTCATTTTGTGGTTACAGTTTTCATAATATCTTTCATCAAACCTACACGGAACTTGTTTCACTTGACCACTTGGAATGTACACTGCTGACAAAATTTGTACTTTCATTCTAACGAATGCTTTAAACAATACATTCCAAAATGATGCAACTTCTGATATTCTTGTCTTCTATGGTAATGCATTAGCAATATTGAAAGATCACATGTCTTCCATTTTCACCTGTTTGATTCTCACAGTAGGAATACAGAAGGACTTCCTGCAGTAAATGGCAATAGTGTGCTTTTGAAATTTCAGTCTTTAGATGATCTCGTTGGGCATATTAGGATCTTGACAAATTGCAGCAGTGGTGGAACAGCAATGGTGTGGACTTGGCAGCACAGGTATTGTCTAATTTAATTTTCATGTTGAAAAACATGATACCTCTACTGTGCAAGATGTAGCAGATCTCCACAATGAAAAATCTGTGAATTATTCGAGAAAACAGTGAACTCAAGTCATGACTCCACAATTGTTTCAGAAAATGAACAAGAATATCTATCACGCCACAGTGATAAAGTGACAGCAAGTCAAGCAATTCCATAATGTCATTGGAACCACATGTTAGACTAACCTTTATTTGAACAATTCAAGCTGTTATGTAAAGAGAAACCTGTATACCCTTGTTGCATTTATGATAGGCTTTTGTTTGAAAAGGTGTGAGAAATTTCCTTCCATTAAGGTATGCCAGTCCATTTGTAACACAGTATTTTACCAATGGCTTTCCAACTAGTGAAGTGATACAACTAGTGAAATGATAGGTGATACAAGTAGGCATTGAAATATTTGCCATTGCTGTCATCAATCAATAGTGAAGAAAAAGATACCATGTAAAGCAGTCAGTAATTCAATGGGTGTTGGTGAACAACCCCAAAATTTGGTACACTTGAATACCCTTGAAAGGCATCTACTTGCACCAGCCATACCTTTCATGAAAATTGCTGCATTACCAAAAGGTTTTCAAAAAGGTATACATGGTGCAATTGCTTGTATGCAGTTTAAAATAAATGATGTTGTCCAAAAACTTCCTAGCACAATCGATGATGGAAGTTTGATTAAAGTCAAGCTTAAACGTAACTGAAGTACAAAGGCCACCATTTATATCAAGATGTTGACCCCGTAAAAATACAAATGCAGTAACCTACCTCAAAGCAATAAATCCTCACTATAGTCAGCTTAAAGTAGACGATGATGACATTGGACACAGTGATTAGAATTCCGGTCAAATTACACAAGAACATGCATATGCAGCTCCACCCCATACAATTCCACAATGTCATCCAATAATGGCGGAAGAAAATATTTTGCCTATAAATCACTGAACTGGTAGGTGATACACAATCAGACAATGTGAATTCTAACAATAAGCAAAACGTGAAACATAGACGCTTCTAAAGACAGTGAGATATTGGATAAAGCAGAAACATCAGCTCCATGTTATACATGCCTTCAGCCAGCTGATTTAGCACTGTATGTAGCTGATAATATCCATGACACAGTGTTGCGTGTTGCACCAGCAATTACTTAGTGTATTCAAACTGAAGGCGAACCATTTGTTGCACTGTTCCCAGATGAAAAAAAAAACCACCTACGAACAACGAAGGCAAGTTCAGATCAGCCCTAAAAAGTATTTCATAGCTCGATTATTTTGTCATGAAATACGGTTTGCCAGTAATCCAGAATATATATTTTTGCGCAGTACACTGCGGAACTGCATGATATTTTATCATCATTTTTCATTGCTATGAGTAAAGGTTTAAAAAGGACTTCAACAGGAAAACTTATTACATCTCCCATGCTACAAAATAAATAGAATGTGCAACAAATATTATCCAAAGATGAAATGTATTATTTCATGAGGAAAATTTGTGTCACTCCAGCCTATTGGAAAACAACAATAAGGGATCTTTTCGCTACGGTTAGGCAACTTGGTATACCTACTTGATTTGCAGTTCTTCAGCTCAGGATCGGAGATGGCCTGAAATAGCTGAAACAATTCTTGAACAGGAATGGAAGCAGATTCCCTATGAAACTGACTGGACTACACATAACCAGATTATTGCGAGTAACCCTGTAACAGCACCCAGAATGTTTTAACACAGAATGGAAGCATTCATCCATAAGGTTATCTTTTCATCTGCACATCCTATTGGAGAGGTTATGCACTACTTCTATAGGGTTGAGTTTAAACAAGAGATGTTGGACTCATATCCACTGTCTCTTTTGGGTAAAAAATGTCCCTAAGTTTGGTGATTCCCCAGAATCAGATGTAGTCTCTTTCATTGATCGCTATGTTTCCTGTGATATGCCATCACAAACCGAAAATCCTGTGTTGTATGACAATGTAAAAAAAAATGTTCAAATGCACAGCAAGACTCATTCAAAATCTTGTAGAAAAGGTGAAAAAACATGTAGATTAAATTTTCCCGAATCAACATCAGAGGGGACTTTTATTCCAAAACCTGACTTGGATGAGGAATGTATTAGTCACAATAGTATCGACAAACGATCTGCATCTAAAGTGTGGAATTCTTTAAGCCATGGTGGGAATAGCACACACACACACTACTGAAGAAGTTTTTCAACACGCAAATATCACGCAAACTCAGCTTGAAGCTTCTGTTCAAGCTACTACCCAAAAGAAGACAATTTTCTATCAAAGGCAACTATGAAGTATTTGGGTGAAACCACTACAATCCAACTTTGGTTGGAGCTTGGAATGCAAACATGGATATCCAGAATATCGTGGATTCATACAGTTGTACCATGTACATTGCGTCATACATAAGTAAAGTAGAACGTGAAATGGGGCAGTTAATTAAAAGCTTACAAAAAGAAGCACTTGAAAGCAATGCCACTGTCATGGATGAATTGAAACATTTGGGAAGTGTGTAGGTGAATCGCAGGGTAGTCAGTGTTATGGAATCTGTGTATAGGATCACAGAGATGCCCATGAAGCAATGCTCTGGACAGATTGTATTCATTCCAACAAACCCTGACAGCAATAGATTAAGTATACCACTTTCTCAACTGAAAATGAAGCAGGAAGACATGAATGAAATATAGTTGCCTAATCTTGTTGACAAATATGTGGAAAGACCCCTTGATGCAGAATTTACGGCAATGTGTTTGGCAAAATTTGCTTCAGAGTACAGGTTTATATCCAACAGTTCAGCTAGTAGCGATGAAAAAAATGAATGACATGAAGAATCCTTCCACCATTTTGGGCAATGCTGTTGGAATTACAAAGAAACGCACCAAGAAATGTGCAATCATAAGATATCCGAGAGTTAGAATTCAAAAGGACCGGGAAAAATATTATACTATAACGTTTTTGTATTTACCATTCACAACTACGAATATCAAGCCAAATCTTTTCGTACATTTGAGGATTATTTCCTTAATAGATCATATGGTGCACACCTGTTCATGAAGTTGCGTAACGTTGTGCTGCAATATGAACCAATTGCAAGAGATACAGATAATTTATGGGAACAATTGCAATCAAAAATCAAGAAAATACATGGGCAAGTTTATTCCAGCAGGCTAAAAAAGAAAGGTTAGAGGATGCTATTGAAAAAGAAAATCAGACCATAGATGTATATCTAGAAGATAGAACAGCAGGCTCCTGTTGTTGAACTACAACCAAAGAATAATGATACTGATAACAGAGAAAAAATGAACAAGATATCAGGCTTTCTTCCGAAACTCTGCATGTGCCATTCAGACAAGAAGACATTACAATGATGCTTAGGGGACCAAATGTTGAACAAAGAAAATTGTTTAGTCATCTGCACAAATAGCAAAACAGAAAATACATGACAACAGAACTAAGCTGCTACACATATTCTTACTGAAACAAATGCATACACATGAGTTAAGGAAAATTTTGCACGTATTGCAGAATCACCAGATGATATCACTATTCTTTCGGTAACATTTACTGGTACAGCTACATTCAGCCTAAATCGACAGACAATTCACTCCGCATTAAATATCTTCAGTACATACCTACCTTACAAACCCTTAGGTGAAGATCAGTTCAACACTCTACGGATGAAATACCGTACTTTACAGCTACTAATCATTGAGGAGGTATTAATGGTAGATCCAAATATGCTCACATATTTACATGCTAGATTATATCAAATAAAAAAAAACAAGTTACATGGAGCCATTTGGTAATGTTTCCATACTAGCTGTTGGGGACAAATTTAAGCAGTAAATGACAACAAGATCTTGGATCATTTGTTGATTGATGGGACTTATTTTCCGTTTGGACACTGTCAAAAATAATGCCCCAGGAGGATGAACTGCTTTGTGCAAAATTACTGAGCAGATTACGTACTCGTAGAAATGGTCAATAAATTGATCTTACTATTTTAATATCATGTATTTATTTCAGAAATACCTAATGATGCACCCTTCGTTGCAGCAAAACGGAAAGATGTAGATGGACACAATGATAACAGGCTCCACTCCATTGATAGTCATACTGAGTCAAACAAAGCTGTTTGACATCTACCGCACTAGCTCCGGAATTCTTAAAGTGATTGCGTCCGAAAAGTAACAACAAAAAAATGACTGTCATTACCAAAAGTTCGATAAGGATTTTCATTGCACCATTCAGACAATCTGGGAAAATAAATAGGTTTCAGGTAGTTAATTCTGCCATATGATTTTAAATTCTTCTAACATAACGACAAAAAATGTAGAACACGATAATGTAGTGGTTAACAGTTTTCATTCAAATCAACGGTGTGCTTCTTTGAACTAGCCAATGGGAAGTATACTAGTACTAAATATTTAGTTAATCAAAACAACTCAGGAATACTGATACTACAATGTTGTGATCAGTTCGTAGGTTATTTGTAAATACAGTGCTACATTTCACCAAATACTACACTGCCTGATACCGACCAAGGAGGGAAGACTTAGGTAGTATGTTTATGATACACCAGTGAGACCTGTACTGTTGCATATTCATTACCAATGTCCCATGAAAGTCCTACAAGGTCAGATGTAATCAACCATAAAAGAGACAATGTGGACAAGTGAATGATTCATATGGCCTTGTGTGATGAGTCAGGATTTGTGAAGGTTACACATTATGAACCAGAAAAGGTTCAAAGGTTTGACAATGGAACAACTGTAGTTATTAAGAACTACATATTCCGAAGTGATAAGACAATAGTCTTAACATCACACTCTAAGCTTTTCAAGACGAGTGCCCTGGTTGTTCCACCAAATGTGTTGACTGAAGCAATTAGCAGTGTAAAGCCGGTTACTCCACCACCCATGCCCATCTCACTGATTCAGTGCTCCCCTGAGAAAACTATGGCCTCTGTCGTTGGTGCTGAATTGTAATGTTGTATTGTATTGCTTTGCATTGTAATTGTACATCGTAATTTTATCTCATTTGAACTGATACTGCACGTCCTCATTCAAGAGATTAGACTATTTGTATTTATATTTGACACTGTAAAACATGAAGGTACCCAATTGCTTCCAGTTTCCATGTAAGTGACAACTCAAAAAGAACTTTTTTTAACTTCCCATAACAACAAGTTTGTTTCTTTCTTTATGCAATAATTGATTGCATACTTTTTATGTGTTGTACAACTGTTTCGTCATAATAATGGTCAAATGGTTAGAGCATCCAACTTGTAGCCAGAAGTTCATACTAAAGATTTAAAAATGGACCTTCGTGTGATTGTGCTTGCATGGTGTTCAGCATAAGCAAAGCATAGGAAAAACAAGCCATGAGCATCAACTAGAAGAAAAGGCCATGGCTGGCACGACCTCAACCAATTTGTTAGAAACTAATCCGTAAAATCTCATCTAACTGTACCTATTATGCAGAATATGAAACTAACCGTTTCCATAACAGCTTGTGCACTAAGCTCTTCAGACCCTCCATTTTTCAACATTACCACTCCCTCACCTTCTTTTGGGTACATTGTCTTCTTGCATTTGAGTACAATACAATGTGAAGCCATATTTGTCTGTTAAAAATTTGAAGCAAAGTTCGTACTTCTGGATTAACTTGCTGTCTTCATCATATTTGTTAATGGCGGGAATAAATGTTCATACTACACCATGAACCTACTGGTGTCATTAAGTTTGTTCAATTATTGGTCTGTTATGTTTTAAACTCAGGATGAAGTACCACGCAATGTACTGTCCGGACATTAGTTCTTGGACAGCAAGAACAGAGGATCAAGGTGTCATTATGGAGAAAAGATGCCAATGCCCCTGTTCTATCAGGTGATTGTGTTAGAGCCACAAATGTTCTTGCTAAAAATATCAAGGAGAAATTAATTAAACAATTGTCATCAACAACAAGGACCAAAGTGCAGGTACAGTACCATTCTTACCGTACATTGATATTGAATGAAAATCTTATCCGGTTTTCATTTTGATAGCTGATTTTTAGGAAACATGGTAAGGCAATCCACATGAAAAGAATAACGTCATAATGTTTTAGATATGGAGAATTAGGAAAATTTTCATAGCTGTGCAACTGTGTCATTTCGACTTGACATTCACGTTTCTACACGTCAGTCAAATACCTTGGAGATGATTCAAACTATAAGCTCCCTGACTGATGTTGATTGCTTTTGGCATGAACGATTCTCATGTCTCCTGAATGTCACCAAATAATATGTAAAGTGTACACATTTCCTCAAAATTATTCTCTTGTGTTTGTAATTGAATCCCTAGTTTGTTCTTCAAGTTTAATTCTGTTGAAATGTGACCAATATGACCAATATGTTCATTTAAATTTCATATAAAACTATGCCATGTGTTGAGTAGGAAACAAAAGTAACTGAATAATCTACAGACTTAGTGTCAACATTACAAACAAATACAAGATGATGTCTTTAAAGGATGTCACATATTTTCCACCATGCACTAAAAGTTCACATATCTTTGACAATAAGTATCTTCCAAACAGGATGTTACCGAAATGTCATTTTGAGTTACCAAGACGAAAGATATTTCTACATTTCTACAAAACATTAACCGTTCCTTATCAACAAATGCCTTTAAATTCATACCTTTAAAGTTTTTCAAGCACTGGGAAGGTTCTACAGAAAAAAAGAAAAAAAAGAAAAAATGCCTTTTTCTAGGACAAAACCTGCTACCTGTAAATAACCTTAGTGACCCGCTGGACAACTGCTCTTACATGCTGTCCTTAAAACTAGCTGTCAGAGTAAAAATATTTACTTTTATAACACCTCTTCCTCATTGATCTTTTGTCAACACAGAAAACTGAAATACCATGTAAAGATGATGATAAATGATATGGTGATAAAGATTGAGGAAGAACTTTCTCGGGAGACCCTGAAAGTAGATACTGGAGATGACTGGGAAGAACAACTTGACACTCTGCCCCCGATAAGAGACACAATACAACGTACAACTGGGAAGCAGTTAAGATACTCATTCAAAGACAGTCATGATTCTCTCATGTTTCACATCCAGCTTGAAACCTACACTCCAAAATGTTAGGACTATGTTTCCTTCCCAAACCTTTTATGATTTTATGATGTTTATGAACAATTTACCTTCTTTTTGATAGTTTCTTCACTTAATGTCCTGTCAAATTCTTGTCAAATCAACATCAGATCTCATTATTTCAGGCATTATTTCTTCTTAAGAGCCACTTTAAATCTATATTAAGTGACTCGTGTGTGCAGAATTTTTTCTTCCTTGGTACTATTTAGCAGGAACTGAAGGCATAATTTACAGTATGGTATAGAAAGATCTTTGACTTCACACATTTTCTACTTGATATGAATACATCAGTCATGACATGTGTACTTCAGTAATAAAACAACGGGGTATTATGATAGTTCCACTAACATTGTTTATTTTTCAGTTATCACTGTTCTAAGATTAGCAAAGTCACTGTTTAAACTTTAGACTGTAAGTAATTTAATTTTCTGGATTTGAATCCATTTCATAAGCTTATGTAGACTTTCAAGTTTAATCAAACACTATCAAGTCAACTGTGCTCATCACCATAGGTTATCTTTCAGCATCTCACATGGTCTTCAGTCCAACAATTGTTCTGTACAGGTTTGAATTTCTGTCTTTAATTTGTTTTCCTGAGAAACCCATCAAAAATTTATTTTGACACGTGTTGTTATACTTTCAGAAACAGTTTCCATAATACCCTTTTTTATAAATAACGTTTCTTTTCTACAGGACTTTCTACGTGAACAGACCTCATTTTCATGGCAGGAAAGGATGTTGGAGAATTGCTGATACCTTCACTATTTTTATTTTTTAACATTCTACATTTTCTACAATTTTGTCTTGGCTCCTTATTGTTCAAACAGATAAGGTTACACTCTACATTGTTAAAATATTTGTACTAGCACAAAAGAAAATACCAAAAGAACTGAAAACATAACGGGAAAAGGGATGCTGTCAACGTATAAATATGTAGATCTACTGCACACCTGTTCAAGAACTCGAGAGTTTACGCACTGTTAAAGAGATATTGTCTCTTTTCTTGCAAACAACAATCATGCCAACACAGCCAACATCAGCAATCCACCATCTACAACGATGAAGTCAACAGCACTGCCACCAGCAAATGCAATTACCTGCCAAAATGCAGTCATCTGCACATTGCAGTCACCAGCACTAACGCAACCACCAGCACTAATGTCACCAGCTGCAATTAATTCAACCATCAACAACAATGCATAACAATGCAGCAAACAGCACCAGTGCCGTCACCAGTACCAATTCAGTCAGTCACTGCCAAGAGATATCATCACTGCTACCATAGCATGCACCACAAGGAAATATATTGCCACAAACTTGAACAAAAAGAGTGATTTTCTGTCTTTGATGATATTTAAGTGGCATTAAATTTTCTTCTAACTGGACGCACTGTGTAGCGTCCGTAACACTACAGTAGTTAACAGATTTTGCACATGATACACTACATATGTGAGAAATGTGCCTTTAATACATGTAATTGTATTGCATTTACTTGAGGAATCATTTATATTTTTCAGCCATTTGCTGAAGTTTGATGACAGCTACAAAATTTAGCTCTGTTGCAATAAGTTGTAATTCAAAGTTTTAGTGTTGATAATCTTATTGTAAATATTACTCAACAAAGCAATTTACTTGAACTGTTCTTGCAAAGTGTACACTTTTTCTGTATCAGTGTAAATGTCAAAGGAGTTTAAAAGTGCTGAGAAGAGAAGGATAGCTATCATTGCAATTAAGTATTTTTGTGATCTCACAGTGTACTGTAAGTGTCCGTAACATGTACAAAATGTATTTTTATGAATGCAGGGAATCATTTCATCCATTCTCTGATGTTCACAGTAACCTGCATTCCATTATGGAATCACAAATTTCAAGTGTTAAACCTGTAGAAGGTTTAATTTTCTCTATTCATTTGACTTACTTCTGTTGCAAAATGCATTGATATTGTAAATTTGTTCTTGATTCCCAACTCTTGGAAGATTTCTAGGGGTGTGTAGTGTTCGTAACGAGTAACCGAACAATCCTCATTCAAGTTTGTGTAACTTCCATACTGGAAGCGAATACTTCAGGTTAATGATATTTCCGGGTTTGTAGTGGGACATATGTAAAATACTGTTAGTAACCTTCAACTTTGTTTACTATTTTTTCACCCTACGCTGCAAACCGAATTGCACCATGATCTTAGCTATATACCGTAAACGCAAGCCAATTTGTTGGTAGTATTGATACCTGGTCGAAAATTGGTATCCGTCTGTAGCTAAACTTATGAGTTCAGAGAGGCCACAGGTTCCTTGTGAAGTCATGAACTTTTGCTTTGTCAGGTAATAACCTACAGCACTGTATATTTTGCGCAGCGTTACAATACAGTGGTCTCAGTTGTCTAGGAGTTGAAGTTCGCCATATATATATATATATATATAGTATATATATATATATATATAGATAGATATATAGATATAGAGATAGATATATATATAGATATATATAGATATAGTATATATATATATATATATATATATATATATATATATATATATATATATATATATATATATATATATATATATATATATATATATATATATATATATATATATATATATATATATATATATATATAATATATATATATATATATATATATATATATATACCATCATGTGTTGATAATTTGACCATTGAAATAGTATATTGGTTGGATATAAGTAGTCTTTGTGATGCGGTCTCAATGTGCGGTTAATATTTTGTGCCAAATGGTCAACCACACTTTCTCGATATAGCCCTATTATCCTATATTGTCAGAGAACATTTGTTATCAAATTTTCAAATCACCTCCCTATGCTGAATTGAAACCACTAAATTTCCTGCTTTTCTTCCCATGATAAGACAAAGTGTGTGATATCTCTCGTTACCACTCATCACATTAAGTCATATCCAACATAGCGACCTGTAAATCGGAGAGAAGTGAATGTTCCTACCACACGTTAGAGATTTTTACTTCAAGCCCTCCGAAATTACAGCCTGCCAAGTGAGAATGAAATTAAATCATTAGCCAACATGTAAGGCTTTTCCAGAACAGATGTCCTCTCTATGGATGAGAAAACTTGTTTTACTGTTACACATGCAAGTTTGGTTCTCTCTGCCTATATTACATGGCTAAACGTCACAATATCAATTTAAGATAACGATGCTTTGAAAAGTAAGTAATACGTCCATAGTTTGCCAACAACTCAATGTTAAAACGATACTATTCATACGCCGAATGCCCAGTGAAGAGTCCATGGACTGATATGTAGAACCTAAAACCTATCGGATCGGATAATAAAAACAAGCCTGTCGAATTTTTATCCAACCTGATTTACAATGTATTTAACCGCCTGTCTGTGGAATCTCAATGTCACTTTTCTGCCTTCTGAAGTAGGTTAAACTACTTTTTAGTGAAACTAACAAGACCAGAACGTCCAGTAGATTTTTCGAGTAAGATACTCAAAGGCTTTATTCCTAGTTGAAGAAACGGTACATCAAAATGTCAGCTTACATGGAGCGATGGGCACGGTGAGAAATTTCCATGGATATGACATTGACTTTGGTACTCTGACGAGAGGTTGGGTAACCGTCAAACTAGGCTGTGTGCAGTGGGTCAGATTGTCAGGGCAAGTTCTCTGTTATGATTGGGAACGTGTGGTACAAAGAAAATTGTGTAACTACCATATTTATGTCCTACGAAATAAATTAAAAAAAAATCATTTCAAGATGAATATCGCAGACCGGTAGGAAACGGATGTTATCGAGTTGTTTCACGCTACGAGTTATCCGTGCAATGCATAATTCAACATACGAATGTCAAACTTATGCCAAATATTCTCGTTTGAATTATCATAATTCTCTATTTCGTTCCCATTATAGGCGATTTCATTGTTCGACGTGGTCAGCCTTTGCCGTTGCATTCGGTGCCCGACCTTCATAGCATCGAAGCACTCACAGTTAAAGCACCCACAATAGAAGACGTTTTAAATTACCAGCTGACGTCACCACTCTTGCTCACTGTGGTCAATCATGCTTTCCTAGGACTTCTCGGTAACCTTTTGACCAGCCTCCAACGCATTAACATACACCCCATCAGCAACAACAGCAACAGCAGCAACCCCCAACCATTGAGCGTGTTCGTCATCTGTGAGGATAAAATGTCTTTCAACGAGCTTTCCAAAAATCCCCCAAATATAAGTTTGCATTACGTCACAGCTTCGTCTCATTTGGAAGAATCGGCTTCGACTCCTATGATATTTGGGTCAGAAGTATATGTAAAGCTAGTTCAGAAAAGAGTCTCTTACATCGAACTTCTTTTACGTAATAATATCGATGTTCTGTACGTCGATAGCGATGTGGTCTTACTGGACGATCCGTTCAAATATTTCAATGGCACAGAGGATCTCTTTATTCAAAAGGAACTGGTTAAAGAAAACTACGTCTGCACTGGCTTTTTCTTTATGAGAGCCAATAATATCACCCGGCAGTTCGTTTCGGCATGGAAGAAAGCTCTACCTCGCGATACGAAAGGAAACCAAGCGGCCTTCAACCAAGTACTGAGAAAATTTCAGAACCAGATGAAGGTCAAACGTTTGCCAGTGGATAGGTTCGTAAGTGGACGCACTTTTAGGAAATCTAATCTTACTTGGCATCAGAGAAAACCCAAGCCTGTGGAGGTTCACGCTAACTTTATGAAAGGGATTGAAAATAAAACTGCCATGCTGAAACAATTTGACTTGTGGTTCTCCACCTCCGAGATAGAGTAGGCAGGGATGTTGAGAAAAACCTTGTCATTAGCAGCATACTGGACATACATACACTGATCTCCAAGGGGTCAAATTAGTGGACATTGTTGTCATTGTTAAGAAGACTTGAACAGAGCCTGATTCAGTGAATAATTATAATCTTAATTACGACCCTAGTTCGGTTGGTACATTAATCTAGAGAGTAGTTTTATTGACTTTATTTGGTGATCAGGTACTCGGTCACAATTTACAACAGTCAAAAGTCTACCTGCAAAACGTGTCAATTCATTGAAACTTTGTGCTTCAATCTCTTCAACAATATTTTTCATTGCATCTGAAAAAAGCGCTATAGCCGTTTTTGACTAATTTATTTGATCTTAGCTCGGCCTTGACACTGTTGATTACATTTTGCTAGTTACGGATCCTCTCAAAAAAGGTTAGCTAATAGATTGTAATCAAGCACTAATCCAAATTGCGATTGAAAATTGAGGCAAAAAAAAAAAAAAGATTATAAGTAACGCTATATTACAAGGAATGTTTCTTTCGAAATGTTCGATGCGTCCCCCATGGTAATCTTTTGTTTTTAGAGAACATTCTCTATTCGGTCTCTCTGATATTGTTCTTTTTTTGTGTCACTTTTTGTCATCGGTCGTAAGCAGAGATTTTTTTTTTTTTTTAATAAATGTTCACTTTATTGTTATTCCATTTTATTGAAGGGCCAAGGGTTCAACGAGAGTGGGTATCAGGACCATTGTCATTTAAAGTAATTGCGTGGATAGGCAAAAAGTAAAAACATTGAAATTTCATCTCCAAAAGCTTGGTAAGGCTTTTAATTACACCATTCAGACAATCTGGGGAAATAAATAGGTGTCAGTTGGTTAATTTTGCCATATGATTTCAAATTCTTCTAAAGTAGCGACAAAAAGTGTAGAATACGATAATGTAGTGGTTGACAGTTTTCATTCAAATCAACGGTGTGCTTCTTTGAAAACTGGGAAGTATACTAGTATTAAATATTCAGTTACAACTCAGGATCACTAACGCCATTGGCAAGGTTGTGTTCAATTCGTAGGTTTTTTGTAAATACAGTGTTTCCTTTCACCAAATACTACAATTCCCGATACCTACCAAGGAGCGACGACTTGAGTAGTATGTTGTTGATACACTAGTGAGACCTGTACTGTTGCCTATTCATTATGTAGTAGGTTATATTTAGAACCCTTAATTTTCAAAGATAGTTCTGTTTTTTACTGTTTTATGCCAATCCCGTTGCTTTTCGAAGTGGTTACTGTCACTTTCCTTCATTGAAAGACATAGACCGTTCAAGTACAACCTCGCGTGTTCATTGAAAAATAAAGAAAAAGTTCAGATCAAGCGTAATCTTATCTTTTTGGTTATTCAGTACACACGAAATAACTTAAACGTAAATCTTCATTACGTATGTATTGTGTCATCGTAAAAACAATGGACTTATTGGGCGCTGCATTGAGTCACATAGAAACATATATGCACATCCAATCATTATAAAATTAATTCATGCTGCTTCCAATATGTGGAAATATGCGTCAAAAGCAATGCACTAATTAGAGCTAAAAGAGTATGTCGACTTCAATTCACTATATTTTGTATTGCACATTGTCAATATTTTGGCTACACGAGATATCTTGCAAGTTACTTCAAGATATTTCAGAGAAATGGCAAAGTGAAATATTGGTCTTCGCTGGTTCTATGTCTTTATGTCACGAGCTTACATTTTACTATCAACAATACCATTGTACATCTACCGGTATAGGTCTGGCTGGACTACAACCACTCACCTCGATCTCTAAGAACATGTAGAAACTTAAGGAGACTCTCTGAGTTGATATTAGAACGTCTGCAGTGATTTTGAAACTCATGACACACAAACACAAACACATGCCAGTACTCATAATTAGCATAATTATTCAAGAATCACATCCAAAAGTTCTGAAAAGTGTCATTTGCCTAAATTCTTTATTACCTTTACGTTGGCCTGGGTGTGTGCATGTAAAAAATTACCAGTGTGAAAAGTGTCTGGTCACGAATTTCCGAAAGCCAAATGAAATCCTCAATTATTCACTCATTAATGTTCCATTGTATGTGAAACATTGTGATCCTCTTAGTCTGACGGACCATTTGCCATTACTATTTTAAGGAAACTTGACAGGTTTAGAAAAATTAAGTGAATTTTACGAACAAATTCAACGAGTCTGTTAAGACATCAAACACGGCGGGGTCATCTTTTTTTTCACTGCAGACAGACGGGGAGCTACTGTGGCAGGAATGATGTTTATCAGATTTGTCGTTATGTTCCTTATCAAAGCGAATTTGCAAAATCTACCAAAGTATTTTTTCCCTCTTTCTCGTAATTTAATTGGAACCCACATAACTTCACTCCTAATTACCACAATTTGAATGTGCAAGTCATTGTATTACGTCATCCGTCGTGGTCTCACTATCATCCCTTTTAATGAGTACTTATTATTTTTAACTGTTACTACTTTTTTTCTATTGTAACTTTCTACTGTCATTATCTTTCACCCGCTATTTGTTACATCTTATTCTTTCTTGACATTGGATTGACACACCTGAATTCTATAAGTTATGAGTATGTTCATCATGGGTGATGAGGCGATGAGATTTTGCAACAAGGTTCACCTCAGTAAACAAAGGAATGGTGCGGTTGCAGAAATTGGCTGCTTAGTGTAGATAGCTCGGTATGGATTGATTCTTACCGTTTATAGTTGGTACTATTATTACTTCTAATCATTATTATCTCTCCTTCTTATAGTACTTCTTACTATTAGTATTGGTAACTAACTGATTCTTGTTACTGCTTTAGAGCAAATATTCACTCCCAATATTGAATCCATTCCTTATCTCGCTCTTCAGGATTTAAATGATACTTTTTTTTCTATATACTTCGTAAAATTATTTTTTGTTTACATTCCATTAACTGCTAATGGTGTTTTAGATATACAACAGTTGATTGAAGAAATAAAATGAATAGATATGGCAAATGCCAGTATTTATTATCACAATACACTAATGTTGGTAACATGACTGACATTGTCGATCAAATCGCACCAAGGAAAAGTAGTCCTTCTGCTTTCATAAGAGACTGACTAAATTCAGCAAATTATTCTCCTTATTATTTCGTTCATACTTTAAATAGTAACGTTACAATTCCAATTATAACTCTTACAATTCCAGTCATTGTCACAGTCCCAATTATCTCCACAGCCTAAAAAAATCCCTTGAAACACAAACTAATTGATATATTTGAGACTAAAAATAACTTGGGAAGTTCCAGGTGAGTGCGTTGTTGGCAAGGTGGTCGCACGAAATAGATTCACCTCCGTGATTCGCACCAACCTGCACTGCCCATGACTTTGAAAGCGAAGCAACCGTAGCCTCGATGGTTGATTGGCTAAAATTTCGTTGTGTCAATAATTACGCACAATTCGCACAAGTGTGTTCGAATGAGAACAGACACTACGTAGTGCGAAAAGACTGTTTTCTATTCATACAATAGCTGTCGAAAAGTAATGTATGATTTGCACATCAAGAATGGGGAGTTGCCATGTTAATATTCATTGTCAAAGCTGGAGAGGCTTTGAAGAGATTCCACAAGATCTGGTACCAGTTTAAGCTTTCAATCTCCACTATTGGTTCTTTGGTTCTATTCTAAAGTGATTCGCTGCATCTTGAGCAAGTAAGTGACAACAACCATTGTATTTGTGTAGTACATTTGTGTAACTTTTCCTTTAACATCAGTGTCCGTACACATTATTTGGCACTAAATAAATCACTGTATTGCACATCACATTGGAATGACAGATACATTGAAGTAAACTCTACTCATTAAGCAAGGACTTATTTCTGAATCTCATTAAAAAAAAATGGAATTATGAAGACCAAATCGACTAAAATTAATACTGTTACTCTACATCAAACAGCCTGTACAGTTTAGAACACTCAACTCAGTAGGTCACACAATTCCAATTATAGTAGCTAGCCTACGGTGATCTGAGACCATGTACGACAATTAGATTCACAAGTGGATCACCCACTGTTACAAAGTCCCCCATCAACTTTGCATAGCTGTGGGGTTAGGCAATGTTAACATTAGCATTGTTACCAGGACTTGGTCGAACATAAAAGGTTTAGTAAACATCGTAAACTCACACTGCAACTTAATTCTGCAGTATAACGTATGGTGAACCGTTATGTACGTTGGATAGGGTATGATGTGGGTTGGATAGGCTTGCTATGAGAAGTTTTTAACTCAGGGAGTACGTGAAAAGCATCGTGAACGATTCCAACGCATTGCGGTGAAAGATGGACTTCAGCTACAAAAGCCACAGGATGGCCAATATTATTATGACATGATGCTTGTCTACTAACGATTACTAGCTTTCTGTCAGAGTTGCAATGTCTGGAGTGAATCAAATCGCGGCGACTTTTTTAATGACTCGACTTGGACTTGATGTTTCGTCATAGCATCAATGACTCGACTTGTCTTACGCGTTGCGAGCGGAGTAGATACAATACACTAGACTATTGGTACCATCCATAGGCATTTCCATATTCTGGTGATTGTACCTGAGCCGGATAGTACACCGGAGCTAGTTTGTACTATTGTTTTCTTGCACTTCATATGAATATTTGATAACGTACTAATAATTAGAGAGAAAATGAAAAAAAGGAAAGCTTATACCATTGCATTTACGTATCCTAAGAAAAAGGTTGCCTTGAGTTACTCTGATATGACTGTTTTAAACAAATCACATCTTTGCGATTACTTACATAGCACATCTCAAAACCAGTAAGGTCTGAACTGTGCAAAGAAGGTTCCCAGGTAACATTCTCTTTTTGGTTCCCATATTTAAGAACATATGGGGCCCATATGTCTTTACACCCAAAATATGGGAGGGGCCCATATGGGTCAGCCCAGACAACCCATATGACCCACATGGGAAAGTCCTTGATTTTCACGTGGGCAATTGTTCCACATGGACACTATAAATATCCCATATGGGTTATATGGTTACCTGGTTGCCCATATGAGCATACTACAGATCTTGGGTGCAACACCATATAGGCCCCATATGGATTCTCGTATGTGGGGCCCATGTTGGAAAGCAGAAATTGACATTAAGATGTTCATGCATGCTTGCACTGGGACAATTTTCATTTTTTCTGGACCAGTTAAGCCTACTACATTTGAAATTTCGCTGCTTAACACCTATGCTTTAACATTTGCCAGTGGGTCACTGACTTGTTTTTTTTTTTACTTGAAACTGACTTAATCAAGGATACCTGCTGACTCGAAATGACTTGTCCAAAGGCTTTGACTTAACCCGGATGGAGACACTGAATTAACTTGACTTGACTCGACAACTAGTGCTGGCTAGAAATGACTTGACTCGATATGTAATGTGGACTCGAGCTTAAGTTGACTCGTTACAAGTCTGCTGTCTGTACATATGTCATTACAGCACGTCGACATGGTACATACTACCATACCCTGAGCAATGGGTTGGGTGTTACATGAACGCTAGTCGTCGGGTTTGGCAAATGGATTAAATCCGTAAACTCGTTGCGATATCGTCATTCTAGAAAGTAATTGATCACGTATATGTAACACAGTATAGTCACTCATGACATGTATTACACAGCCGTAATCTTCATCTACTAAATTTCACTGCCAGCCTGGAGTTCTAATAAAACAAAGTGTGAGGGTGAGGGCGGGGGGCAGTGTATTCAATTTGCCTCAACTCCACCCTGTATCTGTAGTGTGTATTTACAACGTCCCTTTAGTCTTAAAGCAGTTTTTGTCCAAACCTCTAAGCCGTGCGCCTTAAAAGACTAAATATCTCAAGTAGGTCCTTTTAATTAAGGATCTCAATTTCAATCGTTCACTTCTCACCAGAAAATCGATCTTTGCGTCTGTTATCATTCAGATCTCTCATCCATTTTAAACATAGCGGACGTGATGTCATATCTTGTCTCCTTAATTAATGATAGGGTTTAACACATATTGCTTTAGGTTCCACTTCAAGTGGGTACCGTGAGTTGGGTACGACTTTTAAAATTGAGGGACGACTAAAAGTAAAGAAATGATAAACCGTATTCCTCATTCAATCGCTTTTGCAGCGTTAGGAATGAAAAAAAGGTTGCCAAGAACCCCGCCCACCCCTCTTATGTACAGTCCTCCCAAGACTGAACGTCCTACTAAGCTTACTACTTTAAAATAAATGCCATGTGGTTATTTTGTCAACAGAAATGTTTTCAAGTTCGAATGCAGCTAAATCAGAAATGTTAAATGACTTCACTCCCAAGACGGATTCGCTTCAGAAATCTCTCTTGTGTCGCTCGTGCGCAGGTCGGTTGACACTGCCACAGTTGATTCCAGGCATTCCCCGGTGTTGCCAGGATTGTCTGCAGATTCTAACAGACAGGCAAGAAAACCTAAGCGTAGACGGTTCACGCTGCAAAGAGGGATCACAAATCACAGAAATAAGCGATGATGAAGTCCAAACAGACTTAGATTCAAGCGACTTAGCTTACAACACTCAACCTGAATTGTCGAGTCAGAAGTTTCCAGTGACGATTTGCATCGGTTGTGGCGATACTACGACGGTGATTGCATACTGTTCCAAATGCGACGACTTTATTTGCGAAAGCTGCTACGTGCTCCATGTGGATGATAACATCCCGACGAACCACTGCCTCCACACCATGCTTTTCCGTGACTTCCAATCTAACGGTAACCTCACTGGTAACAAAGCAATGTCCAAAATAAAAGACATCTCCAAATACCCGGCTCATTGTGCAAAACGTCCTGAGCAACAGTTCAAGACCATCGAGAATGAATCGAGTTCCAATTCGTGCGGTACATTGAGTAAACACAGAAACCCTCCGCGTAGTATGGAAGAAAGCGATTACAATGCATCATCATCGGAGGAAGGAGAAAACGTTGTAGCGTCCTTGAAGTTTTGCAAGGAAAGACTCCTCAAGGCATTTGAAGGTTTTAGTCTGCAGGCAGAGAAAAACCCCGTCAGTATGGAGATAGAAAAGAAGAAAAAGCTACTGAGTGATGAGCAGAGTAAAATAGAGCAAGAACTGAGAAACGAAGCAGAAAATCTTTCTAGAGAGAATATGCAGATAGAGGCCCGTTTGAAGACAAAATTATCGGAACAAAGGAAACAAATGAAGACGGAAATGGAGGAACTGCGAAAAAAGTTCAACAAGATGAAGGAATTAGCGGAGATTGACGCAGAAATCGAAATTATAAATACCATTCACGAACACGAGGAGAAAAAGACAAAAATTTTATCTAAACTAGAGTTGTTGGAACGTTCGTCAAATAAATCCATACTTTTGTTAGCATCAAAGCAAAAGGAACAATGTGCAAGCATCTACAAGATGGTAGAACAATTTGATAGTATCGCTAGTAGCTTTGAGGAGGTGACGTCATTGTACGCCTGCAATAGTAACTGGGGAGATGCACAATTTATTCCTGATACAAGCACGGCGATGGCGCCTTCTTCGACGAAAGTGGAGAAAAGTATGCGTTCTCAGGCTGAGGTGTCAAGTAAAGTAAAAATCGAAGAATTTTGTTCAAAGACAGTTCAGATAATGACTCACGGAAACATTCGATTAACTGAGAATGGGAAGATAGTGATGAATCTTAAGAGGAGTATACCTGACACATGGACTATTGATCAAATCTCGGGTAGCAATCGAGGCACCGTTGTTATCACCGGTTACATCTCCGGAAAGAACCTTTGCCATCGAACCGTCATTAACATGGACGGCAAACCGCTGTATCAATGTGTGAAAAAGCCGACACCGTTACTGGGTCATACCTGCAAGTGCTTACCATCTTCGTCCGCAGAAATCCTTTTTCTGATGGGTGGTAATATCGGTTTGTTCGATATCCACCAACACAATACGGCCAAGAGAAAGCATATTCGTGACGTCATCAAAAGATGTGTGACGTGTGCAGCCATAGACGACATTCATAATCGAATCATCGTCGGCGTTTATAATGAAAGAAACGTCCATGTCTTTGATTTCGGACTAAACCATCTGCGCACAGTGGAAGTACCAGGTATCGTTGGTTACCCATTTGATATTGCTCTCCGTGGTAATAGTCTCTTAATTTGTGACATGTTTTCTGATAGCGCGTTCGCGATCACACTACCGGAATCAGGGAGGACGTCTAAGGTACTCTACGATTTCACCAAACCAGATATTGATGCAACCGGTAGCCCGCCCGCATGGTGGCCTCTCAGTGTATGCATTGATAACGATGGTTTTGCTTATATACTGTGGTACCAGGGTGGAACAAGGCCGTGTCAAGTCTTGCAGTACACTCAAAATGGTGGTCGCATTGTGTCAAAGCTATCAGTACACGAGAAGGCACAAAATATTGACGTAGTGGGTACTAGAGATGGGGAGAAGTTGATTGTTTCCACGGACAAAAATATTGTTGTGTATTGTCTATCGAAATAAAGTAACACTTTGTGGTTGTAAAGTACAATAAGTGGTTGACATATGTAACAGCACACATTATCTAGATATTTTTACTGGAAACTGTTGAATTTAAATAATTTGTTTTTCATCAATATAATCAATCAATCAAACTAATAGCTTATGTCAGATCTATTTTAATATAAGGCCTTGGCATTCAAATTATGCATTAAAAAAAATACTTGCTCATTCCACACGTATGTCCCACTATGACAAATAGCAATGCAGTTTTGGTGTCGTTAAACGAGGGCTGACGAGATCTTCTTTAAGCAAATATAATTTCATTGATTTAATTTTGTTTTTAAATGAGATATTTACTGTGTGTTCATCTCTCAGATTCCGAGTAAACTTCTTCAAGAACAATTTTAAACAATATCAATCACACCCTGGTGGATTGCTAGCGAACGGTGGTTAGAGTGTCCGTCTTGCAAACCTTGCAGACCTAGTATTACTGAAGTGCGA
Source organism: Stichopus chloronotus (assembly GCA_021234535.1). Lineage (NCBI taxonomy): Eukaryota > Metazoa > Echinodermata > Holothuroidea > Aspidochirotida > Stichopodidae > Stichopus > Stichopus chloronotus. The sequence continues at coordinate 3,457,076 of CM037840.1, forward strand.
AACATGCCTTACCTTATCTTTGTTTGAAATCTTTTGTAACAGCAATTTGAATGTATACTAATTGATACTGGAAAATTTTTTGCAAAGATCACATTTCTTAGTACAAGTAAAATACCATATAATATTAATCTTACTTATTAATATTAATATTTATTATACTCTGTACCCCACAATCCGTTTTGAATTAGTTTATTCCAAGCACAAACATAATGTCCTAGATATCACTATCCATTTGAATGATGGTTTCCTTACTACCGATATTTATGCTAAGCCTACTGACAATCACATCTATCCGTCTTTCCCCAGCTTCCACCCAACTCATTGCAAAACGTCAATCCCCTATAGTGTGGCCCTACGCCTCCGTAAAAATTGTTATAGTGACTTCACTTTTGCCATCCGCAGCACAAAATACAAATGGTACTTATTACGACAAGGTTACCCCTCCCATATTATTGACAAAAGCTTTCATAAAGTAAGCCTGACCAGTCGTTTATCCCTACTTCGCCCCTCCAAAAAGAACGTTCAACACAAATACCCCCTTGTCTTAGATTTTCATCCACATCTTCCTGATATCTCCAAAATTCTACACAAACACTAACCCTTGTTAAGAAATTGTACCCAGGTCAAAGACTTTTTCCCAAACAATTCTATCATTCTCTTTTTTCGTAGAGAACGAAGAATCTCAAGGAGATTCTCGCCCCTTCAAAAATGCGACTCCTTCCCCCTACAGAGCATAACATCACCAAAGGGTATTTTACTTGTACTAGTAAGAAACGTGATCTTTGCAAAAAAAAATTTCAGCGCTTGTTCCACATTCTCAAGTTGCATTACCGGTAATTCATATATGATTAAAGAAAATATCTCTTGTACTTCATGTAATGTTATTTACCTAGTTACTTGTCATAAATGTAACATGCAATATACTGGCTTAACCTCTACTGCATTCAAAGTCCGTTTCCGAAATCACAAATCTGCTATGCTTACTAACAAAAGGACATGTGAAGTGGCTATTCGCTTCAACAGTTCCCCTCACAGCTTATCCGATTTCGTTTGTACCCCATTCGAACAAATCCAAGATACTAACAATACCAATAGAAATCTCAGACGTGAAATCTACTGGACAGCGCAATTACAAACCCTCAAACCCTTTGGCCTCAACAAAAGAAATGAACTGCACTCTCAAAAACGCATCAACTTTAGCTCTTAATCTTCTTTGCCTTTTGTAACTTAAGCTCATTTTCTTCTTTACCTCTTGTAATCTGTCTTTATCTTGTTCAAGTTCAAGTTCAGTAACTTTCTGACATTTTTGCTTCTACACTCATTGTACATCAAGCTCAACACTGAAGGAGGTCCAACGAGCGAAACGTTTTTTTTTTAATAAAATCTTGGAGTAACAGAAGTTCAGTTTCTTTCTTGTCACGTCATTTTGCGTTTTTATTCTCTCTAATTATGAAAGTTACTGCTTTGCATCCCTAATGGATCCTTCTGTTAGGAGCACATCATTTGGAACTGTTGCTATTGATAACTGTTGATAGATAGATAGATAGATAGATAGATAGATAGATAGATAGATAGATAGATAGATAGATAGATAGATAGATAGATAGATAGATAGATAGATAGATAGATAGATAGATAGATAGATAGATAGATAGATAGATAGATAGATATATAGATAGATAGAGATATAACTGAAATACAGTCTGTCACGAGAACATTGTTTTCTCTGTGAAAATCAAAACAAAAACTTTGCATTTCGTGCTAATTAAGTACTTAAAAAACAATAACTTGAGTTTCAGTTAAAAATTGGACAAAATTCTTCTGAAAAAATAGACTGTCTTTTTCTATGATTCTCAAATGGGAGTAACATTGACCCTTATCACGAGCCCATGCTATTCAATGTCCATTAGGCCCACTTCCCGGACCTGGCTTGGACAACTTATAGAAGCGTAATTATTGATGGTTAGAAACGTCAACTTTCTGTGGTTTCTCCTTCGTAATTTGCAGCCTGCTTGTACCTGCCCAATCCACACCATTCTTAGGACTCCGAGGAGTGCATTCAGGGTAGACAAAACTGAAACTGTGTTGGTACAAGTAAAAAGTCGTGGTCAGTTTTTTTTTTTTTTTTTTTTATTCAGTCTCACCTAAAGGCGAATGACGTCATGCTCCCAAGCTAGCACATGGAGAGGGACTTTAATTCCTATCCTTTAATTCTCTAAGGATTTCAAATTCTATCATTTCCTTCATAGGTCTGAGGACCATTTACGTCAAACATTCGTAAAGGAAAAGATCATTTTTATGCCCTTTGAGAGAGAAAAGGGGCAAAATCAAATCTCTCTGATCACGAACTATATTTTGTTTTAAAGTGGTTGAAGTGGACGTTTCAATGTTTAAGATAAAAACGAACCTTTCTCTCTTTTGCTTGCTCAGATAATGCTCAAACGTAAAACAAAGTTTTCCTTTTTGTTTTTTTTTTAATTATGTTGTTGGTTGTTTAAACCTTTCAAAGGAAATACAACTTTTTTTTTTGGCTTTCAAACTTTAGTCATTAAAATTTCGACAAGGGAATGATATTTGTTTTTTTTAATGTCTTTATATTACATTTTTTGGCCAAAACTAAATGTATGTTTGAGGTTACTCATCTCAAAAGACTTGTTTTAAATTTCTCAGAACACACACACACACATAAATATATTTTTGCTTTTTTTTTTTTTTTTGTTAACTTTTGGAAACTTAGACACATTTTTTTCATGGGGTGGATCATTTCGGGTGTTCAGGAACATTTGGTCTAAGGTTACTCGTGGAGACTTTGCCCCATTTAATGAAATTCTACAAAATGCTTCTACTCCCGCAGATTTTATTGTGCAATGTTGATGGCTTGTCACATTGATGCTCTGTTGATGGTACCTTCAGGATCTTCAGGGATTTTTAGTCCAAGACCCCATATGTGGGCAGAATCACAAAATTCTGGAAAACAACACTGGTACCACAAGCTCAGGGAAATGCCGTTTCCGGCCATCTGGAGGCTTGTAAAGCCAAGAATATTCTTGTCCCCTCTGCGCATACCGTTGGTGGCACTCCGAGTAGAAAATCTCCCTGGCACTTGGCCTCACCAATATTTTTTTTCCGTTCCACGAAACTATGTCACTCTTGTTAAATAATCTTGTCTAGACGCCAGTGCCCGGAATGGATCTAATTTCCAATTAAGTGAACTCGACTCTGGGTCCCAGTCCAGGTACAGCCCATTCCAGGTCAATTTCGATTTCAATGACCTTCCAGGCTTTCATACCCGACTCGAGTCCGGAATTAGGAGCCCTCTGAGTAGGAGACTGGGGCGTTACCGTAGCCTTGTCATTACGGCAGAGTAATGTATTTTACATGGCATTAATGGGCTCTCGTAGAAATTGAGAACATTGCGCAATGTATTTTGAGCCAAACGTTTGTGACAGTGATTGTGTACAAATTAACAAGTGACTAACGTACTGCAGTACTGCTCGTACTTGTACACAGCGCTCACGACACAAACAATACCAACTACGAAGGAACCGGTAGCCAGATCTGTATGAATTAGGCTGCTACAGTATTTACTGTTGTGAGTCTAGGCTAAATAGACGTTCACAGGGGCAAAGCAACCGACGATATCACATTCTGACGTTTGTGGTATCAATAAAACATGACGAAAACAGATGACGATGAGAAAAAGCGTCCCGGAGATGGACACGAAGACAGTAGAAACGTACGTAGCTAACGTTAGGCCTACTATATCTGCTACAGTACTAGTGTAACTGTAAGTTAGGCTATACTATAGCTAAAGCCTGAACTACTCTGATAAAGGCCAAGGGTAGGCTTTCTTGGTATAGCCTACGCCTAAATGAGATTGGTTGGATAATCGCAAAGGGTGTAGGCTTAGGCTAGTAGTGGCTAACCTGGTAGTGGCTAACCTGCAGCCTCATTTCGAGGGGTGTCACGCAATCGTTACATTTCCAATTAAAGCCAATCATGGGTGATATTTCACACTTCAAAAAGTTAACACCACCCCTATCTTGGTTTTGAACTCTCTCATGATCTCTCTCTGTCCATAAATGTTACCCAAACCGTTGACAGTGCCAACAAAGTTTCTCGACCTTTTTAATGGAATTTGTGGAACTGTTCACCTTCTATAAAATAAGTAGTTGTAACACACAGGACACTTGCTAGACCAAAGTTAGTGTGCCAGTTCTACCTTCAATTCTTACTTTAAAACTCATATTGATTTCATTGATTCCAACGACGTGCAGCCAGATTCTTTAAAAATGATTATAGTCACTCCACCACCCTCAAAGGTATGTTAAACTTAAAGGATCTTCCCACCAGCCAGGGCTCATTCTTTTGTGATGTGGACCCTAAAGTTAGACCGAGGTGTCAGCATTTGTCACGGTTACAAAATACTCTATGCGATTTACTGCAATTCTGGTTTTTAACAGGCAATGGGCCTTTGCAGTTACCTTGACTGTGTATCCCAGTAGCTAGGCTCCTAAAAATATATCAAAGGATGTGATCATGCATCCATGTAGTCTTTTTACAACAACATCCAGACAGTTTCAATTCTCCTGACCACTTACGACTAGTCCCTCCCACAGTCTGTCTACAATTCTTCCACATGTGTAATCAAAACAATGGATCCCTGGGTATGCTTTGTAATATGCGCTAAGTGCTCTGCGTCCTTCAAATTTGCTGTCCATCAAAGAGTACAACCAGAGAATTTTTGCTGTCTGTAAGAAAGCTTATCCTTAAAAATATGCTTGGGACTTAAATCATTTTCACAAATATTGTATGTAGTATACAGTACTGTACACTGTACTGTTTGTGTCACAGTCATTATGATTTTGACTGTACTGTACGTATGTGTATTCCTGAAGCCTCTTAAAAGTTGTATGCAAACGTGACATAATGACTACATTAGTGTAGACGTTAGCCTCTTAAATATCTATCAATCGATGTAACTGCATTTTGAGTACGCACGGCAACCTTGTAGCCTCTGAAAAACACATTTAAGCATGACTACATATCGTCATAGCCTTCTAAAAATGTATCAAACGACATGACTTCATATCCTTGTAGCCTCTTAAAAAGTGTAGTCTGAATTCTACTGTGTATGCTCCTAGCCATTTCAGGGGTAATTACAGTAAGTACTGTTGCTTGAAATTATTTGAATTGACTATGTATCTTTGTAGTCGTATACTCTACATTTAAAAGGCAATGTAGTAAAGGATACCTACTTCCTTTTTATTTCCTTACAAGTAATCTCATTCAAAAAGGACATATATGGTACCTACTAATCATACAGGAATTTCCACTTATTTTCAACTTTAGACTTGGAAATTATTTTCGTCGCCAAGGCAATAGATGTCGTGCAGTAGGTTGATCAGTAGCATCACTGCATAGCCTGCAATGTTCCTGGCAAATCTTTAACATGTAAGGTATTCTGCAGTGTTCATACCCCACAAAAAGTCAGAGGTTTACATCTCATCATGAACCATATCCAGCTGTAACTCTGCATTTTGTCTTAGAGCTAGTTTGCAACTTACAAAATTTACAGTAATTACTGCCCAGTACAACCTACTGTAAGGCTATAAGATGTACTGCACATATGCCAAGACTGATTTTTAAGATAGACAAAGCCTCACTATATGAGTGCTGAGATAATCCTAAAGCCACTTCACCAGGAATGAGTTACTGTTCACCCTGAACAGCCCTGAATTTCAGTGTTTGAATTGCAGATTGGCAACTGTGCAGTAGGTGGTTCAAAGACATTGGCCACCTAGGCTTCTTCTGTTGCCCTAAAAGTGTTACGACTTAGCTGAAGATGCAGCAGTAGTGCATTATATCCAGGTTACACACATTACATAAAAAAGGGACCTACTGCACTGTAATGTACTAAAGTATCCTAGCCTAGTACTGGTTTTGCGTAGCATTAGGCTATTGATGGGTTTTACTTCGTTGGGATGTACAGCATTTATGAATGCAGACTCTGTGGAGGTTTGTGCTGTGTCACTCCACAAATGTTGCCTGCTTGCCTAAGGCTCAGTGCACTACTTGAATTGCTCATGGTTCAAGTTGGGTCTCAGACATTTCTTCAAAATTACTCGACATTTTCATAGCTTTGCTGGTTTAAGGAAGGAAACAAGCTACAGTGAAAAAGTATACTCAGTTTGACTAAGGTATACAGTAATATGAATGGGAATATGAAAAATTACTTACAAAAAACTATTTATTGGTGATTTCAGAAGAGTGTACAGTAATTACAGTAGTAAAATTGTTAGCACCAGTTTGCTTCTTCTCTCAGGTCCTTTCTCGGAGCAAACATTTTCCAAAGAGGAGGGGACCTCTGCTAGGATGGAATTTGCTTTCCAGGTTATGAACAAATTTTCCTTTTTTGTGGGCATCTCACTACTGTACACCTGTGCATGCATAAAGTAATTGCCAACACTGTAGGATTCAAATTTTCGGAGTCCAGCAACAGAACTTTAAAATTTGCCTGGTAACAACTACCATGCCTGTATTGTAATGGTTTGAAGGTTCCAACTATTCTAATGATGGAAAAGCTACTGCACATGCAACCAGTACCTAGCACTGTACAGCATACTGTTACCTGGAGTCCTCTGTTTACAATTCACATGGTGCTTTTGACATGTTGCAGTTACTGTGCATACTGTACGTCATGTAAAGTTCACGGTGTAGAAATGAGACTTTGTTGCAAATTAAACCAGCTCACAGCTAGTAGGAGAAGATTGTTGTGGACTGTGATGCATTGAATGAAGGGTATAGGGAGTTCTTACGATGATCATAGCATTACTGTACCAAGAGGTATCCTCTTTGGATACAATTTAGTGTGCCTTTTTGGAATTTCCATTTTCATTTTTTAATTCCCTTTGATGACTGACCATGGTCATTCTTGTTTTTTCCTCCTTTTCACAGACCTCTGGTGGGAAGGTCAGGAAGCAGGGTGGCCGTAAGGGGAAGAGGGCCTCAAAGGCTATTGACCAGAAGACCAAACTGGAGAGAAGCAGACAGAGTGCAAGAGAATGCAGGGCCAGGAAGAAAGAGAAGTACCAGCTGTTGGAAGAGATGGTGGAAGCCAAGGAGAAAGATGTTCTCGAATTACGACGACAGCTGGAACAGGTACAAAATGTGTAGTCCAATGTGAGAGGGCAGTCTATCATGTAATGAAAGCAACATTTGCAGTATTACAATATATGACAATTGTGCTAGTGCCCCTGTTTTTTTACAATTTTCGCTAACTGCATTGTTTAAAGTTTTTGTACGACAGTTAACCTAGTGTCTGTCTGCTAGTAGGGTACATATTACATACGATACTGTACATTGCCTGAAAACTCTGTAGCAGTAGTATGTTCTGAATCACAGCACATTACTGTACTTGTTCTACTCAAAAGTGCATTGCCTGCGTGCAATTTCTTTTTCAGTTTTATTTTATCTTCTTTTTTTTTTCATGCAAAAGTAGCTTATTCTGTACAAATTGTTCATTTCACAAAGAATTTCCAATTTACATACAGTACATCAGTTTAATATCTGTTCCTCCTGAAAATCTACTGTACACAGAAAAGGGAAGCCTATATGTAATGAAAGAAAATTTGCCCTAGTGCCCTTGTTTCTTTACAATGCTTTTTTATGCTTTATTCCTTACTGATGGCAAAAGGAATCAATGGGATGGTGATGTGTTTGTGTGGGTTTGTTAAGGGTGCTGAAGGGATACACACACAAGAATTTTGAATTTGTAACTGGGGTTATGCCAAAAAACAGGGATATCCCCCTTTCTAATATAGTTTAACATAATGCAAATTGGGGTGTTTATGTGTGTAAAAAAATACACACAATCCGGTTTCTGGTGTGCATCGGGGATACATGCAAGACTAAATACCACAAACGGGGACATCATCTCCAAAGTGGGGATATCCCCTATTATTGTACATGCGACGAAAAGCTCATATCGCCGATCGGCGTAATTTTGACTTATTTCATACTTAGTTTGCAGGTTGGTCTTGCCGCAATATTTTTGCTTTCACATTGGAAGCAACATTTTCTTTATCTCTTGAAGATTTTTCCATTATCCTGTTCATCATGTGATTTTACTGAAAGCAATAATAACTTACAAGAACGATATCTCCTGAATAAGCAATGAAATTTTGCTTTGTACTGTGTCCTTTCAGAATGTCAAACGTATCATATTACCATATAGCGTATCAAACCGAACGTATCATATTGCACCTGGTGTGAAAAGATCTACTGTAAGTAATAACAAATGTAAGCATTTTGATCACATTGTATCGCATTCATATTGCACCTACCTGTAGTGTGACAAGGCCTTTGTTACCATCATGAGTTTTGATCAGGGGTATTGTTTGGTGACTTTTCAAGCCTATGTTCATTGTGGAGCAAAGGTAATGCTTTCAGTCCAGGCAGTATTCAGTGTTCTTTATTTTTTCATTTGCAGTTGAAGAAGAATTTATCAAATGGTATCATACCCAAACCAGAGGACATAGGTCCAGCTGAAGCACCACCTGAGGGAGCAAGCTCAGAGGGGAAGGGTTGATCAGAAGTTGCTCATCAGACCCGCCATTTTTTTCCTTTTTTTGAGGACTGTGCATGCGGAAGATATGGAAAAGACTATCAAGTATGTGATGTGCAGTACGTTATAGGTCACCTTGACATTTCTGCTACTTTCATTGTCTTGGCGTCCTTAGATATATAGTATCCTCAGTGCTGGCTATTGGTAAATACTGTATTTGTTCTCAGGTTTCTGTCTGAATGTCATAGGAGTAACTTGCATCCTGCATCCAATATGCTGTACTTGTTGTTTAACACACCATATAACACCCATGGTAGCTCTATGAACTCAATATTGTGAGTTGAACATACTTAGAATAGAGATGGATTTATTGTCTGAATGTTTGATTTCACATCTTGGCCATTTCTTGCCGCCTGATAGAATACAGGCCTATTAAACTCTCAGCAGTTTTAACTAACTTGCAATGTGCTATGATTAAACAGCTTTTCACAATTTTTTTTTTTTTTTTTGTGGCACCATAGTGCATTGTTTTGTCAGCTACGTCTACTAGAAATAGAGTAGCAAGTTACCAACATGCTTATAAATTGTTTAACATGTACCTTGACATTGTTAAAATGCTCAAGCTGTGCTTCAAGTAAAATCACACACTGCATTTGATAAGTTATGATTTTCAATGAATGTTATCAAAAGTTCATCTGGTGTGACTGTTGGGAGGAATTTATCAGTCCCACCTCCATGGAACATGTCACATGACATTCAATGATATTGTAGGTAGGTGTGTATGGTAGCCTAGCTATGTGTGATAAGGCGTCTGGGTTTTCATTATATTGAATAGACAAATAGTGATGACTAGACCTTTAGAAATATTGTATTCATAAATATTGTGTTGGAAGGAGGTCAAGATAGTTGCTGTGAACCAAAGAGCCAAATAATGTTGTAGGACAAGTTACCATGCTAAGAAGTGAAGTTGAGGGAGGGCATATGGGGGGGGCAGGAGAAGGCAACATACCTGCACTGCAATGAGGAGCAAAATGATTTTATATGTAGCATTGCTGTTGGATGAACAGTAACTTTGGAAGAAGCACTGAAGACGATGTTTGTCCTTGTGTATGCATGGTATGTGCACAACAACCGTGTTTCATGAGGGGGAAGCAGGACAGTTGGGGGGTCCAAGTTTACAGTGATCTTAGAACATGGATTCTATTAAGTAATGGTCTTGGTATGTAAACCCCCAACATTTTGAAAGGTTCTTGCAATGTTGTTCATGATGTGAGCCATGGCTTTCAGCTTTCAAATCAAGCACAAAACTTTCAGAGGGGGGTGCTAAGAAGCACAATTAAATTCAAACTGGACTTGCTCTCGCTTGAAATGGGCTAGTGAGAACCCTGCACAGTATGCTGTATGTTTTCTCATGGCTGATATTGCATTGAATGCTGTGTTAGGAGAAATTATACTACTTGATGAGCTGCTTTTGATACAATGTTTAAAGGGAAATAGGGCGTTTAGAATATACCAACATGGCATACAAAGAAAATGGCTTTAATCATTGTTAAACCACTCAGTCTGATCAATGAACGTCTGCAAAAGCCTCATATCTTCACAACATTATGCATGTGATGAGTAATGGAAAATGCATCATTTGAATTTTGAAAAGTTTGGGTGAACAAATTATTGTTGGGAAACAAATAACTGAATTTCTATCTGAAGGAAACTTATATTTTGAAAAGAAGGCTACTGTCCATCCTTATTTTGAAAAATCTATCCTTCTATGTCCACAAACATTGATTTTAAAAATATGATTGTTTCCTGTGAAACAAATGCCTTGTTTCCCTTTTAAACAATCTGTGTAAAAAAGAAACATACTAAAATTACTTTGTATATTATACTGTCGAAATAAAAGCTTGTACAAAATTTTAGCAAATTTCATATTTTTTTTGTCATGATGTTGTGACATCTTGTATTATTCTACATCAGTTGATTGGATTTATTAATGGATATCTTTTTTAACAGAGCATGAATAGTGTTCAAATGAAGTATAGGTCACTTCCCAAATGACGGAAAAAATACATATTTTTTTTAATTTTGTATATATTTTTTTATCTAATTTTTATAATATTCCAATCTAGACATAATGCACCTCTAATGGTCAATCTCATGAAGGGAAGCTAGGATTAATCGCCTATTGAGTTGGAAGGGGTACAATAAAGCATCAGGATGTCTGTAGTTTTGGTGCCGGTCAAAGGTGATTTGAGGTCATCAGCGGTGTAACCTTTGTCAGCACAATACCTTGAAGCTTGAATGATCTCATAATAAGTGTGTACTTTTTGTTTGATCACTTCAATGACATAAATATTCAACTTGGTTTGGTGTACTGTCACCTAAGTCCTCACAGAAGTTCTATAATGTGCTTAAATCATGTCTCAAGAAGACCTTTTCTACATGACAGAACATGACGGAATTTTTAGATATACCATAATGGTTAGGGTATGTTCTTCTCGAGAAGACATAAACATGTATGATATCGTGTTAGGGTTGGCTGAAAGAGGTATTGAGTGCTTCTGAGTGTAAGTACGTTGGCAACTGGAATTTTAATAGCTTGCATTCTGTACGCAGATTCAGTCGGAATAAACAAAAAAATCAGGTTGATTTTTTTAATGGCCAGAACGAGGTTAATTGTTATTTTATCCGATTAGGATTATCCGATGAGGATCAGGGTTGTTCTGTTATTAGAAGAAAAACTGAGTGTCCCTGCCAATGACAACATGTTCTAAGCGTCTTGAAGACGAATATGGTGTTTGCTTTGTGGTTTGTATGTTTTTCCCATGTGCAACACCTAGTCCTCATAAAAGTTTAGTAATGTGCTAAAATCATGTCTCGTAAAGACTTTTTCTGTATGATAGAACATGATGTGATATCCAGATTTACCATAAATGTTAGTGTATGTTCTTCTCGAGAAGGCATAAACATGTATGATATCATGTGATGGTCGGCTGCTACTGTAGGTCGCTTAATGCTTACATGAGAGTTACATGAGATGGTTTCTCAAATGTCCAGTTCGCTCCGAGCATGTATGATGGCGCTAGAGTTAACATTTAAAGTAAACAGATGGTGTCAAAAATGTTCACCCTCAGCAAAAATTATCAGAACTTGGTATCTCTGTATATGTGCAAATTATATCGCTTCGTGAGAACTGTCCTTTCTCCAAATTTTTGTGAAACTTGTTAAATAGAGAAGTACAGTTACAGGAAATTGCCTCTCGACTACTGGCCAACACGGTACATCCAAGAAGCTATCAAGTGTCCTTCAACTTCCAAATAATTCGATAAGCAGTGCGTAGGCTTCCTCTACGATTGTGGTGTTCTTAGCGTCGTGAAAAAACTACCACCGAGGCCTGAGTAGGCCTACCGTTAAGATTCGGAGCAGACGGGCATCTAACTAGTATTTTCCTGGTGCACTGTGATGAAGTTAATTAAGATGTTCATGGATCTGAAACCAGGGAGATGATCTAGCACCACAGCAACTGCAGATCTAACGAAAATTGCAGACACCCATCATGACTGCGTCACAAACAATCTTTTAATGCCGCTCTCCTTTTGTAAAATGGCGCCCTCTATTGGTGGTTTGCGGTGGGACCTGAACATAATTTAGAAGATCTACCGATTAGTGCATTAGGCCCCGATTATGATATCGAAACAGGAACATTGTATCACATACACCTTGATATTTTCGTTAAATTAACTGGTCAAAGACCTGTTGCAAGTTGGATGTCTTTCAGATGGAGAAAAAAAAAAATGACCACCTTTCTTTTTGTAAGTCAAACGTACCAGAAATAGTTGAGATGCTGTGGGTCTTTCAGTGACTGGTAACTCATAATCTGTGAAAAAAGGCACTCATAATCTGTAAAAAAAAGAACACACCCAAGGATTTCTGGGGGATATGTCTTCGTACATCACTTCCATCCCTTTTTTAATTTTCATGAGGAGTATATACCACCTGTCAGCCCCACACACGCACACCGAATCAGCACCAGTGATCACTACTGTCTGTCCAATGGTTACGCCTGTCCGTAAACCGATAATTTCGTCTTGTTTCGTCATTTGTTAAATCGTGAAACATAGGTTGTACGATTCTTCCTGATAAAAAGTATTACCAGCGATCCCCACGTGTTGAATTTCAAAATGAAGTAAACGAACAATCCGAAACAAAAGTCAGAGAAAACAACAATTGCAAAACACAAAAAGTGGAAAAGAGCAGTATTTAATTCTATGTTTGAGTTACATTTCAACTTTTGTAAGTTACAACTATTTTAGCATAGTGCCGTGTGCAAACCAAACCAAAAGGGATGTGAGTATTAACCACCCACAGCTAAGCAACATTTCGGTTAGTGATTGACACAATTTAGGATATAAGTGTAAAACATTCGCGAAAGCAAGACAGTTGAAAAATATTTAGCGAAGCTGCCTATATGTGATTTTTTGATGCCATCCGTAAGCAACTGGCTATTCACATTAACACTTATAACTCAACCTTACTATGTTTAACTTACTTCAAATTTCGAGTGGACTGTTTACTTCTATTGTTAGCCTGTTATAGGGCGTGCTGGTTAATAGGCTATGTGCACATGAATAATCCTTCGCAACGGTTAGTAGCCTCGCCAAAAAAGTTAGTTACCTGACAAATTCCTTTTTTTACTCGAAAACATGATATTGACAGTCGTTTACCGTATTTGATTACCGAGTTGCTATGGAAACCGTGTGCCTGGGTTAGTAAGTGGTATGAACGTGGATGTTTGGAATTGATGGATTTCTGACTTTTCGCAGAACTGTTGACTTTGCACAATGAAGTCCTGTGTGTCATCATTTACGCTATTTTCTTCTTTTTTTTCGTGGGACCTAGCATTATTGTGATACGTTATGCCTGTGACATAAACGACACATTTCACCGATTTTAAATTAATGATGCCTCCGCCTGTATTGCAAATGCATATCTCATATCACATAGTGTTATGTAGCCCTATGAATATGCCTAGTCGACATATTATGACAAAGGGCAGGGTTGAACCTAAAATTATAAATGGTTTGAAGGAAGTATGAGCTATTTGGTGTTACTTTGCAGTGTAGTAATTAAATTTAGCAATAAGGGTTGTCTGGGGGAATGATGGCCATGTTTGGGTACCACAACAGCCTCCTGCCCTCGCACCTCTCCCCCCCCCCCCCCCTTCCCATCCCTCCCATGGCATGTGCACGCTGCATCGATGTTGTCACAAATGATACTTACATTTACTTCAGTTTTATTTAAGTTTTTAATAACTAATTGTCTTAAGTATGATTGGTCGTCCTGTTCAATGGGAAAATGATGTGAATCTTCTTAAATTCTTGTGGTTCCAAGTTGGGTGACTCCTGCAATTGTATTGTGGGCAATGCTTTGTGCAACACAAAAAGAGGGCGCTCAACCATTTTACAATGTGAACATTCAGTCCAAATCAGCAGTCCACTTTACTGGGCGCAACCCATTTCTACTCCTACCACGAGCATGTACAGAAGTTTCACTAAGTAAATTTATGACCTCTAGGGCAGTTGGCACCTCTGTCTCACGATTAGCTGGTTATAATATGAACTCCTTATTTGTACTACTAAATGGAAAGTGAACTTTTGTATGTAAATGACCACTGAGTTTGAAGTGGTGATGATGGAAATTCTATTGGCCTTTCAGCGTGCGAATTTTACTACTCCATGTGTTTTTTTTTTTTTTGTGTAACATTTGATCCCACGAAACAATGTGTGGGATCAAAAAAGGCCTAAAAGTGAAAACTAAGCAGGTTTTCAAAGGATTTTTACAGTTAACTCAGGTGGAAATAAGTAAACTCCTGTGCAAATGTAATAGTTCAGTCGAAAAATCAGACAGATATGAATTAAAAAGGGTAAATATGTACTAAATAATTACATTACGATATTTTTTTTTAAGTTGACTTTGACAACATTAAACTAGTGCGGGATTTATAAAACAAAGAAATATAAATAAAGGAGAATTTTGTCCAGTCGTCTTTGGATTTGAATGATATTTTTATCTTTAGTTTGGTTTTCGAGCTCCCTTTTGCCAGTAAATGCCTCATCTCGAGTCGTCGTGGATTAACAAGCTCCTTCGTGCGCCATATGTAGATCAAATTCTTCTTTATTACACCTGTGTTTATCCATGTCACATTCCGTGTCGTAAGTGTTTCCGTCGGAACCGCAGATCTTGCCTACTGTCTTTCTGTAAGATGGTTCACAGCTAGGACAGATCGAGTCCCCTCTACCTGCAGTTAGAAAAAAAAAAAAAAAATAGAAGAAGTGAAAGCAAGACTTAATATCCGTATATGGCGTAGCATTTTCACATTGCGTCGATCGAAGTGACATCATATCACTATAGTGTTTTACAATTTGGTGGTCCCTTACTTCGCGCGTTTCCTAACTTCGTGCATCCAACCTTGCGAGTGTTGTGCATGGGGCACCGAAGGTCCGTGATGCACTATCGTTATTAATCTACTGTTTAATCCTCGACTTCAACCAATATGGCCTCAGCTGACTAACGCTGAGGTGTTGCTTTTACTAACGTTCAGTTACACTACAAATAAAAATAAAAGAAAATCAGGCGCAGTCGCATAATGTATATGGGTTCAATGAAGGACAAAGTAATTCGCGTTTAGGTAACGTTATAGAAAAGAGCTCGTAACCTATGTAAAACTTCGTTATAAACAATGCTACAGTAAAGACCTCTTGTTAATATCTTCATTGTTAAACTTCGCCATAATCGCATAATCATTTCAAGAGTAATTGAAACAGTAATTTGCCTTCGAGTGAAAACTTTGGAATTTCTTGTAAACTGGAAAACGCAATAAATGTAATTGTGTCGGAGGCCGTGAAATCCCAACACGTTTATTGTAAACCTTTATAAAAAAAAAAAAGAAGGAAAAGTATCTTACAACTGCACGCTTTTATCTCGGAAGGTTCCTCTGGGATGAAGGGTAACAAGAAATCTGAGCTGACTGGAAGAGGAAGAAAAGATGAAGAAATTTATAAGACCAGAATAATATTACACGTCAAGTTCGTAGTCCAGCTTTAAATAATTGCTGTGAGTATACTAACTACAACGTTCGTCTGCTTTCGAGGAGCGGTTAAAAGTAACATTTACACAGAAGGCGGCTATTTGTACATCAAAAGAGATTTTTAGTGTCTGTTTTGATGAAGGTTGCATCGAAATTCTTCCACGCCTTTCGGATCGTTTATCAACGGCGTGAAATTGAAATCATGGTTGAGGGTTTAATTGGCGTATAAAGAAGTGATGTATATCCTGGTGTTTGGAGAGAACACGTAGTCGACGCAGAGATTTATTCCAGGATTTGACGTTGCCGTTCAAGCAAACTGGAAGCTCCTGTAATATCCCACGTTATAACAAAATAAAGAAATGTTAACAATAGACATAAATGTCTGCCATTGTGATGCCACTCTTGTTTCTTGATTGCAAATATCGTTATTTCAACAAAATTTTACAACCGAACAGGTGCAACGTAGGCCGTATTCAACTACATGACTTGGGACAGTCTGGAATGTAGGAATTACTTATTTCATGGACGTTCTCTCTCCCTCCCTATATACACCTGGAAATCATAAACAAATGATTGGTTTTACTATTTTTTTTACCTTTGGTCAATACCTTCATACATCAAATTTTGACATCATATTCAAATGTGTATAGTCGAGGGTTTCCCGGGCATACAGGTCTTCCAATTCATCACCGCAGACCGGTTTGTTTAGTAGAGTTAGAAGGGAGAGATGGGGAGGGGAGGGAGGAGGGGATATATTAATTCTAGTGTTTGCACAGGTTCAAATTCCGACACGGGTATCTGCGAGTATGATTAGTCTGTCGGGAATGAGAAAATGTGACTCACGGTAAAGTTACTTGTGGGTCATTATACGACATTTTGATTTGTCCGTCAGTATAACACTGTGTATCTTTCTTATACGGACGTTTCATTGGTTATAGCTGCAGAACCGTCCCCCACTTCCAATCAGAGATTTTTGCCTGTGCTCATGACAACCAAGAATCTCATGTTGTCATACGAAGTGCAGCTCAAGAGAACTCAAGCATTTGATGTCTTATTGTGTGTGTGTGTTTTTTGTTATTGTAATTGCGCTCACTAACCGGATAGAATCCCTGCGAGGTGATAAAAATACGTCGATGAGTTCGCAACAAGCCTATGCGGCCATACTTTTTCTCAGTGGGGGACGAAAATAGGATTTTTTTGACAGCCTCACTCAATCATGTTAACTTTTTTCATCCCCAACATGGGATTTGCCATTAAGAGATGCCACGCATTTTTAAATATCCGTCAAGACAATAAAAACGATCTCAGAGCAGATTCACGCCCCTCTGTGTACGAACTGGGGTCTATGTTTAAATAAGCTATGACAATTAAATAGTATGATACTACGTAACTGTCGGAGTGTCAGCAGTGAGGAAAATCTTCCACCTGAATCAAATCCTGCAGTCGAGATCATACCAAAGACCTTAGGCATGGATCATGCATGCTCGGTGCCCAGCTCATGAAACTGAGTAGGGTAGTAAGACATAGTAAAAGGCAGGGGGATGTGTGTTAAATAGCAGCTATTGTTGTAGCTGCTATTTAACACATTGGGCCCAATTGTTATTGGGTTGAGATTGTATCTTTGGAATGTAAACTACCGTGAAGGATTACGCATGGTTTCATTAGGATATCTTTAGTAAAACTTTATCATTACGATTATTTCTTGTCGTGACTCACCTGAATTCAGGGAGCTACCGTACTGACTATGAAAGTAATAATCGTCGACACTTCCAGTTGTCATGAAGTTATTTGAGGTTGGTGACGTCATCGTGTCTTTGGTTGTGTAAAATATCTCCGTCACTGTAGAGGTCTCCTTCGCCTCTTCCATACCGCTCCCCGCTTCCTCCTCCTCCTCTTCTTCCTGATCCGTTGTCTCCTCCGTGTTAATCCAGAAGCATCTCTCTTCCATGAGGACTTCCCCGGTGTCGAAGTAAAGGTCGCACGCCCTGAGTTGCAGGGCACATTGGTTGATGAATCGCTTCCCGTTGCTGGCGCAGACTACCGATTTCTTAAAAATTTCGCCCGATCTGATACAGTCCTTCTTAACGAGGGCGCAGCTCTCATCGACGTCATCACGTCGAACAAATCCTGTCAAGATCACAGTATTCTGTGAGATAGTCGTTGAAAAACGATCATAGCATGCAAAAAGAAAAAAAGTTGACTCCAGAAATTGGAACCAAATCGACCATAAATATGTCATTTGCAATTAGCGTGTTGTATGTTTAATGAATGGATCATATAGGTATAATGTGCTAATTGAAATGTTGACGGATTTCATAATTCGAATGCAATCAGGGTTAGGTGAATGTTTGAGCAATCTGAGAGAGCAAACTAATGTGTCTTTTAACTTATCGCGTAAACATAGTATATCAAGTAAATATAATAGAGCTCGGTGTCCGTTAGCTGTTTAACCAGTGTTAAAATACTGTTTGACAATCCTTTGCACTTTGTTCGTAATATCATTTAATATGTAATGTGGAGTTCAAATTTACTAACCATCCAACGACAATACTTGTCAGATGAATGGGTCACGGAATCCTTTCATTTTCAAAATATTGCTTTTGCTATTGCGTCCGTCTGCGAGTTCATACCCCACTATGGCCCTCCCAGACCACGCACACCCACCCAAATCCACACACAACCATGCCAAAAGTCTTGATATCAGCAGAAAATCATGAGAAACGGATAAGTCGGAAGGAACACACTGGAAAATCCTCTGAAGCAAATGGAAATGTTATGACCTACCGTGTACAGAGGCTGCGACCACAGCGAAGGCCAACAGTTGGAGAAAAAATGCCATTTTTGCGAAACGGACTTCGGACTCGGTGTACGACAACTATAGCAAAATCAGAAAGAAAGAAAAAAAAAACATTGTTACCGAGCACAAAAACGCAACTTCATCAATGACGAAGTTATAGCAGACTTTTGTAGCGATAAATCAACCAGACAATCTCATCATAGTGTCTGCAATAATGAATTATCGTTGCTGTCAATTTGACTGCTACATAGCCAGATTTCGCTGGTGGAGCAGAGGCGGCATGGGTTCATCCTTCCTGGGAGAGGGGGACTCTTGTGGTGCCCATTTTCACTTATCAGATGTCTAAAATTGAAGGAGAATATCTGAGCCGAGAAGCACAGTCTATTGGCGCTTAGGATACCAGAAACTTGTTTTTTTTTTAAAACAAATATCGCTAGATAGTCGGAAATCGCATTTTTGGTCGCCGCAGATCCTTTCCCTCTTGGGCCCCGGAAAAACGATATGGCTGGAAGGGGGGACCCCGAGTCACATCGCCACTGCTGATGAGTGTATGGATAGCATTAAATCCTGCTCTCATAACTTCATTCATTTCGTTATTGCTGGTATTTTCTTCGATGCAGCTGTGATTTCTCCGTCAATTCTCGAAGTGGATGTAGAGTAACCGTAGGACATGATGGCGTGTTAAAAAACATGGGTGGTTTTAATTAAAAACTAACCTCATTTTTCAGACTAACGTCTTAATATCTCCTGCCCCTGTATTCAAATTCTTCAGGAATGTCTAAAGTTTACTGATTGGTTTGAAGCTTTAAGCCTTCCAAAATTGCGCCTTAAAGACAACGTTTGGTAAAGACAACGTTTGGACAAGTAATCACATTATCTTCTTTTCTGTTAACTGAAACAACAAAGAGTTCCACTTTAAATTGTTGGTCCTCTCTGTCACGCTGTTGTCTTTTCGTTTGTCTGAAACTACAAAGGAATTCCAGTGAAAAATTGTCGGTACCGTACTCCCTCTCATACTATTGTTTTTTGTTTTTGGTTTTTTCTGTCGCCTGAAACTACAAAAGGAATTCCACCAGAAATTGTTGGTCCTCGCTCTCATACTACTGTCTTTTCGTTGTCTGAAACTGCGAAAAGGAATTCCACTAGACATCGGTGGTCCTTACTGTCATACTATTGTCTTTTCTAATGTCTGACCAAATAACAGCTCCCTGGTCTGACAATTCCTGGTCCTCGCTCAGGAATTATTCCGGTGTTTCTCAAGTGAAACCATTGGTCCTTCTCAACAATTGCTCAGGCGTAGTTTCTAGTTATAAATCTCATCTCTTACGTCATACTTCAAATGCCTCTAGATGCAGATATATTTACCAAATCGCCAAATGACACATAATGTGAACACTGCAATGAAAGTAGTCAGTCAAATGTACATCGAGACGTACATTTTAACATTGCCTATGTGTTCCTTAGCACAGTTAACTTATTTTTATTATTCATAACCAATCTACAAACAAATAATTTAATTTGTTTTACAATTATTCTGCATGAATGCAATCTACATTAGGTCTAAAGTGATGGCAAGGCCACAGCTTTCTGCACACGGGCTAGAGTTCATGTGTGATTTTTTTCACTATAAGCCATCATAACGTGTAGCAGTCTGTAAAGGAATTTTCAAGTAACAACCTCGTATATTTGAATTGAATATTGTTTTTTTTTTTTTTGGGGGGGGGGGGGTAGCATGCGGGTTCTAAAGTGTTCTAAAATTCAAATTCTGAATAATCTTAAACTTCAAAAATTAAAGTACTGTAATGTATGGAATTATACGGCTATATCACATTTTGTTTTGCAGTTGAAACAGCTATGAAGCAGACACACATAAAGATGTTTTCGTTCAAATTGAGTATGAAGACATGAACGTTTCTCAAAATAAATTTTATAATGGAAGAAAATAGATTCTTACTTTTTGCCAAACGTTCAACGGTTTTCCTGGGTCGTCACAATTACGAGTCTGTTGGAAACAACTGAAAAGTATTTTCTCGCACTCAGCAAGCGCTCGTTTCGTTGCTTTCAGCAAGCACTTCAAATAAAAATTCAACGTACTTGCCCACTGAAGAGAAGGATTTACCGAGGTAAATTAGAAGGTAAGATCATTCCAAAAATGTAACCAGAAATGCATCGAAGTCTATGATTTGCGAACATTACATGAAAGGAAGAACAGTAAAAAAAAAAAACACCGAAAAATTGGGCGTTGGTTCCACTACTCATCAGGAAGGAAATTATAGGCTGAAATTGGATACGCCACATCTACTGGTTGTTTCATCGCTTGGAATTTACAAAATCCATTAAAATATCCAACAAAAGTTGTTTTGCAAAGGTGACGTGTCATATAATGCTTGAAACATAAGCGAAATTACGCTGGTATTTGATGGCACACCTCGTTGAAACTATCAGTGGCTCCAGAAGGCGTTGGTACAGCAAGCTATTGTGTCCCAGTTTTGAGTTGATTTTTCGAATATAAATATGCATGTCTTTTTCAGCTCGGGTTTTGTGATCAACGTAGCTTAGGATAAGACAAACGAAAAGAAAAGAACGAATGAATAAAAGAAAGAAAAAAAAAACACACATTAAGTAAATCGTAGGCGTCTGTTGCTGAATGTTCACCAGTCCGAAGATTCGCTCGTCTAATGCAGTGGTTACGCCAAACTTTAGTGAATGGGAAAAAACAAAGAAAAACAAACAAACAAAAAGTCTAAACATGATTTACCGTTTTTTTTTGTTTTTTTTTATTGTACGGATAGACTACATTAAGTTCAATATCAAGACCCCTCTACAGGAGAAGTAATGTCACATTACGTGCAAGTTCTGTTTCATTGACTCGTTGTGGGCATTCCAAACAAAACATGATTTATATTTAGAAGTAGCTAATTTTTGGCGGAGATGCCTAAGAAATATTCTGAAGTGTGCAATTCAGTTTTTTGCTTGAATTTCAGTGTCTTATTCTATAAAAAAAAGCGTTTTCTTTCCACGTCTCCATCAAGCAGAGGTTGTATACGTTGGTCCACTCATACATGTACATACCAATTAAATTATTCTCATAGGCTCATGGCGTTATGACGATACAGGTATTACGCATATATGAATAAAAATCAATCAAGCCAGCAATATCAAAATCAACAGTTGGCACAACCAAATTTGAATTATTTTGTTTTCCAATAGAAAAAAAAAACTTAATTGTAAAAATAAACTCCATACCCCATCATATTTTTCTTAAAGAAAACGCAATTAACTCCGGTGGGGGTGGGGGGGGGAGGCGTTCACAGTGGGTTCATAGTAGAGACAAACATTCTTACAGCCTCTCTGAAAAACCTTGGAAGATATACGGATTTTTCACGAAACACAAAAAGATATTTTTACACGTAATGTGTATATACAATCTGCCTTAGGCCAGCTTTACAAGACGAGGGCTCGTAGAAAGTGGGGTACGTCATCGCTTCACTCTCAAAGTTCCAGCAAAGTTCCACGACGCTTGTTTAGTGTAATGTGTAAATATTGCCGCCAGCATAATTGTTCTTCCAACTATAAACGACAAAATTTGTGACTCCGTAGTTTAAGCTGGAATATAAATTGTTCTGGCAAATCGCCTGGTGATCTAACTTTGTTCTTCGTCGTGTTTCAGACTCCCCAAGTAAACATAGCCATCGCTCGCTGTCACTTGAAATCAAACAGACCAATGAAAATGGATATGAATATTCATGTACACAAAAATGGGGTTTAATGTTTCTTTTACACACATTTGTCTTTTAGCGGTATAGGATCATTGATGAGTATTTAGACTTACCGATCCTTCAAGATTGAAAATTCAAAAAATGCTCTTTGGATCCTCTTCGGGACAGAGAACATTAATCAGTGTTCAGTCTAATGACTCCAAAGATCCCATCGGGAAGGTTTTTACTGTCCAAGTTGTTTATCACGAAAAGCAATACACAAAGCCACCTTGTTTCTCATGGAGGGAACGTAACCTTAAGGGGGAGCTTCTGGTGCTTATACCTAGTAGTAGAAAGAATATCCTGGCGCAAGATAGTGTTGAAAAGTGAAGTTTTGTCCATCACCTCCGACACAAAAAAACTCAGTAAGAACTGGACTTCACACCAATTAGCGGTGTTTTTTTTTTTATTTTTGGGGGGTCGCAATATAATACTGCCACCAACTATTAAATTAATTATTTCATTTACTATTATCTTTACTAATAACCGTTTATTGCCCAGTAATTACTCGATTATTCTCCCCACCAATCAATTTTCTGCTTTGATATTAATCACATGCAACCGGCTTTAAAATCGACCAATCACTTTGAAGTTTATGAGCAACGGTAAAAATAGATTCATTTGACAGATATTCCTTCACGCGTGCGGCGTCGTTGTCACACCCATGTATACAGCATACAGAAGTGCACTACACGAAAGAGACCAACAGTGAGCGAACCGGTCCTTGATGCAACTTTGCCAGCCGGTCCTGATCAGCATCCTGACTTTTATTACATATTCATGATATGGTGGAGTTAAAGGCGACTTTGTAACGGAAAGTAAATACCAAGAATGCAGAACAGAAGGTTATACTTTTCTCAGTCCGACATTTATTTCACCGTTTCAAGTAGCAATTGGCAACATAAACTTAATATGTCAACAAAAAATGATATTTTACAGCCATCTTAGTTCTTAAAGTCACAAGGAACGAAGGAAAATGTTGATTTAATATATTAAGAGAGCGTTTATTACTTGTAAACATCATTATTCACCCGAAAAGAAAAAATCAATCATGAGAACGTTAATTTTATTTCTATTCATTTGACATTACTCGAGCCTTACTGCTACATGATGTAGAAAATCATTCAATTAAGCAGCCGCAAAATGGTTCACTTTTCTTGATTCGTGGTCCGTCGTTGTTGGTATCCGTGACCGTTTTCATTGTGATCAATCAGGCTAAAATAGCGAAGTGCAACTTCCTTCTTTAAAAATGCGTAGACTGAGATCCAGATGATCACACCTGTACGTGTCGAATTCACACCTGCTCTGGTACGTTTTCCCGTCAGTGCCACAGACAGGCCCACCTCGAACTCTGTTACAGCTAGGACAGGATCCGTCGCCTCGACCTTGTGTGAACAAGAAGTAATATATATATATATATATATATATATATATATATATATATATATATATATATATATATATATATATATATATATATATATATATATTAACAAATATGACAAATATGAAGCACAAAAAAATTAACAAGAAAAGGTGTATATTTCGGACACGCCTGTCCTTCTTCAGCACAAACTAATATGTATATATATTGTGTTAATATCTAGTTCGTATAGACTGATCGCGTCAGGAACCTTTTCCGCTCGCGTCTAACTTCTTAGCGACGAGCCTGTTAGCGATTCCGACATTCGAGTCCGCCACGTCAATTCATTTTGTGCTGGTACAGGATTATGTGTGTATTTAAGACACTATGCCACCACATGTATTATCCTTTACCACCGTGTGTTTGTTCGTGGTGAACGTAAATTTTGCGAAAGCTATGTTGATAATTTCGTGGGATATAACCCTCAGATGTTATCGAACGACTATTTAACTTTGCTGTGATACGAAATGAGTGCGCGTTGTAAGTCAGGTTTACTGTTTCTTGTAATGAGTGTGATAGTCTAAATAAATTTCAAACATGCCAAGTTCATATGATATCGGCTGTTAGCTCATTCAAGTGAATCGCGTTGCTGTTTATAAATGCTAACAATCAGACGTAAACAGGCGCGAAATCAGAAATTTGTCCCAAAAAGGGCCAAAACCTGATAATTGTCTCCAAGGATACAACTTTGGGCAGAAATGCCTTCCAGGTCGTTTGAAACGGCAATTTCCAGGACGTACAAAATACGTCTAAACACAAAAATCGGAAACATAATACTTAAGTAATCATACTATTAAACATTAAAAATACCAAATGAATGCTCATGGGTGGACCACTACCTCTTCGTCCCCCCCCCCCCTCCTCTTTGGTTACCCGTTTGTAAGCAAGCATACTCACAATTCACTAAACGTTCCCATTTAAATTATTCGTACTACAGTGGCTTAGGAGGCATGATCCAGTTTAACTACATCATCCATGATCCAATTTAACAGTGTTACTTGTCTCTTAATGCAATACACTCAAATTCTGAAAGAAAGAAAAAAAAAGACTGACTACAGTAATCACTCTTGAGTGACATTCTTTTTAATTCAATGAGTGTTGATGACCACTTCAATTGAATTCCCCTCTTGTAAAGAGTGGTCACTGTAGTCACCCTTTTACATTTAGAGAGTAGGGAAATGAAGTGCATATTATACGTTTGTTACACGATGCATATGTATACTTACATGAGCAATATTCGTTAGCGTCTGAGTCAGAGCTTTCTGAAAAGTAAGCAGATTAAAAAAAAAAGAATGATTACTTTGCAATGATATTTTTTTTTCATATCAGAAAAAAAATCACAAAATCATATCAACTAGAGCGTTCAAACAAAAATTAAATACATGACTTCACCGAAAGTGAAAGGAACTGATGTCATGAGAAAGAAATCTCAAATTAGCTTATTCATATTCATAATTATGGGATCCCCAATGAGCCAATGCTGGACATTTTACTCTCTCTTTGGAGTGACGAAAAAAGGTACTACCTTTCTAGGTCTACTAATCTGATGGGCATATATGCATTTCTTAATCCTAACGCTAACTTCACACGCCAGAGAGACTCATTTTCTCTGGTTAGGTCCGTCAAGAAGTATTATCTTACATAAGGCCTTGGCACACAGATAACAGTGGGAGTGTGGCCACCACAATGGAGGGGGTGGGGCATTACGCGCAGCGTGCTCCCAAATCACATTTTGATCCAAGGAATAAATTTACTTGAAAACGTATTTGGGCAAGATTTATTTGTAGGTTATGGAGAAATGTCCATAAACAGAAAACAAATGCAATTCAAAGGGGCTCAAAAATGTCATTTCGTGTAGTTTAGGATGTGCTTTTGGCTATGAGTTCTGCGGTTATCTCTACGGCAACTAACGGTGGCGCTCTACTTTGAAGGTGTATGGCCTAAATACCATTGACATATTGCATCAATCAATTTGACCCCAGCTGTGCCCCAGGCAAGTAGAGCTGAGTTGACGTTCAAGTCAAATCACGACATGAAATCTCTATCTCTTTGTCTCTCTTTATTCTGAGCCACTAGAAAGTTATCTTTATTCAGCAATGCCGTAAACCACATGACAAATGGTAAGTGTAAATGTCAAAATCACACACTGACACAGGCAATGCACAGCTGACGAAGATACGGGTATTGATTTTCTACCAGTATATACATGTCAGCTTAACTCAACAACTTATGTGACTGGTCTGAGACCACGGATCAAACTGAACCTCGATTGGCTGTAATGAATCCACGGTTGGAGAGCCTGAAAGATAATTGTATGGTACGTTCAGTTTATGGTAGAAAAATGAGGGCGTTTATAAGCCTTTTGTTGATATGTAAATTACTTTATGGTGAGTTTATTTATTTGAAAGTAACGGTGACTGCTTACCATAGGAGGAATAAAAGGAATAGTCTCCATTGTCCCCAGAAGTAGTACCTACAGCCCCAGAAGTAGTAAGAGTGGTTTTGTCTTTTTCCTGCGTCGTATACTCATGATCATAGATGATCTTGGGAGTAGACTGACTGTGCCCAGTCGTGGTAGCAGAAGTGGTGTCTGCACGAGTAGTAATTTCTTTACGATCTGTCGTATAGCGATAACCATGTATAGGATAACCATGTAAAGGAGTAGACTGAATGTGCTCAGTTGTGGTAGCAGAAGTGGTATCTACATGAGTGGTTGTTTCTTTTTGCTGCGTCGTATGGTCATGGTCATAGATAATTCTGGAAGTAGACTGACTGTGCCCAGTCGCTGTAGCAGAAGTGGTACCTACATCAGTGGTTGTTTCTTTTTGCTGCGTCGTATGGTCATGGTCATAGATAATTCTGGAAGTAGACTGACTGTGCCCAGTCGTGGTAGCAGAAGTGGTATCTACATGAGTGGCTTTTTCTTTTTGCTGCGTCGTATGGTCATGGTCATAGATAATTCTGGGAGTAGACTGAATGTGCCCAGTCGCTGTAGCAGAAGTGGTACCTACATCAGTGGTTGTTTCTTTTTGCTGCGTCGTATGGTCATGGTCATAGATAATTCTGGGAGTAGACTGAATGTGCCCAGTCGTGGTAGCAGAAGTGGTGTCTGCACGAGTAGTAATTTCTTTACGATCTGTCGTATAGCGATAACCATGTATAGGATAACCATGTAAAGGAGTAGACTGAATGTGCTCAGTCGTGGTAGCAGAAGTGGTATCTACATGAGTGGCTTTTTCTTTTTGCTGCGTCGTATGGTCATGGTCATAGATAATTCTGGGAGTAGACTGAATGTGCCCAGTCGCTGTAGCAGAAGTGGTACCTACATCAGTGGTTGTTTCTTTTTGCTGCGTCGTATGGTCATGGTCATAGATAATTCTGGGAGTAGACTGAATGTGCCCAGTCGTGGTAGCAGAAGTGGTGTCTGCACGAGTAGTAATTTCTTTACGATCTGTCGTATAGCGATAACCATGTATAGGATAACCATGTAAAGGAGTAGACTGAATGTGCTCAGTTGTGGTAGCAGAAGTGGTATCTACATGAGTGGTTGTTTCTTTTTGCTGCGTCGTATGGTCATGGTCATAGATAATTCTGGAAGTAGACTGACTGTGCCCAGTCGCTGTAGCAGAAGTGGTACCTACATCAGTGGTTGTTTCTTTTTGCTGCGTCGTATGGTCATGGTCATAGATAATTCTGGAAGTAGACTGACTGTGCCCAGTCGTGGTAGCAGAAGTGGTATCTACATGAGTGGCTTTTTCTTTTTGCTGCGTCGTATGGTCATGGTCATAGATAATTCTGGGAGTAGACTGAATGTGCCCAGTCGCTGTAGCAGAAGTGGTATCTACATGATTGTCCTCTGTTTCTTTAGGCTTTGTAGGGTAAACGTTGTCCAATGGGGGATTCGGAAATTTGTCTTGCTCAATCCAGAGACATCTTTCCTCTGTGAGGACTTCACCGCTGTCAAAATAGAGGTCGCACGCCCTCAGTTGAAGGGCACATTGATTCAGGTATCGTTTCCCGTTACTGGCGCAGACAACGGACTTTTTAAATATGTTGCCCGACGTGATGCATTTTTTCTCAGCGAGGGCACATTTCTCATAAATTACATCCCGAGGAACAAATCCTGAAAGACAAAGAAAAGAAAAATTCACAATTATATCATGAGCGTTTGTCAACTCTCATCCATACACCACCAATGATCATCAATCTTAGCTGTGCTTGACGGTTTGTTGGTCGTGATCCGTACACTACGATAATAAAAACAGCTAACCATCGATGCTACTTTTTCATGAGTCAGTTTTCTTTTACCTATACAACACCCCTACCCCCCCCCCCCAAAAAAAAAAACAGCTGACCATCATTCTTATTGTTTTTTTTTTTTTTGTTCTTCATGAGTCAATTTATTTTTTATCCCTACATCCCCCCCCTCTCAGAAAAAATAAATAGCTGACGATCAGTACTATTGGTGTTTTCTTGATACCAACACCAAAAATTACAACAGTTTCGATGATGTTAGAAAACAGTCTATACATGGGAAAGTATGTTTCCTTCGAGACGACAATTTGTACAGGATTTTTTATTTATTTTTATTTTTCATCTCGTGTAATTATGTTTGCATTTGTTAGACTAGCTGCAGATACTTATGAGACTGATCTTTGTATTAACACCAGGTTAATGAACAAATTAGTGTTGAGCAACAAATAACTGAGTTTCTATCGGTGAGAAACTTATTTCTGGAAAAGAAGGCCACTGTCCTTCCTTAGTATTTTGAATAATCTATTATTCTGCGTATACGAACATTTTTTTTAAAAGTATGGCTGTTTCCTGTAAAGCAAACGCCTTATTTCCCTGTAAGCTTTCTGCAACCAATGTTGCTAATTGTCCCCGCCAAGTCACTACAGACGATATAAACATATACGCAGCTTTTGCGGAACTTACCGCCTCCATAACACCAACAATCTCAGCAACATAATCACTTCGATTAACCTTGTAAATTGGTAGGTGGGTATCTAGCCAATACGTGGGCCACGTATACCTTGTTATAATGACAACCAAAGTTTTGGTTGGACTTTTAAAAAGCCATCGATGGGTAAGTTTGACCCAAATGACGGTGGGTGGTTAAATAACTAATTAGATGGGCCGGATGGACCAAATTTGACGTAACACTTCTGACAGTGTATTAGTCTCTACTGTGAGGTCATTGAGCCCACATTAAAGGTTGTCCCAGATATAGTTCTAATTAATTGCCGAAAAAAATAAAAAAAAGAGTTAGAAAAAGTCTATTGAGGCCAAACATGAGATAAACATTGCACAAGCAATTTTCACAAGCGATTACGTTCCGTAGCATGTTGTAATTGAATGAATTCTACAGTGCATTTGATATTGGTCACACAACTTGACAGATAATCCTCGAGTCCAAAGAGCTACCTGGATACTGTTGCACCGCGCACTGTACACACCAAACGCCGTTTTAATCCGTTGATCATGGCACCAGATATAAAAGATACAACTTATTTGGCAGCCGGGAGTCCGGAAGTGTCCCAATAGTGAAACTAACAAGGAACGGTTTATGTCGTACTTGTTGCAGTTGAGTTGAACTTCACACCTCTGCTTTTCTAGCTTCTATTATGTTGTAAAAATTTGGGTTTAAAAAAGAAATGATTGAACTAACATATGAGAACGTGACTTGTTGTCAGTATGTGCAAACGGTGAAAGTGTGTTGAGACTGTTCTTTATCATGAAAACATAACAATGTTTCGCAAGTTCGTTTGATAATTGAACTTGGCATTGTATATTCAGAAAGGTATAGAGAGTAAGTTCGAATTATTTACCGCACAAAATTGCATTATTTGTGACAAGTGATGTCTCTTCATCAATATTTCTTGATTGAAACATTTGTATCTTTGCACAGATTAACACAGGAAGAAAACAAAAATGATTTTTATGTATTTATTAAGACAAAAGGTAAACTGATTTTTTTTAAGCAATTTTGCTTCAAAATATACAAAGTTTGAATCGCCAAGAATCGTTTTTCATTGAGGAAAGGAAGTGAAAAGTGTGAATAATAGTGACCTAAGGCAAGATACATGTGGAAAGGTACAACGTCGGACTGAAAGGAAAAAATGATATGCAGGTGGTTCAGATTGCAAGTAATCTACAACGTACATAAAAATGATCAAGAAATGTAGCAAGGATTTATGGAAGAGAAATGACTGATATCATTGACAAAACAAAAAACTGGTCTTTCTAAATACAAACAAACATGACAGCTAAAGAAAGAAAGCTTCGCTGACCATGATTTTGAAACGGAACGCACACATACGCAACAGGCTCAACATACCTTCGGCACAGCAAAACATGAATAGCGCCATCAACAATAGTGCGGTCTCCATGGTAACAGTCGCTTTCTCTTTGGTTGTCTGTTAACATATAAAAATGAGGCATTGTAGACGGACGTTAACGAGACTATAAAATCGAAGCTTAATGTCTTGCAAAGGTGTAACCTGAAGCAATCATTGTGTTGACATAGGATATAGACGAGAAAAAGAAAAGAATACGCACAGTTAGGTGAGAAAATTCATTATACCAGCACTTTTAAACACTCGTTAGGGTAGTGTGAACGTTTCAATCACTGGATGCGTTAGAGCTGTCCGCACGGACCTATCAGTATAATGGAATTTGCTAACCTCATTTACAAAAAAAGAAAAAATGGTTGACATAATTAATGGTTGTGGAAACAACTTGAACTTTAATTATTTTTTTTTTTACTAAGTCATGAAAGAATGCATGTAAACAATATGAAATACAATAACATGTACAAGATACATTAAGCAAGCCTATAGAAATACAAGAAAATAAAATCATGACAAAATCATTAAATTAAACAGCAGGTCACCTGTATTAAAAGAAATCTACCAGAAGTCATGAATAAACAGGGATACTGTAGCTAAGCCAGTAAATAAAATAAAAAAAGGCATATTTTCAAACTGGCGTCGTTGAATAAACATGCTAATTATGTATAAAGAAGAGAAACCGTCGATACATGCCACTGAAACTTGTCGGAACCAGTGAATAAACATAACGCCTGCAAAAGAAAATGTATCGGCAATATGTAAAAGATTCGCCCGTAGTTACTGATAATTAACATGCATGTAACATTCCGTGAAGTTTATTCGCAAACCTTTTGTTCTTGCTTACCTTCCTTGGATGCAAATAAATTACAATTCTTTAAGTTACCATCCATTCATGCTAGAGGAGGATAAGGATGATATATTCTTTTGTTTTGTTGCAATTAAGAGTGTCATGCTCTAATGTCATTGAGATGCCTTTTAAATTGGTTTAAAAGTAAAGCTTTTGATGGTAAGACCCTCACAGCTGGTACCGGACACATTTTGTAAACAATATCCCGAGTTTGTGTTGTAAAAAAAATAATAATAATGTGAAGTTTTGGAAGCATGCTGTGAGAACTGTAGTTGATCTAATACCAAAAAAAAAAAAAAGAAGAAGAAGAATTGCCGTGGTAGAACGGAATGTCGCACACCGGCGGTTGTGGTTGGAACAGATTTAATAGATTTCTGTTCTGGTGAGCCTGAAATTCTGGGGTCAACACTTCTACATCTCCGTGCACCCTTGCTACTTCAACGTATTAATGGTAGTCATACATGGGCCTATATATTTTTCGTTGTTTTCATAAAGTTTTGTTTTAGACACTATCATGAAAGGGGTGAAAAATAAAACACAACAATTAAGCAGCATAATAGGACCAATAAAAAAAAACGATAAAAAAACGATAAAAACAAGAACAAGAGGCCGCTGAGTGATATATAGACAAGGTACCGAGCTACACATTATTTATGAAGAGAACAGCGATAACTACATTAGTAAACACGGATAAGTTTTATTCTTATGTATGTTCATGTTGGCCCTTTTTGTCTTTTGTGTCTGTTTTCTTGTGTGACATTTTTTCTTGCTTCTTTTGTGTTTTATTTCGCTTTGTGCATGTGGTTACCACGACGACAAGCTCTCGCGAAGTTCCGGTCGTCCCTCCATGATCTTATTTTATGTATAATAATGAGTGATATTAAATATTCATTTCTACTCTCAAGAGCGATTGAAATCATTTTAGAATAGACTGCAGTCAGTGCCACTGAATTCAATTGAACAATCATACAGTTCTCTAGTGACGTTCTCCATAGTTCTGTTGACAATCATCTGTAGACTGTGCTATTGGTGTATCGACTTATCCTTAGCAACATAAGGGGCAGCCAGCTTAGTTACAGGGCCATCATGTTACCATATACTGTTATCATATTACCATTGGATAACACCCATCGCTGTGAATGCGTTCACTGTACATACGTTCGTTAACAACGTTATTCTTTCTCAGAATTAATATCACACGACTGTAGATAAGATGGGTATCAGAGGTTATCCATTTACACGGAGCGTATTAAATTTAAGTTTCTAAGCAACTTGATTGGTGCCGAAGCTTCGCCCGGAAATGTAATGATACACCGGTGTAGACTAAGTCTGTATTGCTATTCAGCTAACGGTATTACAATGCAGGGCTATCTGATATGAAAAACCTACACAAGCGATGCGTATAAGCGTTCGAAGTAATGAAAAGGCAATGGAATTACTAGGAAGCAAGACAGTACCTCACTTTCTTTGATTATCCTACCGAGTTTCCTTCCGACACTCACGCAAACACGAGTATAGGCCCACATAGTGATAACACCAAAGGGGAGGGGGGAGGATTCCCCATTCAGAAGTTTATCCCCCATTTGTCTCTCTGCGTCAGCTGAAGTTATTGTTCTGATAGATACATGTACATTCCCTATGTGTATTCATCTTGCATTCAGTGATTGGTTTAAATACGGACAGAAATTCAAATCACGCCCCAGAGTATACCAAAGCTTCAGGGGGCTTCATTTGGAGAATTTGCTCCTGGACCGGACCATGGAAGACCTATTACTTAATTGTCTACTGACAGGAATAAAGTAATATACTAAAGTCGTTTACAATTTTTGCATTGCACATGATGAATTATTTTTTTAAAAAAAATGCCCAACAACGTTTTACCCAGAGACACATGCTAAGGGGGAGAAGTACTTTGCCGCCTGGACCCCCATCAGTTCTTTGCCCATGAACCAAACCATGGCAGGGTCCGTTAGTTTGTATGTTTTTCATGTGGCGAAACAAGAATATACCAATCACGAGACTTCATCTTTCAGCCATAAATATACTAAAAACCCCAGAACTGCCCTGCGTTTTGTCCCTTGAATCCCAGCTGAGCTCTCCTTTTGCCCCTCCCCCTGTCAATTACACACTACGAGCGATTTGTTTTCGCTTTAGAACTGTCTTGTTTCGCCCGGTTACCCCTCTTCACCACCCCCCCCCCCTTCAGTCGTGGTGTCACCATTGCGAATATCCGATAAGACTGTGTCTGCCCTGTAGCAGTTTTCTCCATAGGAGGAGGGTGTAATGTCACCTGGTTATAATTGTGACCCCCTAATAATGTATTCTGCCTTTCAAAAGCTCCGCTCCGCCGGAGTAAAGTTGACAATTTGGCTACTGCCATTTTTAAGAAGAGCAACAAATTGTGTATACGCGAAACCATTTTGCATCGTTTATTATATATACAGTTAATTGTCCTAAAGTCCCCACAGTGAGATGCAACCCCTTTTCTCACACCCTTTTATAGTGTGGTGATTGCGTGTGGTTCGTGAGAGTCTGCCTTCCTCTTTTGAAAATCTGTGAGGAACACTGGGTCTGCGGTAGGATGGTGTGTCTAACTCTTACATGTCAAAAAGATCGAAAGAACTGGAAATAAAAAAAAAAAGAACAAACAAACAAAAGAACAACTTAAATTGGCAAGAATGTATGCGGTAGACAGAACCCACGTATTCAAAACAGATGTGGTGCGCATGAGTGTCACCAAATGAATGTGCAACCATCCCCATATAGTAGAGTTTCTCTTTATTTCCCTAGCCATGCAGCTATTTTTCCAGTGAAAGACTTTTAGGGATAGAAGTCGAGATTTTCAGTCAGAGTGTTGCTAACTGATCGTCTTTTGGGTATTTATATATTATTTTTTTAATTTAAAATGAAACTGCACAACACAATTATTATTTTAAATTCTCGCAACTACGTGCCTTATCTTGGAAAAACAAAATACCGAACAATAAGTGGGCACAGTGGGTCCCGATTCCGGAGACTTGTGTTCCTAGGGGAGTCTTTTCCATCAGATGCCAATCACCCATCACTTTACTTGACTGCGGATCTGGTTGCAAGAATGCAGTTGATGCGTTATACAACTATTGACAACGTGGTTATCCTTTTATTTTCAAATACATAATACAATGTGAGCACATGAATGCGGTTGTATTAAGAGACTGAAAAAAAAAAACAACTGAATATTAATAATTAGTATGTATGACGTCACTCACCTGATAGGGCCACAATTGTTAACTATATAATGTTTCAGAACCGTCCCGAAGAGCACAGTGACGATTACACAAGGAAACGTTGGTCAGTTGCGGCATATTTTGAGCAACTGCAAAGTCGCATGCGTAGCACACAATGTACCAACATGTATTTCATGTAGCAATTTTATTTAGCAGTGCAAGTGTCAATAGTGGAATTTAATCATGCAATAGTCTTCTCGATTACCTTTCTCGTTACAAATTTCTTACCAGTCCCGACGGTCCTTTAGGAGTTTTTTTTTCGAATTTCGAAGTCCTTTTATACCACCGATAGCTTGCACTTTACAACATGGACTGTGCGCAACATGGTATGCTGTCTCAGAAATGTTAGAGCTTTTTTCTAAACATGAATAAGAATTGAGGGCGTGTGTTTACATGCCCTTTTATTACTCATTTGTACAGTTTTCCAAGTGTCAGTAAAAGAAACAAATATAAAATGTAAATCAAAATGAGGGAGTCCTATCAAAGAATCCAAGTTTCTTTAAAATACTTCAAGAGGCGAAAAAAAGTTAATTTGTTGAAAGTAACACAGCTGTGTTTTGTACTAAGATACTGATTCTTTCAAAACACTTGTCTCGTTTAATGTAGTCAAGTTTATACAATGCTGTACTCATATTTAAATTTTCGCGGTATACTATCGGCTCTCAAGAGATTTTTTGTGTCCGTCCGTCGATCTGCCTGCTTATCTGTCTGTCTGTCTGTCTGTCTGTCTGTATGTATGTCTGTATGTATGTGTGTGTGTGTATGCATGTATGCATGTATGTATGTATGTATGTATGTATGTATGTATGTATGTATGTATGTATGTATGTATGTATGTGTGGAAAGTAGCTTTCTTTACGGTGCATTGGTTTTTCTACACCATTACGTGTGTAGGCTTGTGAAGTATGGATTCATAATCCCCATTATGAATTACATATTTCAAACCAGTCTTCTTCATCTACAAACCCTATGTTCAGCTAGGGTGCTAGTATACAGTCATTCGCATCTGAACTAGCATATATTACAAAAACAGTGCAACTGCAATACTAACTCAAGTCTGGATGTAATCATGGTAAATTACCACGGTGAGACAATGTATATTCGTCAAAAAGGCTCACCCTCTGGAAAAGTGCTTAAATTGCTCCATCACGTTGTTCCTTTCAAGGCCGTTGCTATATAGGTTATTCACGTGACCTCATTCAGCATCAGTTCTGCATCCTGGCCGTCACTACTCATGCGCGAAATATGTACTTTCGATAGTGCCCTCGAGTCAGCTTCAATTACAATTCATCCATACTTAGAAGGAATCCTCGACTCTTACTGATCCATGTTGCAATCAGGTGACCGTGGTTTATCCTTGGGGTTCATACATACTTGGAAAGAATTTGAAAGTCCTATTGGCCCATTACAGTCAGTGGCCGTGGTTTATTCTTGGATAACCAGTAGCACACGGTAATTTAAAAGTAAAACCAGGAATGATTATATCATATCTGTAGATCAACAGTGTTTTGTCACCTTATGTCATGAAAACAAAACGATGGTGGTATTTCGTCAACCGTGAGCTAAAATAATTGCATTGCTGTCACGAAGTGTTACCCTTTGTCGACGATCTTTGTCAATAAAATGCCACCCCCCCCCCCTCCGTGCACGAATAAACGAGCTTAATCAATAATGAAATGTGTGCATTAGACAGAGGATAAGACACAGGTATCAGCTGCAGCAAATCACTCTGTAAAATGTGAAGCGAGATGTGAATAGGACTCCTCATACAGGGACCCTAGATGTGAAGTTTAAAGGTCGCCCTCGATATTGCAGGAATGTTACAGAAGAAGTGTAACAACGTCTTAACGGAGTCTATAATGTCTTTGAATAATCTCTATTCGTAGGAGAGTCTGAGGAGAGATAATTTGTTGCGCATGCGCTGCATAATCTGACAATTGGATGTCATCATTTACTATAGCAAGGAGGAGGAATGAAATCCTGCTAGCCCAGCAAACCATGTTGAATTTCTTCTCTGAAGATGTAGGTTTTCTTCCCAGAACGCATTTGCAATGGCGAAGTTGTAGAAGTCACTGTTATCGCTTTTAAGGCTGTCTATCTGTGGCATGTGCGGGAGATTAGCATCTGTTAACATTAATATACTGCAGACCTATCGATAGTCGGTAGTTTGAGAAACATAAATATTACCCTGGATTTAGGTTCTGCACCATTCCCCACCAACTTAATGGGTGAAAAGTTAGTACAAAAGTAATAAAAAAGTAAACCATTGGTAAGTTAAGGCTTTAATTCTAATTAAATATGCCTCAAAGCAAGAACGACCCAGGCTTTTAAAACCGTGTATTCTGAGATCTGCTTATTGCAATTATTTCATCTTTCAGGGAAAATATGGTTGTTCTTAACATAAGTTATTCACAGATCTTAAACATTGTACTGCTTCCTATATGTGACAATGGCTCTCTGACTACGGATGTAGACATGTGTCAGTGTGGGATCATTATTCGCCAATTTTACAAACTTTTCAACAAAGTAGTAGACGCAGACTTTATGTATGGACTAATCTCTCCCAGCAATATAATAATCAGTCCTGTATACGTAGTACCTGTTGTCCTCAATAGTCACCCCCGGGGATAAAAGCAAATATCTGGTTGAATAAGAAAATGTGTGCGGCATTGAC
Organism: Stichopus chloronotus; assembly: GCA_021234535.1. NCBI lineage: Eukaryota > Metazoa > Echinodermata > Holothuroidea > Aspidochirotida > Stichopodidae > Stichopus > Stichopus chloronotus. The sequence goes on from CM037840.1 coordinate 3,493,844, forward strand.
AGTGTTCTTCCTGTCTGGCGCATGTGTCAAAATGAAAATGATAAATCATCACTTTTTTGAGACCTCGATGGAAAGTAGTATCACAAGGGACAAGCAGGAAAAGAACCATGACCCCTGATTAGGTTGCAAACTTGAATTTTGTTTGGAAGTGCTAATGTTGTATATAGTTTGGATTAAGCAAGGCAGCTCAGAACACAGTTACAGGCAATTCGAATTGAGAGCGACGATACAGTCATATGTGTGAAAGCTAAACCCAGTGAGCAAAAGGATAAGGCGGATTCTTCTTACGAATGTTAGTTTGGTATTTTAGCATCGGAAAATTGTTATCACAGTTTTATGACCTGCACTCTGTGAGTCTTCGACTTTGGAACCCTTTCTTTTCGAGCTTAGACGAGACACTGTATTTGAAGAACGTCAGTATAATTATGTAGTTGCGGATTTTCACTTATCTACTAGATATAAACAGAGCTTTTTGCCTCGACGAAACCCAAAATATTAAATAAACAAACGTAGTAAATATTATTGGGAAGTGAAGAGTGTCTTAAAGTCATTGTAAGTTACATATATTGATCTCAGTTCTTGATCGAACGTGTCTTTTCGTTTGGTAAAATTCGGCCTAAATTACAAGGAAATTCAACATGTCTAACATGTCAGATGATTCGAGTAGCTACGGCTATTTTGATTTCACAGAGTATTGTGCTGACCAATCCTTTGCTACTCTTGCTGTTTTTAACATCTCTTTCACCATCATCGGGTTGATAACCGGAATTTTCTTGCTTGCGGTCGTGGTGAAAAACCCTGCCTTGCGAGGGGATAAATTTCTCCTTCTGAACCAACTTCTGTGCGTGTCCATAGTTCTCTTGGCGGTAGCCGGTATCATATACACGGAAGAGGCTATTTACCCTTGCTGGTATATCGGCCGTTTCTTCTGCAAGCTGTTTCACTTCTCGACGACGTTCCTCACCAATGTTTCCACCTTCCTCTTGGTTTGTTTGGCTGTGCAACAATTGAACCGATACCGTCGAAAGCTGACTACCGTTTTTAGTTCGACTCACCAACGGTGGGTCATCACGATCATCGTGTTATGGGTCGTCGCCGCCCTCGTCAGCATACCGGAATTGGTGCTGGCTAACGTCCTCCGTTTCGATGAGCAGGGTGTTCTGTCTCTCTGTGGGGTATACAAGTATAATCATCTCCACAAAATAACACTGTCCGTTAAAATTCTCTTTATAGAGTACATCTCGCCGTTTCTCATTCTTTTGATTGTGATCGTCGCCACCGGCTTCTACGTCCTTTTGGTGAGATCCCAATACACCACATTTGGGGTGACATCTGGTGAAAGCCTGGTGGAAAAAGATTTGAAACATCCGAAACACTTTGCCCTGCTAGTTTGCCTGACCGTGGTTAACATCTTAGGCTACTTTCCCCTTTACTCATATGAATTAGCTGCGTTCAAGGAAGGAATCGCAAAGACGGGAAGGTTCCATCGATTTTGGTTCGGCATGGATCGAGTCAGCATCTTCTTCGTTCTCGTTCCCCCAGCAGTAGTTCCAACTTTCATGATGCTCTTATCCTGGCCACATAGAGAGACCGTCGCGGAAATATACCGAGGCATGACGGTGGCCATCTTCGATGAATCCAAACCAACTGCTTCAGGAGGTGACAAGGAAGAAGAAGAATTTGCTGACGTCAAGGCATAATTGTTTCAAACCTTTTCTCCCATTTTTGTTGCTTTTTGCAATCATTTTGTTCATGACTCATTTAGCTTTGTATCACCTGCTTGATTTTGTTCTTTTGCTAAAGTGCACCTACTTTGACTTAAGTTTGGTAATTTCAACAACAGAACTGGGTGTATACTTGGTAGGGGTTAGTTGTGGTAGAGAAAATATAATCGTTGACAACATCTACTTATTCCATTTTTTTTTATAAAAAAAAAACAAAAAAAACAATTGGATAAAAAATTCAGTGCCAATGCCTGTTGAGTGGTCTCTGGGATTTGTCTTTAACAAAAATTTAGAGTTGATCACATTTGTCACTTTATTAGTACAGAATGCCATATCTTGATAGCATGCTCTGCTTGAAATTGATCAATATTTAACCATTTTTATATTTCACAGTCCCGCAGCCCATAACCTAAATCTCACACGTGAAAACAGAACAACGCATTTAATATCCACTGTATTTCTTTATCATCTCGAACGGTTAAGAAAGGAAACATGATGATGCTTTCAGTCACTGACAGTTTACTTTTCACAACACTTTAGTCCAAGGGGACTTGTCAACATAAGTCAATTTTTCACTGTTGTTCATTTTCAAGGCCAAATACGCACTTGGACTTTAAATAACACCTGACCAATAAAACCAAAGATTTTTGCAACTATCTTGAGACAGTCAGAAATGTGTCTTGAACATCACGCCTTTCTCCTAATCAAAAGTGCCATTTAAATTATATACAACATATATTCTTTCACTACCCGTGCTTCGGCCAAGTTGGTAACGTCGGTGCCATTTGGAGCTATCAATATTCGTATGAGGGAGGATGAGAATGCCTTCCCTTGCCCGGTCCGATTTTAAAGAAGCCAAATTTGATCTAAAGTTGTTGAATACCTGATATGATGTTGTACAATTTACAAAACGGCAGGTTACTTTCGCACTGGCGGTTTCCTATTTGTGATTGCTTCGTGAAATAGCTGTTTGAGTTATCAGTTTCCATTTCAGAACCACTGGGTTTGTCTGTAGGGATGATTTTTTTTTTCTTTTTAGCTAGAGAGTAAAAAGGAATCTATCCTGACATTTTTCTTTTCTGCCATCATATGCCGTACTGTCTCCTAATGACCCGCTACAAGTGCAACGAGCTCCTTGACCCCAGCTGCCTTGCGCCTGAACGTCATCTTTACAATAACTTCCTTACGCCTTCCCAAGGTGCTTCTATTGGCCAGTCACTGAAAAATGTTTGCGTTGCCATTAGTTACTCGGAATGGGTGGTTCCTAGATTATGACAATGACAGCCCTCAACGTTTGTAGACGATGAATCACATTCTGATGTTTTTTTGTATTCGTTAAATTCTTATGAAAGTGTGTCTAATAACCTGGAAGAAATAACATCAACTGCATTAAAACTTTCTTTTTAATTGTTCCACACACAGTCAGACACACTTAACAATTTTTACCTGTCTTTTATTATTTCTTAATGACGCCAATCATACTATGTACGCCAAATTTCTCTACATCTTTACGTTTTTATTCATTTTATTGTTATATAGATGACGTACATCCAACAATAATAATTATAATCTAAAAACATATATTTTTGCATAACTCTGTCTAGCTGTATATCGTTAAGCTGGAATATGACTTGAAAATTTGTCAGTGAACATCTAATTCCGTGGAACATATCATAGCCACTATAAAACAAAAACACACACACACGCAAGTGCCATCTTTGCCTGCATGAAAGTTCGTACCATTCCCATTGGTGTGTTTCATTCAAAGTAACGGTCACTACTACTCTTTCTTTGACAGTTTGAATTTTGTAGGGTCTACAAAGACGCCGAGACAATTTTTCATACTAAAATATTTAGAAAATGAGTGCATAGTTCTCTTACAGATTTTGTGACAGGTGATCACTTCAACTACTTTCTCTTCTTTAAAAAAAAAAAAACTGCTGAAAGACAACTGCAGATGGCCAGACAATTGCCATTACAAGTCATATTCCAGCTTTAATCGTTAACGACACCACTCTTATATCATTTCAATATTTTGAATGTTTGATCTGCTTTATGAATTGTATTATTATTGTGTGTGTGTATTGGTGTAAATGATGTATTTTACATGAGCCTAAATTTTTTCACTTCAAGAAATCTGTCTGAATGAAGTCGAATCATTTTATTGTCTCGGAATATTGATTAGGTATGATAAACCAGTGGGCACAAGTGAAAGCACTGAATCCAACCCAAAGGGACCCAGGAGAGAGCGCTCGGCAACTCATCGGTTGCGTTATATAATATCATAAAATGTGTGGTCTCTTAATTCCAGTAGATAAAGCTGGAATATGAGTTGCACTGGTAATCTACCCTAAGATTGTCCTTCGTCAGTGTCTCAGGTAAGAGGAAGTAGATGTAAAGATCACCTGTCACAAAATCTGAAAGAGAACTACCACTCATCTTGCAGATATTTGAATGTGAAAATTGTCTCTACGTTTTTGTTGGCCCTACAAAATTCAAAGTTATCGAGAAAGCATGTAGCAATAATCACAATCACTTGAAATCAAACAGACCATTTGGAAATGGATTTGAATACGCATCTATGCAAGCATAGGGTCCAGGCAATGTTATTTTTTAGTAGCTATGAAATATTCCCCGGAATTTCACTTTCACTGACAAATTTGCCACTCATATTCCAGCTTTTAATATTAACAGACCAAATAAACAAAAATAAAAGCTCTGTATGAAAAGTAAATAAAAAATATCGAAATTTATTTTGAATGCATAATGCACACACACCTTCATTGAATTTCTGACTTTCTTCATCTACTTTAATGCAAGGAAAATAATCGATAGCTTGAAGGGTAAAACTGACTTGGAACGAACTGACACCGACAAGTCTGTTGAGCTCAAGGAACGGAAATTGCTAATACAAGCATAGCTGACCTGGATAACGTCATTACTCTCCCACAGACACTGATGTTAGTTAAGATATATTTCAATTTTCCATCTCCAAAGATAAAAGAAAAGAAAATAAAACACATTGATCACTTACATAGGTAGATTCATGCGATATGGTTTGTTCTGACGATCCCTGTGGCGACGATACCTGGAACCACCTTGTGGAAGACTGTCGGATCGTGTGTTTTTGAAGTATACAATCATTACGTGCATGGAGGACTTCCTTGAGGTGCAGAAGGCCAAGTCACACCCATTACGGCATCGTCCATGAACATGTAATCGTGTGATTACTTTGGCTTTCACTCCAATCTTTCAATCTTTCGTGTTCATGTGGCTTGAGACACATAATTATGGTAAGTGGCAACAGGTCCCACACCACTCGCTAATCTCTCCCATTAAAACTTTCACATTAAAACCAGCGACCTTCCAGGGCCCCCGTGCATGGAAGGTACGAACACATTAGTCGAACCTGCAGAGAATATAAAAAGTGAATCACTGTCCTAAAACTGAGTCAATTTGTCCTCATAGTGACTCACTTTATATAGAGTTAGTCACTATGGGGACAAATTGACTCAGTGTTAGGATGTTAGGACAGTGACTCACTTTTTATTTTCTGTGTAATGGTGGTATGCTACCAAAAGTGCAGACGAAGGACGTGACGTTTAATGTAAGATGTGATCATTGGTTTTGAACGAAGCGAGAAGGCATTGGATACTTAGTGCAGTATGCTCTGATTAACGTACACATTTTTTGTTTTATCTGTAAGCTGATGGGTAGTTTTGGCTGGACTGTAATTTCTTTGCCATACGCTAATACGAATATTGATCGACAGATCTCATAAGATAAAAACCTCTTATGACGTAAAATTAGAGCTTTGGAAGAAAAAGGCAACAGCGGTATCGTAAAGTAATGTTCATGAAACGTCTTATGCAGAAAGAAATAACAACTGTACTGCAAAACTTCCATAACCAATACCGGCAAGTCCCATACCATCGCATATCCCCATACTCCGGGAGAATATCCCTATTTCACATAATCCATAAATATACCCCCACGCCCCCATACCCAATACCTGCATGCATTCACATCTCGATACTTTCTTAAATCCAAATCCCAATAAATCCATCCCACCATACCAACATTACCCTCAAAACATTTAACCTCTATATCTCTATAGTTAACTGCAAACTATACCTAATGTGTCCACATCCAATACCGCCATACATACATACCTACATATCCTTATGCACTTATAGTCCCAAAATAGTCCCAAACTAGCTCCATACAATTCCATATTCTCATAACAAAATGCGTATCTCCTTATCAAAAACCTATACCCGCAATATTCCATACCTAATACTCCAATACCAACGGATACCACAAGCAACTACCAATGACCTCCGTCTTCAGACAACAGTGCATTATTAATCTTTATACCTCAATATCCAGACGTTAACCTCCATATCCACATAACCCATGTCTCCATATCTTAATCCCCATACCTCCATACTCAATATCTCACACTACCATAACTCGATGCCCTCATAGCATTATCCCCATAGATCTACATAGCTTCATAATAAATTAATCTAACCTTGACTCCATATCCCATACATTCATACTCCTTAACTCCATACATCCAGACACCCAAATCCAATACCTCATATATACCTCCGATACCTCACAGAGATCCAGATACACATAGCATCACGTTTTCATACCGCTATACCACATTCGTATGAACCTTGTCTCCATAGCCCCAATTCAGTATCATCATGCTGCCATAGCTCCATAGACACCTCCACAATAGCCATACTTCCATAACGCCATACTTCGCATTTCTATAACGAAGACAGCGTTTTATGTAATTAGAACGGAACTCCCATTGACGCGCTTATGCTTTCAAAAACCAAACTTCCGGTATACATGTTTCAGAATGACCCACAGCGTAAATCCAGTGGTGTGTAGGATGGAAATGGGCATAAATTCAGTCAAAAGCTGTGAAAAAATGTGATTTTTCTCTTTAAGTATGCCGGTCATCCTTTTTTACGCATTTCCACAAGCTCCTAAACAGTTTCTTGAATGAGTTCTTATCTCATTTAAATTTTCCTAAGCGCAGAAAGTCAGCACTTACTGGTGGAGATTTGTTCTTTTTTTTTCTTGGAAAGTTGTTAGTAGGGTTACCGTGATATATACCTTCCCTTCGATGAATTTGTCCCGACAAAATGCTGTCGTTTGAATTCCCCAGTATTGAACTTTCCGGCAGACTGATCCAGCAATCTTCAAATGACAAGCCAAAAAGAAGAGATATTTTGTTGACACCGTTGGACATGACGTATTAATGAATTTAATTGTGTGAAACATAATATATAATGGATGAGGTTGGTGAATTATGGCACTGAGTGCGAACAATTAATAAGCAAATATTCTTTGTATTGGCAATTTAAGCTAGTTTCATGTCTTACAGTGTCTCTGCTTTCATTAAGTTACCAGAGGTTATAGTTAATTTCTTAGTTGGGATATTTTAAGAAAACAAACTTCTGTACACCGAATTCATACGAAGTTGGCAGACATGAAAAATGGTCAAGATATACCTCCAAATTCTGGTTCATCATATTTATCCACATTTGCTATATTTAGGTCGGAAATCGCATTTGTAGCAATTAACAATTACTTTCAGGGTGAGGGCCACAGACCCTTCCCATCCAAATGTCTGTGCTTGGATTATTTTCCCCCTCCTCTCTTTGTTTTGTATAGATGTTTATTGTTTTACTCCAAACTACATTTCTAAGGTGGGGTCTAAGAAAATGAGGTTTTGCCATCACTAGGAAGTGTTATTGTAGTATATTTGCTGATGAAAAACTCAGAAGCCTATGATCGTGCTCCGCCAGAGGGAATAGTGGAACACACCGACGACCGACGCCTCCACTATTACCAAAGACCCGTCTTCTAACTTGCACACACATATACACACACACACACGTTGCTGAGGTATCTCAGAGAGTTTCACTATTCATACAAAAAGGGATCAGTAATCGATAATGGCCTTTCCATACACATATCTTGCATAAATTTTGACACAGCCGACTGCTGGCGGAAGTGCCGTTTTTTAACAATTTCCCGTTAAAGTATCATCATAGACAAGGTATAGATACGCCTATGTCAAATTCTTAAGCTATATTTGTAGGCTGTGCAGGATTTAATGTGACTCGGTGCGTAGGCAAAAAGTTTGAAATGGCATGTTGAAAAGGTTTTTTGAAAGGTACGACTTTTCATTCTACAATTCTGACAATTTGGTGAAAATACATAGGTTTCAGGTTTTTAATTCTGCCAAGTTTTTTTTTTTTTTAATTCTCCTAATCTAACGACAAAAAAGTGTAAAAAATACGATGATGTAGTGCTTGACAGTTTTCAATCAAGTCAACAGTGTGCTTCTTTGAACAAACCAATGAGCAGTATACTAGTATTACTATAAGCATCTAAAATTGTCTGATTGCCATTTCAATCCAAATCGTGAATGATATACTTACTTCTAACCTAACAATGCAATCATACACACACTATTAGTGAAAGAAACTCAACCTTTTATACAAATTGCCACAATCTTCCAATCACGAAGTAACAATTTGCACTTAACCGTTTACTTTGCGTTTGTGTATAAAATAAAGTGGCTTCTATCATACCACATTACAGTCCTGGTTTCTTACTTCGTTGTATAAACTTCATATCAACAACCCTTAGAAGAAAAGTCCGGTTCTCCAGTAATTGTACTCTGTTTCCATAGTTACAACGACGGATATCCGTACACTGACCTGGACTAGTTTTACTAAAAATCATGGCTAGGAATCTGTTTAGCATGGAAGTTGTCGAGCATTATTGAATCTTTGCAACCTTTAAGACGGAAGCAAAGTAAACAGCAGTGACCTATGAAGTTTGTATGGATGTTTCCTGAACAAAAGGTTGCTTTCGCAACATTGGTAGATCTTAGTGTTACTTAATACTAGTCTTCCTTTAATGTATCACTGGGGAGGCTGATAGTTACACCTATCTCCAACCAAGTCTCTGCTTTGAAGATTCAAAGTCCCGACTAGCGTTGTGAATGGCAAGAAGAAGTTTTACGTTGCTTTCTCCTAATATCTGAGAGACTGTGCATGTGTTCGAAGTATGTGTGTGTATAGGTCGGCATCATTGACCTTAGCTATAGATTGAAGTAGTTGCTGGTCAAGTTACATAGAGAAGGACGATACCATCTTTGGCTTTCTCTTTTCCTGTCTTTCTTGTTCTTCAAGATAAAAAATAAAGACTCCAGTATAATTTACAATCAAAATCGAAAATGGCAGAGAAGAAAATGCCAACATCCTCTTCACCGACGAAGGAAGTTGATGAAGACTATGGCGATACCAGTTGGTCCTTCTCTTACAATTTCGACGATTTTTGCAACACCGTGAGTTATGAAACGTTGGCTGTTTTTGATTTGACGGTAACAATACTTGGTTTAATCTCGAGTCTTTTTCTGATGGTAATCATCGCCAAAAACCCCAGACTAAGAAGAGACAAATATCTCTTCCACAACAACATGATCGTGTCATCATTTTTTCTCCTGTTTGTCAGTGGCGTTATGTACGTCGAGGATGCACTCAATCCTTGTTGGAATGCCGGTCCATTTCTATGCAGAGCGGTCAACTTCCTCAAGACTTGTTTGACCAACGCGACAACGTTATTCTTCATAGTTTTGAGTATTGAGCAGTTAAACCGGTACCGTCGAAAGACCGTTACGGTGCTTAATTCCACCCACGCTCGTTCCTTGTTGATCATGGCTTTGATTTGGATTTTCTCTGTAATATTGAGCATTCCAGAGTTCATATTCGCCACCGTTTTGTTGTACAGCTCTCGACTCAAGATCTGTGAACTCTTCGTCGTGCACGTGCGCCAATCCTATTTTGTGTCCGCCAAACTTCTCTTTGTGGAATACATAGCCCCTCTCGTCGTCCTTACCCTCGTCACAGCAACCACGGGAATATACATCATTGTCCATAAGTCGCGATACTCGACGTGGGGAACAACCACCGGTGAGAGTCTAGTCCAACGTGACCGTAAGTATCCACGTTACTTCTCATTCGTGGTCACCTTAACTGTCATATTCGTAGTTGGCTACTTCCCCCTCTACTCAAGCGAGTTTTGGACGATGTTACTTCGAACTTCGGGCATCCTCTATCGATCTATCTTCTGGTTTCACGTCGAAGTCATTAGCACGTTTTTTGCACTGTTGCCCCCGGCTTCCATATCTATTTTGACAATGTTCTTGTCATGGGAACATTTTGAAATAGTAAAATCTATTTACAAAGATTTGGCTGTTCAGGAGCCCGCGGAAGAAAACGTTCAGCAAAAAAATGAGTCAGAGGAAGCACAAACAAATGCAAATGATCTTGAGATAGTCTCTTAATAATTTCAAGTTTTGAGTGTATGTAGAATGGCATTGACTAAACTGAAGATCTTACATGGTGAAGCGTAATGAACACAAGGAGGATTCGAACAGGGAACCATCAGCATTCCAGTGTGACCGTCTACCAAGTGGTCATATACAGCGGTCATAGTGGATCTAACAAACAGATGGATGAGCACTTTATGTCTAGGGCACACTACCAGATCTCAATCATCGTGCCACAACCCTTACTATATAGAAATTAAAAGCGACAAGATGAAGTGGAATTCACATATGATCCAAAGAGGGACCTCGAAGAAGATACAAGTATCCATTTTTAAACAGAAGTTGGATATGCAAAATTTATATTTAATAAAGTCGCATACAATTTTACAGTATATCTTTCATAACTGAATTTACACGAAGCTATAACAATTTTGAATATCTAATGTATACGTAACAGACATGTTTACCACTGTTAGAAATGTACTAACGACACATTCATATACTGTTTCAATGTAAAGATAATGTAAACTTACTTTGGTGAAATTCCGATTAGAATCAACATATTCAGAGATTAGTTTGGTCTTGAAAGTGAAAATTCAGGAAGTGATCAAAGTTAATATTGGGTGCAGTGCTCATTTCACAGTGTCGTATTAGATGCACTGTATAAAAATATTATTTATTAAACAATACGATAATATTGTATCCTTCACTGTCAGTAGCAAAGAGCGACCGTGAATTAACAGGCATGATTTCCGCATGCTGAATCAAATGATAGCCCAATTCAAGCGTATCGGTGCTTCAGTTTGATCTTCGATCTTCATATTGAATAGCAATGTTGAAAGATAGGTTGGTCATTGGCTGGTATCTGATCATTCTAGACGGCTGTGATTTACAACTGTGACATTGCAAAAGAAGTAGAAAGACACGTAGAAGAAAACTGACAACAAAATCCAGTTTCCATCGGATAAATATTTGGTCTATCTACACTTTTAGTTTGAATCCGATTGGCTTTAATTCCAGACTTCATTAACGGATCAAGTATAGTGGCATCTTAAATCAAGCCAAATTGTTGGATTTGGTTTTCCCTTCTTCACTTCACACCGTTAATCACTTATCACTTATACGCTACATTTAAAGTATAGGACTACCAGTGATATTTCCTTTAATGAAAAAGAAAATCCTGTTATTTTCTTTTCGGCATTTCTGGAAATGCTTTGGGAATGTTTACTCCTTTTGTGGGGAACTTATGGATTATCTCATATTTGCTTTCCTTAAAATAACATATTTGAGAATGCAATATGAGAATTAAAATAGGTAACTCTCACATCCGCTCAAAAACATAAGGAGAAAAAGAGAGTGAGGGAGTGGATGGAATGAGAAGTGGAACCGGGGCGAGGAAGAAATGGTGAAAAAAAGCCTATGGCCTAATTAGAAGCAGTGAAGTGCAATTGGGAAGGAGATGCAACAGAAGCTTCTTCTTTTGAGGTAGCCTAATTTCCGCTGCAATTGTCTCTTTTATTCACCTTTTGCAGATTCAATGGGATTAAAGGGTAGGAACTTAACATAAAAGGTCCATGTTGTCTACTCCGTTGTAAATTACCCATCGAAAAATTTTGTCTATAGCTATAGCATCGCCAGTCTTTATTCTTGAAAATCAGTTTTCAACTTCCGACCCGTTCCGATGCCTATCGCACTAGAAAAGTTTGATATTGTGTAACTTATTGAACATGGATACACCCTCTGCAAACTTGCGAAAATCAGTGAAAATGGATAAAATGCAACAGTGAAATATAGCCTCCTGATCATTTTCGTCATTTGCATATGGCAAAGGTCTATGCCTTATTCTTATATACCAGTCTGTCTTGATTCCAAGGAGATAGCCAGTCTTTTCGATTTTTGAGACAGTGGTTTTGAGTTGATTGTTGGCAACGAACCTCGCATCAAAGCTCTTTGCAATCCTTTTCAAAGACAAGCAGGTGTAAATGAAGATTACTTGGATGTCGCTAAAAATAAGATAAATCACACAAAAGTAAATCAACCCTCTAAGGTGTTCTCATCCCTTTATGAATTGAAAGTTATCACGCAGGAGGAAATCTAACAGGATTAGCATAACTTAACCGTCCTGTTGTATCTCCTTCTCAATTGCAACTCCCTGCTAGAAGCCAGCGGAGAAATAATATTGTGTAACTTGGCACTTTACACATGAAATTAGTTAAGGTGGTAACATTTTGGGGAATAATACGAGGTTTACATCCCAGCGAGTACCTTTTAGTGTATTTCTAACTGTTTGGTCCATTAAAGTTGTGGGGAGTAGTGTTTAAGAATGTATGATCCTTCTTCATTTTCTTTTGATATTTTTTTTATCAAACCTTCAGAAATTTTGGATACGTAAGCCAGTGGCATATTTTCGACATATTTTCCACAATGGATATGGATAATCATGTATGCAAAAATGGCACTTAAGCAATATTCTGGAAGTGGGTATGAGATATTCTGTGGAATTTGACTTTCACTGACAATTGTTCAACTCATATTTAAAGAAAAAAAATATGTCTGTATAGTGAGCTACGTTTCATCTCATAATATGTTTATTCCGATTTGACCATGCGGTCAGGCACACCTCAGTTTACCTTTATTGTTTTTCTTGCTGTGATTCGCGTCTGACTGACTAGCTATACTGATTCATTGACTGATTCATTGACTGACACATTGATTGACTGACTGACTGACTGACTGAGTACACTGACTGACTGAGTACACTGACTGAATAAACTTACTGCATAAAGTGAAATAATAAACTGACTAACTGACCGACCAGCTGCTTAATTACACATCAAACAAGGGGCAATACATTTCCCACGGGATAGTTTTCTACTTAGTGGTGAATATTTTGTGCTGCGTTGTTCTTATTTCCCTCCACACCGAACTCATGCAGGAGAGATAATATTAATTTGGCCTCGACGTGACATTATATGCACACTCTAATATGTTTGAAAATCAGAACCTTGCGACTGCCAGACCATTTATATTTGACTCGGAACATAGTAAATGCTTAACAGTCTTTCGTTTCAAGGCTCTTCACCAGTCCAATCTCCTCTCCTAGTTCATGTACTGTTTTTTATCTGTAACACACATACAACGTGAGTAAATGGAAGGTAACAGAACGTTTTAAAACGTGGATTGTGATGAAAGCCCTGCACAGCATTTCGACTGGTGGCGTGAGTCGCACTCTAACATTTGGCGATTAAAGTCTTTTTTTTTTCTTTAATGTAACCAATTATTCTTCAATTGAAGTCTAAAGGGATGCTACTAACTATTCATTGTTGGAAGATAAAGAGAAAGTCATGTTTTCAGGAAGCCTAGAAAACACAAAATGGTTCAGATATATGAAAGTGAATTAAATGTATAGTGTAGGATTTTGAGCTTACCTAAGCCTTGCATCCAAAGGAGAGAACACACTGTACTGTGTCCTTACTGAGAGTGCATGCAAGTTCGTGCCATCCAAAATGTATGTTCGCCATCTCAGTCCAAGATTTGGGTGATATATAATTACTTCTAACAATGACATGACGCACACTATTAATTAAAGAAGTCAAACTTTCAACTTAATTTGCTACAGTTTTACAATCATGAAGACATGGTTAGCACTTTAAATTTACTGGGGCTTCTATCATACTAAATTACAAACCGTATTTCATCATTTGTTCTATATACTTAACATCATAACCCCAAAAAGAAACTCCTGTAATTGTAGATTTTGTTTTACATAGTTACAACGACGGGTTTTCGTGTACTGACCTGAGCTGTCTATAAACAAACAACAGGGGGTTTAGGGTGGCAGCATTTCGAGGCATTACCTTTGGCACTCTTATAAAGGATGCAAAATGTTCATCATGAACCCACTAACTTTGAAAGGCTGTTTCCTGGACGAAAGGTTGCTTTTGTAACATTGGTGAATATTAGTGAAACTTAATGCTTGTAGTTTCCATTTAATGTACCACTGACAAATCTTGCAGTTGCATCTATCTTCAATCAAGTATCTCCTTTGGGAATTTATCGTCCAGACAAGCTTCGTGAATGTATCATGTTGCTGTTTGTTGTTGTTTAATGTTAAAGAGTATAATTTACGATCAAATCGAATATGGCAGAAAATGCCCACGTCCTATTCAATAACGTTGTGACACTATTCCGATGTCAACTGGTCCCTCTGTTACAATTTCGACGATTATTACAATACATTGCAAGATTTGACGGTAACATTACTCGGTTTAATTTCGTGTCTATTTCTAATGGTAATCGTTGCTAAGTAACCAATACTGAGAGAAATGTCTACATATCCAGTGGCCGCGCCAGAATGTCAGACTTGGGGGGGGGGGGGGTAACTGAGGGCAGAGGAAAATGTTGGGGGGCAAAGATTTTCACGCGCAGCGCGAAACCGAGCGCGAATCGCGTGGCCGTGCGGGTGGGGTCCAGCCTTAGGGCCTCTGGTGGGGTTCAGGGGCAAAGCCCCGGCGGGGACCAGGGGGCGAAGCCCCCGGAAGCTCTGAGGTTTTAGCTTATCTCTGGGTGAAAAATTAAGTCCCCAGACAGGTGTATTACTTATTTTTATATTATTTCTTTTTTCGGTTGTCCGTACTCCAAGGTTCCCAACTTTTTTCTTTGAGAGTACCATTTCACATTTACGCGGTGCCAGTGAGTACACACACAAACACACACAAACACATAGACTACATACACTGCCATTCATGTTACTTTATTCTATAGAAATGTGTAGGACTTACCAATAGTAATAAAAAGTGAGGCCTACTATTAACACATTTATTATGATGCAGCCAACGACATTCCTATATTTAAGAAAACAACGACATTCCTACATTTAGGAACACAACCACCTACCCGCCCTTCCCTTATGCTGGACGGTAAACATTCCAGAGAAAATTGGTCGGACCAGGCTGGCCTACTGTTGAAGTGGCTACGGGCATGATATGAAAACTGGCAGCCTGTGTAACATAAATTAAGCATTTATCAATCATGGTTCCCCGGAAGCTGTTCTTATTCAGTCCAATGCCAATACATAGTTTTGTGATTAACTTAATTTTGGATGAGTGCAAGATCTGATTGGGAAGGGTGAGAGCAACTGGGGGAACAATCTGGGGGGCAAGGAAACAATCTGGAGGGGCAAATGCCCACTCATCCCCCCCCCCCCCCGTAGCGCCGCCACTGTATATATCCATGGTATGCGCCGTATAAGTGGTGCATTGGGACAACCATATGGGTACATTCGGACAGTCATGGAGAAACAACGGATCAGTACCGTGCCCCATAAAAACAAAAAGTTGACAATGCTGTGTAGCCTCAGCAACTTTCTGCCAAATTAAACACTAGCACTGAATGCACTTGCATTTACAATAACCTTCAATGGCGTAAGAATTTGTACGCTGGTCTACATCACCCGACATCTTTCACTGTCACAGGCATGCATAGAAATGACATTTAATTGTAGGAGGGTCATTGGAGCTAGCTTCTTGAGAGCATTAAGCATTAATGATTTATGTTCTAAATGGCTGTTTATCAAAGTTATTTCGTTTTTCATTTTATTGACCTCGTCTCCACAAATATAAATACAAATCAGACGTACACTATCAAATGAAGACATGATACTAGAACAAACAAAAAGTTTAAGGGGCTAGTAACCTATGGAGTGAGGAAACAAAATGACAAACAGGGAGAAAAGCAAAAGAAGGGTAAACAGGAAAAGAAATAACACAGATAAAACAAGAATGGAAGTAGGTTGACATGCAGATGTAGAGGAAGCTATTATTTCCCCACTTGGTAACTTTTGACAAAGGTCTTTTAACTGTTGTATCAAAGGTCAATTCATTTCCACACACTGTGTGCTACTGCAGCTGAGATCAAAAAACAGATATGCCCAGAATGTACTTAAACCATGTTCACAGATATACCAGGTACGTCTTTACATGTGCAACTGATACTGCTCGAGAAGTGTACATGCTCAGTCTGCGACGTTCACTGCCAAAACGAAAATGATTTATCTCTTTAGAGGGACAGCGTAGTTTCACCCAATGGTCGTATACATTAATATGTTAAACGAAAATGAACATTGAAACTGTTACTCACTGTTGTTGCATGACTAGAAGAATATAAGCTTGTTGTTATTTCTCTTTGTCTCAGTATATTGTCATATGGGGTATTTTCTACAATTTTCTAGTTTTTAGTATGTTTAACAAGAATTTTGTATGGAACAATAAGAATGTGGTAGTCACATATGGGCTCACTGCTTTCCCTGCCCTTGATAAATTGTCGAAACCAATGAAAGTAATACATAAGTATGCTGTAGTTATGCTGTACGTAGGAATCTGTACAATTAGTTGATTGTTAAGGGCAGCAAACGGAAATCGATTTACAACCAAAAGTCATTGACAGACGGCACACCGTTTACCACTTCCGCTGCAAGTTCGACCCCTGGATTTCTCATCACGGGAATTGGGTTGCAGAAAAAATTCCATTCGTTTCGAGACTCGCTTTGCTTTAATAGCACAGTGGAACGAGAATGTCGAATACTTGGGATAGGTAGATGGACCAGGGAGGTGCAATCACACCTCCTTGGATGAACATCGTAAGGAACCAAGGATTTGAATTTATCATGGGATAGCCTGATGAATATTGTGAGGAATCATGTGATTTTATCATGAAGTAGCTAGGAGAACATTGCTAGAACTTTATCATTAACTGTAAAAGGTGTATGAACGTTGCAAGGAATCACAATTATTTCTTTTATGTAATGGGGTAGCTAGATGAATATTGTAATTAAGTGATTTTATCACGGGATACCGACATGAACATTGTAAGAATGTTACTCTTAACAGTGATAGGTTGAGGAACATTGCAAGGGATGTAATTTTAACCAGGGATATCTAAAGTAACATTTCAAGAATGTGATTTTAACCTGGAAAAACTAGATGAACATATCAAGTATGTGATTTTATTAACTGTGATAAATAGATGAACATTGTAAGGTTGTGATTTTAACCTTTGATAAGTAGAACATTGCAATGATATTTACCTGGATAGATAGGTGAGCATTACAAGTACATGTGTGTGTGTGTGTTTACCTGAAGTATTTAAAGGAACTAGCAAGAATGTGATTCTTACCCGGGATAGGTAGAGAAACATTGCAGGTAAATCATTTTACGTGGGATGTGCTGACTGCATTTCAAATATGTGACTTATTTATCTGGGTTAGGTATGTGAAAGTTTCAAGCATGCGATTTTTACCTGTGATAGGGTTCTGACCTGAGGTAGAATAACACCACAAGGATATATTTTATCACACGAAATGGGGAGTACGTTGGTCATGATTACTACCGTATAGCACAATAAAACACAGTAATGTACAATATTGTAATTTTGAATATAAGTTTAAACGTTCAAAATCAGCAAACAATTTGATTATAAGATTGTATTTGTTATTCTATTGAAAATTTGGTACAAAGAGACGTTTCTTCTTTATGTGAATGAAAATGCGATTGGGTTCCAGGTCTGAGCATAGAAATGACGTAAACTGAAATAAAAGAGAGAATGAGGACGGGGGAGGAGTGGCGAGAGGGAGAGCTGAAAAAAAAAAAAGATCCCAAAGTAATTGATTTATCTTCCTTCCAAAAAATGTATATAACTCATACTCAGTATTTAGCGCCCCAACTTACTCAACATTTATGGCATCTGTAAAAGGATTTACATTTGACCAGGTGGGGGTACACCAAAGAGATTAAAGATATTAACCTTGGTACGCCCCATAACAGCCATCTTCACAGAAACAATTATTTTATTTTAGTCAATAAATTGACATCACTGAAGTTCTCATTTGGTCAAAAATGTATAACTGTATGTTTCCCATCTGGATAAAAAAAGTGTCTGAAAGGATACAGTCACAAAATGCAGCTTCTTGTCATTGATTGCACTTCATTTATATTATTTCATCAAAGTATAGTGAAATTGTTTGGTAAATTAACAATGATTCGACAGTGTCTGAACTGTAAGTTTGCTCCATGAGTACAAATTTGTTCTTTTTTAAGATGTGACTAATGTAGTGAGTATTGCTTTAAAATCCATGAGAAGCCCCAATCCCCGGCAAAAAAGAAAAAAGAAAAGAAAAATACAACTTTCCTGATAGACGTGTGTACAGGGTGATATTTGCTGAAGGTTTCTCTGATTCCTGAACATTGAAAGTTTGGTAATCTCATTTTCAATCTTCGATGAGGATTACATCCAAGGTGCAGTTGTGAATGGTTCCTTTGCGTGCCTCGATGTAGCTCAATAACCAGACAATAGGGTACCAACATGCTTCCGGGGCAGAATAATTGCACCGCCTCTGTTATGACCATGACACCTTTCTGTATGAATACATGAGCTTTCAAAGGCTGGCGACGTACGAAAGTTTGGTAACACAGAACGACAAAAAAAAAAGATCTCTTTCACAGGGATATGAAGAAAGCAAGCACTCAATCGGTCGGTTAGAAACGATGACTCACTCAGAAAAATGATTTAGTGTGCAAATACAGTTATGTTCCGATATATACATATGTGTGTGTCTTAAGATGTGGTCCTTGTAGGGGAATGTTTCCATCGGCGAAGACATTTTCAATAATTTTACCTCGAAGGTTGTGAACTTGTTACTACGGCATTGCAATCATGCCACATATGACATTTTTAAATTGACTGTAGTATATATATATATATATATATATATATATATATATATATATATATATATATATATATATATATATAATATATATATATATATATATATATATATATATATATATATATATATATATATATATATATATATATATATATACTACAGTCAATTTAAAAATGTCATATCTACAAGCTTGTTTCTTAAGAAACTTTAATACTCTCAGTCTTAAGGATGTAAGCTTTGTGTGAGCTGGAAGGGCAGTATCAGCTTTTTTATTTAAGTTCTAGCCTGGATTAAAATACCACAATAGGTGCTTCTCTCCATGTTTGCAAGCTGATCCCAACTCGTTTCTATTGTTCATGCTGGCCATGTCTGGCTTAAATATACATACAGAAAGGCTTATGATACGTAAAAGGGGAAATAGAAAAAAAAAAACAACAACAGCAAACATTCCACAAGCTTGGATTGAATGAATAATGCCGCAAGATATCTAAACGAATGTCTAACAAATTCTGTCCTGTATTTTGGCAAGATGTGTGGATTTGTTAGGTTTCTGTAAGAATTTTAGAGACTTCGTAGTGCAGGGTACGGTTGGTGATTTTTTTTTTTTTTGTCATTGTTAATCTTATTTGCAATCCTTACAAATCAGCTTTTGCAGCAGCATTGACTTTTGCTAAAAGTGGGTTGAACTCAAAATTAAAAGTAGTTGATGTATATTTAAGAAATTTGAGTCCATCTTTGCCTTTTGTGATACAACATGGTTCCACTCAGGCAATGCGTAAGTCATGTGCTTCAAAATGATGGCATTGAAGACATTTTCCCTAGCATTTCGATGGAAAAAGGCTGCAACATAAGGTGGACTAAAAACTATGCAATATCTGTCAAGTTAACACCTTTGATATGTGACAAAAATATAAAACTGTCATCTATATGAACACCTAAGTATTCAGTTGGTGAGGTTCGAGGCACCTTTGATACTTCAACAGTACTACCTTGCGATTTTGACTGTCCTAGAACTTGTTCAAGATTTTTGTTTGCAAAGCACATTTCTTCGTCATCATAAATCAAACATAACCTTGCTATTTATGTAACTCATTAACGCAAAAAATCATTCTATCTAACAAATAAATTTTAAAAACATGTGCTAGAAATTGCAAATGGTTTCCCAACTCGGTTGTGAGACAGCCTGTGACATACATAAGAATTGTGACTCAACAGAAGGTTATTCGAGCTGCGCTACCTTGGGTTGCTTACATTAACCTTGGTCGTGCATCATATTACCATTAGTACAAGGTCCAACGTTGCTTAACCTTTATCTGTTTATCTAGGAGATTGTCATGGACGTCTGCTGCAAGTTAAGAACCTCTCAAATATTGTCGGGTTGTAAATAATTAGGAAGACTGGAATCGTCGACAAATTATATAATAAATCCTATTAAATAAATCTTCCACTTTTCTAGCCACTAATTAACACTATAAACGTTTAACTCTGCACCTTCAAGTGTTTGCCTATTACTTGTTTGTTGTGATTGTTTTCTTTCAATGGCTAATGTCCTACTTGCTCGGGGGAGGGGGAAACGACAATGAACATTGTTTAAAAAAACAGTCATAACTGATAATATCTTTGAAAAGTCCCACGATGTCCTCTTGTCAACTAGTTATAAGCATTCCACGAATGGTCGGAATGAAATTGCGTTTATTCATCAGAAAGGTGGCGCTATCAAATATTATCAGACTCATGCTAAACTGCTACCACGTCGAATCCTCTTGTTGGTTTTCCGGTTTTCGTAAGCTTTCAAACAGGTCGGTATTCACCGTCAGTCAAACAGGGAGTCGCCAGAGCACGATGGTGACATCGCGATCCGACTTTGCATTAACTACACTCACAAAACGTACCGGTAAAATAAGAACTCCATACACTGTGTATATAACAATAATTGCATAACATTAATCATATGTAAAATTTATGGAGTTCTTATTTTACATAGTTTAGGTAAACAGTATATGTAAATTCTACATAATTTTGGTAAATTTTACTTCATTTTAGTAAAATTGTTATATACACAATGTAAGACTTACATTAACTGTGTGTAAAATTTTACCTAAAAGTTATGTAGTTCTTATTTTACCGTTACGTTTTGTGAGTGTACATATGATCCACCTCTTTCAAGATTCGAATCACCTCTGTAGGCTTTTACGATATATTGTGATTCAAATTTATTTCGCATATCAGTTTTAACCATACGTGAAGCTACAATAGTTATATTAATATACAATAGTTATATAATAATAATAACAAAAAATAATGACAACAACAACAATAATAATATTGATACTTATTGATATAAAAGCTCGTAGACCGAACCTGGTAATCATAGACGTAAAAACGTAGGAAGGACTGACAATTGATTTCGCAATACCCAATGACTAATACATTGTCAAGAAGGAAAATGAAAAAGTAGACAAAGTAGCAAGATTTGAAAGTAGAATACAGAGACTGTGGAACGTCAAAACAAGGGTAATCCCTGTAGTAATCGGTTTAAAAATACAACACATCCCTGGTAAACACAAATTGCAACAACTCACAAAGAGAGCACTACTTACTATTGTCCACATCCTCAGAAGGATGCTCGATCTCCAGAGTCTGGGTATGATCGGGAGATCAGAGTTAAAACACATAGCAACGTAGAAGTTCAGTAAGAAAAATAAATAAATAATGGTTACATTATTAATAATTATGTAATTATACAAGGCAATACAGAAAAACGTTTGCATGTATGGTGATCATAAAAAGCAATCACAAATATAACAATAGAGAAACAAAGAGATACAAGGAAATGCTCAAAATTGCCAATGAAATAGTGAAACGAAGTAGGACTGTTCTTACTGATTAAGTTTTCGGACTTCTAGAAGGAGTGTCACAACTTTTTTTCCTTGACATCAACTTTCCAAATGGCAGAACATTAACTAAGAAGTAACGTATTGGCACATACATTTCGGTGGCATGGCTTCTAAAACATGTTAGTGCTTGTAGTTTCAGTTACTGAGCACACTTAATTTGGCGATAATTGATTCGTTGAGAAGCCTCTAAGGTTTTGCTTTTCTAGGGAGCAAATTCAGTAACATACTTTGTATAATTTACGTAATCTGAGCAAGGATCAAACGTCAAGGAAACGTCCCCAATAATTAGATCTGATCCTTTTCTCCCGGTCTCTCAAATTCACTGCACTACGTGTTTTGCTTTACATTACTTTAATTAAAGGAAAAGACAATTAAAAGTACATTATCTCTTTATCTGGTCTTTTTTTTTTGGTATTTTTTACTTTTACGTTTCAAGTTCTCAGACAGGTCATTGCAATTGGTTGAAGTAGAATGTTACAAAACAATAGACCAATAAAACAAACGGATTCGCCTCATATTAAAGGGAAATAGGGCGTTTGGAATATACCACTTTGGCGGATAAAGAAAAAGGTTTTAAACATTGTTAAACCATTCAGGCTCGTCAGTAAACATCTACAAAAGCTCCATCTCCTCAAAACGATATGTATGTGATGATAAACGGAAGATGCATCATTTGAATTTTGAAAAGTTTGGGTTAAGAAATTACTGTTGAGCAAGAAATAACTGCATTTCTATCGGTGGGAAACTCATATTTTGAACAGCCTGAAGGCTACTGTCCTTCCTTATTTTGAATAATCTATCATTCTATGTCCACAAACATTGGTTTTTAAAAGTATTGTTGTTTCCTAAGAAACAAACAACTTAAATCCCTTGAATGCATTTTGCAAACATATGGTAAACGTGACAGCTTCTTCATATAAATATGGTGAATGCTATTCTACGTCATTTGTACCGAGGACCTTGTAATCGAACTCTCCCTGTGATTGTGTTCAATGTACTTGTGCTCATTTGTAAGACATTCGCATTCATATTCAAGTCATTTGAATTAACTTTTGTCTAGAAACATGTACTTGAATCATACCTGTTCATCAGGGTTCTAAGTGTATTCGTAGGATGTTCCCTGCTCATTCGACATAAACATTTGTACTAGGTCACATTCAATTGTTAATATTGCCATCATTATTATTATTCTGCTCTCGCAGTCCTTGCTCGTTGTCTAGTCTCCAAAAGCTTTCCTTCGTAGTTGTCGAAGCGATGTTTACATTAAGTATTACAGTACTCGCTCTTCCATTGGTTACAAATGGCCAACCACCCGAAACGCTATTGGCCAGTGAATGTGATTGGTCAAAATACTTTCCTTTCAATACTTAAATCACGAGTTCATTTTTTTTTACTCAAGCTTCCTCCAAAAATGTGCAACTTTTGTAAACTGGATGGGGCCAGATTTGTCAAATACTAATTAGTAAGAAACAGTTGTATGACAAAGGTGGGTCCTTCCCTGAGATGAATCACAAATGCTTAGATTTAAAGCCTTTTCGACTGCATCCCCGAATATCCTCTCTCCGGTGTTCTCATGCCTTAAAGACAAAACTCATCACAGCTTTGAAACTAATTGTTTTATTGTCAAATAGAGGCTCTTTAAAGGCTGTAATGCATCACCTCAGACAGTTTCAATTCTCCCAACCACCAACGTTTAGTCCCTCCCTCAACCTGTCTGAAATTCCTCCACATGTGTAATCAAAACAATGGATCCCTTTGTACGCTGTGTAATACGAGCTGCTCTGCATCTTTCGATTTTGCTGTCAATCAAAGAGTACTGTAACTTAGAACCAGTTGGGAATTTTGCTTTCCGGGAAGTAAAAATATAGCTTAGGGTGATGCAATACAACCTTTAAGGGGGGGGGGGGGTTCCTGTGTATTATATCAAAATGGGTACGTCTATCTACTGTCCGGCATCTCGATAGGTGTAATGGTGGACTAGAGAACCGTCTTCTTGATTATGTGGATATCACCCATTTACGTCGAGTAACGCAATTCGATCATTGCATGTACTTGTGGGGCCTGTTTGATAAAATGTGTTGCTTACTTTACATCATCTATACCTAGCTGGTCACGTCGTCCCCTCTTCATCGAGCGCTGCTTCATTAGCTCCGGTGTAGTCCATGCATCCTGTGAATGTTTCTTCAAAGGTTTTTGATGTTGTTCTCAAGACGTGTTCTACTTAGTTAATCAATTGTTATTTGCGGGTTTTTTAGTTATTTTTATTCTTTTTCTTTCCACGGTAGCCCCATTTCTGATAGCCAGGCGATTCCCTGTGACGATGTGTGTGGAGGTACGGGACATTTTAAAAGCGGCCCGCTTTCATCCTACTTTCACATCAAACATTAGTCGAAATAATATTGTCTGACATGATAAGTTGTTAACAAGAACATATTCTAAGACTGCACTAGAGTGACCACTTTCATTTTTTCTAACGCTTTACATAAAATATACAGTATTGGAAAATAACCTACACAGGTTCACTAATGTATGGTGTTCTTGATAATACATTGTCATTTATGCCAATTTTAAAAGTTGATTCAAGATGCAATATATGCGCACACCATGGTATTTCAAAATGATATCAGTTCTTTAATTGATAAATATTGTACGTGACGACTACACAAACTTCTCTGTTTAGTGTTGTTTTTATTTGATAGAAATACGCAAAGCAGGAAATTAGTAAATAGTTGTAGAGTGTAGTTGGAGGACAGACATCAGGGCGACATTGAACTTTTGAAAATAGAAGGTCAAGTGGTTAACGATTGGGCTCGAAATTGACAAGTGCGATTCAACGTCATTCTCAGTGGTTAAACGAAAAGGTGAATGCAGGAAGGAAATATCACCAAAACAAAACCTAATACAACCCTTTTAGTTATAACGAAAGTTCATACTTGTTGCTTTTAAAATGCACTTGGAATTTCTGGAAGGCGCTTCACGATGTGTTAATTATCCAGATATCGTGTTCATTGTTTGTAAAAAGCAAATACTGGAACTAGACATGAGTCAGGTTAAAAGGGTTGCTTGTACAGTAAAATTTTCGTGGAGGCACATCCCGTGGCCGTTCCTCTAAAGCAGTATACACAGGGACCTCATCGCATCAAAGCTGGTGTGATGATGGTTATCCCTCTGTGTCCTCCAGTGTTCTGGTGTTCATTCTACCAACAGTGCTGAAAACAATAAATTGACATATGTCCCATTGAACAGAAACATCCTCTTACCGCTTTTTGATGTAAAAGCTAGCAAGGAATGAGGTATCTATGTAGTGTGTTTCATTTTCTCATTGAGGTGATATTATGTAATCGAGCAGAATGATCATGCAACAGATTTTTAGAAGGAAACTTTCATCGTGTACGATGTGGATAAATAATCTTATTAACTATACAGTAATAAGAGTGATTAATGTGTACTGGTATTCAGATAATGAATATGAATTTCCTTGTTCCTGACCAGGAAATGGACACCGAGGGCTCAGCAGTACTTAGCAACTCATCACATCTTCTCATGAATCCCGTAAACCATCTTCTTATTCCATAAAAAAATGTACAATAAATAAGTGACAATGGCCTGTACCTATCGTTTCTTGCTTTTACACTTATGGAACAAAACTAATTGGCACTTATAGGTAACAAACTAATATAAAGAAAATAACACACAATTCAAGTGGGTAATATTCTTGCCACATGAAACATTGTTTGGATCAATACATATGTAGACCTATTGCTGTACCGGTAAACTGTGGCACTATAGCAAAAAAATATAGCCCTGACCTACAATATGATATTTCCTCCTATCTCACTTTTTCGTGGTTACTGTTTCATTTTGTTTAGTCAGTGCGAACGTATAAATGGAACTTGGACCGTTAATGCCACCTTTCTGATCTATGTATCCCATGAACCTTTTTTTTTTTTCCTGTGCACGATATTAACATACTCGATCCACATTGCATTAAAGTTACATACTCAGTCGGTATGTAAGTGCGTACCATATGCAGATAATCGCATGTAACTAGGTCCCTCTCAGAGAAAGAGAAAAACGAGAATGACGTCTTAAAACAGTAGGGGGAAGTCCACATTATATATGGAGAAGAGGCGTCCTCACGAAAGAGCGTAACACAAATCCGAAATTTAGGATAAAATAATTCCTATACAGCTAAAAGCTGGGACGTAGTTTTTCCTGAATACCGTCCAGTTATCTCAAAACTCAAATTGTTGAATATATTTCTGTTTTCCCCAGAGAGGTTATTGGATATCGAACGAAGAAATTGTCGGGCCTTACGTGAATCATATACTGGCAAATGTACAGAGCTGCTTTGCTTACCGCGTAAGACGCCTCCTACTACTGTTCCATTTGATTTGTTTAGTGTCTATGTGTCTATGTAGTTACAGTGACGTCATTCTGGTTTATCTATTTCTATGGTCTATCTAAATATCTGAGACTTGAATCAGCTAGCTTCGACTATTCTCTCCAGCAATGACAAAGGTAAAAAAAAAAACGACGATGTCATCGATAGTAAATAAGCTTCTTTTTTAAATAAAAGAATCTGAAGCAAAAAAATTAAAATGTGAAAATTATAAGATCTAAATAGGAATTGTGCGTGACGACTGTGGAAAAACAGTACCCATGTTTGAAATATAAGGAAGACACCTTTGATTATTTGACACATAACAATAACAGTGTAATACTTCAATTAAGACACTAAATCCAACCTAACAAACATCAAGTTATTACTCCTCACTTCCTCCCTCTTTTTTAACCTCTTCCCCGCTTGGTCTTTTAGCCCCACTTTTATTTCTTTAGTTTCTTCCCTTACTTTACCCTTAACCCACTCTCTCCCTCATCCTTTTCTCATTACTGACCTTTCTCCCCCTCGGCTTTCTCTTCTCTTTTCCTTTTAGTTGACTCATGTCAACATATTACTCTTGTTTAATTGTTACTTTTTAATCTGTTCTGCACATTCCCACCATCTTTTCAACTTTCCCTATGGACACGATTGAGTGTACTTCGTTCATATCAACCAAGTGGTGAAACAATTAAAGATCATGTGACCACGACGTAAGCGGAGAGGGCATGCTTGTTGGAAGCATCCTGTTGTAGAATTCTTTACACACGTCTGACTTGTGAAGGATCGGCCTATAATCCGTTGCCTGTGCATACCTGTAAACATAGGTAAAATTCACCGAATAACGACAACTCAAGAGGTAGTGGCTGTCATGCGTTAGGCCGGATACTCGGTCGAGTGTCTGATTGTGCGCCAATGGCTGTGAACTTCCTCAACAATTCTTTTCTTGACGTATGTCAGAGGTCTCTTTTAGAACCCATAAAGGAAACTGTGACTCTTATCAGAGACCCGTTTGGGATTGTATCTATTTACAAAGTAAGCAACCTCGTTCACCTCAAAAACGGCTGTGAATTTTTAATATAAAACACCTACAATGACAGCGTTTTCATTAGCACAATACTGGTAGTAACCAGATATATTTTAATCTGTACGTATTCAAGGTCTCACATAGTGATACCGTGTTCACAGCCGTACCCTGTTTCCAGAACAACATAGATGTTTCTGCTAGTAGGCATATCTTTCGCACAAAGAAAAAAGAAACGCAATTTCGGTTATTTCCAATTTTGTATATCCGCTTATTCCAATCTACTTTTCATTGCAGTTTCGTTATAAAGCACGTAGACGTCTTTATGAATTAATAACAGCAAACCTAGGCTGTGTCTGATGCAGTTCTTGACGTCACAACTGGATGAAAATTGCTCGGAAGACAAGCATAATAACTCTTCCCTTTATCGTGATAGGTGAGCGGTTTGCACCGGCGACGGCAGTTTCCAGATTGTTATGTGGTACGTTTCACTGCTTATGCTGTGCAATTATCCCGGTGTGTGCTTTTCATCTATAACTTGGAAAGCACTCAAAGACTGCACAACGCCGAGTTAACATCGCTTTGCATTTTCTACTGAGTTCGTGATCTGTCATATCGTGGTAAAGGGAAACACATTTGTTAAGCTAATATCGTTTATGGTCGAAAGGGTGGAATTTCTAAGGCAGTCAGTTACCATGGAGATACAAGCCCGTATTCCCTCTTCACCAGTTCAATGAATATACGGTACACCCACTCTTAAGGAGCAAGTTTAGAAACAAAGGAAAACTCGTTCATGGAACCCCACCTTTCTTTCCTGAGAGGAAATTATTGCCACTTTTGTGTGTTTTGAATAATGATTTGTGATTTTTCTGCCGAAATATTGGGAGAACATGTTTTAGGAAAACCGTTCAAACCATCTCAAGATTGGTTTAAGGGATTATATCTCTAGACGTCTGATAAGGCTTTTGCAGATATCATTTTGACTCATGGCAAGTCCTGGAGAAGATGATGTATATGATGACGAAGACTATCATTCACAGTCTCTCGACTCAGGTCAACAATCTTACTACCTAGGCGATGAAGACGACCATTGCACCAGGAGTAACAGAAGCATTATCATTTTTAATTGCACCCTCGTTGCTTTTGGTTTTTCGTCTGCCATAATTTTAATTGTTATTCTCAGTTTCAAGAGAAATTTAAGATTGATTCATTACACCTTCCTGAACTTCTTGATCGTTTCGTTCATCCTGAGGTTGATACTTAACGGTATCGTCTATACAGAAGAAGCATTTGATCTTTGCTGGCGGATAGGGCGTCCGACCTGTCTGCTGCTAAAAATCGCGGAACCGGTGATCACATACAGCGTGGTCGTCTTCTTGGTCGTGGTGGCATGGGAACAGTGTCATCGATATGCCACATCCAGAGAACGAGGCGAAAGCGCCGTAACCTCAAGGGGTCTTCGTATCTTCATGTTGTACGGCTTGGTGTTTTTGTTGAGCACCCCGGATATAATCAACTCTCTCTCTGAACAGCACAACCCCAGTTACCCCATGGAGTATTGCGACATCAATCAAAATTACCCCTCTCTGACCATGTATCTCGTTCTCTCTAGCAAGGGATGTTTTTTGGAATACATTTTACCCTTGATAGTTCTTTACGCTTTCGTGGCAGCGATCGTCATTCGCATGATAAAGTCAAGGGTCAATATATCTGTACCGCAGACGACCTCGTGGACGAATCATCGTCCACCGAGATATTTTGCCATGTTGTTAGCTACAGTCGTCGCTTATACCATTGGTTATTTCCCAAGGTACGCATATATGCTGATACATATCATTATACGTATATTTTCCATGGATGTGACAGACAGCGTTTTCTTGTATCATTTACATATCGTTGACAGAATTTTTGCATTAATTCCTCCTTCATTTTTCCCTCTTTTTGTCTTTGCGCTATCCCGTCAACATCTCGAAGCAGGCAAGGAGATATTTTATCGAATTAAGGTCCACTTGAGTGGCAGAGGCTGGGGATCTGGGCGTATGATTGAGGCCAACGGAGAAGAGGAAGCATTAAACATTGGAATGGATCAGTTGGGAAACCACTCACAAACTTGAGTATGAAGAAAACTACCATTCCAACTTATCGTGAAATTGAGCTAGCCGCCATTGATCAGTAAGCACAAGTCAGTGCTAAAAGTGATGGAGGCGAACTCTGGAAACAAACCACATACTTAAAGAACAATTCAGAGGAAGATAAAGGCTTTAGACTACCACAAAGAAAACTAAAAGAAAACAAGAAATAATGTGGACCAGCTGAACTATTCAGTGAAGAATTCACCCGATTCCTTTGGATTATTTGAAGGTATTGATCATCGAGTTTTATCTTTCTACAAGGAGTCCAACGCAAATAGGAGTGATATAATGCGCTAACAGTTGCCCGTAACATTTTGTGTTTGCTTGAAACTCGGTCAGGGTGTCTACGCCAAAATATGTTATGTGTTCACATATTTATATTAATCACCAAAATTAATGTTATGTCGCAAGTAGAGGGAATTTCAGCACCAAATGTACAATTTTTCACCTGTCCTTTGTAGGTAAAGGTAATGGCTAGAAAACCAAATTACAACAGTATTCCCATTGTACAAACTGTATATTATAACTGTTTGTGTCAAATCTATTGTTTCCTGGTACCTCCTTGAAACTTGGGGGTAGCTCTCGCATCTTCTTTCAGAATGCTTGCACTTGCTCATTTTGGCCGATTCAAAGGGACACTTTCTTCTGGGGGTTTCTTGCAAAGGTTTCTCATTTTCGTTTGACACTTAATTATTAATAAATACCTCAGTGGTGCATTCAAAACTAGAAAGACTGGTTTCCAAATTCAATATCTGATAAAAAGTACTTCGAAAAAGGTCACATGATTTTTTTTTTTTTTTTACAGTCGTACATAGGCACATCTATCAAGTGGCTATGGTAGATTTTGGTTTGAAGCGAGTGGCGATTTTTTCTCCAAGCAATTTCCTACCTGTCAACTTTTTGTAAAACTCTTTGCAGGTGATACCCACGACTTTGTCCAAAGCTACTGTTTCTATGTTAATGACAATATTGCTTGCCAAAATTCGAAAGGAAAAAGGCATGTGTTTAACAGAACAAAAACAAACATATTTTAAAAACCAATATAGTTGTGCGCCCAGCATGACGAAAGATTGTTCAAAGTAGGGAAGAATGGTGACCTTTTCAGTGAATTGTAGTTATTTATTGGTCAAGAATGTTCATCCATCATATGTACAACGTTTTGAGGAGATGCAACTCTTGTAGAATTTTGGTGATGATGCTCAATGGCCTAACAATTAACAAAGGTATTTTATTTGAATGCCAAGTTGGTTCACTGTGAAACAAGTTCCTTTATTTGTTTTGAGGTTTCTTCCATCAATTCTCAGTTAAAACCCTTTTGATATCTGAACTTGAGCTTGTACCTTACCGGAGTTTCCATGCATGTGCTCGTCTACATGGTTGCCAGTTCTACTAGATGGCAAGCATTTGCATGTTTGACTAAACCTGATTAATACATCTGTCCATCTTGTCATCCTGTGATTTGTAAAATGTTCTGTTAGAAATATGACATTTTCTGGGTTCCACTTGAGTTTACCATGATACTCTCATAAAGTTATAAGTATTAATTATACTACCATACTATAGTTTTCTAATCAGAGAATTGTTTCTGTTTATTTTAGCCAGTTCGAATAACTGCAAGGGGAAGCGAAAAATTCAAAAAATTTACTGTGAAGAATTGATCGGTTATTTATTCAGTGATGTGAATATTTAATAACCACTATGGATAAGTTAATGTTCTCTTTAGCACTGTAGTGTCTAAGAAAACGGATCATGTTCATAGCTGAGCGTGGTCTTCCACACAACCTTTTGCAAAGTAGTTTCGAAGTACAGTCAATGATTGGAAAAGGGTTTGTAAAGTGACGTCTGAATTCCAATTCGTATCCACCACTTGAATACTGTACTGACATTCTAACAACTTTTGTAAGAACTTTTGTCACTTAGTTTGTTATTCACTGCAACAGTCTCTACTGTATGCACACTTTTTAACAATTTCATCTAACTGCATGAATATTGTGATCAGACATGGCGGACGCATATGATGTTGACAGACGTAGTAACATTCTTGTAAAAATTACTCGAAGCGGAAAACAATCCTTGCTGACTCATACTATACGTTTGTTTTACACACCAGGTCTGCAAAAAGTTCTGCCACAGAGTATTACAGTCGTTCAGGCATTTTCTGGTTCAACTGTTAACGAACTTCAATTTTCACCCCACGCATTCATGATTTATTTTAAGGGTTTTCATTGAGTACAAAACAAAGCAAACTCAAGTGAAGCATGTATTTAAGCCAGGAAAATGAAACCAATTGAAAGGGATTGTTAGTAATGAAATAACATACCCTTAATGCAGACTAATGAAGTAAAGAAAAAACCTAGAGCAACGTATTTATTCGCACTCATAAATGAAAGTAATATGAAGTGTACTACATTTTTTGAGAGAGAAAGCTAATTGATGGTCACGAATACACTCGTTTTGTGGTTTCCACCTACTTTATACCTTACGCATATTGAAATGCAAACTACGAGTTGCTTGTCATATAAATGCCTCATATCAGCGTCATTTGCGTAATGATATCTACATAATATTCAGTTTGGTTTATAGTTTCAATATACAGGCTACTCTGTGGGTTTACTCTGGCATTTTATGTGTTGCAACTAGTAAAAAGGATGCAATCTGATGCATCTTGCTACGATAATTTATCAGATGAAGAATGTATGACGTATTATAGACTTGTCGGCAGCAGCAAACTCGTGCCAACAAGGGGGTTAACGTTGGAAGCCCGGAATAAACTTTCGACGTGCTCACGATTTGGTTGAAAACTCTTACATACCGAAGAATCGTACATGCATGGTAATTTTGATCTGAGATTGAGTTTATCACTGATAGAGACAAAGCCCTCCAGTGGTACTTCTTTGACATAAAAGTTGGTGGAGATGTTTTGTAATACGTTACACCAGGGATAAATGCAATGAGAGGTTTTCGAAATTTTCACTGGAAGAACTTCGTTAATAAGTCAGTTTTTTATAGCATAGTCACAAATGGAATGGCATATTCTAAAAAGTAGACGAACTTATCATGTTATACTACGCAAATGTTAAAACAGTTACGAGGAAAAAAGGGTGACTTCAAATGAAAAAAAAAGTCTTAACGTTGTTCATATACACGAAAAGGAAAGAGAAAATTTAGGGCGTAGATGTTTGCTTATATCATAAGCTTTATCTCCGTTCGTTCCCTACGTTACACGTAAACAAGGAAATTTGAGACAAGAAAAATTGTTTCATAAATTGGAGCATTGTTTACCAGAATGTTTAGGAGTTGTAACAGCACCCCTAGATGAATATCTATGTCAATGTATATCGTGTACAATGTAAATAAATATATTGCTTTGTTATGATTTTATATTGAAGTATAACGTATACCCAAACAACAATTCTCAGCAAATACAATCATTATGTAATAAATGTGATATGGATATGCTTCTTCATCACTAAGCAGACAAGAAGCGGTCCCATGTTGGGTAAGGTATGTGTAACGGATATGCTTCTTGATCCCTGGGCAGATCAGAAGCGGTTCTATGTTGCATGAGGTATGTGTCACATATATGCTTCTCATCACTGAGCAGACAAGAAGCGGTCCTATGTTGCGTAAGGTATGTGGCACAGATATGCTTCTTCATCACTGAGCAGAAAAGAAACTTTCGTTGCGTAAGGTACATGATTGCACTGCTTTGCATGCATCGTTACAATAAATGCTGCACCTCGCATAAGTAAAGTCTCACCTTTTTACTTTTGGTTGACATAATTTTTGCTTTCGTCTTGAATTTGTAAGCCATTCCTTCATTTGAATTATCCCATGGTTCCTCTTTGAACGGTCGGATTTGAACTGTTACAGCCCAGCACTGAAAATTACCAGCTACAGTAACAATAAGAAGAATTGTAATTGCTCAACATGAAAGAACATACACTGGATCAGAACTGACGTTCCTCGCGGTACGTTAAGACTGTTGGCATAGCAAATTGGATAAATTGAGCGTAACCTTTTGAAAACAATTTTAAAACTGACACACAAGGTGAGGTACCGTAACTATGGCCTAGCATTTGTGTTTGGCTAGTGTATTTAGTGCTAGGAACTGAAATAAACATTTTCA
This sequence comes from Stichopus chloronotus, assembly GCA_021234535.1. Lineage (NCBI taxonomy): Eukaryota > Metazoa > Echinodermata > Holothuroidea > Aspidochirotida > Stichopodidae > Stichopus > Stichopus chloronotus. Next base: position 3,527,224 of record CM037840.1, read on the forward strand.
TCACGAATTCCCCTACACTGTCCACGACCCTGTCACATTTACCCCGCCTCATGAAATGTCTGTTGCATTGATCGTGTTGTCTTTAAATGCCAAGTTGCACTAAATAATATTCAGAAATATCACTTCACGACGTGAACTTAGCGACAAGAATATAAATGAGTCTGCACCTCGTGCATAGCATGTGGGCCCTTTTCTCTAGCTTAATTTTGGACCTGTTTATACGACTGGAGTTTAACTCTTTTGTATTATTGGAGGAATATTCCGACCTAGATGAATATCTCACAGACACGGAGTATGAAATATATCAGTGACCGTTGATTCTAGCTTGCGCTATTTGGTTGCTTTTCTTTTCTCTTCCTTTGTTTTTGTTGATTGTTGATTTGTTTCTTTGTTTTTATTTTCGTTTTCTTTTTGCTCTTTTTTTTCTTTTCTAGTCTTTTTCCATTCTTCATTTTCTTCTTTTCGTTCTGTTCTTTCTATTCTTTTGTATTATTGTTTTGTTTAGTTTTATGTACTTTCTTTACATTTTTTTTCTTTTCGTCGCTTTTGTTGTTTGTGTTGTCTGAACGTCAACATTAATATGGAATTTCATTCGAATTTTAAAGGACTGTTTGGATTTGACTTGTCAAGTTACAACTGTCTTGGAGATGTTACCTGCAGTGAGGTGTAGAGAGGCGGGGTATAAAGAAAGGGAATACGACAACGGCTCTCCATTTCAATAGGTGCTGCCATATGGTAGGAGCGGTATATTTGTATTAAATTTACGTAACATGTCGCCCTTACGGATATCCAACAGGTAATTTGTTGACTCCATATATGTCATAAGCCTACATGGAAATCATATCGTCGGTCCTTTAAATTTGTTTCAGTTATATTTGAATACCGTAAATCAGTCATCATTGTCACCTCCTAACGTTGCATATACGTGTTGTAATCATCTTATCATTTTGGAGTGAATCTCGTCAGGTGATACTGCACTCCTTGACTACTTTGTTAATTAAATCACAATTTAGAGTGACGCCGATTAATACGGAAAGAGCACTCGACATTCATGGCATGGAAACCCGGTGTCTTATTAAACTTTTTTTCATAAATACTCCTGATAGTCTCAAGAGAACGTGGGTGATGGTTTCTGTCATGAAAAGACAAAAAGAAGAGGAAAAAGAGGGGAAATAGACAAATAAAAAAAAACAGATATAGAAAAACAACATTAATGCGTCTGGATACTCGAAATAATCTAGTCAGCTGTCTTAAAATTCTACCCCAGGGAGAGCTGAATATAACTTTTAAAGTACGTTAGTACAATCCATATTTGTTTTTGTTGATAAAATCGTGCTTTAAGTCGTAAACCTACTTCAGAGATGTGATTGGTTTGGTTCCTTCTTCAAAGGAAGAATCATGGGTGCGATATGTTACATATAATTAGTCTACTCCTACTTCTCCATCCTCTCAACCTCGCCACATTTAGTAAACTACTTGCACAAACATTGATTTGTCCACAAGCCAAATCAAGACAAACTGTGTCTGTGACAAAATGTGTCTTAAAACGTGTTGTAGTAACGCTGACTACTGCGGAATCCTAGAATCTCTGTTGTATTATAAGGCAGATGTTTTTCTTGTCATCAAAAAGTCCCCGACAACACCTTTCCCGCGCATTTTACATATCAACTCCGAAACCAGGCATAAGACGTCATAACACAGTAGCCAATGATCGGTTCAAAGTTATGGAGAGATGTGTGGATAACACACAGCCATGTTATTCGAGTGTCACTGTTCTTCCAAACTGTGGAAACTCCAAACTTATTTCCATACGAAAAATTCTGATCGACTTCACAACACCGACCGTTGTAGATTGATACCATTACGGTTAAGCTATGCACTACAACGTGGCTCCATGTAAATACCTTGTAAAGGTCAGCATTCCTGAAAGGTCAAAAGTTTGCACTATTTGAATATAACTGCCAGAGGAACTATTGACGGTGAAAAATAGCATTGTTCGCTTTCGAATTAAGAAGGGTCTTTCAACCACCTGTCGTCTAGAGTATCCCTCATACAAACATTGCTAAGGATATGAGCCATGAATTTCCCACGCAACTATGTTACATTATGTAAACTGGAAATTCTTGCGCGACATATATATGATAGACAAAAAAATATATATATATATATATATATATATATATATATATATATATATATATATATATATATATATATATATATATATATATATATATATATATATATATATATATATATAATAAAAAACTACCTGACGTGGCTCTAGGTCTTTATGTGTTTAAATTTATGAAACGTTCAGTATACTACTAAGAGAATCGACCACCACTTATGCTAGTCTATTCTGTAATGAGATGCTAGACCCAGGTTAAGATTATGTAAGCAATAACGCTCAGTCTTGGAGGAGAAGCGATTCCATGATCCATATGGCCCTAGCCTCTCACTTCGTCGGGTGGTTGGTCAAAATATCGCGGATATGATTCCATATATAGAAGGGCTACATGCTAAAAGCTTTCATAGAATATGCCACTGTTACTGTTGCGCAAGCTTAATTTGAATATGCATAAAACTGTGATAGCGTCTACTGCGAGTAATGGCTATTTTTTTTTTTTTTTGGGGGGGGGGGATTTTTCCTACAGCCATCACGATGAAACTTTGTCTGTTTGTTGAAATCTTATTAAGATATTAACATCAAATATTCAAATTTCAATTTCGACGAAAGCAAACGTTATAATATTAAGGAAGACTTCCAAATATTGACCTAGTTTCCTGCGGTTATACTTTCTCTTTATGGTAACCCTTGTTTGATGTTTCGTCTGTCTCACTTTAATGAGATCTTACGATGCAGGGAGATGTGAAAATGATTGATTGTACAACATTTCGTTACGCTGTGGTTGGTCACGATCCAGCTGGATTTTACACGTCACAATTTGATGCCGGCATAATCAGCAACATTTACTAATCGTTGTCAGTGGTTATCACGATCATCTAAATCAATTCATATATTAATGCAAATAAATTATATCAGTCGTTACTTTCGTTTGATCATTATGGCGGTATTCGAGTAGACAAATCACGTTTTTCGTATGTATAGGTTTTATCAAGAGCTATGCAGATCCTCGTTCCAGAAACATAATAAATGACAATTAAGCATCACCAATTATTTTTGATGGTAGAATGTCCAAAGCAGATATACTTCCAGCAGTTCGTGGATGATTGGGAAGTGATGTAGCATCTCTAGAGATCAGATTCATATATACACATTCAGAACAAATGGCCTTGCAATTTGAAATATATTTTTAATAACACAATAAAAAAAAGTTGGGGAGACCTGAGTTCAGGCCACCTTAAAAATTAAACAAAGTCGACAAAAAAAAGAAAGAACAACAACATTTAAACAGAAAGCATAGCAAAGGGATAAGCAAAATGAAAATAAAAAAAAAAGAAGATTAAAGTGAAGAAAAGAAAGATGGGTAGCTTTCACTCATTATTTCACATCATTTCAATGGGTAAAACAATAATACCTATTAAAATGTTGTGGTGGAACCTGAAATTCTTAAATGTCTTAAATATGCATCATCTGACATTTGTTTTGCCACCCGTTTGGCACAGAGGCTACAGTAAGTACTGTAGGGAAAAAATATATATAGATATTGACCTATTTCGAATTACCGATTGTGACCGGCAGAGTAAGATCCTTTTGTAAGTATTCAATCGTTTTTTTAGTCATAAAATGACACTTCCGGCGCCATCTGACATCACGGATTGTGACAGGCATATCACTATCATGCCATGATCTGTTTTCAAACCTTTGATAATTGTACAGCAATGAGTCAGCTCTTAATTATCATCCTTCATTTTTTTCCTTTTTTTTCTTCCATGTTTTGAGCCATTCACAAGAGTGAGTAATAAGGAAAAATAAATTGTTGTCATGCATGTCTTTTAGAAGTAGGAATTTCCTGTACCCGACTGCTTAAGTTCTAATTAGAAATCGCAATGTATGTCTGGTCGCATGACTCTGTTTTCGTCAATTTGAACAAAGTTTTCTAGCTCTACTTCAGCCTATATAGTTCCTGAGATGTGTTTTCTTGGCATGCTAAAAGCACTGGAGAAGTTTCAACTTGTCAAATGTCATGTTTTTTTTTTCTTACGTTGATTTTGATGGATTCGAACTTAATCTCACCAAGGGCGCACCAAAGTCGGTCAAAAAGTGTTTAAGTGTCATTTCAATCCCCTAGCCTACTGCAGTTTATTTCAAATAAATCTGCACAGATACAGATGGGGACGGAAACTATACACTTCATTATTCGCTGGGAGAAGTTCTTAATCCCATTTAATAACCGCGAGATGGAGAATGCATTATTAAAAGTGTTGAAATAGATTAGAATTTAATCAAACCTTGTAAAATCCCTGCGAAGAGCTGTTAATCATTCAAGTACATGAAGTATCCGTAAAAGAATCATTAGTCTCGTTAATACGTTGATTCTTCAAATGCATATCCCAGACGTAAGTCATATTCAATGGAAGGAGAAATAAAAGAAAAAAAAAAAATGTGACACTGTGCATTGCAAATGAGGTTCATCCTTAAGGGAAGGCATATTCACCAGAGCTACATTTCCAGATTTCCATAAAATAGCCTGTTCCCATGGTAACGCTTTTAAGGAGTGTCTCCGTTATTCATTGTAATATGCCGCTCACTTCCTGTCATGTTTGCAAAATGTCATCAGGCGTGACAAGTCAATGTTTTTAACTAAAATGATTAGTTTTCCTGCAGATTTTTAATGCCTGAGAGACGACCTATATACAAAAGATCAACAAGATGCCCCAGACTTGATAAATGAGAGATAACGATATGTAATGGACGTATCTTCCATAGTTTGTGTTCAATGTTCATGTTCATGTTATGGACATTTCAGTATTCGGTAGACATTTTGTTGTTTGTGATGAGAACAAAAGGGAGGATTTATCCCACTTTTATTCCCTGGTGAGTTCCCTTATCATTCTCTTTCAATGTTTTTTTTTTTTTTTTTAATAGGCTGTTCTGTGTGTGGCAAAATGAAGAGAATACACACTATCCTTATCAAGTAAACCAATGAGAGAAGCATTCTCCCACCTCGTGGTTATATTCCCAATCTTTATGACTCAGCCATGCAGTGAGAACTGTCAAGTTGCTGTGTGTATGTGAATGGAAATCCGCGTGTACAGTACAGTGTTTGGCAACATTCATGCATCAACTCAAACCGTTTATTTTAAAATCATGGTAGACATCGCTTACTTTATTATTACCACATTTACTTTATTAAGGCCCGGCTGGTGATTTATTCACGAGCAAATAAAAAACGTTCACTTTAAAGGGATAAAGGTAAAAATATGATTTTTACCTTGACGTCACAAAACGCGTAGCTGTAAACAGACAACATGTGCTGTCTGAATAAGCATAGACAAACCCATGTCTGCTCGAGACTCCTGTCCAGCGATTATTCATTCTTAACCATTTAGATATTTCCTCCAGTTTCATGCAGGTCAATAGACAATAGGTGATATCACAAATCTTTTACGAATTAAGTCAGCATTAGTATTGGCAACTAAAAAGTAATTCTTTCACATGGACGAAAATAATTTTCTCCATAATTTTACAATCAACAACAAATCCAGCCAGTCTGCTGGTTTTGTTTTCAAACTATCTTACATTATGTACGTATATAACATCAACAATCTAACACGTGCTCGCCATGGGTTTACAAGAAGAAACTCTAATCACTTGTAGATAAACGCATTTGCACAAATCTCAAAGGGATGCGTCAAGGGACAAAGAGTCGTTCGTGTCAGAAATGGCACTAACTTGGTGCAGTGGTACGGAAAGGAATCACACCCTTTGGATATAATATCGGGGGATGACATTAATAATTAACGATGCGTGGATCTCCTTCTCCGAGAAAGCTTAATGGCATATCAGTACAGCTGTAGTGACGTCATGGAGCCAATTGAGATATACTACCGTGAAAAGAGAACATGATTACAACAGACAACATGGATTGACCTCGAATGTATGGCTAACATTAAATATTACTTCCATAAACGGCTAACAGATGCATGAGATATTTTTAAGGTTTCTCTAAAGCATGCGAAGGTATTTTGAAAATGTGGACGTCACAAGCACAGCAGCTTAGGTTGTAAAGGGCTGTACCTAAGGTCACCAAAGCCACCTATATTTACGCCCAGGGCCTCGTGAATGATGGCCCTGGTACTAGCGCTGCAGGACAAACACAAGTCCAAGCGGAACCAGGTTCAGTAGGAAATGTGATTGAATTCTATGCAAATAAGCACAAAGTCTTGAAAAATATATCCGCAATGACTTTTAATTGCTTAGTTTCTTGTTTAAGCCCTACGCATATCAAAAGGTTATAGCAATGCTTTCGTTCTACAGATATACATATTCGCACCCCAATCTTAAATCAACCCATACTGACAATCTGAGATACAGACAAAAATGTTTGAAAACTTTAACCCAAACTTGGACAAACAAAATCGTTCCTTCACCATTTTCTTTTCGGTTTCTCATAACATTAACGATCGCATGCATAGAGTGGGACCGATATAGTCTGATGACATTCGGTGAGGGGACCTTGAACAAGACTGATAGAAGTGATCGAAATGTAACTTAGTAAAGTGAAATTACATCTTGATAATACTTTCTTTTCCTATAGGAAATTGGCTTAATGAAGTTTTGATTTTTGTGACATCACCATTAACAACGATAAACAAGAATAAAAAACAAGACAGAAAAAAAAATAAGAGCAATTGTATTATCATAAAAGTTCAACGTGTAGAAACTGTTTAAACATAGTCATATATTTCAATTTTCAATATTTTCAATTCTTTTTTGGTCGGCAGTTCTCCGAGAGTTAAAGTTGGCTCTAGTTTCTCTGGCTATATCGATATTGAGTATGGTGTTCCTCAGGGGTCTGTCCTTGCCCCGTTCTGTTTAATATATATATTCGTTCTTTATACACGAAAATTGAAAACCTTGGTTTTAAGATTGAAGGGTATGCTGATGACCATCAGGTGTATAAGTCCTTCTCTCCTTCCTTCCAATCACGTGTCTTGAATCATGACATTCAACAGTGTTTTTCCGTTTTAACTTCTTGGATGAATTCTCACTTTCTGTGTTTAAACCCTAGTAAAACCGATATTATTCTTGTTGGCCGTGACAGTGTTTTGGGTGACATCAGTATTGGTGGCACCTTTATAAACAACAATGATTGTGTAAGGTTTGCCAACTCCGTAAAAAGTCTTGGTGTTGCCTAGATAATAAGCTTATGTTTGTCAAATAAATCTCTGCTACTGCTTCCTTCTGCTTTTCTGTCCTTCGTAAACTTTCTAAGCTCAAACCGTATTTAAATTCTGATCAGCTTAAGACTCTTGATATGGCATCAGTTCTCTCTAAGATCGATTATTGTGATTGCTTGTATTACGGTATTAATCAGAGTTTCTTGAATAAACTACAGATTGTTCAAAATTGTGCTAATAGGTTAATGTATGGTAGAAAAAATCGAGAACATGTTTCTGACCTCTTTGTTCAGCTGCACTGGTTGCGTGTTCGCGAAAGCATCTTTTTCAAAGTAATTTTAATGGTTTTCAAATGCCTCCATGGCTTATCTCCGGTCTACGTATCCGATCTCTTCACCACCTCTGCTCTTTCTATTGCAATTGTCATTACCAAATAATACTTCTACCCTCTGTGACAGATCACTTGTAATTTGTGGTCCTAATGGTTTCTAATGCGAATAATTTTGTAATGAAACTCAATGCTAAGTAAGTGCCTTTTGTATACATTTGATGTTCTTTCCATTTTGTTTTCTATTATTTTAAATTGTTTTCTACTATTTAACATTGGTTATTTTGTTTTCAGTACGACCGTGTATGCCTTGTAGTCAAGGTAGAGGCTGTACATAAACCTTTCATTCATTCATCCATTCATTCATCCATTCATTCATATCTAAGTCATATCTTCGTGTCGAAATGAAAACTGTCCATTTTCCATAATCCAGTATCACGGTTTTGAAATGCTCAATTCTCCTCGCGGTCTCCAACATTTAAAAGGAAGCCTTAAACTACTCTTTCGATTAAGCTATTCCTAATTACGTATTTATATTAAACACGAATGCAATAAATATTAAGTAAACGTGACTGATACGTCATTATGTCATCATGCTTTAACATCGGAACCCCCTACTGTCCATGATTGCTCCTGCGCTAGATTATTGTGGAACTGTCTATGTCATCATGGTATTGTCAGAGAAAGGTATTGCAGAGGTATAATCCTTGTTCCTCTCAAGGCATCTTTTCAAATGACGATCAGCAAAGGCAAAGATGCTGGACGGCAATGTTCACAGCTACAACTTGGGTAATGTTCAATGGGAATGAACACAGTGTGACGTAAATGGCCTTTACAATCCTCCTTAGAGAAAGCTGCTGATAAATCTTCAGTGAAATGTAATTATCGCTTAGTTAAAGGTTAATTAAGACTTTGTGTAGAGCGAAATCAGTAAACCGTTGTGAAGTACATACCGGACATCTGTGCATGGGTTTCATGAAAATGTTATGGTTATTATTCAAAAATACTTTTTGTAATAGTGTTCAAACTTACTCCAAGTGCCATGATTAATTTATATACTATTTTGAAAAAGAAACGAGCCCTTGGATTTTCCGAAGAGGAAAAGGCCAGCGAAACAGAAATTACTCCTGTGTAGCGTCTTATTTTGTAGTACCTTGATATGTGGGTTATGGAGTCCGGTTGCAAAACAACTGAGTTATGGAACGCCATTAGTACCATTTTATGTGACCACAATTGTGTATCTGATGACATGCAAAAGGTATTTGATGTTATGCACCCCTCAGCCGAAGTGAATTTATTTCAAAGGTCTTTGGTTGCCGAGCATAGTGAAAAAAGTTGTCGTATATCCTAGGAGTAGGAGAGGTAGGTTAGGCCTAGGTCTATAAAAAATAACTATACAGTCAAACACTAAATTGACAAAAAGTTTAAAAGTCTACCTCGATTCCTCTTGCCTAAACAGTGAAACTAAATATGTACAGAAGCTATCCTTAGGTCCACAGGTATTCCTACTGTTAAGTGTAATCTATTACATACCCCTATACATAGGGGTATGTAATAGTTCATGTGTAACACTGGGACGGTCTGTGATTAGTCCTAAAGTATTTTGACACGTATAGCCTAGGCCTCTAACGACACCAATCACCAGCATGATACTGCCGTTTACCAGTGCCATCTGTAGGTATCAGCTGGCCTAGTTACGTCAAAGGGAAAACGAGTCGAGGTCAGTATGCGCCAGGCGTAGTCAAGTCTGTATCTACAAGTACACCGTAGGTCTACACTAGAAAGTAGAATGACGCATCCTCAGCTACAGTATGACTGAAACTGTATTGGGGATATTTCAGACAACATATTACACCTATTTTATTGGAAGCAAAGTTACATAGTTCCTTACATCTGGAATTACTATATTTGCTAACATACTGTATGCAGGCTTGCAGTTGGAAGCCACTGGGGACCAACTCACGTTTGAAGGACAAATACTTCTCCTAGTCAGTGACTTATTACGTAACCGCTACCGCTACTGCGATGAAAACACATTTCTTTTCTCAGCCACACACCAACAAGTGGCACGAGTTTTGCATGTTATTGGATAAAGAATACCAAGATAGTGTCTGATGGATCATTTGCACCTGATTATGTGGTTCAATTTTTTCAGTTTGGTGCAGAATTCGTCAAAATACTTACTTTCAGATGAATAATCCTAAAAAAAATGCTTAAGGGTTGCTGTTCCCTAAGTGTGCGTTCTCCCTACAACATATCTCCTACAACACGTTTGTTTTGTCGAGCGGAAGCGTTGCTGCAGCATTTAAGTTGTACACAGTGCTAGTGTTTGTGCAGTGCAATTGGGTCTAGACTGTATGTTGTGTAACGTTGTTGAAGTCGAGAAGTTTGTAACCCACTTACGTTACACAAACTTAAGGCGTAGTGTAACTTTGGGTGTTAATTGTATAGTTTGATGTTAAGGTTGAACTTATGAAGTTAACCCCATAAAATATAAGTAATAAGGTATAAAAATATAAAATCAGTATGTCTGAAAAGCCTGTAATTGATATCTCATGTTTAATGGGGTGCAAGAACCTACATTCATTTGAAAATTCACTTTAATGGTACAGCCCGAATTGAATGATATTGGCAATACTGCAGAGGGGAGGAAGTTTGTTTGCAAGAAGAACACATATAACAAAAGAAGAACGTAATATTTTGTTACATTGCTTCTTACCCAGCCATTTTTTTTTTTCGTTTGAAAGTGCAATTCAAAGTTAATCACCGTTAGATTTCGGTCGTATCTGGACATATTTTACTGTAAATTTCACTTTTGCATGTTATCTTGCAAAAAAGAGGCCAGTCAGCCAGTGGAGAGAGGTATTGGATTTCTTTCGAATGATGCGGTTGCCTTGATAAGTGACTGAGGCAACAAAACCTGAATGGCTGTGCGATTAGGGCGTTTTTTCACATGGCAAAAATAGCAGCACATCCTGCCTTAAAACGTTTCAAACGTTTACCTATGTTGACCTCAAATGACATTTGATCTCCATGAGCAAAGGTAGGAATCACCTATTCACTTTGGACAACCTGTACACCAAGGTTGAAGTTCCAGCAACATCACCAGCAAAAGGTACTGGGTGTAGAATATTTTTAAACTATGATCTCAAGGAACCTTTGGACTCCTAAAACATGACAGAGATCACTTATCCAAAGCAAATTGATGTTAAGAGTTTGAAATTCCAGCAACTTTCAAGGGGAGAGATCTATAGCCCATGGAGTCGTCTCATTACATTGTTGCATTATAGTGACAACAATAGTGCAGCTACTGTCTTAGAACATTTTCAAAGGGCGTTCACAGAGTATGGATTACCACAAAGAGTCCGCACAGACAAACGTGGAGAGAATGTGGAGGTTTGCCAGTTCATGTTGGAGAACAGAGGCCATAACACCGGCAGTTGTATAACTGGACTAAGTGCTTATGACCAACCCAAGGAGAGCCTATGGAAAGATGTATTCACTGTATGTATCGTGCTGCATGATGACATGTTACTTTGGTTTGGTGCTCCGTCATAGACTAGGTATGATGTTTTCGATTTCTTGTGTTGGCAAAGGAATCTATGTAGCCAAGCTGGTGTTTGTGACACACCATGTGTTTAAACGTACAGTATGACATGAATATGATCAACGCTTCCTAACTACGCCAAACATCATAGCCCTCAAATTGTGTCTTATGTAATGGATGTGTGGATGTATGTGTGGAAACAGGAGTATCGGAATACAAAGGTGCCGGAACATAGGGGTGTCGGAGTATAGGGCTGTAACCCTTAAAACGTGGTGGACGAAATTTGTGGTGTTAGATATTAGGTACACGAACATGACATTATTTTCAATGTTACCTGGCATTTCGCTTTTTTTTTTTGTTTTTTTTTTTGCAAAGGGTACGGCTTCTTGCTTCATTGTGTGAAAGACTAGTTTACAGAAAATTAAGAATTTTTATGCATGCTGTGGGAAATGGAATTTTGATTTCATAAATTCATTTGCTTTCGTTTCATGCTATGGATATTTGTCCATCGACCTCCTCCAGTAAATCATTGAACTACTGCTTGATGAATGAGACAACTGAGCTATAAGATACATTGCAGATGGTCATATCAGACCACAAATCTGGCTGTACTGGTTTACACGCTTGCGCTTCAGGGGTGGTCTGTGCATTTATCCAAATGAGTTTCAATTAGTAAGATGGGCGAGACACAATGGAAGAAAGTAGAGGTCAGTTGGTGTTCATACCGGTGGTAACTACACTCTAGCAATCCCCTTCTGGGCGTGCTGTCAACATTGGGTTGTGTATTTTAAAGAGGCATAGGTCGTAGTAAGCCTTACTGTAATAGGCATAATCCTTTCCTTGTGGCCTTAAATGTAAGATTCGTGCTTTGTAAAAGAACTTGATAAAAGTTTGTTGCATTACCAGTTGGAACGAACATATATGTTAGGCCACATCAAATAGTAAAATATTTTGTGGTTGAAACCTCTATTGCTTCATATTGAGGACTCCAACATATTCATTTCATTACATCAGTCGAAATGTCCAACTTGATATTTAAGAGAGACCAACATATCATTTTATAATGTGTTTTCTCAGTACGTAGAACCATTTGTGCCCTGAGGCTCTTTCAAAATGTCGCAATTTGACCTGGTCATACATCGACACAAATTTTGTAGGCATGTGTCATCAAGTGCTCACTGCTTGACTTAACTAGCATTTCAAGTTCCCTACCTCTTCTTGGTGACCACATTACTTTGTTATTGTTAATTATATGAGTTTGGTTGTATTGGATCTAGATAAAACAGAAAACGTAGCAGGCTACTGGACATGGTTACTTGATAACTTGATTTGCGATAAATTTACATCAAGAAGAAAAATTTCTTTTAGTTTTGATGGAGGTATTTTATTTAGGTCACTAAAAGGCAGAAATTGGACAACTTGTGTTTCAAGTGCCTAGATGGAGGTGTAACTTGTTGTAATTAGCTTATAATGCCCTCTAGAATCTGTTAGATCATTTCAGATTGTTTCCAATGTCGGTCAGTAATGCCAAAGGTCAGAGTTAGATTGGAGTCATCATAGATCAATTGCTGAGAACACTTTACGCATGTTATCTCTAGAAAGGAAATGTGGATACCTTTCAAACATGAATGTGGATGTGCAATACTGAAAAGATTAATGAGAGGAAAATCGCAGGGAAAGAGTAATTTTACAAATTTAAAGATGTCACATGACTGCATCATCATTCTCAGTCTCCTTATGGTATGTAGGGTTGTTATGCGGGGCAAGTTATATGTAGCCAGGATTAATTCACTAGGTATTTAAACTTTCTCTATTGGCACAGAATTGTGAAAACCCAATGATATGAGCGCTTCTACAGAATGGAGCATTGGGGCATTCTTGATGCCAATGACGAGTTCCATCGGTTCTGTCTACACTTTCTGTTTAGACCAGCGATAAAAGAGAGACTAGATGAGTTTAGGGGTTGCCACGGATATGCAGTCGATGAACTAGAGACCGAGAGTTTTGAAATTAGCTTGCAGAGTACTTAGTGTTCGTGTAGTTCATTCGAGTCTCGGATGTAGGCCCATTTGTTTAGTATCTGTGATGTGATGTGATCAAAGTGCAAAATCTGTTTCTTCTCTTGGAAGGAGGAGGTACATGCACACGGTGTTGATGGCATACACGAAGAAGAAGATGGAAATGACACCACCTCTCTCAGCTGATGATCCACAAGAGAATTTTCCAGTATAAGCAACAACTTTCAGAGCATGAAAGAAATGACAGTATACTATCATTCAGTTGTATTTTTATCGACGAAACTACAAGGATATGCTAATGTATCGAGAAAAATATCGTATTTTGTTCAATAACTTGTAAATTTGTAAAGTACAAAATGGCAAGATTAACTAATAGATGATCAGTGAAACAAAGCATACATGTAAGCACGGTGATATCCATGGACTATGAGTATAAAGTCTACAGAGTTGGAGATACTATGTCTACAAGACTGGGCCTCACTTACTCATGCTCATCCACAATGATAAAAAGACTAAGATCATCGAAGAAAAAAGAGAACTTATTGATGTAATGAGCCTGTAAAAAAAAGAAGAAAATGAAACATATGTTAAAGAAAAATACAAATGGTTAACCTCTCAATGCCTCTTGAGCAAAACAATTTGGGGTTGTAAAAAGTACGTACCAAACCTCCTTATTGTTTATCAAACCCAGGAGAGCATGCAATTGCTTCACTGGACAAATCTTGAAAGGCCTTGGCGTCAGTGATCCTTCTAGGAAGGTGCAACTCCAGACAGAGTGCTGGGGAAGGTGGAAAGACTGGAAAAGTGGAAGAGTGAAAAAGTTGGTGTCAATTTTCTTCTGAAAACCAAATGGTGGTACTCGATCTGTCTGCCCCTGTACAGAAGGGAAGCACATGGTGTAACCCAACGGTGAACGTCCTCTTCTCCACAGCCAGTATGCATTCATTGTCTTCAATGAAAAGTGCAAACAAGGTTGTTCACTTCTTAGTTTCATGGAGTTATTTCCTCTTGAGTTTTCCAAGACCACATTTAATAACGTGCTTTGAGACCCAATCTGCTTGAGATAATATTCACAAGTAACGAAAGAACGCAGAAATCACATGAAAAAAATGTATTCATGCTCAATACATGATGGACTGATTTTGGGAAAATAGACGGGAAGCCTTCTTCACTAATCAATTTCTCAATTATACATTTTACCCATTGGCATGACAGATAACATTCGCTGTCATCATGATATGAAATACATCACAAGAAAAGTATGCATTTTATGTTTATACCAAGTTATTGTACGCTATCTAAGTGCTAGAGGGCACTCTGACGTGATGACAATCACATTATGGTTTCTTATATGAAGATGCTTTAACTTTAAACCCAGCCTCAAATAACGTCTGAATTTGCAATTTTTTTCTATGAATCAGGGTCATGTGCAAACCTACATATCGTGTATCAGTTATCGCCGGGAGGGGGGGGGGGATGAGTGATCAGTTGAGATCAACCAGGTGCCGATGATTTTCATGGAAGAATTACTCCAACTCAGTTTGCTAAACTCACAGTTCAGTAGTTTTGTGCACTTTATATGGGGAAGATACAACTTGCATACCTGTCCATCTGTGCATAAATTGAGTCTGCACTTTTACGTACATCATAAGTTTTCACTAAAATGTCAACAGCTTTGAAACATTTTTGGTTTGTCCTAACAAGACCTATTTACACATCACAAAAGATCACAAAAAGGTCACAAACGTCAAATTAGGTTATCCTATGCAATTTACATAGGTAAATAAAGTTTCCCGTTACAACATCCTTTGAATGGTTTTTGTTGGAGAAATATATTAAAACATCTCTTCCTGACCTTTTGACCCTTTCACATCCAACCTCTGATAATTTCTTATCATAAATAAATGTCACCGTTTGCACATCTACTTGATGTCATACACATACACACCAACATCCAATTAAGGGAGATATCTCCGCAACTGAATGTTGCTGCAACTTTTGACTTCAGGCCGCTAACACTCTTTTTTATTCATTAGTCGACCCTCTCAAGGGTCGTTCTCTCTCACTTTCAGTAATAGTTTTGCCGCACCGCATCTCCCTTTCTGCACAAGCTTTTTACCAAAATATGAGTAAATGGATGAATTGTGACTTGTAAAACTGAATGTAAGTCAGTCCCATATACGCCATATTTGCGAGCCTTCGAGCAAGTGAATGATCTTGAATTTTCTGTTTTATGCTTCGAGTTGTCACCAAAATCAGTTTTTTAGATATTCTTATAATTATGTACTTACATGTACGTATCATTTAGATGTATTGAACGTATACTGTACGAATCATTTCTTCCGATTTGGGGGCTATTTGGTAGATCAGCTCAAATGGGTTAAAATTGTGTTAGCGGCACAAGGGCTGTGTGTGTATGTATCATAACGCACAGTCCTGTCCAAGGGCAAGGGTAGGCTATTTAATCCCATGTTCCATGTGGGCCCTACATGCCTAGCCAATTGATCAGCTTTTGTTCAAAATGCTTCTCATCCTATTCCAAATCCAACAATCAACATAGGCCTGGGCTTAGCCTTCAGTAAGTGTCTAGGCCAAGTACAATATTTCAAGGAAATTTTCAACAGTAACATAATGTTCCTTGTGTGGTTTCCCATCGAGCATTATGCGTAAACTTTTAAAGAAGCTCATTGAGTTGATATCAGTGAAGATTGCGGTGATTTTGAAGTATACAAACACACAACAATACTAACAATTGGCATAATTAATCAAATTTCACATCCAATAGTTATATGAAAACTGTCATTTTTTTCGAATTTTTGACCGTTACTCGCTCTGATTATGTGCATGTGAATGTACTAATCGTGTGAAAATGTCTGGTCACAAAGTTTCAAAAACCAAATTTAATCGTTGGTTACTCACTCCTTATTGTTCCAACGTACGTAAAACTTTGGGATGCTTTTAGTTTCACTGTTTGCCATTAGTATGTGAAGGAAACTTGACCAGTTTAGAAAAATTGAGTGAATTTCACAAAACAACTCAATGAGCCTCTTTAAGTCCAAGACTAGCTTGAGCCACCATTAAAACTCACTCGTGTCTCCAGTCATGCCCCCCCCCCCCAATGATAAATTAAGAGAAGTCCTATGCTAAGGTAATATTAGGCTAGCTTAGCCTTAGGTCTATGCTCAACCTAAGCTGGGCAAGGCCTATGCTTACCCTAGGTCAAAGTCAGGTCCTAGCCCCTTTTATTTCCTGCAAGTAGTACTACACGTAGGCAAGGGTTAGGCTACTCCTACTTCTATTTAGTTCTTGCCTAGCCCCTTCTTAGTCCTTACCATAAACCCAACGTGGCAGTGCTGGGCCCGGTCTGCTTACCTGTTCCCTTTCAAAACATTTCCACCAGTTGGGCTAAGCTCAAGTCTTTCAAAATCGGTTCTATAAGCTTACAAGATGGAGCCCAGTGTCTTTCACAGAACTTGACGTTTTTATCTTGAAATTTGCCTTGTATTTATGATAAATATTATGCGCATCTGTTAGACGTCTTGGCACGGTGTGAACTTGCCCAAATGCTAACGTTAGGGGATGACTAACTTAGCTAGGCCTAAAGAGTTTGGGAATGGCGCTTGCTCATATACATTCGATTGGTCAATCATTTGAACGACGTGGGATACTACGATTATCTTCATCAAATGTGTGCACGCACACCTACATACACATTGCAACATCATCAAATGATCTGAGACCTACGTGGAAACTTTGGAACGCCAGTCATGAAAACACGTGGCTGTAACTTCACACCCCCATCATATGATGAGCGTGCATCATCAAATGCATTGAGAATGTAATGTACCTGTAGAAACTTGACACCTTTGCCAAGATCAGTGCCCATCATCAAATAACTCGATACTTCATCAAATACGCAAGTCCTGTCATCATGATTTTGGTAATGCGTTGGGTATATGACACATACATAAAGGAACTCCACAACTTTATCAAATGATGAGCGTGTATCATCAAATGACTTGAACAAGCACACGTACAAATTTCAAACCATCTTATGATGATGAGTGTTCATCATCAAATAACTTGGACTAGGTACATGTACAACCTGGACACCTTCGTCACAGTCAGCAGTGCACATCATCAAATGACATTTGTACGTCATCAAATACACAATTGTGGTCAACATGAGATGGCACAAATGGCGTGCCGTACTGAACCACTACCTGGCAACAATGCAAGCTCTACAGTGGATGAAACCTAACAGATTCGGAAACGCTACAGTACTTACAGTATACAACGATGTTGACTACGACTGAGAATTACTTTATATACCGACTCCCTTAAAGCAGGATGTCCTGTTTGAATGTGAAATATGGCCTTTGTCTTTAATCTTCTCTCATTCTTTTTCATTTCATACCAGGCTGGAAAACAGCACCAATGCCACGTTTCTTTCAGGGGAAATTTCATTCATTAAAGTGTTAATTACGGTAGAAAGAAAAGAAAAGTGATTTAGCCTTTTTCAGCTAAAAAAAATTAGGGGAATTGGGCCTGTGTTTAATGCACGGCACTGAAAATAACCTAACGTAAAGCGAAACTCCTATGCGAACGACTTACTTTTGGAAAGTAGGTAATTTTGGACAAACATACCTCCGTATGGTAGCGTCTACAGCTTTTTACAACTGTTAGAAGCATAGCCAGTACTATGGTGTTCTTTGCTGCTTTAATAACTGGATAGTTGAACGAAATGCGTGATAAGTTGAACACATGCCGGTCTGCCCCATAGGCATCATGTTATAATACGACAGCTGTGCTTAATATTCGTTTTGTTTTTCGTATAGTGTAGCAAGCCCTTCTTTGAAGCCCCGTGGTGACAACTGCAGTAACCTTTTTTATGTATATTATTCCATCCGCCAATCAACAGACTAATGCCTTCGTTGAGGTTATGAAGAAAAGAAAAGGAAACAGCTAATCAATTCATGAATATAAATGACAAAAAATAATACAAACTCCGGTTCCTTTGGATACAGTTTAAATCATAAGAAAGAGAGATTTAAAATAAAATCAACAGAAATATCGCATTCATTTTCTATTTTTCGCAGGCGTGCTCCCTGAGGTGTTTGCTTCAGATATAATTTCAGTTGTCATCTTTGTCTTTCATTTCACAATACTTTGTTTTTGTCCTTTTTTGTTTTGTTCTGTCTTTTCTTTATAATACAGCTTTCTTCTTTAATTCACGTACAAGACTTATTTTGTGACATATAGACATTCAGTCATTTTTTTTTTTCGCTTTAGGCGTTTGGATTGTAACAAAACGATAGCTTCGTTTCCCTCGGTTTGACAAATTCAGGCAGATGATGAGGAATAAGCTGCAAGTACTAGTGAACTAACATAATTTATAATAATGAAAAGACTTTTCGAATTATATCTTTCACTTTTTATTTCTGTTTGTCTGTTTACACTTTACAATGAAAACATGCTTAATGCACATCGCTTTAATCATCCGATCACCTTGTCTACGTGAGACGTAAAAAGGGCTATATGTAGATCATCTTAATTTATGCATTAACCTCTTTATCCCTTCTAAAAATGTTTCCAAATACTATGAATAATATTTTTATCTAATTACAAAACCTGTGCCGCTGAGCACCTGCACATTGATGTTGATATCGGTAAATGTGTGAGTATCTTGAATCCACAATATGATGCATGTAATTTCCCTTTTTGGTTAAGTTTCACAGTCAATAGTTCTGTGGTATAAAGTTCTGTGTTCTGTGGAATGTGCATTTTACTGATACTTAAGTGAAGAACGTCTCTGATTGGTCAAGAATTTTCAGAACCAATCATTGTTTATTATACAGTCACTCATTAATATTCTGTTGTATGTCACACATGGGGACCCGCCTAGTTTGACAGTTTTGCCATTAGTATGCAAAGAAAACTTGGCAGGTTTTGGGGAAAAATGAATGTTTGGGGGAAAAATAGAATTTTAACAATTCACTGTGCATCTTTAACACAAATTATGCTAAAAAGTTTTCATAGCAACAGAGGAGGGTTTGTGGTAAATTATGAATTGTAGACACAATTTCATGTACCTTCATATCATAGCACATCCTAACGTTTACCGGCCAAGTTGAAACCCGACACACTCTAGGTGTTACATTTGCTCAGAAATTTGTAAGACATGCTTCAAAAATGGTTGTCATATCAGTGCATAAATCCACAAAATTAAAGTAAGAATTATAGTAATCGTTTACACTTCTTGACCACGAAAGAGAGAGAGATAAAGATATTTTGTAACCAAGGGCTAGTTTTAGGAAAGGAAATATAAAACATAGAAACGATTAACGCAGTCGAAGGAATTTTAACCTTTATAGGATGGCAAGAAATCAACTCCGACAGTGTTACCCCATACAGGGCAACACAGTCATATGGCATTTGGTGAACAGTGCCCTCTATTAGTGTGTGCGGAACGGTTGTAGAGAGTTTCATTGTGTTTCCCGTCCGGGAAAATCCATGAAAACTGTACCTTGTTGATATTTTAGCAAATCAGTTGCATTTTCTTGTGACTAGGATATAGAAGCAGGCTAGTTTAAATTTATGCAGTGTACAAGACTATAAGGAAGTAATGTCATATTGGCGATTTTATGGACGTTTGTAAAGTTTTAGTCGAGAAGTGGAAAAATGCGTATCAGTAATATATAAATATTGTTGACGTCTAGCTGAGAATGCTATCACCTAAGGTATAAAAGCCTGAAAGTGTCAAAATGTCGGCTTTCCACAGCGGCGAAATCTTTTACAATACTTTGAGAACGCAAAACATTAACGAGTTAGCGTTTGAGTTAACGGGGCAATAGTCAGGAATATGCTAACTGTCCAGAAAAAAAAGAAAAGAAAGAAAGAAAAAGAAAAAGCTTGTACATCTAATTTTGTAAGTGAAGTTGAAGTTATATACAATCCTATTTTGATAAAAGGTTTGTGTAGTAATGTAAGTGACTATTATGGTAGCTGCATTGCAGATCGTTAAGAGAATAAAGACCAGTCAGCACAACAAACCCTAAATTTACTGGTCCACAGTATACCCATAAATTTGGTTGTCTCTTGTATAGGAATTTTCTATCCTCTTCCTAGTGGAAAGTGAGGGGACTGTGGATTTCATTGAGGCATTACATACGCACTTGTAGTTTATCACGGGGTGCCATTTTCTCAGTGCATAGGTTAGTTTTTTTCTTCCCACTTTGTAATATCCTTTGTATTTTAGGTGAATCGTAAATAAAAAAGTCACATGCCATTGTATTCCAGCAGTAACGATGAACGGTCAATGTATCCGTTATCAAGTGACTATTATCATCCCTTGAAAACTTCCTGAAGAATCCTCAAATCCGAGGTGGGAATTGAACAAAAGCCACTTAACCGTAAAGTATTAAGGTTGAAATGATAATAGGTACCTCATGATACGAATGATATGACTGGTACGCTTGTTATTTATTCTCAGCTGTAGTTTCTGTTACGAGATACATCTCTTCTATGTACTCTTGGATAATATTGAATTCCCTTTGCCGAATGAAGTGTAACTGATGTGCTATCCTCATGAACGGATAAAGAACGCAGCCCTTATAGATTCACCATCATGGCATTGTTTTAACTTGCTCTTCACGAACGTTCAGAGTTCTTTTGTGGACAAAATCGTTAAAAGGATATTGTTTATGTTTTTGTCCGATGAGCATGGGAGAGTACCGACTTTTGCTATTCGATTTCGTTGACGAACTCAGACTGGGGATTTAAAATACATGATTAAAAATATTTACATCAGCCGCTAAATACATGCAAATAAACTGATTAAATTCTATCGTGACGTAAATCATTAATTAATTTCTTAATCCGTAATTAACCGATACAATTAATATTGAGCGACCTTGATCAAGTATTGAGGACGTGCAGGATTTACACGTTTAGCATATGAGTTTTCAATTAGTGTTGTTCTTCAACTAAAAACAAAATAGCCAAAACTTCCCACGATATAACGGACGTCTGTGCAATAAGATAGACATTGATGTGTAAGGGCGGAACAATTGTGTGACGGGACGGAAATTAATTTCACTGAACTGTAATTGTTTGGCAAAAGTGACTTTTGTATAAGCAAGGTGCTCTCCCTTCTTACCTTCGATGTTGTTATCCTATTCATCAAAATGGTATGATTCCGGGGTCTTTCAGGCTCTCCCCTCTACCATGTGACTGATTCATGGCACAGCTGTTTATCCCTTGCTGTGGAGCCCACACGCCCCTTGCCCGTAACGACCCTTAAAATATCAAAATTACGTAAGGTACGTCATATATTCAGTACCTATCATGTGATTTTCAAATTTCGCCTATCAGGGCATTTAAAAAAATTAATTTTCTGTTGACCATTCACAGTTCGAAGTAGACGTGGTAGGAAGTTTTGAGAGACGCTACAGTCGCCCTTGTCAAAGATTTCCGACCGAAATATGACTTCGACATCTCAGATTGTCGGAAAACGCCCTCAATATCGCTCATCCGTTCAAATTTTCACATCGTTTGTATTTTGTTTTTGAAACACGGTGATCTTCAAAATTCAAATAGGAAAATACCTGATGATAATTAAAAACAAAACAAAAAATGAAAAAAAAAAAAAAATGAGGCCAATGTTGTTCATCTCAGGCACTTTTCTGGAGGGTATGAATATATCTCACAGATAAAAGTTATGTGCGTCGCGGTCTAGCCTAGCCTGAGAAACGAATCAATGGTCATTTTAATATTTTAATCTAACGAAAGCTACCTAGTCATACGGCATGTTTGCATAAACGTATAAAAGTTGCTGGTTATGTAGATTGTAACATTTATTTCATTGCACACGGGAGGATGCTTTCAAATTTCATCCTGTCCAGAAAGCTCTTCCTTCAACTTGGCATTGTAACAAAAGATTTCTTGCTGGAATGCTGCTGAGGGCGGTATGTATAAATATAATAATACGAGGAGGGTAGATGCTCTGAACTGGCTCACCTCCCACTCTAGCAAAGGAGGTGGGATGTAGAGCTGCCTGATTTGACCATGCACTCACAGAAATAGATAGGTCAGATGAGCAACACAGCCTAGCATTTCTCTTTATTTGTTTAGTCGTCCGATAATAAAGATCGCGAGACGTTTCTAAATTTTAGGTGGTTGATATTATACCATCAGATAAGACCTATTACGTAGAACACGGTTGCAAGTATTTAAAAACAAATGCAAGTCCACGTTTTCAAATTTTCTTTCTCACAAAATTGATATAAAATTTCCACTCTTCGTTTTCTCTTTTTTCTTTTTTTGTGTGACGGAAAAGTAAAGATGTATTGATAAATTATCGTTTGCTACAAATTAGTGGTACAGGCTTTCCATTGGCAGCAGCTGGCTTATGATAAAATTTGCACTGTTAAGCACTTGGTTAGGCGCGGATTACTGAATATCTGACTAAACATGAATGACGATCTGTTAAATTCACTTAAATTTATGTTTTGTATAGTATGGCGGGCGTGCTAGAACACATAAAGTATGAAAAAACATGTTAACGTTACCGAATTTTGAAGCAAATGTCAGTAACGCTAAGTCCCCGCATAAGTACAGTTATGTTCATAATTCATCGACATTTTACACCTGTATATATGGAATATATCTTGATAAGTAGATTGTATTTTAAAATAGGCATACAGTTGTAATATTAGTCATGGAACAATTTCTCCTTTTAATGTAATTATAATTTCAATATCTTTTAATTTGAGTAAGACCAAGCGTTTCCCATAATACGTAAGTACTCATTCAAAAGATTTGCTTTGTCCCGACAGGGATACCTCAAAAACTATTAAACATCCTAAGCGGTCCTGAGAGTGAAAAAAAAAAAAAATGGGAACCGAGGATTTAGTTAACCACTTGCCCTCTCCGTTCAGTAACAACCTTTTTTGTTAAATACATTTTGAGGGTTCCACGTATTCCTCAAAGGAAAAACACTTGTGCTAGGTCGAGAAATTCTGAGTTGGCAGAGGTTGATTTCAACCATTTACATAGATGAGATTTACACGATGAGGAATAAAACCATACAAGAGGTGGTGATATAGCGCTCCTCACCGGGAGCTTTTACCCGTCTCTGACGGGTGCTTGAAGAGGAGAGATTACCTGATATTCTAATGGGTTTCCGGAGACATTTCAGCCGTCTCGCACGGGTGTTTAAATGGAAGATTTCCAGGAATGACATTAAATGGATGTTGCAGTGGAAACATTAAAAAATATAGATAATGGGATAGCAATGTACAAATAAAAACGTAATTCAGGGTTATTTTTCCGTATGTCATTACGTATGGTGGGAAGTATAGTTGGAAATATTTCATTCCTGAAGAGTAGATAAAACCCAGAGGAAACATTAGAAAATCAAGACAGATGCATTCTTACCTCAAATGTAAACACAAAGCGGAAAATAGGGTTATTTCTTACTACATCGTTACACCGAATATTATGCTTTGGAAAGGTAAGGGTATTTACGTAAGATGAAATCAAGATTCTCTTACACAATCCATTCGTCTCCTTCTGAAAGTAATTATTTGTGACTTTTTCTTCAAATTCCAGTCAGATCAGTGACTGCATTAAGTTTAGTGTAAGAAGGGGCTAAATAGTATCACCACAGACGTTTGAATCTCAACTCAGGATCAGGATCAGACGTCATGATCTTAAGTCAGAGATTCCCCATATCAGCTTATACTCACTCTCCTAAATATACTCCATAACTTACTAGGAAAGGGAGAGACATTCAAAGTTATTTTATTGCCGTTTTTTAAGACCCCAGTGGAGTCACTTGGAAAATAGTGGCCTAATAGCTTGATCACAATTGAAATGGAGTTACACTTCAAAATTCAATATCACACAAACAGTAAATGACCTTTGTATCACATTTATGACAAACGGAGAACTATATAGCTATACCTTCAAAGGTAGAGTCATTGTGAATACCAAAGATCCTATCGATGCCACTCAAAAGAAGGTGACCATGCAACGCTTCAAATTTGTGAAATTGTCTACTTCTTACATATCAATTTCTAATCGATTCAAGCCATTTACAAGTTTATTCAAAGTGAAACTGCAAACTGAACAATCAGTGGGAATACCAACAAGGTAACAGCTATTATGGACACAAAAGATCCCAGAGGGCAATCCACGGAGTTGCGTATCTCATGAGCAAAATGCATTGATTTAAATACAGAGCATTCACACAGGGATTTGTAATAGTTTACTGCAACCACATCTCACAGACACCTAGTTCGGGGAACTGGTTGTAGATGAGTGGCAAATATTCTTCAAGCATAAAATGGTGGTAAGTAGAGCCGAACATCTCAATACTGATACCTACTATAAGGTAGCAAACTTACGGTAATAGCCTGGTGTTATTAGGCTCAAGTTACGCTAACAATAACGGCTCAAAAGTAGCTGTGCATATTACGCTACATAACACAATTATAACATTGGGTTATTCCATGTAGGTTAGGCTTAGTGGTTTCTCAAAAATCAGCAAAATTCACTGGATTTATCATTACAGTAATATTATGTTGAACAATGTGTTCTCAGGTAAGTACTTACAAAAATTTAAGTTAATTGGTCTAATAGTTCCAGCGATGCTGGAAATATCAATTAGGGGCAAAGTTGGCTTTTTGTTTCTCAAAAATCAACAAATTCGACTCCATTTGCCATACCATGGGGTACTCATGGGGTACAATATATAGCTCCATTAGCCAGGTGACTACAATATCTCATCTACCCCCTACAGGGCGATGCGATGAAAAATTGGGGCAAAATTGGCCTTTTGCTCTAACAAATCAGCAAATTGGACTTGATTTACCATACAACTAATACGTCTTGGACATTTTGGCATCATGCACGACCTTACCAAGTTTCAACTTAATCGCTCATATGCTTTTCAAACTATTCTGGAAAAACCACAATTTGGAGAGGTCCGGAAGCACACACACGCACACGCACGCACGCACACGAATTGGAACGGACACGTTTTCATTTATACCACCCAACGGGACCCTCCTGTACCCATGGTCACTCTACCATGGGGTACCCCTGGGGTGTCGCTACTCATCCACTCCAAGCATTTCCATGGCAACCATTCTCCATGGGTGCACAGTACACTATATAGCTCCACTAGCCAAGTGACTACAATATCTCATCTAGTCCCTATAGGGCGATGAGATAAAAATGTTGTTAGTTACATATTTTGTTACTTGCTGGGTAAAACCGTAATTTGTCGTTAAGAGTGGAACCCTTGAATTATTCGTGCATTTGTATGTGACACCTTAAATGTATATGAGTGTCATATATTGGGACGTGTAAAAATTCAGCATTTCTTTAAAAATACCATAAAGCGGTTGGACGAATCCTTTGAAATGTACAAATTTTGTCACCATATTGTATAACTATTGTTGTTGTAAAATATATGATTCGAGTCAACAGTCAACCTCCATTTTATCAAACCCTAATATTAAATTAATCAAGAAAATAAAACATTACACAACTTTAACGTCGTATAAAGTAAAATGTTATTGATTAATATTATTCCAATGTATCTAAATAGGTGTTGCGCATGAAAACTCCTCAATTTAACGTGTATCTGTATGTGACAACTCGAATGTCCACCTAGTTAAAATGTAGTACCGTATCAGGGCGTGATGATATTCCGATATTGTGAACTATCATCAAACAACATTGAAATGATTCCTTTGGATAAAACCTCTCCAGGTTTATGTGAAAAGGTTCTCCAGCAAAAAGAGGACAATTTCCTTCATATAGTTATAAAAGCGATAAAGTTAATACAGCATATTTCCACATTCCTTTACCCATGGAGAAGTAACATACAACATGTACCGTAAAGATCTATCTATGTTAAACTTCTACCGAGAAATAGTTTTAAGTGCCATAAGAATTTGTAAGACACATCAGTTATCAACACTATTTAGCCCTCAACCCCCCCCCCCCCCCCACACACACACACACACAGCCCAACATTTAAAGAAATGTATTTAGAATGTCTTTATAGGATAAAGTTGTGGCGATTACTTTTTTTATACATGAACTCGAAGAACCATATTTGTAAGAAGCCAATTTTGAAATACAGAAAATAAAATTGTTGTTAGTTTTCATATTTTTTACGCGATGTGTGAAACTGCAACTGGCGGTTAAGGGTGGAACCCTCGAATTACTCCTGCATTTGAACGTAATATACAGTTGTAGCGTCTTATCAAGTAAAATGTTTTTAATCAATATTTTTCTTAGTTAAACTCCCAAGATGTCCCTCCAGAAAGCAAAATTTCAAAACAAAAAGGAAAGTTACTGCATCATAGTTCTGTACTTTGTATGTGCAGTAAAGAGGCGACTTAGTGTTCACTGTGGAACTCGCTAATTTTACGTACACTTGTATGTGACACCTCAAGTATACTAGGCTTCTGTAAGTTAAAATTTAACTGCCACTTAACGTACAGCGTTGCTAACCCCCTCCAATGTGATGGGAACATCTTTGGCTTTGCATTGTGCCAGAAAGACAACAGTTGGCGGATGTAAAGCAAACTGTTCAGAGAGCGCCTGTGTGTTGAGAATAGCGAATGTCAACACAAGCTTCTTTGTAGGCTACGTGGTATCTCAGTGCTATAAACAAAGGACTAATCGTTAAAATAACGTTAGTGATAGATACGTAACCATAGTGGAAGGATGATGTTATTACTGTGGTGTAAGTTGACGTTTTCACACGATCAGCATAGAGTTAAATTACATACCCTCCCTATAGTTAGGGTGGAATTTTCGTTTTCTCCAGACAACAGTAGCAGTATTTGGATTATCTGACAAAGTTATAAATTGCAGCCAGTAAATTCAAGATGAAAAGGAAAAGCCAGTTAACACCTACGTCGACAGCCTTTGAAATATCAGATCAATGTTGTTCAACGACCGACAGTGGATATGATGATTTATCAAACGATATGCCAGCCATACACAACGTGGGTCATGACATACAAGGCAGTGTGGTGAGTCATCAACCCCTAAAACAAAGCAACGTATCAAAGCAACGTATCACCAAATTTCACACTTTCTCCAATAGGTAATACCACCTACTCGATCTCCAATTAGACCACCAAGAAACTTATGTAAAAAGAGTAAGCTTCTCATGTCAAAAGATCCAATGGACGTACTTAAAGCAGAATGTGGTTGCGGAAACTTTGTGTTCATGCCGTGCCCATTTCCACTGTCTTATGGTGAAAGCAAAAAATGAAGCATTTGAAGGAATTCGAACAATAAAGGCTTCAATTTGTGAAGAAGTTGCAAAGCACTCTCGCTTGAAGCTCCCATTCACATCATATGCCTACATTTGAATTGATTGTTGTTTGGAAAGCTCGTTTTGTGAAACAGCTTGGCGTATTGCACATAATTTAAGTACATGGAGATTAAGTGAAAGCAAATGTACGGCGCGAGGCTTCACTGTGGCATAACATGGAAATGTTGGTCAAGGTAAAGTGACAGAAAAGACAAATGTAGCTTTGTGTTGGATGACATATTTGTGTACTTCAAATGGTTAATACATGACATATAAAACAAAGATACACTTTCCTCCTTCCAGAAAATGCATTATCAGCCTATGATAATAAAAGAGTTGACATCTAATCATCGAGAACAGTGCATTTTGTACGAGCACTTCACAATCTGGTCACAACATTTACCAGAATTAGTAGAACTAATTCACATTAGTACGGTAAGACAATCATATTCACACTTTTATGTTTACGATTCGCACAATTGTGCACTGCCGTGCCTAAAATATAACCTATATCGAGCCTGAGTAATACATTTTACACCACACTTTCTTAACGGAATTACTATAAATTTGCTTCGATAGGTTACTGATGAAAGTAATTTTACGTAATGAAGACAGCATAAAATGCCTGGTTCCTTCATTAAAACTATTTACCAACGTGTCAAAAGGCCCAATTATAATTTGAAGAGTATTCTTCATTTCTCATGTTGCAGCGACTATATGCATTTCCATGGAATGCTTGTGGCTGATAAATACATATTTCACAAGAAATACAAGAAGCCACAAGAATTAACTATGTATCGGCAGAATAAATAACAGAGTAACAATTGTGTTGGATAAGTTTTGAAAATATCACGCACAATCTAGTTGGCACCGTCTATTACTTTTCGTTATTATTATTTTTTGTGCCTTCTATATTGAAGTCAGCGATTGCCGACAAGGCAAACTACTTGGTGTAACAAAGGTTGAGGACCTTTCCTCTCGCATGGCTAAGGGGATTTTTGGAATAAGGAATATAAACCATGAAAAGTTGGTGTTGGACGAAACTTCAGAACTTTCACTAGCATATTATCTTCTACTTCCGTGCCATTAAATGGATTTGAATTGACACCGAAAGAAAACTAACAAAGTCCACTGTCGAAAATCTTTGTAGAGTTTGCACTCAGAGTTAGATTTGTAAATTAAATTAACTTCACATGTTGCGTTGTTTTTTTCCATTCTGAGTGTATGCGATCATGGTATCCTTTGGCCTTGACGCAGAGTCAGATATAAAAATTTCGTTACCACCAAACTGATTAAATTGCCCTTTCCATATTAAGGTATATTCTAATAATCAGTTTTAAGGGCAATGGTTTAAAAATATCTGTAATCAATGTCAGTGCTAGTCTACTGAATTACGATGCTATCATACAAGTTTATATTGCAACTTTTTTGTCTCTTTTTTTATACATAGGTTTTTGTTTCGCCGTTTGAGGTAACGTCTGCCCTGAAGACAATGGATTTGCTGTTGCATTGGCCTGCTCAATTGTTCTTATCTAGTCAGTTGCAGGTTGTTCACTTGTTTCTGGTGATAATAACTTGGAGTTATGCCCTTGTAATGTCTTCTTTACGTCATGCATGAAGAAGTAACTGACCTTGATATTGGTTTTTATAGATATATATACATGACTTCTTTGATGTATTTTGTTCGGAGGTTTTTTTTCTTTTACCTATGAAGTGATTGTTCGCAAAGAAGAGAAAAGGTTGTTGTGAACCATAGATGTAACAATAACTACACCGACGTCAAGCCAGTGAACCAAATAACCACATGGAATGGATATCTAATATACTTAACTTTTTTCTAACACAAACGGTGGTAACAGCTATCACCAAGTTACTACCGTCAGGACCGCATGAGTTGTCAACCGCAACGCCCGCAGGTCTCATTTATTTCTCTCTTTGACTGGACATTTCATCTGCAGGCACTCAAGTTAGTCGCCTGTACTGGTTGTGATAACCGCAGCCATGGAATTCCAAGCAAATGTACGTAAGCTAACCAACTTGCTATAACCTGAAAAAAAAAAAAAAAAATGTTGCAATATCTTTCCTGGACGAAGTCACCAGTCTCCTTTTCGTAATAAAGGCCCTAGTTCTCTTTCCCACCAGCTACTTTTTTTTCAGATAGCCTTGGGTCTTCTTCATCTTTTCGACTCTAAATGAGTTGTTTTGGGCAAATTTATCTGATGTGTAAGTCACTGAGTTAAGAATCAGTGTAGATGTGTACATGTATGAATTGTTCTTTACCTTTTCCATACGTTACAGGAAGGGAACTATCACTTGCCTTGTGATTATATGCACCCAGTTATTAATCATCGTTTATCTGTGGTCCTGCCAGGAAGGTAAGAATTCCACATATTGTTAAAAGGATGGATATTTTCAATTCCCATGTGTGGCTCTCGAGATATTACCAGTTGACGTTAGCTCCTTTGCTTCCAACTGTGAACTTGAAGCAAGCACGAGTGATATCATCTTCTCACTTTGCTGAAGACTCTTTTGTTTTCCTTATTATTGAATTTATTATTTTGACCTTGAAATCAATAGTTGATCAGCTTAAGTACTGGTTACGTGAAGGTCGCAAAACTCGTCATACCCCCAAAACATAAAATGCTTTATCAATGTGGGGAGATGATATCACTCCTGTTTGCTTAAAGTTAACTTTCAGTGACAAATGTTGCAACTTCAACTGCTCATATGTCGGAAGCCACATATGGAAATTGAATGGAAGTTTCACTGTAATGGCCAGATTAACTCACTATGCAGCATATCAAAGCCATATTTTTGGCTAGACAATCCTTTTAATTAAGCTTTTCCAAGTACTACCATGCAATCATTGGTACCGGACTTTCGACACCGGTTACACTTCAACGACATATCGGATCTATACGTTAGAAAAATATCGCACTAGTCAGTGGTCTAGGATTAGCTTTAACGTTCGTCACTAAACACGAATACCTGATTCTGGTTGTCTTCCTACAAATTAGATGTAATCTTATGTTGGATTTTACTGATAGGTTTCTTTGTATGTGTGTATGTGTTTGTGAAAATGCTTTCAGAAATTTTTTATTCCTCTCTGATAAAAGTCGTCCTTTGTCATGACGTCACGCTGTAATTGGTCGACAATATATTTCTTATTCGCCAACCACTCTAAATACGATTCTAGCACCTCTAACTTTAAGCTTTGCAGTTGGCACTTGCAGTGTTTATGAACTTCAGGATGTTTGATATCCCCTGTCCCTCCCTTCACTATATGGTACCCAGTAAGTGGGAAATGACATGATCAGGCCTTTGTTCACGGGTACGGAATGGAATTGGGAGGAAAGGGCTAGACCTGGGTTAAATGAGGCAAAATTAAGTGTAGTAAAATGTGGTGTATTGTCACGGTATACATTATTTCAGCTATAGCTTTTTCATAATGGATCACTTCGGATTATCAGTCGACTGTCGCAAGTAGCTTAAATTTTGACTGTTTCACGGGGAACACAGCATTGAAGCAATGACCTTAATTGCTATAGTGTGGGGATCTAAAATAAACTCCATATGCACAAGTAAAAGCCAAACTCAGATAAAAGAATAGACTGTTTACTGGATGCATGACAGGAATACATGGATGGTAAAGAGATTCAGAATCAACAGATGCAAGTATGTTTGACAAATGTATTGAAAGAACACTGGTCTGCCTCAAACGCTGAAAACAAGGTTGTCAGTAGTATGAACAGTTCATCATGAGACAAAATTCTTTTTAAGCCAAACATAAAAACAAGAGACTACTGTCATTAAATTGATTGACAGCAGACAGGCTTAATTCCAGAAATGTAAATTATAAATGGTAAAAGGAAAGTAGGAATCAGTACCAATACATGTAAGTACTAGACTTCATGTTAAGTACGTTTCAGTGAATACAATGTTTCTAGGTTTTTACCAAACTTCCAAAGCCGGGATTTCTCGTCCCCAATAAACCCTTACAAATCCTGATCAACTCATGAGTTGACGCACAGTTTATGTAATGCTTACATTCCTACAACATTTTGCTCTAATAGACACATTTACTGTATGCACAATGCTTTGCAGAATACAGAAAGCTGTTCAAACAAGCTAGTGTACAGTAAAATATGTTTTTAAATTGTAGACGCCGCTGATAGAAAATACAGTATCACAAAGAAATGTTCATGACGCAAGCTAATGATAACGTATCGTAATGGAAAAAAAAAATAGAAAAGCAAATTTTTGAAGGAAAAATAAGAAACACACTTAGATTAGAAGCACAAGAAAGTATTTGCCATTCAAAAGACCAGTAACTATTTGGATTCAAGTTGTCAGGAGGTTGTATATTCTATACATGCTTTGGGCATAGTAGTTAGCACAAATATAGAACGCAATTGACTAAAAATGACAGTGGAGGGAGGTCTGTTTGTGATACCTAGTACCAAGCCTCTCTTCTTGTTCATAGTACTGTATGAGTTTTCATACAATATGTAATTGTTCACAAGAGGGCAAGATACCAAAGGAAACATTCAACAGTAGAACAAGCAAAGAAAAAGAAAAAACAGCACACTGTCAACCATTCTTACAAGTAATAAGTGAATACACTGATTTAGCTGAACAATTCGAAGTGCATTGAAAGCTACAGTAATAAGGTGAGCACTATGATCAAAGTACTGCTCTTTCCCCCTGAGAATGCCGTCCACCCTCTGAAAACATTGATTTTCTGTTGAGTGATCATGTTTGCTGTTAAGCTGTCTACAATTTGGAGATCAAAGCTGATATGGCATGTGGCCCACATGGTTATATTTATGATACTCACCTTTTATCATCCACTTGAGGGCTAATGAACTGCTTCAAAAATCCAGTATACGTGCAAGATGCACAGACTCTGTTGAAGAACATGTAACTTTCATTATACATGTGGATTACTACATGTCTCACAATTATGTCCTGGAAGCAATGTTTAATTATTTATGGGGAGATCAACATGCTGTTACGCGAATCAGACAGATCGATTATGCTTGTGCATTATTTGTCTAATTGCTTCACCTGCGAGTCTGTAATTGGTCCCCTTGAAGTAATTTAAAGTAGTAACATCATTAAAGGAGAAATCAGGGATTATTTTCACAATTTATTTCACTACAATTCCCCACCGGTATCGTAACACATATGATCAAGATTATCGCAAAACATGTGTACAATTTCGAGTAAAGAGTCAAATTTGCACACAAAAAAAAAAAAAAAAAATCGGCGAAGAACTCCGAAAGTTTGTAATATCCATTTTCATCGATCAAATATAAATATTCAATATTATCGCATTTCAAGGTATGAAGGGGTGTGGCTGATCAGTTTCATATGTAGCCTACCTGTGCTGTATGTACCATCAACTATCACTATCAACTATCACCTATGGACATGACACTTAATACCCCTTGTCAGGCAGCTCAAGAAAGCCTAGACTTTGGATTGACATACCTGAATTACTTTAGGAGAACAATGTTTTATTGACCATGTGGATTATCACAGCATGGGGTGATAAAACTGACTAAAGGCGATGAAAATTTTCAACAGCTGAACCTAAGTAGAACAAAAGAAGAGTGAGGTTGGAGTGAATTCCATTTTAAAGTACAAGTAACGGCATGACAAATATTAAGAGCTCTCATTCAACAGTAATGAACGCAATAATTACCGTTTCTACTACCTTCAAACACCTCCCCAACGAGGCTATATTTTGGTGAACAATCAGTTTAGAATGAAAAATCAACTAAAAGTGAATGTTCTCAGTCAAACTCTGATTTCCCCTTTAAGTTTTTCTAAGCCTTTGTGCCGAAGTCATTCAATGAACCATGCATTCGAACAATTTCTGAAGTATGTTTACAAAATAAATGCATATACGGTGTTACCTTCTTAGAGAAATACTGAACAGAGTAAATTCATCCACCCTCTACTGTATTTTAAATAATGTCGATGATTTATGGCTGCAAAGCGGTAAGCATGCCATGAAGCTCAAAGTGCTCTTGCCATACACTCAACATAGATGCTATATCAGTTGTATTTAAGGGCTTCAGAAGTGTAAATAATTCACCTACATGGTTAAAAAGATGTAACTTCTCCGGTCCTGTAAGATCTCTGTATTTAAGGGATTTACTTTCCCTACCAATGTAAAATGAGAAACCTCAAACACCTATACCCTCTAGCAATTTCTCACAGGCAGTACAGTGGGAAAATTGAAACCTAAATCCTTAAAATGTTTGGTATTGTCGATGCAATGAATTCTACGTAGCTCAAGAATGAACAAAGACAAAACATCAGCTATGCGCAAAAAAAAAAAACAACAACAACAACAAAGCATATGCAATACTTCAACATTGATTCGTTGAACAGGAATATACTTGAATATTGGGGTGCTATACAGGCAAACTTCTTAGAAGATGAATACTAAATTATTTTTTCTTTATTGTGTTTCACTGGCACTCATATCACTGAAGGTTTGTTTATGTGGATAACAGTACAGGCAAGGATAGTTTGAGTTGGCACTAGATAGACATGACACACATAAAAAAGCTTGTAATATCCACACAACAGTGTCTTCAATTGCTTGCATCTGATTTTGAACTGAATGAAGCTTACTGGAGGCAAATTGCAGATCTTAGTGAAGTGTAGGCCTTGTCTGAAATGTGAAAGTTGTCTTTCAAGAGAACTGCCAAGTTTATTCTGTCAGTGGTCACACTGTCGACAGTGGCACTCTGAGATTCTTGTGACGAAGCACCATCTTCTAATAACATCTTTTCCAGCGTGACATTAGTTTTATTCTTCAAGGCGATACCTTGTAATTCATACACACAGTCCCCAAAAAACTCTAATTTGAAATTACAAATGATTTGCTATTTTGGAATTATAACTCCTGCTATATTCTTTTGTTTGTCTTTTTTCAAGTTTTGCCTTTTTGCGAACATTTAAGGCATACGTTGATCTTTCCCTGAGTCGTTCATACTTGCTTGTTATTTTCCTTATAGCAATGCTTCATTTTACGATCTGTTTTAAAATTCTGTCAGATCTTTCTTTCAACAGTTCTGTCTAATGAAGGAAGACTTTTACACCTCATCTTCCAATACCTTACAATGCTATGCTTTAGTCTTTTCTATCCAGGAAATAAAGGAACATTTGTTGCTACTTCCCGACCAACTCTTCTTTACTCTAACTATAAAACGATTTAAATAGGTTTTCATCTGAATTTCGATGAGCTTAGTGTAAATCAATTTCACATTTTTAGTCTGACAAGAAATCTTGAAAGACATCCTTACATAGGTCCTTTTTACATTTTGAGAATTTCCATTACCAATGTCATACAAGAAATACAAGTCTACTTCTAAAAAATGGGAGCCTACCACAGGCATAAATATACACACCTCAGTAAACAAAGTGTGTTACCTGCAGGCTTATAAGCAAAATGTGAACTGTATCCGTCTAGGAGTCTACAGCATACATGTACACAAGACAGTTATCCTTAGTAAAAGTAGTCCCCAAAGGGTCCTCATGTATACTAGACTGCTTCCAAGGGTGACCTTATTGCAAAATTTGGGCAAGTCTACTAGCCTGTTCCTTCACCTGTAGTCAATTGTTCAAACAAGAAGTGTCCACGAAACAAACATCTTTCACTTAAAATGCCATTTGAAGTTGTAAATTTCTACACCTATTTTGTGTTCCAAAGGTTTTTCCCGAACATTTTTAATTAAAACTGATATTAAAATATCCAGTGTAACCAATGATCCTAAATCTGTAATACTATACCACCCCAAACAGTTTGCAAATAGCCTGACCATGGGCCTAGGGCTTTTCACGTCTAGGCTATGGCCTAGCCTAGGCCTACAGTTAAGTTAGAGTCTAACAAAAACTCAGTCTGAAGTGGGCACACCACCATTAGCTGTTCCATTGACTTACACACTAAATTACTTCTGTTTCCTACCCCCCCCCTCCACAGCCTTGTCAAAGTTCACAACCCCCATAAGCTACCCCTCACATGAAAGCCAACAAGTTGGCCTATCATGGCACAACAAATTTACCATAGCATGACCGTTTAGATTTTGAGATACAAGGGGAAGAAATTTAGAGGGTGTACACCTGGTCATATTAATCCGCAAAGTGACGGAAATCAACCCTTTTCCACACCAATTATTGAAACAGCCTAAATCACCTCCGATCCGTCTAAATTTGCCGTCACTCAGGCATTGACATCTCCCCTTTCATATCCATAGAAAATCTGCCACAACTGATCATCTTAACATGAAAAATTTACACCTAGAATGGACCTAAAATTGACGGTGTACTCCCGGTACTACTTTTCTCAGGAAGGCCGTACCTCTGATAGTGGTGTGCCCCCTTAAGGGAGACGTGAATTTTTTTCAAAACATTCAAATGTCACTTTTTGTGATCTTCAAGTAAATGTAAATGGCAATATGCTTTTAAATTACCATTAAAAATATGCTACAATGAATATTTCCACATCCAAACTATGCATTGTCCAGTACACATGGTCAAAAAGTCCATTTCTTGAGTGGCATCTGAGCAAGGTGGTACTTCATGGGCACTATTAACGTCTCCTATCCTCTGGTTAGGGGTTCATTCTGGAGACTCAATGATGATTTCAGCTGGCAAGATTGTCTGTGAACACAGTTTGCAAGATCTGGTGACTCTCATCAGCAAAAACATCTAGTAGGACAGTTTCAGGTAACCAACCCTTTCTGACTGGCTCTGAAAAGTGACCAAACAAGGCTTTTCTCAAGTCATGGAGGGTTTACATTTGTTACTGGCAAATGTGAAAAATATTCAATCATTCTGAAGAATTCAGAGTCTATCTATGGCTTTCCCATAATCTTCCAGAGCAGATATTTGACAACTGAGTGTTTTTTATCTAGAGAATTGACTATGGCAGTGTTCTTTGTGCAACCCAGCTTAGTGAAACCACAAATGTCTTTGAGCAATATTCAGAGACAGTGAGGAGAAGCTCTACAAAATGCCAGATAGACTGCGCAAAGACAGTTGAGAAAGTGCACATAGTAGATAATTACTCTGCCTACAAGTTAAAATATGCCTCTCCATTGCAACTGTGCATGAAAAGAGAGTAGAAAGGGGTTCATGGGGCCATCCTTTCAAACCTACATTCTCACTGTCTGACTTTAGAAGCATAAGTTACAGTGAACATATCTTACCATAGTTGTTATGTTTCTGGTTGCACAGTCACTGGCATTCATAAGCTTCTCCAGACACTCTACATCTCAGTTTCTACTCAGATGAACTTGTCAGTGGTATGGACACCTCTTCTGACTGACTTTACCTACTGGATGCATGTCCAATCACAGATTGCAGCTTTTGTCAATTATGCAGCCAGACACTCAAAGTGCAAGTAGCTCTGATGAACAAAACAAAAAAGAAAGTGAAAAACATGACACTTATGTGTCCAATCGTAAAAATAGGTTCCAAACATGGCATGCAATCTACTTCATAAATTAGCGCTAGGAATGCTAGGATGTGTACAGTATCCCAAAGAAAGAACAAGGACCTATATACCTTGATTTTCTCTGTAACAGCTAAGTCTGGAATTAGTGCAAATTTTGCCACACTTATGGCACACATACTGCAGCCTTCATATTAGGCTACGTTACACCGGTGAACGACGCTCTCAAAGCAGAACCAAGTCGCTGAAGTTTCCTGACTTTTCTTGCCAGTGATCAATCATACAATGCAGGGGCATGTGATCTGAGTGTAAAAAGCATACCTGTGCGATTCGAAATGGCTTACATAATCTTCATTTCAGGTGAAAATATCAACATCCCGTAAGAGGATTCTGAAGTTCCCTCGATACTAGCCCAAGCTATGTTGTGGCCATTTTCGCACTGTTCTAGAGGAATAAGAGGCTAGATTTTGCTATGGTAGCCTTTACTGATCTATGCCATGGTCACATAATTCCAAAACAATAAAAGGAATCATCATTTCTGCTTGAAACAGCCAAATTAGAGTGTTACATTCCCCCCAAACTAGCAAATTTGTGTACATTTCCACATAGAAAGTAATCATATGCGTAAAAACCGGTCAAGCGTGAAATTTTGAATTTTTTTGACGTAGTTAATGTAAGTCCATCACGACAAGTGATATAAACCCATTTTTGGACTTGAAGCTCATAAATTCCAAAATTTCAATTTTTGACAATTAAGGGGGCACACCACCATTAGCTGTTCCATTGACTTACACACTAAATTACTTCTGTTTCCTACCCCCCCCCCCTCCACAGCCTTGTCAAAGTTCACAACCCCCATAAGCTACCCCTCACATGAAAGCCAACAAGTTGGCCTATCATGGCACAACAAATTTACCATAGCATGACCGTTTAGATTTTGAGATACAAGGGGAAGAAATTTAGAGGGTGTACACCTGGTCATATTAATCCGCAAAGTGACGGAAATCAACCCTTTTCCACACCAATTATTGAAACAGCCTAAATCACCTCCGATCCGTCTAAATTTGCCGTCACTCAGGCATTGACATCTCCCCTTTCATATCCATAGAAAATCTGCCACAACTGATCATCTTAACATGAAAAATTTACACCTAGAATGGACCTAAAATTGACGGTGTACTCCCGGTACTACTTTTCTCAGGAAGGCCGTACCTCTAATAGTGGTGTGCCCCCTGAAAGGGGGCTCAATAAGTTAGGCAGGGCAGTCACTGCATGGAGTGAGAAATCACATGACAAAATTATTTACGTTTAGACACAACTGCAAAACGGTAGCTTCATTGCCTAAAGTTTGGGATGTTTGTTTATCACTAGTTCAGTTGAATTGGTCGGTTGAGATTGACTTTCGATTGAAATTCCATTGTTTAAAACAGAGTCAGTATAGTTAGGACATGCACTTGTTTACACTAGGTAATGCATACGACTAGTGCAGGTCTGTAACACGCGACGGTGTCATTTACTGTGCACCCCTCACACAAGTAGTGGAAGAGTCCTAACTTAGTCACGTTTTATCTACAAACTAGGCTAGGAGCATTCGGTAGGTATATATGTATCTCAACATCAAAGACCTGATCTGCATTCCATGTCACTCGTTTCACCCTCTCTGTTAGTGGCAATCCATGGTCTGTGTGTGGTGGGCGGTTACTATTTGAAGGCGATGTAAATATTCAACAGACTGTGGAGACCACCAACCAACCGTGTTGCTTTCAGAGTAGCGCTCACTAGATCGGACTTCGTACTCGAAATAAGACTTGACTGTGTGCTTTTTTTTTTTTTTTTTGTAATGAAGGTCAAGGGGGATAGCTTACATTATCTCCATGTGTGAATAATGCGAACATATTTCAACCTATGCGATTATGGTTTGCACTGAGTGATTATGACTGGTAGCTGTAAACTCGTTTTACGTGAATTATCTCTTACCCCAGGGGCTACTATGCGAAGATGCGAACACGTAACAAAAAAAAATAAGGTGGTATCTAGAGGCTAATTTTGCTCTTTTATTACCAAATACACAACTTGGTACGGCGATACGGACACTACATGCAAGCGAAAGAAATGCAAGAAATGTTAATCTATCATAAATACGAAACATACAAAAGTAGTTAACTCTAACAGAGGGACGGTAGTTAAATTTTCCTTTCAAGATGTACACACACATATAATTTCTTTGT
Organism: Stichopus chloronotus; assembly: GCA_021234535.1. Classification (NCBI taxonomy): domain Eukaryota; kingdom Metazoa; phylum Echinodermata; class Holothuroidea; order Aspidochirotida; family Stichopodidae; genus Stichopus; species Stichopus chloronotus. Next base: position 3,566,469 of record CM037840.1, read on the forward strand.
TTTTCTTTACATCTTTAGGCTAAGACAGTGTAACAATTTCAGTAAATCAGCACATTCAACATTTCATATTAGCAATTTGTAGTTACTACCAATTTCACATAAACCTGCCAGACACAAATAGCATTTACCTCCAACACCGACACAAACAAGTAACTTAATATAAAAAAAAAAAACTGTAACGTAACATTGACCAAATAAAAAAACTAATAGGCCTAATTACCAGTGGTTGCATCTCCAGCTCTTACAATATCAAGTATGCAGCACCAGTTAAGGAATGTACTACAATGGAACATGCAGTAACGCTCGCACAGAAGTAACACGTGAGCGTCCACGCTTGAGCGATCTAGTCAACAACCCAAATTCAGCCTTTAACCTCCTTCATAGTCTTGCGAGAAACGTTATCTCAAACTTGGCGCTACAGGAAGCATTGTCGTTTTTCATGCGTTCGTAGTACCTTAAATCAGTGTATTGTTACAGCGTGTATATAAGTCTACTACACAGTCTAGTTGTACAATAACTCAGGAGACTGGAGATGTTTACACACTGTGAAGATAGAACTGAAGCACGCACAACGTGTTTTTCATGGCATTCAAAACATCCAGAGTGACGTCGGGGCGCACATAATTTCTGGGAATACTTTTGACGCAGCTCGATTTCTATGCCCATGTGTTACGCACATGCAGGTATTTGCGCTGTTCGACGTATATGCATTGCTCTTCAGTTAATATGAGACTGTAAAGTTTGCTAACATTATGATCAATGGTATCAGAAGCAAATGAAACAAATGTCAAAATATTAGATGCATTACATTACACAGACCCACCCTTGCACAGTATATGAAAAGCATAGGCCCAAGTTTAGAACATGGTGGCATGTGGCACACAATAACTTGATTTCATATTAAGTCATACAATTCTGATTTAACTTGATATGATCCAGTCATGAAGTACACCACAAATTTTCAAACTATTTCATGTTTTTGTTTTATAGTTGACAGTTTATGAAGTACAGTCTGATTGTAACGAAAGTATTTTGTTTTGAATTATTGAAGACTGCTCCTGTGGCTCAGGGTTGAATTTTGTCGTCAGCAGTCATACCATGTTTGTCTACCTGTTTTGAATCCATACACTGGCTCTCAATTAAGACAATGTTTTCTGACGAATAATGTAATCTTTTATCAGACAATTTCCCCAAAAGCTGAGACTGGTCCATAGTTGGTAAAAACATTTTTATCGCAAAATCTAAAAATTGGTGTAACAGTAGTGTTCGAGAAGATGTATAATATATGATATGGTACTTTTCACAAGTGGCATAATTCCTCCTATCAATGCAATCAAATGAAGGCTTGTTTACGTTCTTGATGAGAACCCCAATGACGAGTGGGCCTATACCGATACTCTGTGTATGTGTTTACCCGGGTTAGAGATTAAAATGTTTCCTTGAAATGTATTACAACTACCCTTTGGCCAACGGTAGTATCTCTTTTCATCACATCAAAACAAATCTGATAATTTCATTATCCCCGAACATAATGTAGTTTAAGATGACTAATATCTGTCCTTCATGATATTTATTTCTTCTAAAGTGATTGTGTATGGTAAGGTAAAACCGGAAGGATGATTCAAAACCATTTAGAAATGTCTCAATATTGCTCTCCAGTTAATAGAGAGTAAATTTCGGGGGTTTTAATACCTGTCTTTGGGATTGTCCTTTCAAGGTTTTACGGTGGCACACCCGATTGGACAGGATTCAATGTTTAATTTTATAATATAAGAAACAATCTGGGATGGAGATTTATTCCCCGCCGCCGCTAATATATTTTATAAATGCCTACATCCAATAGATTGAAAAGTCTACAAACGGCAATCCTCTCGTATTAACGTAAGGTGATCTTTGTGTTCACGTGTGTTCAGGCAGGGAGCTCCCTGGTTCAGGTGTGTTCATTCAACCAATTGAACGAAGAAAATGGCAATAGATAATGTAACTAACTTCCTCCGTACCAGCAAATTATGAGCCCACAACTTACACACTGAAGAAATCACTGCAGTTTCAAAGAAAATTCAAAGGTAAAGCTAAAGTTAACATGGAAATAGCGTTGAGATTACCAGACAACTCACAAGGGAACTGCTCTCAACTGTTTTCACTTTATTAACGAAGAGTAACACCGGAGACAAGTCGAAATTGATTGCTAGCAGAGGTTGCCAAATTGCAACAAGTGTGAGGTCAAAACGGTCGAGTTGGTGTACTATTGGTGAAATATTAACTCGCCTTGGGCATCATCCATCATATTACAATTTGGAAGGACCATACATAAGAAGTAAAAACTTTTCAGTAAATCTAGTAAACTTTTTCGAAACAAAAGCAGGGCTTACATATCCTTGTATTTCTTGAAAGTGTAAACATGGAGAAAAAGTGCACAACAAAAGTGGAAGTTTTACAAAGGGTGACAGAAAATTTAAAGATCTTAGTTCTGGTGTTGGGTCTCCAAAAGGCCATTTTCCAAAATAAGGATATTTTCTACGGTATCCTCTAGTGGACTATACTACATGCAGCAGCCTCCTTTTACTGACTTAGTAGTAGTATTCTTATTTTACATTTTATCCTTCTACATTTTGAAATCGTGCATATAACCAATGATATTAAAATATCATTTTCGATCAACATCTTAAGGAATATCACAGCAATTTTTATTATAAATATAGGACAGCACATTCCAAGAAACGTTAAGGAAATAATTTCCTGAATATAGTGATTATGAACTTTTGAGAGAGATTTCTCTAACATTTGACAAAGTAATTGGAAGATTATACACTTCCATTCAAAAATCTTATCTGATCCCACCCCCTATTCTTCCGACTTTTCCATAGGTTTACCGAAGTGACACTTTTGTAGTTATGGAAGGATGAAAATATGATATATACCGATGAGCGTGTTTATAAAGTGAGCTCCTCATCTTTAACTTTTTAAGCGTATTGCAGCATGCAGTTTTGCGTGAGTTCGTTGAAATAAACGAAGAGAGAAATGAACTCAAAGAGTTTCAGAGTTTGTAACTAAGGATATTTTCTACGGTGTCCTCGTTTACATTTTATATACTTCAGCCCCTTTTTACCGACTTCATGGTAATATACTTATCTGATATTTATATGTAGTATACGTAGAGGACATTATGGACTTTCTGAGCGGTAAAGTCGCCAACATCGACACTTAAATGGTAGCCCACCTTACCCTCCTTGTGGTATTCAACCAAAACTTGGTGGGTCAATAGTCCTTATGTTGGGGACCCTATGATATACAGATGACATGGGAATAGAGATTACCACTGGGGTTAGGGGGTGAGAAGGGGATCAAAATGTGTGTGTGTGTGTGTGTGTGTGCTTGTGTGTGTGTACAAACGAAAGTGTGTCACGATCTCCTCCTAGACCGTAAGTTGAACGTAACTTGGCTGGGTATTAGATGTAGTGTCCTCAAGACTGATGACGTCAGGTTGACACAGGTCAAGGTCACGACCAAAGGTCGCAAAAACCAAAAACACATTTCTAGCATTATCTCTGTTTGCAACCCCCCCCCCCCCTCCGTCAAAAGAAAACAACACATATACAGAAATATCTGCATGTGCGAATATCCTAGAATGATAAAACTACCATATGTGGATAGTGTCACAATATCCTAGACGGTAAGTCGGATAAACTTCAAACTTGGTAGATAGGTGGCTGGGTATGTGGTATAGTGTCCCCCCCCCCTCCCCGACGGACGGCGTCATAGGTCAAGGGCATAGGTCATGATAACTGTAACGCATTAAACAGTGTTAGGTGCTGCTATAGTATATGGTGTCACCATGACTTTTACACATTTGCTTGTTTACCAATGTAAAACGGTATTTCATCCCATACAACCATGTTGTAGGCTGAGTGATTACGTCTGGTAATGTCATTTCCCGTGCGTTGATAATGCCTTCACTCAGTATTTGTTATCAACGTACATATTTAGAGCTACTGCACAATTGTTCAAATTGTTCAAGCACTCGAGATGTTTACACACTGTTCAGGAGGTATTGGCTCTTTTCTTGCAACAACAATCATGCCAACACAGCCAACATCATCAATCCACCTTCTACACCGATGAAGTCAACAGTACTGCCAGCAGCAAATGCAATTACCTGCGCCAATGCAGTGACCTGCACATTGCAGTCACAATCCATAAAGCAACGATCAGGAACATTGTCACCAGCTGCAATTAATTCAGCAAACAACAACAATGCACAACAATGCAGCAAAAAGCACCAGTGCCGTCACCTGTACCAATTCAGTCAGTCACTGCCAAGAGATATCAATACTGCTACCATGGCATGCACCACAAGGAAATATATTGCTAGAAATTCGAACAAAAAGAGTAATTTTCTGTTGTTGATGATATTTAAGTGGCACTGAATTTTCTTCCAACTGGACGCACTGTGTAGTGTCCGTTGCAACTACAGTAGTTAACAGATTTTAAAGACTGTTTGTACGCAATTTCATGAACATGATACAGTACATATAGAGAAACGTACCTTTAATATATGTACTTGTATTGTATTTATTTGAGGATTCATTTAGATTGTTCAGCAATTTGCTGACAACTGACAGCTACAAAATTTAGCTCTGTTGCAATATGTTGTAATTCAAAGTCTTAGTGTTGATAATCTCATTGTAAATATCACTCAACAAAGCAATTTACTTGAACTGTTGCACTTGCAAAGTGGGTACTTTTTCTGCAAAGGTCAAAATGTCAAAGGAGTTTAAAAGTGCTGAAAAGAGAAGAATAGTTATAATTAAAATGAAGTATTTTTATGATCTCACAGTGTACTGTAAGTATCCGTAACATGTACAAAATGTATTTTTATGAGTGCAGGGAATCATTTTATCAATTATCTGATATTCACAGTAACCTGTCCAAAAGTAATGTCCAAATTACACTAGAAGTGAAATTTGTTTGACTTCATTTATAAATTCTGCAAATCCATACGTTTGTACATGCGTGTAAAGACTACATGTTGCAAAAGTGGATCTCTACTCATTAACGGTTGGGCAAAGTGTCAAATGAGTTGACATTTAAACAATAGTAATTAGTTACATTACCACTCAGTAGAATATCTGGAGTTGGGTACGGCCTAATGTTCGAAATCTGCACTTTTAATATACGTTTCATGTGCGGAAAATTGTACAATACGTTAAGGTATTTGTTATAGCAATTTTATTTATTTCAGAGAAGGAAAAGTTCATGTTTACAGCGCATTTTCGAGACAGTTGTCAACCTGTTACAATTTTGGTTGCATGAAGTAACAAATTGATGGAGTAATGTTTTTTGCCGTTCTCCTACTTCCATGATAAAGTATAAAAACAAAAAAAAATCATTAAAGTTACAATTATCAGTGGTTCTCTCTATTCATTAGATTTACTTCTGTTGCAAAGTGCATTGTTGTTGCAATTTAGTTCTTGATTCCCCCCAGCTCTTGGAATATTTTAAGGGGTGTGCAATGTCCCTAACAAGTAACCAAACAATTCCTATTCAAGTTTGTATAACTTTCACACTGGAAACGAATATTTCAGTTAACGATATTTCAGGGTTTGTAGTAGGACATATGCAAACTATTTTTAGTACCATTAATTTTTTTTACTACTTTTTTCTCCCTATGGTGCAAACCGGACTACACCTATATCTTGGATATATACCGTAAACGCAAGCCAGTTTGTCGCTTGTATTGACACCTGGTCCAATATTGATATCCATCTTTACTGGTGAGTCTGGTTACACCGGTAGCTAAAATTATTAGTTCAGAAAGGCCACCGGTTCCTCGTGAAGTCATAACCTTTTGCTTTCCACGGTAATAGCCTAGACAACACTGTATGCTTTGCACGGCTTTACAATAAAGTGATCTTATTAGTTGTCTTTTGGTTCACGTACAGAAGACTCACGATTTACGTAAGTGAAACTTATTTCAGAACCAGGTCTTAACTGTTATCCAACGTAAACTCAATCATCGCTGTAGTATTGATCAAATTCGGTAGTACACGGACCTGTCGTTATACTGCCAGTTGCCCCTTAAATAGTTTACATATTTTAAGCAGCCTTAACGCAGATGACGATTCCATGTTACATTATAAGATGCTCTCGTTAATATAGGCAGCAAACGTTCTTCCCTTTTCAATACACATTTTTGCTATAGACGAGACAACTAATATTCCCTGTCAGGGAGATGCCGCGCAAGCAAAACTATGCCCTCTATGTTTAACTAAGCGTGTTATTGATTTGCTAAAGTAACTGAGTTCGATAGAATCACAATGAAGTGATAAAAATTGACCATAGACGATAAGGTAACTAGTTGCAACATACATTCCTCTTTATCTTAGTGGGTTTGACAAACAGGATTTTAAGGGGTTCCTTAGTGTATTGTACTCAGTGAAACATTGTCATTAGCGGACAAGGGTGGGGGGTCATCACCCTGCCATAGGTGGACCATTTTTGTTAAAGAATGAAGAAAACGATTTTTGTTTTATTTTTTTAAAATATACTGGTAATTGAGTACTATCTGAGTCTATTGAGTCTTATTCGCATGTGACTGTTCCTGTCGTTTTGACACTACTAAACAAGGGCTTCGGATTTAAAGGTAATGTGACATGCATCTAGAAAGGGCTTACTTTATTCAGGCTTTAGTGATTAGGTTATCCAATTATTCTAAAAACTCCCAGTTCCTTGATGTACTGCGCAGGTTTTCTGAAATAGCTTGTTTTCTCAGACCCGTAGTTGGGGGGGGGGGGGGGGGGTCGTAGCGTTCGAACGACGCTCCCCAACTTGAGGGAGGTCGATTTTTCCAGCTATGTGTTTGAAGGGTCAGCTATGAAATATTTTTTATCTTGACATATTGAGGCCGAATTTTCGTTCACTTTTACCTTTCCACTTATGTCAGAAAATGTATACAGGCCCAAACTGACCACAATATCTGATCACCACATACATATGCTATGTGGTGTTATGAGATAATAAGCTCAAAAAGGCGCAGGCATGGTTATGTCACTATAGCCGTGGATATCATTGAACTAGATACAATCAGGGAGCAACTCCCTGATACAATACAAAGTCCGGGACACACTGTCACGACAACCTGCGACACGATGGCGACCACCCACCGCGTCTGCTGTGGTCATGGCGGTGTGACCGGTTCCACGACTAGAGTTCAGTTGTGTCGTAAGCCTTGGCAGGGCCCGATTAAATATGTTCAAATGTAGTGTCGTGCAGTCAGCACATTTTAAGCCCTGTTCAAACACTACTACCAAAGAGTGTCTACTCAGGCGCGTAGCCAAGGAGGGGGCAAAAGAGGCGACCGTATCCCTCCCCCCTTGGCCATATTGTGGTATTTCTTTTTAGGTCTTCGCTAGAAATACCTAAGGAGGATAGGCATAGCCAGGGAAAGGAGGGCGAATAGGGCGGTTTTGCTTGATCTCATTTTCGCTTTTTTCCCACGATATCGCTAATTAGTAATTCCCTTAATTTATGCGGCAGGTCTACCAAGGCAGGGGTGGAATGCAGGGTTGAGAGCATGTATGTATGTATATATGTATGTATGTATGTATGTATGTATGTATGTATGTATGTATGTATGTATGTATGTATGTATGTAAAACACAAAGGAAGGGCCGTTTTCTACTACCTGAGTGGTTTGTAGAGCCAAACGTTTCTTTGAATGCTCATCTCGGCATTGCATCATTTTTCACAGACTAATTGTTTCCTCACTAGTTGAGAAATTGTAGACATGGGATTTATATTTCAAGGCTGGGTTAATGCAACTGAAGAGACTTGGGAAAGGCTATTTCCGGCCATCTGGGGGCTTTGTAACACTCAACTTTTTCTTGTACACTTCGCGCCAACCGATGGTGGCGCTCCGCTGAGGAGAGTCTTTACGAGCTCGCACCCCCTTGATATATTCCTGGCTACTATGGTAGCGATAAACTCACCATATTTTGAATGTAAAAAGGAAAAAAGATTACAGATTAAACTTTGGAAGTTCTCGTTGTAGCTGCTTCTTGTTGTTTCCCTTGTTTACACAGTAGTGTACATGTGTAACACCGATGTAACACGGTTTACCACTAAATTAATATATTTTAGTGTTGCTGTAAATTGTCAATAAACTGGATATGTTGCCAAAGAATCGATTACAAACCGCACTCAAGTGAAATGCCTTAGTTTGATAGTTCGTGTCAGTATTGCATGTAACAGCTTGGACAATGAGAATTGGCGTTCAAGTCGGTTGGTGCTCTCTAAATGTCATTCTAAGCGCTAAAGTCCCATTGTCCCCAAATGTAAAAGTGATATAACTTATCTAGATTGTCTTGGCAAGAACTGTCATTGAATTAAGACGGTAAAGGACATCATCATGCATTGATCATTTGACCATTAAAATAGTATGCTGATTGCATGTAAATAATCTTTGTGATGCTGTCTCAAGGTGCGATCAATGTTTTGTGCCACATGGTCAAGGCCTCCGAAATTACAACAAGTCAGAATAAAATTAGACCATTCGTCAAAATGTAAGTCTTTTCTCGAACAGATGTTTCTCTGTACATGGGAAAACTTGTTTTGCTGTTACACTTCCAACTTTGCCATCTCTCTGCCTATATCATTAGGCTAAACGTCACAATATCAATTTAAGATAACGATACTTTGAAAAGTAAGTGATACGTCCATAGTTTGCCACCAACTCAATGTTAAAACGATTCTGTTCTTTGGTCGAATGCCCAGTAAAGAGTCCATGGTCTTACGTACAAGCTATCATACAAACATGTTTGTTTTATTTTTATCCAACTTAATTTACAATCCATTTAGCAGCATCCCTTAGGAAAGTCTATGTTCCTTTCTGTCCTCTGACGTAGGTTAAACCACGGTTTCGTAAAGCTCACAAGATTAGAATATCCAGTAGACTTTTTTGAGTAAAAATATTCAAAGGCTGCATTTCGCAGTTGAAGGAAAGGTACATGAATGTCCGCTTACATGGATGGATGGGCGCAGTGAGAAACGTCTTTGGATATAACAACAGGTACTCTGCCGAGAAGTTGGGTAACAGCCAAACTAAGCTGTGTGCAGTGGGTCAGATTGACGGGGCAAGTTTTCTGTGATGAGTGGGAACGTGTGGTATAGAGAAAACTGTGTAACTAACATATTTATATCTTACGAAATAAAAAAAAAATCAAGATGAATATCGCAGACAGGTAGAAAATAGATGTTATAGAGTTGTTTCACGTTACGAGTTATCCGCGTGCAATGCATATATTCAACATACCAATGTCAAACTTATGCCACACATTCTTTTTGAAATATTGTATTTTTTTTCTATTTCATTCCCATTATAGGCGATTTTATTGTTCGGGTTAGCCTTGAACAGCCTTTGCCGTTGCGTCCGGTCCCCGAACTTCATAGCATCGAAGCACTCCCTCCCACAATGAAAGATGCCGATCAGCCTTTGCCGTTGGAAACTGTCACCGAACATCATAGCACCGAAGCACTCCGTCCCACATTAGAAGACGTTTTGAATTACCAACTGAAGTCACCGCTCTTGGTTACTACGGTCAATCATGCCTTCCTAGGACTTCTTGCTAACCTTTTGACCAGCATCCAGCGTATTAACTTACAACCCAACAGCAGCAGCAACCCCCAACCATTGAATGTGTTCGTCATCTGTGAGGATAAAATGTCATTCGACAAGCTTTCCAAAAATCCCCCAAATATAAGTTTGAAATACGTCACAGCTTTGTCTCATTTGGGAGAATCGGTTTCGACTAATGCGATATATGGGTCAAAAGTATACTTTAAATCTAATGCAGAAAAGAGTCTCTTATATCGAACTTCTTTTACGTAATAATATCGATATCCTCTTCGTCGATAGCGATGTGGTCTTACTGGAAGATCCTTTCAAATATTTCAATGGCACAGAGGATCTCTTTATTCAACGGGAATTTGAAGGAGGCTCCGTCTGCGCTGGCTTTTTCTTCATGAGAGCCAATAATATCACCCGGCAGTTCGTCTCGGCCTGGAAGCAAGCTCTACCTCGGGATACGAAAGGAAACCAAGGGACCTTCAACCAAGTGCTGCGAAAATTTCAGAAGCAGATGAAGGTCAAACGTTTGCCAGTGGATAGGTTCGCAAGTGGAAAAGTTTTTATGAAATCTAAACTTTCTTGGCAAAAAAGAAAACCCATGCCTGTGGAGGTTCACGCAAACTTTATGACAGGGATTGAAAAAAAAACTGCCATGCTGAAACGATATGACTTGTGGTTCTCCACCTCAAAATACGAGATAGAGTAGGCGGGGATGAGAAAATCCTTGTCATTTGCAGCACACTGGACATACACTGCTCACCAAGACGGTCAAATTAGTTGACATTGTTCTCATTTTTACGACAGCTTGAACAGCTCCTGATACAAGGAATAATTTGAGTTTTAATTATGACCCCAGTTTGAATGGTACAATGATTTAGAGAGTATAGTTTTGTTTGACTTCATTTGGTGATCAGGTGCGCAGTCATACTTAACCTATCTTCTAACAGTCCACTTATAAAACGTGTCACTTCACTGAAACTTTGTGTTTGTATCTCCTAAACAATATTTTTCAATGTATCTGACAAAAGCTCTGCAGATGTTTTAATTTATTTGATCTTAGCTCGGCGTTGACACTGTTGATTTCAATTTTCTAGTTACGGACCCACTTACAAAAAATGATTATCTAATAAATTGTAATCAAACAAGTTTCGATTGAAAATTGAGTCGAATAAAAATTGATTATGAGTACATTACATTGCATGTTTCTATCGAAATGTTCGATGCATCCCTCATCTTAATCTTTTGTTTTAAAAGGACACTCTCCATTCGGTCTCTCTGATATTGTTCTTTTGTGGTGTCACTTTTTGTTATCGGATAGGTCGTAAACAGAGATTTGTAATTTAATAAATATTCACTTTATTTTTATTCCATCTTATTGAAGGATGAAGGGTTCCTCGAGGATAAACATCAGGACCAGTGTCATTTAATATACATCTTTATTTGGTATGTATTTTATACTCGTAAAAACTATGGACTGTTAATTAGTGCTGCATTAAGTCATATAGAAACATATATGCACATCCAATCACTATAAAATTAATTCATTCTGCTTCCAATATGTGACCATCAGAATTATTATATGTTTGTGTACTGAAGCAAATAAATTTTAATCCAATCGTTAAGGTGCTTTAATCGTAAAGACAACAATAAAAAGAAAAGTAACGATCGATACCCTCACTATATCAGTTCAATGGTACTGTGTTAAATGTTTCAGTATCGTTGCATATAACGCAATGCTTACAATTGTGAGAAACAAACTTTGCTGATAACGATAGTATTAATATGTTAAAACAGATTTATGAATTTGTTCTAAAAATATCACTAATTTTGGTATGACGTAATGCACACCAAATTATTGGGTTCTTGAATTATCATTAATGTGATATTGAAATACTGAAAATTACATTGTCATGTGGGCCATTTACAAAGTTCATGGTAATGTGCGTCAAAAAACAATGCACTAATTAGAGCTAAAAGAGTTCGTCGACTTCAATTCATACTATGTTGTGGTGCATACTGTCAATGTTCTTGCTACACGAGATATCTTGCAAGTTATTGAAGAAATTTTAGAGAAATTACGGAGTGGACTTTTGGTCTCCGCTGCTCCAATGCCCTTATGCCACGAGCGTATATTTTACTATCACCAATATCATTGTACATCTACCGGTATAGGTCTGGCTGGACTACAACCACTTACCTCGATCTCTAAGAACCTGTATAAACTTAAGGAGACTCCCTGAGTTGATATTAGAACATTTGTAGTGATTTATTACATTACTTATAATTAGCATAGTTATTCAAGAATCACATCCAAAACTTCTGAAAAGTGTCATTTGCCTAAATTCTTTATTACCTTTACGTTGGCCTGGGTGTGTGCCTGTAAAAAATTACCAATGTAAAAAGTGTCTGGTCACGAATTTCCTAAAGCCAAATGAAATCCCCACTCATTAATGTTCCATTGTATGTGAAACATTGTGATCCTCTTAGTCTGACGGACCATTTGCCTTTACTATTTTAAGGAAACTTGACAGGTTTAGAAAAATTAAGTGAATTTTACGAACAAATTCAACGAGTCTCTTAAGACGTCAAACACGGCGGGGTCATCTATTTTTTCACTGCACACAGACGGGGAGCTACTGTAGCAGGAACGATGTTAATCAGATTTGTTGTTATTTTTCCTTATCAAAGCGAATTTTCAAAGTCTACCAATGTAATTTTTCTCTCTTTCTCGTATTTTAATTTGAACCAACATAACTTCACTCCTAATTACCACAATTTGAATGTGCAAGTCATTGTATAACGTCGTCCGTCGTAGTCTCGCTTTCATCATTTGTTATTATCTTCCCTGTTAATGAGTACTTATTATTTTTAATTATTACTACTTTTTTTCTATTGTAACTTTCTACTGTCATTGACTTTTACCCGATATTTGTTACATCTTATTCTTTCTTGACATTGAATTGACACACCTGAACTCTAGACGTTATGAGTATGTTCAGCATGGGTGAACTGACCTAAGGCGAGTAGATTTTGCTACAAGGTTCACCTCAGTAAACAAAGGAATGGTGCGGTTGCAGAAATTGGCTGCTTAGTGTAGCGAACATATGGGGCACATATGTCTTTGCAACCAAAATATGTAAGGGACCTATATGGGTCAGCCCAGACAATCTATATGGCCCACATGGGAAAAAAAAACCTGGATTTCACGTGGGCAATTGTTCCATATGGACAATATAAGTATCCCATATGGATTATATGGTTATCTGGCTGGCGCAAATGAGCCCGTTACAGATCTTGGGTGCAACACCGCATAGGCCCCACATGGATTCTCGTATGTGGGGCCCATGTTGGAATGCAGACATTGCCATTAATATGTTCCTGCATGCTTGTAAGGGGCAATTTTTAATTTTTCTGGAGCAGTTAAGCCTTTCATCAATTTTAAATTTCGATGCTATACACCTCTGCTTAAACATTTGCCAGTGGGTCACTGACTTGTTTTTTTACTTGAAACTGACTTAATCAAGGATATCTGGTGAATCAAAATGACTTGACCAAAAGGTTTGACCTGACTCGGATGGAGCACTGACTCATGACTTGACTCGATCTGTAATGTTGAAGACTCGACTCGTGACTCGACGCTCAAGTTGACTCGTTACAAGTCTGTTTTCTGTGCGTGTAATCACAGCACGTCCACAGGGTACATACTACCAAACTCTGAGCAATGGTTTGGGTGTCGCATGCGGAACGCTAATCGTCTGGCTTGGCAAATGGATTTAAATCCGTAAACTCTTTGCGATATCGTCATTCTAGAAAGTAATTGATCATGTACATGTAACACAGTATGTAGTCACTCATGACATGTATTTTACAGCGGTAATCTTCATTTACTAAATTTCACGGTCAGCCTGGAGTTTTAATAAAACGAAGTGTGCCGGGAGGGGGAGATAGTATATGAAATTTGCCTGAATTCCACCCATGTATTGTGTGTTTTCAACTTACTTTCAGTCTTAAAGCAGTTTTTGTCCAAACCTCTAAGCCTTGCCCCTTAAAAGACTAAATATCTCAAGTGTGTCCTTCCAGGATCTCACTTTCAATCTTTTACTTCTCAGAAAATCGATCTTTGCTTCTGTTATTATTCAAATCTTTAATCCCTTTTAAGCATAGCGGAAGTGATGTCATTTGATTAATGTCTTTGATTAATAATAGGGTTTAACACATAGAGTCCTTTAGGTTTCACATCAAGTGGATGCCGTGAGTTGGCTGCGACTTGTAAAATTGAGGGACCAATAAAAGTAAAGAAATGATAAACCGTATTCCCCATGCAATCGCTCTTGCAGGGTTAGGGATGAAAATTACTAAGAGCTCCGGCCACGTCTCTTCTGTAATGTCCTCCCACAACTGAAACTTCCTACCAAACTTACTCCTTTAAAACAAGAGGACAATCCACGGAATTGCGTATCTCATCGTCAACATGCATTGATTTCAATGGTGGGGCCTGCACAAGGGGATTTGTAATAGATTATTGCAACCACATGTCACAGACACCCAGTTCCTGGCACTGATTTTAAATTCGAGTCAACTATTCTTCAAACATAAAATGTTGGTAAGCAGAACCGAACATAAAATGGTAATATTGTTATCTACTGTAAGGTAGCAAGCTAAAGCCTGATCCAACTATTTAGGCTAAAGTAACGATAACAATAATTCCTTAAAAGTATCTGTGCATAATACTCTACATAACGATGTAATAACTTTGGGTTATTCCACATAGGTTAGGTTTAGTGGTTACAGTTAGGGGCATCCCTATATGGGTTATATTCACATTAGTCTCCTACTTACCTGTGCAAGATCTGGTTCTCACACAATTAATGTTTGACTAAAATATAACCATTTCATAATTTACAGGAATGTTCAAAGACATTACCCACATGGGCTAGTTCTGCTAAAGTTGTTTCTTTTCTTCTTCTTTTTTAAATTTTGCGTATAGTACTCCATTAGCTCTCAACATATGCTGGAAATACAAATCTTGAGGCAAAATTAGTTTTCACAAATATCAGCAATGAGATTTCACTGGATTTACCATTGCAATAATATTATGTTGAACAATGTGTTCTCAGACAAGTGTTACAAAATTTAGGTTGATTGGTCTAATAGTTCTCAAGGTATGCTTGAAATACAAACTTTGAGGAAAAACTATTTTTTTTTTAAATCAACAAATTTCACTGGATTTACCATTACAATATATTATGTTGAACAGTGTGTTCTCAGGTAAGTCCTAGCAAAACTTCAAGTTGATTGGTCTAATAGTTCTCAAGGTATGCTTGAAATACAAACTTTGGGGAAAAACTATTTTTGTTTTAAATCAACAAATTTCACTGGATTTACCATTACAATAATATAATGTTGAACAGTATGTTCTCAGGTAAGTCCTAGCAAAACTTCAAGTTGATTGGTCTAATGGTTCTCGAGGTATGCTTGAAATACAAACTTTTGGGCAAAACTGACTTTTTTTTTTCTTACAAATCAACAAATTTCACTGGATTTAACATTACAGTAATAGAATATTGAACAATGTGTTTTCAGGTAAGTCCTAACAAAACGTTAAGTTGATTGGTCTAATAGTTGTCAAGGTATGCTGGAAATACCAATTTTGTGACAAAATTGGCTTTTTTCCTCCAAAATCAGCAAATTTCACTGGATTTACCATTACAGTAATATTACGTTGAACAATGTGTTCTCAGATAAGTCCTTACAAACTTTAAATTGATTGGACTAATAGTTCTTAAGGTATGCTTGAAATACAAACTTTGGGAAAAACTGATTTATTTTTTTAAGTCAACAGATTTCACTGGATTTACCATTTAAATAATATTATGTTGAACAATATGTTCTCAGGTAAGTCCTAACAAAGCTTTAAGTTGATTGGTCTAATAGTTCTCAATGTATGCTGGAAATACAAAGTTTGGGACAAAATTGGCTTTTTTCCTCCAAAATCAGCAAATTTCACTGAATTTACCATTACAGTAATATTATGTTGAACAATGTGTTTTCAGGTAAGTCCTTACAAAACTTTAGTTCTCAAGATAGTACTGGAAATACAAATTTTGGGGCAAAAGTGGCTTTTTTTTCTAAAAAAAATCAGTAAATTTCCCTGGATTTACCATTACAGTAAAACTATGTTCAACGATGTTTTCTCAGGTAAGTACTTACCATCCTTTAAGTTAATTTACCTAATAGATCTCAATATATGCTGGAAATACAAATTTTTTGGGAAAATGGCATTCTTTCTAAAAATATCAGCAAATTTCAATCTCTTTACTACAAAAGTGTTATACCTTGAATATTTCATTCTCAGGTAAGTTTTTGCAAAATTTTGCATAAAATGCTCAAACACATCTCAAGATATGCTGGAAATAGCAATTTTGGGATAACACTTTTTTGGCTTTTTTTCCTAAAAAATCAGCAAATTTGACTCAATTTACCATTCAACAATACATCTTGGACATATTGCTAACATGCACAACCTTACCAAGTTTAATCTTAATCGCTCATATACTTTTCAAACTATTAGAAAATTAACTGGAAAAGTCACAATTTGCTTAAAATTGTTCTCCAAGAAGAATTTTAAGCAATATTAATCACCCTCTGGTGGAGGGCTAGCGTCTTGCAAACACTAGGTCCCCGGATCGAATCTCTGTTAGAACTACTAGGAAATTTTCCAGGAACTAAAAATTACTTGTTCAGTGTTGCTGTTTGCGGGGGGTGCTGGTGTGTGTTTGTGAGTGGGAGGTGTGCCTGGTACTTTCAGTTGGGGTCCCTTTTGGAATTTGGGGTTCACTTAGGTTCCCCGACTGAGGTCTTGTCCGCCTAAGGTTTCTCGGTACGGCTAATCGGTCTGCTGAGTTGAGTAATTCCTCCATCCCTCACAGCCTTCGGGAAAGTGGCGAAAGATTATGGATACACTTTCGTCCGTCGGATGGGGACGTTAAATGTCCGTTCCCTGGAGCATGTTTGCGTTTGTATGCGATTGTTAGTTCACTCCTGCCTCGTTACCCTCTGACCCCTACTGTTCTTAAAGAGTAGGCGAAAATTGCCCGTGTTTATCCACGATCAACATTGAATAGGATCCCTTCATGAGTATTCATACTTTCTTATCCTCAAATACTAAACTAAACATTTCAGATCCAGAGAAGTCTTGTATAAGAGTGAAGTCAACGCAACAATTTTGATTCAAAACTTCTCAGCAAATTCTGGCACCTTACAGTTTGATTTTGTATTACCAAACTGTCTCTTTCTCTGGTTCTCAAATGGGAATAAAATTGCCTTTCATCACGATCCCATGCTATTAAATGTCCATTAGGCCCACTTCCCCAACCTGGCTTGGACAAGTCATGGAAGTGTAATTAATGACGGTTAGTAACGTCAACTTTTTGGTGGTTTCTCCTTCGTAATTTGAACCCTGTTTGTGCCTGCCCATTCCTTACCATTTTGATGACTTTGCCGAGTACATTCAGAGCATATAAAACAGAAATTGTGTTGGCATAAGGAAATAGTCGTGATCAGTTTCTTCCATTCCGTCCCCACTAAAGGGTGAATCATGTCATGCTCCCAAGCTAGCACATAGAGAGGAACTTTGTCCTTTAATTTTCTAAGGACTTGAAATTACATATTTTTCCTCGGAGGACCATTTGCGTCAAAGTAGAAAAGATAACTTTATAGTTGTCTGAGAGAGAAAAGGGGCAAAATAACACCTTCTCTATGATCACGAACTATAATTTTGTCAAAGTGGTTAAATTAGACGTTTCAATGTTTAAGATAAGAACAAACCTTGCTCTCTTTTGTTTGCTTAGATAATTCTAAAACGTACTGAAAACAAAGTTTTCCTTTTCGTTGTTAAGATTTATGTTGTTCAAACTTTTCAAACTTTTTTATGACTTTGAGATGGATCGTGACTATGAGTTGCCATTGGGAAACATATAATGATATTTATTACAGAAAACACGGAAACAAAACTTTGAGAAATTGTTTTTGACGGTATTTGAGCACAAACTCAGCGACATTAATATAGCTGAACTGTCCTGCTGATTGGTCTATAATAAACCATGTTCTAATCAAAATACCCCAATGAACTATTTAGGACGATCCCGGTCCAAAATTTTACATCATAAATGCGTTCTAAGAGAATTTAGGGGAACTGGTACACATCTTCATAACTATGTCGGATAAACTCTGATTAACACAGAAATTGCACAGGAAGAAGGATCATTCTCAAAATATTTTTTTTTTTTTAAATTCCCGCAACGAAGGGAAAAATTAGGTTAATCTCAATCCGTTCTCGAATTATGAGCAACTTTGTGTAACTTAAACTGTCTCCTACGTCTGTGGTATAATTTTGGGAAATCCGCTAAATGTCCAGCCAAATCAACCTAAAAAATCGCCAAGCAAAACTAGCTCCTAGTTGAGGAAACTTGACCATGTACTTCTGTACAGCGTAACATTTGTCGACATATTCACACTAAAATACCATATACATCAGTGCATACCCAATCTATTTTGGCTACAAGTGGAGTGCAAATTGTAAACGCGTTGACGTCCCACTCGGGTGACTAGTAAATCGACGAACAAAAAAGTTCTTGAAATTTTGTGATAAAATAGGTGATTTATAGTTATTTCAGTTAAAAACAAAAACAATTTGCTTATCTTGGCGTTAAAAATGCATTCGCTCTTTTGGCACACAGTCTAGTTGGCATTCAGGTAGGCATTCGTTATATTAAGACCCTAAAAATGCTTAGGCCTACACGTGGGTGTCCACGTCGTCTGTCCTCCAGTGTCCCTCACATTGCATTCCGTGCGTACGCATTCTAATCGTATGTATACGCGGGAGATATTAGCTTTATGCCTAATAGCATAGAAACCACTTTTTCGTTAAACAATTTTGGAAAGTAACTGTTAGCAATTTCATAACTGCATAGCATGCAATTGAAACGGACCCTCGAACTGTAACGTTACATATTAACCAATAGTTAGTCTAGGCCTATGCTTCAACCTCTCTGCTAAAAACACTAGGTTGCGGGCAGGAAGTCTTAGGACGAATTTCACTAAACTCTAGGAGTAACAAGGAGTATACTGGGGAGCGTATAATAAATAGTATCAATAAACATCATGCAGTTACTCGAACGTTAAAATGGGATTCACTTCAACCTTACTCTTCTTTTGTTCTACTGAGGTTCAACTTGTTGCAAATTTTCATCGCCTTAGGTCAGTTTTATCACCTCATGCTGTGATAATCCACATGGTCAATTAAACAACGTTCTCCTAAAGTAATTCAGTTGTGTCAATCCAATTTCTAGGCTTTCTTGAGCTAATTGCCAAGGGTTATTAGGTGTCATGTCCATAGCCACTACATGTGTAATCGGCAGGAAAGAGGGTCTGTTGAACACGTTAGCCCTGTAGTAACGTCATGACAGTATTCGGCAAATGTTTTCGAACTTAAGGATCTTATAATATGCCTAAACCTTTGTTTACATGTGCAATAATAGTTTTAATAACATCCAATAACGTTGACTTGTGGCGGGGCAGTGATCTCGAACAAAACTGTATTATACCTTGACTTGTTACGGAGCAGTGATTTTGAACAGAACTGCTGGTTTCACAAAATTTAACCTTGCCTTCTTACAACATAACTGGCTTAACAATTTGGTAACAAATTACTGGCTCAACAACTTTGATAATAGGTAGCAACACATACGGTAATGAGGATGATGTCGGTACACGGCGTCTGATGAAGTTAAGGAAATGGTGTGGAGTGCCTATGCCCAGCTGTATATAGGCACGCACCACACATCGAATAACAAAAAAGCTGGGTAACACAACTTAACCACCCTTGTCACTGGTCGAATCAGGGACCACATTTCATTTATTTTCTTTTTCACACCATACATATTTGCATGCATATATACATACAATAATTACATCGATTGGAGTAAACCGTTAAGTAACGATGTGAAGGAAGTTGAACAAAAATCCCTCAAGGGCTTGACGAAGTGCTCAACTCCCTAGTGCACTAGCAGAGAAAAGAAAAAAAGAGACAACAAAAACTTAATAAGATACTTAACATCCCCCCCCCCCCCCGCCACACCCCAAAGCACCATCATTCCTTCGTACAGGGCTACGAATTACGGGGCCTGCTTTCGCATAAAAAACTGGAGTAGAGTAGGGCTCCGGACAGTAGAACGTCAAAAAGAACTAAGATACAGTTTACCAAAATTATACCTGAAAGGAAAGAACGATGCTATAGACCAATACACAACCTCGTATTAATAAAGCAATGCCTAGTGGCCAATGTCAAAATACCATAAAAAACTGAAAACAGCCTTGTGATTGGTCAAAGTAACGCCTATTACTCAAGGATCACGCAATCGGTTAATGCCCAACGCGAACTGATGCAACACAGTCGCTGAACACCATACACCACAAGAAAGACACTAAATCTACTACATGATCGTACATGACTGCAACCGTCATCAGCCGAAAGTGGTTGCAGCAAACAAAGTAAAGTTTTCGATAACTTTGGAGAAATGGATGCCAAATTTAGAGAGCTCTCAGACAATATCGTGACACATCTGAAATGAGTAGTTTATAAGACACAGGACCTTTCCAGAACAAAGTTGAGTATGCCAGTTCTATCTGGGATCCTTACTTTAAAACTCATATTGATTCCATTGAAAATGTCCAATGACGTGCTGCCAGATTTGTAAAAAATGATTATAGTCACTCCAGCAGCGTCAAAGGTACGTTAAAATACCTTACCTGGGATACTGTAAACATGGAACTCCATAGAACCAAAGCTAGTCCTATCGCACTTTTTAAGGAAACCCATGGATTTACGCCTAGTAACATTGCTCACTACCAAACTGACAGTCTCTCACAGAGAAATCTTTCTAATTATGCTTGGGATTAACATTTCCTTAGCTCAAAAAGACTGTTTTAAGTACACATGCCGTTACTCGTACATTAAAATAGGAATCGATTCAACCTCACTCTTCTTTTGTTCTACTGAGGTTCAGCTGTTGCAAATTTTCATCGCCTTAGGTCAGTTTTATCACCTCATGCTGTGATAATCCTCATGGTCAATTTAACATCGTTCTCCTTAAGTAATTCAAGGTGCATCAATCTAATGTCTAGGCTTTCTTGAGCTGCCTGGCAAGGGGTATTAGATGTCATGTCCATAGGTGATACATGTGTAATCGGGCATGAAAGAGGGTCTGTTGCTGGTTTTTAACAGGCAACGGGCCTTCGTAGTTACCTTGACTGTGTATCCCTGTAGCTGCCCTCCTAAAAATGTATCAAAGGATGTGATCATGCATCCTTGTAGTCTTTTTACAACATCCAGACAGTTTCAAGTCTCCTGACCACTTACGATTAGTCCCTCCAACAGTCTGTTTACAATTCTTCCACATTTGTAATACAAACACTAGATCCCTCTGTACGCTGTGTAATATGAGCTACTCTGCAGCTTTCGAATTTGCTATCCATCAAAGAGTAAAACCAGAGATGTTGCTGCCTGTAAGAAACCTGAGCCTTAAAAATACACTTGAGACTTCAAATGATTTCCAAAAATACTGTATGCAGTATACAGTACTGTACACTGTACTATATGTGTCACAGTCATTATGATTTTGACTGCTGTACGTTTGTGTATCCTCGAAGTCTCATAAAAGCACATGCAAACATGACATAATGACTGCATACCGTTGTAGGTGGTAGCCTCTTAAAATCTGCCAAACAATATAACTGCATTTTGAGTACGCACAGCATCCTTGCAGCCTCTGAAAAACACATTCGAGCATGACTACGTATCTTCATAGCCTTCTAAAAGTATATCAAACGACATGACTTCTTATCCTTGTAGCCTTTAAAAAGTGTATTCTGATTTTTACTGCGTATCCTCCTAGCCTGTTCACGGGTACTTAAGTACTGTTGCTTTCTTTGGCGAAATTATTTTGAATTGACTATGTATCTTTGTAGTCGTATACCTCTATTTTTTAAAAAGGCAATATAGTAAAGGATATTTTTTTTTCTTTGACCGATGAGAAAAACTGATTCACTGCGCGCAGTCTTTGCAGACTATTTCCATAAGGGGTACACGCGTGTGACCTTTATAGAATATCCAGCACTGGGAAAGACCGGTGCTGAGTTAAACCTAAGTGTGTAATCCTAATACCAAAACAACCGCTCTTGACAATGCTGTAAGATGCCAAACTTACAATAACATAACATAAAACGACTTTGTCATGAAATGATCTCCTATAGGTAGGAACTCCTACATGTAGGAAACTTCACTGTTTGGAACTCTGCAGCAGGGATTTCTGTAGGCAAAGGAAACTATGTCAAAGACGAAGACCAAAATAAATGAATAAGTGATTTCTCCTATCAGTGTAATACCTGATGTCCTCGCAACAGGATGTTAATCGCAGAGCGTGAAGTGTGTTGGCAAACTCTTTTTTTCTGGGGGGGGGGGCCTATTTCTCACGACTATGAAGCATTTTCCGTCTAATCCGCACAACACCATGCAGTATTAAGTTTCATCGATCCTTTGTTCCTCAGTTGTGCATGTCCTCCTTGAATGCCGTCTACAAATGTCAATTGTGTAGTGAGCGTATTAGGAGCATCTTGTCTGGTAAAAATATATCGACTGCGTGATCGACTACCTTCCTGGTTGGATGCAAAAGATGAATTTGTTTCTCTGCGAAGGTTCACCGAAAACTTCACTCTTTGTGTGGCAATTCATTTGACATTTTTGTTTGTTTTTTTTTTGTAGTTAAACTCGTCACATTGATCTACCTACCCAATTGGGTCCAATTGGGTCAATTTAAGAAAGTAGTAAACACTAGCATAACAGAAGTGATGGTGTGAAGACTTGCGACTGATTTATTGCGTTTTTTTTTAGTTTGAAAATATCATAAATAAATAGAGTAGTAGCTGAGAAACGAGTTCAAAGAAATACTGCAATCTATAAACAAGAATCTTTATTTTACTCCAATGCCGTTTTCTTTTTTTCTTTGCGTCATTGGTAAAACAGAAACTCTCGAGTTAGTAGCAGGTTGTTAAAGGAAGTCAGTCCTATCTTGAATTCTTTAAGGATCGGTTTCTCTACAAATGAGCAGCAAATTAATGCCAATTGATATTAGAAACGAACTGACCTGTTCCAAGTGTCTGTACCGGTTTATCTCATCGCCCTATAGGGGCTGGATGGTGTAGTCACTTGGCTAGTGGAGCTATATATTGTCCTGTGCACCCATGGAAGGACGGTTGCTATGGAAACGCTTGGAGTGGATGAGTAGAGACACCCCAGGGATAAACCGTGGTGGAGTGACCATGGGTACAGGAGGGTCCTGTTGGGTGGTATAAATGAAAACGTGTCCGTGCCAATGTGTGTGGGAGTGAGGGCATGTGTGTGCATGTGCGTCAGGACCTGTCCATTTTTTTTTTTCCATAATACTTTGAAAAGTGTATGAGCGATTAAGTTTAAACTTGGTAAGGTTATGCATGATGCCAATATGTCCAAGATGTATTGGTTGTATGGTTAATTGAGTCAAATTTGTTGATTTTTTTTAGAAAAAGGGCCAATTTTGCTCAAAATTTGGTATTTCCAGTATATCTTAAGAAGTATTTGGGCATTTAATGCAAAATTTTGCAAGAACTTATTTAAGAATAAAATATTTTAGGTATATCACTTTTATAGTGCTAGGAGTGAAATTTGCTGATTTTTGAGGGAAAAAGCCAATTTTGCCCCAAAATTTGTGTTCTTAGCAAATCAATTTAATTAAGGCTTTGTAAGAACTTATCTGAGAACACATATTACTGTGATGGCAAATTCAGTGAAATTTGCTGATTTTCTAGTAAGAAAGCCAATTTTGCCCCATAATTTGTGTTTCCAGCATATCTTGAGAACTATTAGACCAATTGACCTAAGGCTTTGCAAGAACTTACCTGAGAACACATACTGTTCAACATAATATTACTATAATGGTAAAACCAGTGAAATTTGTTGATTTTTTTTAGGAAAAAGCTAATTTTGCCCCAAATTGTGTCTCTCCAGCATATCTTGAGAACTATTAGATCAATAAACTTACGGCTTTGTAAAGACTTACCTGAGAACACATTGTTCAACATAATATTACTGTAATGGTAAATCCAGTGAAATTTACTAATTTTTGAGGAGAAAGGCCAAGTTTGCCCCAAAATTTGGATTTCCACCATATCTTTAGAGCTAATAAAGCATTATACCCAAAATGTTGCAAGGCCGTTCCTATGAACACGATAATAGAGATACAGTATACCACTCTTATAGTAAACTGGTGATATTCTATGATTGTTTGCTAAAAAATTTATGAGCCAGCAAGCGGGTCAATAGACACCACCTTTTTAACTTTACCCAAAACATCTTTAACAGAAGTGGCCCTTTCAATATCCATTCCAACTAGGAGAACATTATTTTAAGTCGAACAATAATTTTAGCAGAACCAGGTCCTGCACAGGTAAACAGGAGACTAATGTGCAAATTTATCCATGAGGGGATGCTTTTATATCCTGCCCCTAACTCTAACCACTAAACCTAACCTACATGGAATAACCCAATGTTGTAGTTGTGTTATGTAGCGTAATATGCACAGATACTTTAGGGCCGTTATTGTTATCGTTTCTTGGGCCTAGTGGCACCAGGCTGTAGGGTTAAGTTTACTACCTTACAGTATCAGTATTCAGATATTATGTTCGGTTCATTGGCTTACCACCATGTTATACCTGAAGAATCAGTGCCTGGAACTAGGTCACCAACCTGAAGCTATCCCGGTATTCATCCCAGGAATCATGCCAGGATTCATAGGCCTTTGTGAGATGTGGTGGCAGTAAACTATTGCAAATCCCCATGTACAGGCCCCGTGTTGAAATCAATGCATGCTGGCGATGAGATATGCAACTCCGTGGATTGCCCTCTTGTTCTATTTGCAAGTGCAAACAACATGAGTAACATGATTTCTGTCATATCAGAATATCTCTATTTAGAACTTTCATCATGCTACATTTTTTTTTTTTTTTTTTTTTGCGGATCAATAAAGACGATGTCACACGCCATTCAAACTGCTTTATTGGGTTTAAAATGGTGAACATATTTAAGCAAAGACAATTTAGAAAGTTAAAGCTTATGACGTCAGTGTTGCTTGGACATTTATTGAAAGACTCCCACGGGGCAATTTCATCAAACGGAGAATTTTCAAAGGACATATTCTTTACATATGTGATGGTTCTGTTTAAATTATTAAGTCAAAGTCTATCAGTGAATATCTATGAATGCAAAGATACTGCAAAAGCTTACAGTATGAAAAAAAAGGCGGAAACGTATAGTCAAATCGGTAAGTAGAGAATATGTTTAATGTCGATAGCTATAATATGTTACTTATTACATATATTTTGTTCATAATCCTTTGAGTGTTACATTTTATCTGTATGGCCATTCCGTTCATTCGTTAGAAAAACACCATCTTAAATGCGACTCATTTTCTGCACTTAAAGACAAAATATGATGTGGTTGATTTTGCTTCCTTATCAGTCATTTTTTCCGGTGATGTAACAAAAGTATTTATTTAATTCAATGCACGTCTAGCTGAACACTTTAATCAATACGTGAAGCACCAGCATTGAAACATAAAAAAAAAACAAATATTAGATACGGTTATGCTGCCCTCTTGAAGAATTGCTTCGCTGGTTTTTAAAAGTTACGCGTCTTTGATCCCACTAATGAACTCTGACTGTCATAACAAACAAAAGTCAGGTTTACATTTTTGAGAGAGATTTTTTCCATTAATGTTATTCATGTTTTAACAATTGTTGACTTTTGATAACATTTGACCTCTATCGACCAAACTAAGATTTTCTTCATCGAGATACATTTAGAAAGTAAAGTGCAGATCAGTCCAAATCAGGAGACATTGTGTTCATAATTTTTCGTGGTTTGACCGCGTTCAAGTGACTTTAATTACATTGAAAAATGACATCCAATGATATTGAAAAAAAATTAAAATCAAGTGGGTGATTTCTGAACATGGTATATTGACGTAATATACCTATACATGTGTTCTGCCAATGGTTTGTTTCTTTACATAGTGGTTTGTCTTTATGAGGATTTGACATCTGATCACCTCTTATAACCTTTGAACTGGACCACCAATGGTACGTTCCGTACTAATAGTTATTGTGGTACAAGAACATTCTGAATATGGGATTTGTGCGTGTATCCTTTGCTTTTCAAGACTGTTTTTTGCACTTTTGACCACATTAGCCCCTAGTTACGTTTAACCTTCATCAAAAACGATAATCCTCATGTGGCTCAGCATGTATGAGCTATGTTGACCTCGAATGAACTTTGACCTTAAGAAAAGGAAATCCCCATTGCACTCAGTGTGGTAAGTGGACGTACTTAATATGAGCTCAGTTCACGTCCCCACCCCCGCCCTCCGAAGATGTTGCTTTATTCACATTTGTGTCCCTTGCAAAATGACCCATGAAGGTCAAAGGTCACATGACCTTTGCCTTCATCAAAAGCAGCACCCTTCCTATAAGCGATGTATTACATTCACGTGACAATCAGAAGTTCAGAATTCCTTTCCTGAGATGTATTGTTTACAGTCGGTGTCACGAAGAACCACACACGCATACCCCAACGTCACTAAATAGGTTCATCGACTTGAAAAAGTTAGGAAATAATTAGCGTGACTTATTTTCTCCTGTAGTCATCCTTAAATCACTACTTCACTCTGTGCTAGTGAAATATCTGACCTTCGAAATTGGTATATTAAAACATGTAAGTTAAAATGCGAAGAGACTGGAATACATAAAACAAAAGATATACTTAAAGTTGACCTTAATCAACCGTCTATTTGGTACTGTAAATATGTTTCTTTCTTCAATCGTTATCGGTAATCTTTTTTTTTCTTTATTTATCGTTTAACGTTTTAATAACCAGTCGAAAAGGGCTAAGTCGGTTTCAAGTGAATTAGATTATAATCCAGGAAACAATGCTTAACTAATAATTGCTGCTGTGGGCCTTCGTATATTTTTATTGAGACCAGGAAAGTGCAGCATGGTGAATTTATTAATCAAACTTTAACCGTATTAGATTTTGGTTGATGTGAAATGTTTCAGTTCATACAGGCTGCTTAGGCCCTGTTTTAGACATATTATTTTGTAACAGGTATGCATGTGGTGGTAATTTATCTTTGTTCACACCTCCTTATAAATTGTAAAATTAATGATGTAGAACAAAACTTTGATGCCAAGGTTACTGTCGGGACCAGCGTTCTTGTATTTAAGTCGGGATCAGTGCCTTACTGGTCCCGACTTCCTTTACCAGCGTATGAATCAAGGTAGACTTGCGTACAAGAATAAGGCACAGACCTTTTGCCATAAACACAACTTAGTTTACAATCGACTCTAACATTTTATCAATTTTTGGAAAGTTTCACAAGTTTTCAAACTTGCGCTCACGTGCAGTGAGTCTCACGACATTTTTCTTCTGTGATAGGCGTCGGAACTAAACAAAAATCGAATAGTCAAGAATAACGATTGGCGATGTTATGGCATTGACAGCATTTGTTCAAAGTAAGTTTATTATCCTTCAGTAAGCTACTGATTGATTGGGTCAATGATAGGAATAATTATAACGATGATAGTAATGATTGTGATAATTGTGATGATGATGATGATGATGATGATGATGATGATGATGATGATGATGATGATGATGATGATGATGATGATGATGATGATGATGATGATGTTACTTACTAAATGATTTCATTATCCCAGGGAATGTGTAAATTGTATTTCTGTGTCCATAAAGGACACTCGGAAAAATCATATTATGCATAACAAGGACATGTGTTACAAACACAGAATTTTATCTAGCAAATTTGCTGACTAGGTAAATACCGCCTCCGGCCGCCCCCGTCATGTCTTGTAGAAAGTAATGTTATATTGGAAAGGGCTATGTGGTTATGCATGAACGTGAGATTACTATGCACCCATACTAGTGTGAAAATACATGAGTCAAAACGACTTTCTTTTTTTATTGGATTGTTCTCAGCCATATGTGCCCGAGAAATGTTTTTGTTTTCAAGTAATAAATAAGTGATGGTATGGAGCATTATAGCTACTTTAAACTGTTTTCCTTTTTCCTAGTGAATTAATGTGGCTTCATTGACTTAAGTATCCTTAAGGGTTTCTTAAAGTGGGTTGTATAACAATGTCGATTAGTTTCATCCCGTGACTACCTGCATATGTATCTGTTGTTAATTATTTTAACGAATTTGTTATTGCTTGCACGTCACTTCCCTTTAAGGTATTATGTATAATTTCTTAATCATTTACGCCATGGTTTTAGTTTCACCTGGTGAACGTGCAACGTTACAAAAATTGAGTTTAAATAGTGAAGTACATTTGAATGGAGCTTCTTAGCCTAATAGTAAGGTAAGCAGTTGAGTTTTACTTGCATTATGTGACATTTTTTTCTTAATTTAGCAAATAAATTCAGTAAAAACACTAGATGTAATTAATTTAGCTCACTTGACTTGCCCAAAAAAGCTTAAGTTGATAAAGGTTCACAAAGCCGTTAACTGATTTCCTCATCCTATTCTAAAAAGTAATAGACTGGTAAAAAAGAATGCTTAGTATTTTTGTATTTACGATTATAATAACATTTCTTCATTTATTTCCTAATAAGAGGCACAGAAACGACTAAACATTTTAAGTACATTTGATTCCAGTCCATATATAAAACCCATTAGTTTCCTTTCAAGGATGTTATACCTTAGTGGCTATTTAGTATCTAAATGCGATATGTAATATCAGGCAAACCTTTACCCATGCAAGGAAAAGAGTTAATACGTGATAAGTGATATTTAGGCTACGTATTTTCCTTCAGCCATTGAAAGTGTTATACCCCTGTAAATGGTGCCCTTCCTGCTGTTCTCGTACACAACAACGCATACCAGGAGGATTGCGTGATATCTTGTCGGTCTATTTTGACAATCACTGATTGAATTTGAAGACCTATCAACTTAAAATCTCTTCTTTAAACAAACCGATTTTAAAGAAAATTTATTTTACTGGGTGCACGTAATTTACGTCCCGTCCCAATATCAAATCGAAAACTATTGATAGGATCAATGGCCTACATTTCGATCATTTAAACCAAGGCCTTTTAAAAGAAAAACCAACATTTTATTCACAGATTCTCTTCTCTTGCCTTGAAGTAACCGTCTGTTTTGTGCGATATTTACATGTGCTGCTTTATTTTGATAGAGGAACCCTCATGATAATGACAAGAGTTTTAACAGTTGTTTGCACATTTGTTAGTAATTGTGTCTTGACCGATTTCCATGTGTGTCCATTGCTTCGAAGTGTAACAAATTTATTAAACATGTTGTGCCGGACAACCATTTCACGTTTTGGTATGTAGAATCCAATGAGCCAAAGTCCAGTACTTTCTCCTAATTACTTTGCACAGTGGAAGTTTTAACTTTAACCAACTTTTTCTATGGTGTTTAGACTAAACGTTTAAAAAGAGGCTCTTCGAAATGTATATATAAACGTATTAAGTGCAATCTCATGTTCGACACAATATCTTTTGTTTTGCTCGCCTTTGCAGAAGGTATATACCTTTTCCATGTTAATCTGGATTTTCTAAACTGTGAAACGTTTGACATCTCGTCTATTTTGGCAAGTTTTTTGTTGTTGTAATAACCATATTATGGACACACTCGCGAATCTACGCAGTTAGTAACCAGTGCATAAACAGCAAAGGAATTTCATGTCTACAAGACATGCTCTATTTTGATCTTAGGACTGACAGTCGATCTCGATGTATATTCATATTGATGTTGATCCATTTATGCGTACTACATTCGTTTACAAATTCCAAATACAGTTTTGTAATGTTCAGTATCACTTCTATGCTTACGTAAGTTGGGTGTCGATTTAAATGACTAAATATATCACAGCGGTTATCAAATTGTTAATACAACGATCACATTTTATTTGATTTATTATCAGACTGAAAGAAGTCTGTGTTTAGTAAGAATTTCCTCTATCAAACAGTGTGCATATTTAATATTTTTCTCTCCGTAGCAAATGGTTTATAAATTAATTTCAATTTCAATTAATACGGGGTTCTTGGAGAAATGTAGACACCGACGGAAACTTAGACATTGTACGGTAAACTTTAGTAAGGTTAAGTGTTGTTTGTTTTTACGTGTCTCATTCCAACCACAGATAGAGGCGATTTTCGTAGTCATCAATCTTCACAATATTATAACCCGATATTTGATGCAACGTCAATTTATAACTTCAAGAAACTCAACTACAGAACTCCATGTTGCTGTCTTCTTTTTTCTTTTTTTAAGATGCAAAGTCATACAATAGCTGTTCACATTCAATGCAAGTCTTCTCAGTCAGATCCACCAGGAGAAGATCGCAATGACCAACCATTACGAAGTGGACTGTTCGGTGGGTACCGTACTAGATTGCTTACGGGTGTAATGCATATCATGACCGGTTTAACCGTTTGTGGATGTGAAATATTTGTCATTACGACTACGATGCCTTCAGAACGAGAAGCAAGATACTTTCGTACGGAAATTTTTGTTTCTGATTTAATCATGCTACCACTATGGATTGGATTGGTAAGTACTTCTATTAAAATTTTCCACATTGATTTAACTTTTAACGATATTAACGATACATTAGTAACTTGATAGGATTTAACAGTCTTCCAATACACAACTTCCTTGATAGGTAACAGTCCAGTGATACACAACTAGCTTGATAGGTAACCAACAGTGATAAACAGAGTATTGTCTACTTAAAACTCAACACAAACACTACATTGACAATTTTTTTGTTTATTTGATGTTTTAGATCCGCATTTGTGGTGGAATATTTGGTATTATTGGGAAGAAAAACAAATTTTTGGTGAGTTGCATAATAAGTAGAGCTATATCATAAGAGTCTTGTTGCCAAAAAAAATAAATAATCAAACATCAATACAAACATTTTATATTGTCTGAAGTCAGTAGACCATGTAACATTTGAACATGTTACGTTTTCTGGTTAAACGCAAGAAGTTGAGTGGTATGCACCACATTATAATGCTTACTTCACACAAATTAAAACCGATTAAAGAAAGAAATAACACAGGGATAGAAAAGTGTTGCCTACTTACTTTCTTCGATGTGTTCACCTCCAATTCTAAAATACTATGTTTTCCAATTTTTAACATGGGGAACCGATGAAAACTCATTTTTGTATGTGTGGTGCTTGTGTGGGTGTTCAACCGTTCTTTTCACGTCAGTGGGAAAAGTGTAACCCGGACATGATTTACACAATATATCGAAAATAACAAACTCTTACAATTCTTGCAAGTGACTTGCAATTACTTACCCTTAAAGGGTACCAGGGGATGTCTTTGGTAGGGGATGGAAAAACAAAAAAGGAAAAAAAAAACATTTTGATCCAGTAGTTACTAGTTTAATTAGATTTGACATTGGACAAAATTTCAAGCATTAACAAGAAATCAGGAGTAAGTCTTAAGGTAAAACCACATCAATGTTCTAGAAACTCATCCAGTGTAAATGAATGAATACCTAAATGGCGCAGAGTGTTACAGTGACACATCTACTCATCTACCACATCCAATACATTAGTAAAAGAAAGAGCAGTTGCTGCAGCAGGAAAGCTACTTCAACATTCTCGTGAAATTAGAAAGATATGAAAGCCGTCTACGTCGAGGATTAAGTTTACAATTTCACACGTTCAGGCATGCAGTGTGTGTTTTCATCAGATAACCCATCATCCTAAGCTGAAGTAAATTAATGTTATTCACAGTGGAATACATTCACGAAGTGTATACCAAAATCTTTCAGAGCTTTTGCATAGACTAACTGATTCCGTAATACGAACGTTTGATCTGAGTAAACCTCAATGGGAAACTTAACACAAAGTAACCAAAGTAGTATAAGTAAATTTAACAAAAGAAAAAAGTGCAGTAGAACATAATTTCCGTTGTTACTACAAGTCGTCACTTAATAAAATATTCTCCATCTAATCGGCAGATATACTTGCACGCGGTCTTCTTTTTCTTTGGAATTTGTTTGATAGTCGGCGGAATCATTATTTTCTCTATGTCAATATACCCTATCTTTAACTTGACAAAGAAATTGACCAATGAGAGCGATTTGTACAGCCGTTACAAAGATGGCGGCAATGGCTCAAATGCTTATTCAACTGTATCAACCAACACTGTTGACAGGGTGAGTTAACAAAACTGCCACGCCGTAAAGGGTCTGTCTGTATAAATGTGACTGAGAAGGGTGCCCGATGAAAGAACAAAAGTGACATGATGTATGTACAGAGTTACCAAATGAGATGAGCCAAATCACTATTATAATATGTATTCTTCAAGTTACTAAGCAACTCAACGTGTTATTAATACACAACAGCATTTGGCTTTACTTTTGCATTTATCAGTATGAGTATCTTTGATCCACTTATCAACTGCCGAAAACAATATTATTCGTACACTGTAAAAAATGTCTGTAAATTGACAGAAAATAAAACGCAGAAATAAATAAGAATTACAGAAATTGTCTGGAAACTACCTACCAGAACATTTCTGTATTTCTTTTGTTTTTCTTTATTTTATTTTCTGTTTATTTACATTTTACAATTTACATTTTTTAACAGTGCATACATTACTTACTTTTCAGGTAATGGAAAGTGAACAAGCCCACCTGTTCATGTTCCTTACATTCGTGGCATGTTTCTTCTTAGACCTTGGTATCATTATATTCGCCATCTGCTACAGCTGCAAAGGCTCTGGTTGTTGTGATAGGGTATCATCTACATCACAGTCTGTAAGTATACAAACATCTGCGTCGGCCCTCCTTAACAGTTTACGTTGTAGGTGGGTCCATCATGATAAATCGAAAGCAATAAAAATGAGTGATTGTAATGTAGCCATAACCCTTCCTTAATTCTCATTTGTTTTTTTTATTTTGCTTTTAAACCTGACAACTCAAATCTCCTGCCATTATATCGAATCGTGTTGAAGATTACCTTGGCATTCGATGCCTAGCTGACCGCGTTATTGCTTTCTAGCTGGGTGGAATAGATTAACCATTAAGTGATATGAATAAATTTAGTCTAATGAGGTTGGTAGCAACATACACCACCGTGGGCGCCGATTTGAGGGGGGGGGGTGAATGTCCCCTCAACTTTTTGGAGGGGACACTACACATTTGTTTCTCCACTTTCTGTAACCCGAATAAAACCTATAACAGCAACATAATTATTCTTGTGTGAAGTGTAAATTTTTTAACTTTTTTAACGTTTTGATACGCTACGCAAGTATATGAAGAGAAAGTATACAACATCAATGTAGTCATTAATTAATTACACCCCCCTCTCCTGGCATTTCAATCATATGATACATTTCTAAGAATAGTGACAGGGAAACGTTAGGTACGTTAACGCTAACGTTACGTTAGCTGAAGTAGCTAACGTAATTTTGCTTTCTTTTTGATGAAACGAAAACATAGCCTCAGTTATGGCCAATCAGAAAATAGGGAAGGGTATTTGCGGCTACGAGTTGTGGATGTAACTAGTATGCACAAATATTTTCCGTTTTTGTGACGAATGCAACTGGAGGACAAACGTGAGGGCAACTCTTTTTATACCTATCCAGCTGCACCTGTTTTACCATTTTGATATGCAAGGAACCGCAAATATTACACCCCCCCCCCCCGACCCCAGTAAGAGGTTCCGCAGCTGGCAGTTGATTGTGCAAGAGCATGAGAGAGTATGAGCAGCTGCAACATTTGAAAAGTGCTCAAAATATAAAACAGGAACCATAACTCAATTATATGACTTTTTATATGACGTATTATCCCAAGCCATTAGATATGTATATTTTCTTTCCTAGATGGAATTCCCTAATGCTTGGGGAATTCCAGACATACCATTCCTATTTAAAGACTGGATACATGCAGCTGAGAACACACGGGAAGTGCCGTTTCCGGCTATTTCGGTTGGGTTGCAAAACCCAACATCTTTTTTCACGCTCCGCCCAACCGACGGTGGCGCTTCGCTAGATAATAGTGCCAGCAATTCATCTTCTCCCATATTGTTTTTTTTTTTCATTGACTTACGCCACGGCTCACTCCATATTTAGGAAAAAATAGGCCAGATGCCAATCTCCCCACTTTTACTATCACATCGACTCCCATGTACACCACACTTGTCCTTTATCTTGGTCTGGTATGAAACAGAGGAATTTAATTTTAACTCAGAGCAGTAACTCCACACTCAAGGTATCCTGAACGGAAATGCAATTCAACAATACCGAGGTATTCTTAGTGTCTCAGGTACAGAGAAATAATGAGGTACTTTTTCAGATAGCTTCACAATTAATTACCACCAATTATTTCAACGGGTTTCCAATACTATGATACTTTGCTGTGTATGTATTTAATATGATATTCTCCTGACATTTTTATGAGAAATTTAACTGCTTGATTGATATTAATTAAGACTGGTAAATGTTTAATGCTAATGGATCCGTTCAATTATTGCCATATTACTGAAGTCCTGTAGGAGGTGGTGTGCAGTGGGGACACTGTTCCCCTATTACTTTCATCCATCATGTACTTCTTTCGTATATTGGTATATTATAATTTCACTTAATTCTTTATCGTAAGAGGTCAAGCTCCAATTACTTTCTTTTTGTATTTCCTAAACCTCGATAGGCTTGCTACGTGAACCAAGCAAAGCATAGTCAAAGCACTTCACAGTTACCAGACCAAGGAGTTCCCTGGGCGTTTTGAAGAAATTCGGCCTAAAATGCCTACACTTGCGGATGATTCAGCTGAGTATTCATATGCGGATGCTGAGAATATGCTAGCTGTATTAGCGCCACCATACGATCACCAGATCTACAAAGCCTAACGTCACATTAGCAATAAGATTTATAACCACTCTCCTCAAATTTATAATCCAAACAGTGACCATATAGAGAAAGTACATTGGCCTTACATTTTTTTCTTGTCAATATTGTACGTAGAATAAGATCGCTTTCATTTTTTAATCTTCTTTAAAAGAGGAAGTATTAGAATTTTTATCTAATCTTCTGTGAAAGTATAACAATAATATGATGGCTTAATTCAGACGCCCCTCTCGGAATTATGATTAGGAAAGCATTTAGTGAGATCAAAGTATATGTATTTTTATAAATAATAATTATTTTCGATTTTAACTTCAATGATTCGTGGTTGTTTGTTTTGATAATTTTTGTTATTGTGAGGAAGATAAGGATCTGACACACGAACCCGTCCTCCGTCCTTTCATCGTTCTGTGCCCACCTGTGCAGACGAAAATCTTTATTTAATTAAAGTTTAAAAACAAAAACTGTATTCTGTAATGTTACACTTATCGTGACACAAAAATCTTTGACGCACTTTTGTTGTAGTTACAGAAGTTACCGTAGTAACTACGCTGTTTCTTATGAGTCGTTTATATCTGGAACGAGGGTACATCGATACGAAGCACACAATGTGTGGTGCTGACTGATCACTCTAGGCGAGTCACTGTGTGGGTGTATTTTTCGTTATTCACAACGACATTGAATAACTGGCAGTCTTCTTAAATACCCTCCTGTCAGTATCCCGAAAAAAAATAAATAAATACAACACATGACGGAGAAAGGGATATCCAATTTGAATAACGCCGTTTACTTACAAATTTACGATAGTCTACTCTTTTGCATCTCTCGAAGCAAGTTGGGCACATGCCATTTACACATGCATGTCTCCCAAATGACTTATAATTACCATAACATTAATCTGCACTCGATACAGCATTCGTGAATTAATATGTAATATGTAAGTGTATCTATGTAAATGTTACATAAAAGTCCCCGCGATACATTTGTTACATATGTAACAAAACGGTGCGTATTATTGAATATATTGCTCATAATCGACTTATTATGACTTACAGTCTCAATTAAAACTTTATCCACTTGGATGAGTATTTAAATGTAGACATTGTAATGAGTGTTGCAGTTGTAACCGAAGGAATACAGGAAAGCAAAAGAAACGCTTTGCTAGCTCAACCTTACAGTTTTTTTTTTTTTTTTTGATGGTCGCTCATTAATAAATGATTGTGGAATTATTTTATTGAATTATGTCATTTTGTCATCTTGGTACAATACACGATCTCACGAGTAAGTCAATGTGCTTTAACTCAGATTACATGTTATATTATTGTTCAACGTTTTGGACATTCGGGATAATCATATTTGTATAAGTCTTCTAAATACTTCGAGTTTTACTAAATAAGTAGCTAGAAAAACACCCTGTTCAGGTTCATTTGAGCAGGGAATTCCGATAAAACGGACCACTATGATTAATTCATTCAGAGAAGGTGACTTGAAAGTTACATAATTTAGTATTTTCATTGCTACACCTGAATGCACTTGGTCTGGTATATATCTGAATATCTCAAACTGGCCTTGAAAATTTCTTTAATCTTTAATTTGTTAGATTTGATTGATGGATTTAATTGTTTTATGTTAAAAACATTTGTTTTAATTGCAACTGTTATCCATCGGATGTTACTGGTATTGATAATAGCTCCATGCGCCAAACCATCGAGTCTGGTTTCGTGCTTTCTACTCAAGCGCTCAAAGGGATTTGGGTTTTCAACATATCTGGGAAAACAAAATCTCATACTTTCAATCAAGTAGTAACAATTTATCCCTATATTTTTAAACCACGATGGTCCCCACCATCCCAAAGATTTCTCTTTTTTTTGGCTTTTACATTATTTAAACGTGACACGCACACCTCATTTATATAAATAATGACAAGTTTTAACATTCAGATAAAGACTGGCCGCAAGCTCTGCAATACTTTTAAAAGGGATGGAAAGAAAGCTATGTTTTAAGTAAAGCTGGAGTTAGCTAGAGTTAAATGTATAAACTCGTTTTAAACATTTTCAGACCCTCCCTAATTCGATTATGGTAACATCATGCTAGGTGAAGTTTGAAATATCACGGATATTTCTAACTGTCTTGTTAAGAGAGTTTAGTATAGCTAGATCATGCCCATAGCAGATATGTATAGATTTTGATTAGCGTCCACTCATTCATGTCATTCTTATGAACCAGTATCATCTTTGCAGAGAATGGAGATTGAGCTGAACTGAAAATTTTAAGGTATCCATGAAAACTTTACCTGTACGTGACATGCATGTCTTCAAGTTATATGTTCGGTCAACTCAGTTTCACTGATACTATCTCGGCCGGTGTCGGTTATTTTGCGCCACATTGCTCTCAAACCTTTCTACTAACTTATGCAAGTTTCATTTTGTTTTCTTTTGCACTTCTTATTTCGCTTTGTTTCTCAAAAAAGCTTTGCAAAGTATATATCATTTTGACTGTCTGTTATCAAATTATTTCCCCTTTTAACAATTGGCTTGAATCGCAAAAGCAAACTTTGATTGCGTAACAAATGTTAATTATCATAGACGTCCCACACAGTGAAGTCTCTCTCCCCAACCAGGGATTGCAGTTGAGGAGATGCAACTGGGAGGTTAATTTTTAAAAGAACTATATACTAAC
This sequence comes from Stichopus chloronotus, assembly GCA_021234535.1. Lineage (NCBI taxonomy): Eukaryota > Metazoa > Echinodermata > Holothuroidea > Aspidochirotida > Stichopodidae > Stichopus > Stichopus chloronotus. Next base: position 3,603,824 of record CM037840.1, read on the forward strand.
TTATACCATACCTTTCCATCCGTAAAGGAATGACAACAGAGCACCGTTATACTTTGTGTGGCGTTATCTTTTTTCCAGGTGATCTTCAATTTCCAAGTAATCTTCATTTATATTTGCTTGTGATCGTACGGTTGGAAAGGATTGCATAGAACAATGCTTTGGTGCAAAGTTCGTTGCGGAAAAAAAATAAAAATGACAGATTATTTCCTAAGAATCAAGGCAGGGTTGTGTATAAGCCATAACCCTTTTTGCAATGTACAAACGACGAAAGCTGTCATAATAATACTACATTTTACTGTAACTGTTTATCAATTTCAGCAAGCTTTAAAAGTTTGTCAAAGGTTTATCCATACTCAACAAGTTACACAACATCATTTCTTCTGCTGTAATAGGCGTTGAGAACTGATTTTTTAAGAAGAACGACTGGTGATGTTGCAGCTATGAACGAAATTTTTCGATCGGTAGTTGATAACGGCGCAGACGACATGGACCATAATGTTAGCTTTTTTTTTAAGAGACAGAGGAAGCGATGGTGGAAAATTCCTTTAAGTTTCTAATACCTTTTAAGCGGATTGAATCTGTAAGTTTCGAACAAAAGAGTTGATGTTGGTGAGACAGCGGCTATTTAAATGAAAGATTGCACCTCCATGCTCTAACAGTACAAATCTCGGCCCTAGGAATTAGATTGTAGACTATGACCTCCCCATTTAGAACGGAACAGATATCGAACAGCGTCATTCAAGTATACACAGAATAGTGTAATGACTAAATTATGTATAAAGAATAAAAAATGTATAGTGAACAACTTACAATCAAACAAACGTGACAACAGACCAGAAGACATGACCAGACCCACTTCTAAAGAACATGGTATGGTTCAATGATGTTTTTTTTTATATAAATAGTTATAAAATAAATTTGATCCACGCAGTTAGTACCAGTCATGGGGTTACCTGTGTTGCGCATGTAAGGTATTCGGGGATCCTTATTGGTTGTATATAGCTCCTATAGCTGCTCGGCTACAGCTCTCTCGGCATAGATAGAAACTGTAAGGTGATATAATATGAACAATTTAATGGAAGAAACTGGTAAATTCAACAAAGCCAGCGACCATACATAAACAAAGCAAAAAGAAGAAAGACGAAAGCAACAAAAAAAATATAAAAAGGATAGCAGGGATCAGCCGGCATGTTTAGCAACAATGAGGTTTTTCAGTTTGTTTCTGAAAGAAGCATAGCTACCAGAGTCTTTACTGTTATTGGCTAATTCCTGTCAAGACTTATAGTTATAATCGAAGTTCTTACACAAGAGCTTTCCATGACTGGATTCGACTTACATTTGCTAACTCAGAATATAGTGCTAGATATGTATTAACATAGATCGGATGGGGTTAAACAACTTCATTAAATAGTAGTGTAGTTTTTACTTAGTTTACTATCTAAATTATTTAGTATATGTCAGTTTAAATTTTATTTCATTCGAATTTCTCAGTATTTATTTTTATTTATGTTTTTATATAAATTTCTTATGACTAATTACTATTTAAAAGTTATAGGCTATGTTACTTTCAATTGTCTGAAATGTAACGTTGTATTTACAAGTTTGTGCTTCTAAAAGTAACAAACACTTGTTTAATAGATATCTCATAACCATTTGCAGAAAATACAATTTTTACAAGCAAATATTTATATTACCATCATCATCATCATCATCATAATCATCATCATAATCATCATCATAATCATCATCATCATCATAATCATCATCATCGTCGTCATCATCATCATCATCATCACCATCACTATCATCACCATCATCATACACATACACATGGTTGGTTATTCATCTTCAACATAGGAGCAGTAGACTCAGTCTTAGGGACACTTTATTTAAAGGGGCCAATTCACGTTTTACCATCTAAGCGAGGATTCACATCAGCTGACGTGTGGCGTACCTCTTGCTTAGAGGTCAGTAGGAAACACGCAACGTTCCCATAGAAATCTTCACCGGGAACAAACCCTTTCGCTAGAAGGGTTAAAGGAAGACAAAATTCGCTGATATCAGGTGACATTTTTCAACGAATATAGAGTAACAAATATAGAACATTTAAAAATGTATCGTAGATTTACCTGTATGCTTCTTGCAGGCACCGTATGGATACGTTAAGAATTTAAGTGACTCAATAAAAAAAACTCCTCTTTATGTAAGGTACGACATTGACAATTAGTCCAAATTGACTTTCGTTTCCAAATTAAGATGCACTGCGACGGAATCCTGTGACATTTGACCACCGTAACATTATACCAACTCACTGGCAGCATTTTTGGAGATAGTCAGTTAAGTTACTTCTTATAATAGCAATATTTGTGTGTGATGAGTGGTGTAATTGTGTTGTTCGCTGATCTATTGGGGACCATCCACTCTTCATCCTTTAAAATAATAACTTCCAAGTGATATAGACCTTCTAAAAAGTAATACGTTACACTCTTCCCCCTTTTATGGGTGAATTCTAAGTCAAACAAGTTAATTATACTTCAGACTCTGTTCAGATAACGTATGCAAATCTTACCAAGTTATTGTGTAATAATAAGAATCATTCAATGATAGGAAGACAAGTTACATAGAGCTACTGGAAATGGATACCATAAGTTACGTTGTTTGCACAACTATGCTGATTTTTTTGGTCAAACCTTAATTACACTTGAGACTCTCTTTAGGAACAATTTGCAAATCATACATTACCTTTGCAGTAAAATGTTAACAGTATGCATGTAATACACCAGTGTTTTCTGCATCATTCGAATAAATGGAATCCGAGGTGTAATTTACACATATTCAAAATCAATAATCATGAATATTTATCGGAGCAATTTGTACTATGCCTTTACATTTTCTAATCACTGGAACAGAATAAAGATTGGGCTGCCGTCCGCGTGCGTATTATATCTAAGATACATTACATGGCTTGTTTCGTAAGAGTGGTGCTTTTAGTTGCAACTGATGATTTTATTTCATTAATCAGTGAATTATTTATTGTGTCAATACAGTTGAGCAGTCCATGTAGTAATTTGTAACTTTATCTGTGACCAAACATATCACATTCCAAACAATGTATTCTTTTCCTCTTTGGCATTGTCCATAACATTCTCGTGCAACGTAGTGCGAAAACAAAATGTATTTTTGCATTTTTTTGCATTTTTACTTATAATTTCAATGATTATTGGCTATGTTTAATTTACGTGATGACAATTTGAAAGCCACATGTTTTATGTCAGTCGTGAAACAACAATTTATATCCCTTTTTCAGTAGTTTGCAATGTACATGTTAGCACAAAACAGACACCACTGCACCTATTACGTGACGCAACCGATTACGCCAAGCTTCCTCTCAAAATAAATCTGCCCGTTTGACATTCCATGATATCAGTTGAATTTACCACCACCCCTACTATATGGAAAAGATTGCATTTCACAGCTGGTTTCATTTTGACGATGGTATTGATTTACCAAATGTTGCTGCTCCTGCCGCATGTATATAGAAGCACATCAATCCATTTTCTATGCATTTTATGATAACTTCTTCTTAACAGAAACTCACACTTTACACACATGCTTAATTTCTAGATTGCAAATCATCTTGAGCAACTCCTGAATATTGCCTAAAAAGTTTGTTAACTATTTTTTTTTTTACGATTATTAATGATCAATATCAGATTCTCAGTTGGGAAATCCTGAGCAGTTTGCATTTCTTTACGTCAATTACGTAGATACAAATTTAATATTTCTGAAACGGCCATGGATCAATAAGTGTTTCATAAAAAAAAAAAAAAATACGTAGTCATTGTAGCATTTCTTCGCAAGCAAATGATAATGTGGGAATGTGGGACAGTTGTCTATCAGTGTGAAAAAATGAATATTATGTGTCATGAAAGCCAATACTAAAGGATCGATGACAATACTAACACGTTCGCAAGGTATAGTCATTTGGTAGTCATTTATCACATATATTATTTGTCCACATTCATCATTCTCACACTTTCACTAAAGTAGTTGCAACTACTCTTTGTATTGTACTAAACACCAAGGTCCCGATCACACCTGGTCTTTCTTTTTTTACCTTATTCAAATGTTACAAGTGCACTTACATGCATTATAATGACCGTAAGTTTAAACGTTTGGATAATTGCTGGTTCAAAGCCAGAAAAAACGTTTAAAAGAGTGAAAATAGAGGAAAACTTTAAGTTATGAAAAGTTAACGAAGCTGTTTTGCAAATTCGTAGTAAAATTTTGCATACTCTACCAATTCATTTATGTTAATATCAAGTAACGTGAAATTTGACAAAGCACTGATATTTCGAACTTGTTAAAGTTTATTGTAACTAAATCATGTTTAAGCATTACAAGTATCTGTAGCTTTTGCGTAGCTTCGTTTTTCACGTCACTCTTTTTCTTGGACTTAACAAAGTAGTGTCATTTCTGTAGACGGTGGAGATTGGGCTTCACTGGAAATCGTAAGACAGCGGATATCCAGATATGCTGTATTTTGAGATCTCGTATTTCAAAAAACTTACTCTGCAAACAAGTTAAGGTGACGAATAGTTTATCAAAATCATTTGCTCAATGACTGACTGATAGTGTATGTAAAATGATTTGCCCCAACGCCTTACCCCCCTCCCTCTCTGTAGAACGATGAAACATGTAACACGTGTTAACATAAATTCCTTCCAATATTGATCAAGGCAATAGCTTTCAATTCGTAATAGTCTCCAGTCTCCATTAATTACTGAAAAGTCAGCCTGAAAACTTAAGGTGGAAGCCTGTTTATTAAATGCTCGTCTACTTGCTTTTTGTTACTTTATTTCCTAGCTTGACAATGTTTCCTGTTTTTCTCTTTTCAGTGATCTTTCAGTCCTTTTATCACTCAGTATATCACATATGTATACCTAATGCAGGTTTTAGTATATATTTCTTTATTTTACTTGATATCACTGTTGTATTTACCAACCACAGATTTTTACATTAAGTTATACCAACTTGAAATACATGCTTTCCGTTGGAACATAACAATACAAAACTAACTTACACTCCACATACATAATAACTTTATCGTCGTCTTTATCGTCGTCAAAAATCAATTTATAATTTTTCAGCTTGAATCTGCCTTGAACAATTCTCTGGAACGAAAATGTTTGAAAGATTGTTGTTATTTTAGTACCTGGCACTCGATAGAATACATGCTGATTCTTGGCTAAATATCAATGTTTGTATATATTCAGTACGTAGATAATGGACACTATATTGGCAAAAAACATCCTCCACACATCATAAAATCTTCCCCTTTGATCAAAGATGATCGCTAATTTACTGTGTCCACCTGGCTCACCAATTTTCCTATGTATTAAGTATTGAAAATTCTTAAAGACCACCTTCCGATAAGACTGCCTGGATTTGAAGGATAACGCAAGAGTATTTTTGTGGTCATTTTCTGATGATGTCTTGAGTCCAGAAGCGGACTTTTCTTTTCAAGTATTAGACCATACTTTCCAATTGTTTTCCTTTTCTCTGGCTGTTCCCTTTTCAGAGTGTTTTTATCTAGTCACCTGCCGTATCACTCGATACAATGACATTAGGAAACATGGTAGTGGTGCTATCCATTAGTGCTGGATCAGTCTCACTGTACTGTTAGGTTAGAAACATCACCATAGTCATTTGTAGCACCCGGTAGCTCATTGCAGTCGCTGTTCTGGTGATGGACGTCATAAGTGACGTTCACCGAAGGACACCTCGCGTCATGTGAAACGGTTTGAACAGGTACACCTGGTACAGGTCTTCTCAGAACACGCCAGAGCACACCAACCAGAGCCAAACAGAGAAGAAAGATGAATACCATCCCACAAAATGCAGTTATGATCAACGAAATGTGAACTGTTGAAGAAATGACATCAGATACTGTGACAACAACCAAGGCGATATAAAGAAATCCTCAAAGGTGACTAACATTAAAAAAATGGGGAAAAAATCATTGCGAAACATGACGATGAACAATTTCTGATATAAGTTACTTTTTTCCTAATGTGGGAGCGAAATATCCTACACCATGCCATATAGTATTACAAACAAATAAGCCAACAGGAACATATTAAGCTATGAAGAAAATAATTAGAATACCCACGGAGGAATTTCAAATGTGGTCCAATGTGTTGACACACATATCTATTCAACAGTGAAGTAAGGTAGACACCACGGGGGAATCGCCGTTCATGTTAGCATTTTATTTGAATCTAATTTCCGTCAACGTTTGGGCGCGATCAATTTTGTAATTAATCAAACATTTCGATGCCAATCTCGAGTTATCACGAAGGTAAATTGTGATAACTGATCAAAATTGATTTGAAATGTGTAACAAGATATGAAATCAATGGCAAAATGCGCCAAAAAATGAAATCTGCCATTTAAAAGTATTTCGGTCATCCAAGAAAGAGTAATAAAAATTAAAAAATAATATAAAAATTAAAATAAATAAAAAAAATTAAATAAAACTTAAGTAATTCAAGAAAAGCAATACCCTCGAAGTGCTGTGTTTCTCTTGAGACTGTCTCACACTGGATTTTAAGGAGGCGTCGGTTGCAGTCACCGAAACGATGACCGCAATTTGCCAGGCTAGTTTCCTCATTTTCACAGTTAAAATTCAGTCCTTGAGGGATTTCTGCAATGATTATGGTGTTGTTGTTGTTCTTTTCAAGTCGTTGTTTGATAAGACCTTCATTGATGGTATTACCGCAAACATACCTCCGAGTTCCATTGATTAGCACTTTCATGAACTCACAATATCCATCCGTGCCATTAAACAACATAACATATCCTTCAGCCATGCAGGAATCAAACGAAAGGAATGATTGGAAATCTAATACTAAGCTATAGATTACATCGTGTTTCAATTTTACCAAACGAAATCGTCTTTTTCTCATAAAAAGTTATGCAATAAGAAAATAATACGACGTTTAATGAGTAGTATGCACTTTGCTCTTTTGCCACACTCGAAGTTAGCCAACAAAAGATTCATCAAGGGTTTTATACCTGAAAACGTGAGCAATTTGATTTTCGAGCAGTTTGATTTTCGATATAGTATACGAGAAGAATATAGGCCCGTCCCAATTTCTCGACGTCATCAAGACCATTTCATATTGGCCTGTTGCAGTTATCACCAAACTTTCGGAATTTACCTCAAGTTGATTATAACACACTCTACTTTCCTCTTGGTAGAGTTCAGTAGGGAACACCCAATGTTCACACAGGAATCTTCACTGCAAAGAAAACCTCTTGCAAGAAAGGTTGAAGGAAGACAAAAATCGCTGGCATGAGGTGATATTTTTTTCAGCGAATTTAGCCTAACAAATATAGAACATTTAAAAATGTATCGTCGATTTACCTTACGCTACTTTTCAGCACCGGATGGATACGTTACGATTTTAAGCGATTCAATAACAAAACGCTCCTATTTACGTAAGATATGGAATTGATAGTTCATGCGTAAACCTGAAACCTATAAGAGCTAAGCTTGACCAAATCTCACATTTGGAAGGATTATGTGTCACAATGAGCACAAAGCCCTTTTGTTCCGGGCTTAGGTCTCAGGTCATTTGAAATTAACAGGGTCAAATTGTGAATCTTCATGTAAACACAATATCTCAAGGGCAGCTTAAACAGAACTCATCTTTGATGTGTAGTGTTCAACATTAGATAAAGAATCCTAAAAATGTTGATGGACAATTGCAGTGGTACTTGCTCAACAAATGTTAATTTATGTATGGAATCTGTCTCTTATTTAGTATAAAGTTCTACATATAATCGCCGATGTAATGTGATATGATCATGATGCCGTTCAGTCGTCATCTTTGGTCAGCAGATGTCATTGTGTATAGTTCTTTGTCTTCCATCAATTAGTGAAATGATATATCACTGAAATATTACAAACAACCAACAAGTTACACATTCTTGCCTAAATGTGCCAGATTCATAATGTACCGTCGAAACAATAATGCATTTTCAAACTACGTTCTGGTATTATTACTAAGCTACGGTTACATTACCTATACAGTTACAGGTTCTTCGATACTGAATTATCTGTTAAACTTTTCCACATTATCGGTTACTACCATATCGGTGTTTTTCCTAACTGTAATATTATCGGTTAAGATGTTTTTCCGTCATTGGTTTGCTTGATATTATCGGCTAATGTTTTACTACATTATCGTTTCTGTTTACTTTATCGTTTATATTTTATTACATTATCGGTTTGACTATTTTTCACATGATCGGTTGCAACATAGCGTGCTAACATCACCATAAGCAATGTCGCCCTCGCTCACGATACTACCGCATTTAAATTTGGTGACTCTCTTATTATCATCGAAGAACTTATTGAGATCACTGCCTTGCAAAGGTGTTGTACACAAGAGATGCTTTTTGGGAGTTCACAAACTTGATACCATTCTCCTCCATAAGTTTTCCGTACTTTCAACTGCGCTGTATCACAGAATCCGATCATGAAAAACCTCTTAACATCCAAGAAGAAGAGATATTTTGAAAGTCCATGGTTGCAGCAGATTAATATTTCAATGAAACTGAATCATTTCTCTTCATTGTAATCCGAAACACTGACAGTGCATCTTTACAAGAATGTTACAAAAAGATAGTCCTACCAAAATTTGCTACGTTCTTTTGCTTCTCTGTTTGAATGATTTTGAGAATGTATTTATTCTCTAAATGTGTGGAGTTATGTCGGCTTTCATTTCCTTTTCATTTACTTCCACAAAATTATATCAAATATGTTTAAGAAACAATCCGTGTCATAATCGTAACATACCACTTATTGCAGTGAAAGAACATAGACTGACGAAAGGTAAACAAATTTCGTTGTTTTGCAAACTTTGAAATTAAGGAAGCTGAGATGCCCTACTGGAAAACAGTGACTGGCAGTCATTTCAAAAGATTTTTGTCACAACAATGGCCTCTCCCGCAAAGTGAACACCACTTTAGGTTGTAAGATCTACAGCAAATAACAACATAAGCAATCTTTAATAACTAACCATTAGGATTTGGTTCAGTTTTGATGTCACCTGTAAAAAGAAAAAAAGAAAACAATGAAACATGTGAAAGCTATTTCGTAAATCCACGCATAGCAAACGTCATTTCTGTATCATCGGTGTATTATTGCTGTTTGTCATGCGATCACACAGGTGACACGTAACGTATGCATCATGCGATCGCCTGCAGGTGGGTGAATTTGTCGGTATTCATACTTGTAAACATCCTGCGTCTCCTCACAGACGCCATAAAGTGTGACGTGACTTTAAAGACCGTACGATAGTCATAGGTTTTCGGTCTCCTCAAATTCGAACTATTCCGTACTTCTACTGTAATAAATATGTGACTGATCCATATTTGTAACAGTGGCAATGTTGCGACTGCCGTATAATTGCTACTGACAGTATATATATTTTAGAACCCAGGGCAGCCATGGCAAATATGACCAACTACGTGCGTTTGCAGTAAAATGTTATAGGTATTGCATACAATACCGTGTACTGACCGTTTCCTGTATCAGTCACTTCCCTGGATCCTGAAACGAAATTGATGCATATTCAAAAAGACATTATCATGAACTTTAATCAAACGTTTCTGTATTATACAGTTATAATATTTTCTTATCACTTCATAAGTGTAAAGACGTTATTTACCCTGCACATGATAGGTATTCTTGTTTGGCGTGCGAACGATTTCTTAAGTTAAGCAGCAAATTAATTGACAAAACGTTCATTCGTGAATAACTCCGAGAGAAATCTATCTTTAACAACTATAAGGTTGTCTGGTTAGGTCGTCAACTATAAGGTAGTCTTTGTACAACAATACTAGTAAAACTTTCGAGAGTAAACTCAGTACTGTCACGCCCATCATCAAATAATGAGTAGTATAAATCCATCCAGTCACCTACACAGAAAACAAAGGCAATAAGCTAAAAATGACCTGATGTTGTGAAATTCTAACAGTTTTCTTTAAATGAAGTGAAATAAGAAAATAAATTTAGCAAAAACTTTATTCAGCTATGTGTGTTCGCAGTAAAATACTGAAATATAATATTTTGTGGTTTATTCTTCCTGTGTCATTCAATTAACTGAAACTGTAATTCAAGGAAAGGCAATACCCTCGAAGTGCTGTGTTTCTCTTGAGACTGTCTCACACTGGATTTTAAGGAGGCGTCGGCTGCAGTCACCAAAACGATGACCGCAATTTGCCAGGCTAGTTTCCTCATTTTCACAGGAAAAATTCAGTCCTTTGTAGTCTGGAGGGACTTCTGCAATGATTATGGTGATGTTGTTGTTGTTGTTTTCAAATCGTTGTTTGGTGAGACCTTCATTGATGGTATTACCGCAAACGTACCTCCGAGTTCCATTGATTAGCACTTTCATGAACTCACAATATCCATCCGTGCCATTAAACAACATAATATATCCTTCAGCTATGCAAGAATCAAACAAAAGGAATGATTGGAAATCTAATACTAAGCTATAAATTACATCGTGTTTCAATTTTACCAAACGAAATCGTCTTTTTCTCATAAAAAGTTATGCAATAAGAAAATAATACGACGTTTAATGAGTAGTATGCACTTTGCTCTTTTGCCACACTCGAAGTTAGCCAACAAAAGATTCATCAAGGATTTTATACCTGGAAACGTGAGCAATTTGATTTTCGAGCAGTTTGATTTTCGATATAGTATACGAGAAGAATATAGGCCCGTCCCAATTTCTCGACGTCATCAAGACCATTTCATATTGGCCTGTTGCAGTTATCACCAAACTTTCGGAATTTACCTCAAGTTCATTATAACACACTCTACTTTCCTCTTGGTAGAGTTCAGTAGGGAACACCCAATGTTCACACAGGAATCTTCACTGCAAAGAAAAACCTCTTACAAGAAAGGTTGAAGGAAGACAAAAAATCGCTGACATGAGGTGATATTTTTTCAGCGAATTTAGCCTAACAAATATAGAACACTTAAAAATGTATCGTCGATTTACCTTACACTACTTTTCAGCACCGGATGGATACGTTACGATTTTAAGCGATTCAATAACAAAACGCTCCTATTTACGTAAGATATGGAATTGATAGTTCATGCGTAAACCTGAAACCTATAAGAGCTAAGCTTGACCAAATCTCACATTTGGAAGGAATATGTGTCACAATGAGCACAAAGCCCTTTTGTTCCGGGCTTAGGTCTCAGGTCATTTGAAATTAACAGGGTCAAATTGTGAATCTTCATGTAAACACAATATCTCAAGGGCAGCTTAAACAGAACTCATCTTTGATGTGTAGTGTTCCTCATTAGGTAAAGAATCCTAAAAATGTTGATGGACAATTGCAGTGGTACTTGCTCAACAAATGTTAATTTATGTATGGAATCTGTCTCTTATTTAGTATAAAGTTCTACATATAATCGCCGATGTAATGTGATATGATCATGATGCCGTTCAGTCGTCATCTTTGGTCAGCAGATGTCATTGTGTATAGTTCTTTGTCTTCCATCAATTGGTGAAATGATATATCACTGAAATATTACAAACAACCAACAAGTTACACATTCTTGCCTAAATGTGCCAGATTCATAATGTACCGTCGAAACAACACTGCATTTTCAAACTACGTTCTGGTATTATTACTAAGCTACGGTTACATTACTTATACAGTTACAGGTTCTTCGATACTGAATTATCTGTTAAACTTTTCCACATTATCGGTTACTACCATATCGGTGTTTTTCCTGACTGTAATATTATCGGTTAAGATGTTTTTCCGTCATTGGTTTGCTTGATATTATCGGCTAATGTTTTACTACATTATCGTTTCTGTTTACTTTATCGTTTATATTTTATTACATTATCGGTTTGACTATTTTTCACATGATCGGTTGCATCATAGCGTGCTAACATCACCATAAGCAATGTCGCCCTCGCTCACGATACTACCGCATTTAAATTTGGTGGCTCTCTTATTACCATCGAAGAACTTATTGAGATCACTGCCTTGAAAAGGTGTTGTACACAAGAGATGCTTTTTGGGAGTTCACAAACTTGATACCATTCTCCTCCATAAGTTTTCCGTACTTTCAACTGCGCTGTATCACAGAATCCGATCATGAAAAGCCTCTTAACATCCAAGAAGAAGAGATATTTTGAACGTCCATGGTTGCAGCAGATTAATATTTCAATGAAACTGAATCATTTCTCTTCATTGTAATCGAAACACTGACAGTGCATCTTTACAAGAATGTTACAAAAAGATAGTCCTACCAAAATTTGCTACATTCTTTTGCTTCTCTGTTTGAATGATTTTGAGAATGTATTTATTCTCTAAATGTGTGGAGTTATGTCGGCTTTCATTTCCTTTTCATTTACTTCCACAAAATTATATCAAATATGTTTAAGAAACAATCCGTGTCATAATCGTAACATACCACTTATTGCAGTGAAAGAACATAGACTGACGAAAGGTAAACAAATTTCGTTGTTTTGCAAACTTTGAAATTAAGGAAGCTCAGATGCCCTACTGGAAAACAGTGACTGGCAGTCATTTCAAAAGATTTTTGTCACAACAATGGCCTCTCCCGCAAAGTGAACACCAATTTAGGTTGTAAGATCTACAGCAAATAACAACATAAGCAATCTTTAATAACTAACCATTGGGATTTGGTTCAGTTTTGATGTCACCTGTAAAAAGAAAAAAAGAAAACAATGAAACATGTGAAAGCTATTTCGTAAATCCACGCATAGCAAACGTCATTTCTGTATCATCGGTGTATTGTTGCTGTTTGTCATGCGATCACACAGGTGACACGTAATGTATGCATCATGCGATCGCCTGCAGGTGGGTGAATTTGTCGGTATTCATACTTGTAAACATCCTGCGTCTCCTCACAGACGCCATAAAGTGTGACGTGACTTTAAAGACCGTACGATGGTCATAGGTTTTCGGTCTCCTCAAATTCGAACTATTCCGTACTTCTACTGTAATACATATGTGACTGATCCATATTTGTAACAGTGGCAATGTTGCGACTGCCGTATAATTGCTACTGACAGTATATATATTTTAGAACCCAGGGCAGCCATGGCAAATATGACCAACTACGTGCGTTTGCAGTAAAATGTTATAGGTATTGCATACAATACCGTGTACTGACCGTTTCCTGTATCAGTCACTTCCCTGGATCCTGAAACGAAATTGATGCATATTCAAAAAGACATTATCATGAACTTTAATCAAACGTTTCTGTATTATACAGTTATAATATTTTCTTATCACTTCATAAGTGTAAAGACGTTATTTACCCTGCACATGATAGGTATTCTTGTTTGGCGTGCGAACGATTTCTTAAGTTAAGCAGCAAATTAATTGACAAAACGTTCATTCGTGAATAACTCCGAGAGAAATCTATCTTTAACAACTATAAGGTTGTCTGGTTAGGTCGTCAACTATAAGGTAGTCTTTGTACAACAATACTAGTAAAACTTTCGAGAGTAAACTCAGTACTGTCACGCCCATCATCAAATAATGAGTAGTATAAATCCATCCAGTCACCTACACAGAAAACAAAGGCAATAAGCTAAAAATGACCTGATGTTGTGAAATTCTAACAGTTTTCTTTAAATGAAGTGAAATAAGACAATAAATTTAGCAAAAACTTTATTCAGCTATGTGTGTTCGCAGTAAAATACTGAAATATAATATTTTGTGGTTTATTCTTCCTGTGTCATTCGATTAACTGGAACCTGACGTGTAATTCATACGTATTCAAAACCGGCATCATGAAATTATCGTTAAAGCTATAACTAATGTACTATTCTATGTATTTAAGAATTCATATTTATTTTTCAATTGTATATTAGAAGTTATCGAGTCTATAAACTAAACGCACTGTCGTAAGTTTGCCAATTGCAATTTGTTTCATACATAAACTAGCTAATGCATTAGGGAAACGTATTTCGATGAGCAACTCCGAGAGAAACATTCGTTTTGCAACTACAAAGATCAATGTACTAAAAATACTACTGTATCATCTAAAACACTTTTTCAAATTTCACTAGTTCCTTTTCCGTAAGCAAATGAGGTGTACGTATACGATGAATCTATGAATCCATTACACAAACTTATATGTTTCTTCCATATCATCAAATAATGTGTTCAGTGCAGCAATAAATCTATTCAGAGAGAAATCAAAGACAATAAGCTGAAAGTAGGCTGATCGTCTTACATGAAACACTTTACTCACATTGAAATAACGTAACAAATACAGCATTAAGGACTCTCAGCTATGTATGTTAGCACTTAAATACCAGAGAGTGTGCATACAATACCCTGCCGTGTACTCACCGCTTTCACTCGATTGACTGAAACCTGAAGTGTAATTCACACTCATTAAAGCCATCATCATGAAATTACTTATTAAATCTATGAGTACTATGCAATTGTAAAATTTATTTATCACTTTTTTTTCATCATTTCTTACAACTGTTAAGTTCACTATTTGTACTAATAATACAAAACTTTGTAACATCCAAGACAGCAAACTTATTTTTCTTCCATATCATCAAATGATGTGTGCGGTGCATCCATGAATCCATTCACAGACAAATCAAAGGCAATAAGCGGAAACTAGGCTGATCGTCTTGTATGAAACGTTTTACTTAGAGTGAAATAGCGCAATAAATACAGTATTAAGGTCTCTCAGCTATGTATGTTAGCAGTTAAATAACAGTTAAATACCAATTGCATACAATACCCTGCTGTGTACTCACCGCTTTCCCTCGATTGACTGAAACCTGAAGTGTAATTCACACTCATTAAAGCCATCATCATGAAATTACTTATTAAATCTATGAGTACTATGCAATTGTAAAATTTATTTATCACTTTTTTTTCATCATTTCTCACAACTGTAAAGTTCACTATTTGTACTAATAATACAAAACTTTGTAACATCCAAGACAGCAAACTTATGTTTCTTCCATATCATCAAATGATGTGTGCGGTGCATCCATGAATCCATTCACAGACAAATCAAAGGCAATAAGCGGAAACTAGGCTGATCGTCTTGTATGAAACGTTTTACTTAGAGTGAAATAGCGCAATAAATACAGTATTAAGGTCTCTCAGCTATGTATGTTAGCAGTTAAATAACAGTTAAATACCAATTGCATACAATACCCTGCTGTGTACTCACCGCTTTCCCTCGATTGACTGAAACCTGAAGTGTAATTCACACTCATTAAAGCCGTCATCATGAAATTACTTATTAAATCTATGAGTACTATGCAATTGTAAAATTTGTTTATCACTTTTTTTTCATCATTTCTTACAACTGTAAAGTTCACTATTTGTACTAATAATTCAAAACTTTGTAACATCCAAGACAGCAAACTTATGTTTCTTCCATATCATCAAATGATATGTGCGGTGCATCCATGAATCCATTCACAGACAAATCAAAGACAATAAGCGGAAACTAAGCTGATCGTCTTGTATGAAACGTTTTACTTAGAGTAAAATAGCGCAATAATACAGTATTAAGGTCTCTCAGCTATGTATGTTAGCAGTTAAATAACAGTTAAATACCAATTGCATACAATACCCTGCTGTGTACTCACCGCTTTCCCTCGATTGACTGAAACCTGAAGTGTAATTCACACTCATTAAAGCCGTCATCATGAAATTACTTATTAAATCTATGAGTACTATGCAATTGTAAAATTTGTTTATCACTTTTTTTTCATCATTTCTTACAACTGTAAAGTTCACTATTTGTACTAATAATTCAAAACTTTGTAACATCCAAGACAGCAAACTTATGTTTCTTCCATATCATCAAATGATGTGTGCGGTGCATCCATGAATCCATTCACAGACAAATCAAAGACAATAAGCGGAAACTAGGCTGATCGTCTTATATGAAACGTTTTACTTAGAGTGAAATAGCGCAATAAATACAGTATTAAGGTCTCTCAGCTATGTATGTTAGCAGTTAAATAACAGTTAAATACCAATTGCATACAATACCCTGCTGTGTACTCACCGCTTTCCCTCGATTGATTGGAACCTGAAGTGTAATTTATATGTATTAAAGCCGTCATCATGAAATTACTTATTAAAGCTATGATTACTATGCAATTATAACATTCATTTATCTCTTGATAAGTATATAAGGGCCATGGAGTCCGCACAAGATACGTACTGTCCTAAGTTTTCAGCCATCCCAACTCATTTCCTGCCCGCAGGAACAAGCTATTGAGTTAGGAAAATGCATTAACTCCTGGTGAAAAATTTGCTTGAAGAATATACTATGTACTGCAAATGTACGTATGGTATCAACAATGATAGTAGCTAACGCGTTTCTGGGGAATTTTCTCCATTATGACATCATGTGTTCGATGATAACAAATTAAAGTAAATTGTAAGATTTACGGTGATGACAAGAGCATGATACTGAGATGAAGTATGTAGGGATGGATACGTGCCGTCAAGTTATGTGTGTTAGAGGTGCTGTACTCCACCCCCCCCCCCCCCATAGATTTTTCTACATTATTCGATTGACTGAAACATGAAGTGGAATTGAAAACATAAAGGAAAAGTAATCAAGGAACTTTTTCACTTTCAACTTTAACAACCGTCTGTTCTTAGAACTAGAAACTTAACGTATCATTATTGACTTTTTTGTTACATATATAACATTTACCTGTCACGTGATAAGTATGTCGACGGAGGTGAATATCGAGTCAATAAATGATACTGACTAGGCCTAAGCCTACTTGGCTAATGGCAATTGATGTCCTACGTACAGTAGCTAATGACTTGGGAAAATTTATTACATAATGTTTATTATATAATGTAATATATTTTCACGAATAACTCCGAGATAAACATTTGTCTTAC
Organism: Stichopus chloronotus; assembly: GCA_021234535.1. Lineage (NCBI taxonomy): Eukaryota > Metazoa > Echinodermata > Holothuroidea > Aspidochirotida > Stichopodidae > Stichopus > Stichopus chloronotus. The sequence goes on from CM037840.1 coordinate 3,620,813, forward strand.
AACTATAAAATTTTAGTCTGCGTACTAGAAGTACAAGTGTAACATCTCAAACGGAAATTCAATAATTACTTTTCGATATCATCGAATCATGTAGACGGATAATTTATGGATCCATGTACACAGAAAATAAAGATAACAAGCTGATAATATCATGATGTCGCTAAATGCTAACATTTGAATGAATGAAGTGAAATAAGTCAATAAATGTAAGAGATGAAACGGACGATTCTTAGTTTGCTTATTGCAATTGATTTCCTACATTAACCGACTGGTGAATTGGAAAACGTATTATTTTATGAGTAACTCCGAGAAAAAAAAAAACATTTGTTTCACAACCACAGTTTTAGTTTGTGTATTAAAAATGCTAGTGCAACATCTAAGACAGTTGTTCATTCACTAGTTCCGCCTCGATATTATCAAAAAAGGTTATTGAGTCTACACATGATGCGCAATGTCCTTAGTTTTCATATGTAACAGTTTATTTCCTTCGCAAATTAAGAAGCGATTGAGTAAGGAAAATGTAGTTTCGTCAGCAGAAAAATTTGTTTCACAACTATAAAGTATAGTTTATGTGCTACAAATGAAATCGTGGTATCTGTGATAGTAACTCTCTCCTTTCTGGTGAATTTCCTCCATAAAGATATCCTGTGTATGATGTTAACAAAGGAAAGCACATGGTAAGAGTTATGTTGAATGTGAACGCTCACAGTGTAATTCTGGCACTTAAAACTCCAAGGAAATGAATGTAGCGATGGATTGGGTCATCAAGTTATGTGTGTTAAAAGTACATACCACTATATTAAAATTTTTCATGTCAAATGTTGTCGTATCCCCCTCCCTCAACGTCTTTAATTTTTGCATTATTCGGTTGACTGAAACATGAAGTGTAATTGTAAATCATTAAAGAAACGTAATCATGGAACTTTCGAACACTTCGCACTATCATCTTTACTTAGAACTACCAACATCACGATGGTTATTGATTCTCTGTTTCTTTTATTCTGGAGGAGATTGAAGGGGGATCCTCCTTTACGTCTGTATTCCATACACTCTAAAAAAAAATAGTCATTTTTATGATTGAGTGAATAAAGTATTGAGTGAGGAAGTTCTTTTAATGCAAGTCTGAGAAAAAATATTTGTTATACAATTATGTGCTGTGTACGGCGTTAACAAATAAAGTGTATTATGAGATTGTTGTTGATAACAAGAACATTAACTAATATCGATTAAAAAAGGCGAAAAGATTAAACTAACGATAAATCAGTACTAATAGTTTAATGCTAGCAGTTAAAATTAAAACAAGAAGATAAGATGTAGTGATGAACACAGTCATCAGGTATTTGTGTAAGAATTACTGCATTGTCAAAAGCTGTCGTATATCCCCTCCTCCCCCCCCCCCCCCGTCTGCCCTCTCTATCATTCGATTGACTGAATGAAGTGAAATTTAAAACATTTAAAAACACGACTGGAACTTTTTTGTTGTCTTAACGTCTTATGATTCAGCATATTTTACTGTAGTGCTTTGTACGAATTATTTCTTTCATCAATATTTTCTAAAAATGTTCAGAAAAAAGAAATTATATAACAGAGAATAGAATATATTTTACTGTGTACCACATCAACAAAGGTAGATTATAACATACATATTGAAACCAGGAACGTTATAGTGAATGGCTAATTACGAGGTGATCCCAGACAAATTTGACAGAGGAGAAAATCCCATTCCATATTTTTTTTAAACTAATCACAAATGACTTTCTATGTTTGACGTCTTGTTTTGCTATATTGTATCGATGCAATAGCTGAAATAGAGAATGGAGAAGGTTAATATTACCCGTTTGCACAAGTATTTCTCTAAGGTGTGCTAGAATTTCTCCGAATCCCATTGACCGTTTGTCGAGTTGTATTCATCAGGATCCATACTACTTTGGAGGAACCTAAATCAGATTTACTGTTCCCTCCCATCTTATATATGTCATAGTATCCTTTTAAAACAGCACTAAATCATATATTAGCTATAAACTAAAAGTTCGAATAGCACTTGTAACTTCAAAAATTCTATTAACATAGGCACATGCCAATTACCATTTCCTTGCAAATACTTCACAAATATTCACGAATATCCCCACCGGTTACAGTAGCCTGCAGTAGCAAAACCAGCTACAAACATTCATTTTAAATACATGTATAAACATACCGCTTACCTGTTTCACATACTGCGTGAAAAGTTGTGAGGAACATCAAAACTGCAGTGAGGCACTCTGGATGTACACGGAATAACGCCATATCTACAGGATGATTTTTTCTCCATGTAGCAACTAACGAAGAAAACTTAAGTTCTGCTAATAACCCCAAAAATGATCATTGGTGGTAATTGTCCAATGAGGAAATGAAAAATGTTTGTTGCACCACATCACCTATACAAGATACCTTGACCTCAACTTGACCGCAAAAATTATATTTTGTTTTGATGAAAATGTCCATTCTAGGATAAGGAGGTTTAAAGTATGCCTATTTTAAGTCGAAAACTAGAAAGTTTGCAACAGTTGAAATGTCATTGTATGGATAATGTCATGAAAGAAAAATCGTTCCACATTTCTTTAATATTCATCAGTCGATTTGCTTTTCACTTCCAATAAAAGCCATTTTGACAGTGATATGAACAAACTTATGCTACGATGCTGGTAGTTTTTATTTCTTATCATAGATTAGTTTCGTTTCAAATATGACAAACTTTCTGTGCAAGCTATGGCAAGCGAGTAATTTTAGAAAGATTTCACGAAATGAATAAAAGTAATTAAATGTATTCTGCAAAGAAGAACGCAAGGAACATTTGAACTGTAATATAATTTGGTTTCACATTTCCACAGGACACTGTAGCAAAACGGCATTTAAATCAAACAAAGTCATTACATAATGAAGAGGGATACAAGTCCGAATAAATCATATACCGTTATATAGGACATATAGGACTGAAAATTCTTGTTCTGGGTGCACTTGTATCACGGACCATTCTGGTAGACTATATACAATATGAGGGATTTATATAGTAACAGCGTTTTTTTTCCAAAAACGATGTAAAGAACAGTAACATTTGTGATAGGGAAATGAATACACAATTGTTTTTTTTTAATGGGATTTCACGTTCACAAAGGCACCCCTTGACCCGATCAGTGCGATTACACACAAGGGTACAAAAAAAGTGGCATGACAAAGTATTTAGAAGCACGCGCGGGCAATAGCTATTTGCTGTCAAATGCTGTAATCTGTAACGTACGTCATGACATACAGTAATGATCTACATGGGGCGCTATTCTGAATGGATTATTGCAAAATTACTTTATTTCTGATAATGTTATATGCGAAGAGTTCTACATATCTGTTTGTCGAAGACTGCACATTTGAAGGGTAAGACCTCTCTGTCAAAATATTCATTATCCAAAGAGACCAATTTACGTAAAAGGAATCAGTTTATTTTATCTTGCGTCATTAGGGAGGGAGATATGACCAGTCTCCATTTCAAATCATTTAAACAGAATGTCGTTTCGTATTTGACAAATAAACTGAATAATTTTTCATTTTTGTTTGAGCAAAGTACCTGATCAATTTGAGCAGAGTTGGTTTGGAGGCTCCTAGGACCCCAGTGTCAGTTCCGTCAAATTCAAACCTATTCGGTACAATTTGAACAGTCTTTCTTCTAGAGTGTCAGCTGTAACTTCTTAATGACATTTACAGAGATTTCTTCTCGAAGGGCAAATTCATGTCAGGCTTCATCCTCTATGTCGTGGGTACAAGGCACTTATGTTTTACTTGGTTACCTCTCTTGCTTATTAGTTTATTTTGGAATATATATCCAGGATGTTACCAAAATGTTGTTGAGGAGTTTGGGAGCTGTTGTTAACGTTTGCTAACCCTGACCACTTTCTCTGTTGTCCTAGCATGCAATGTCATGAAGTGATTCGTTACTTAGGTTGTACACCTACCTCGGTCTGTACGATATTTCTGCGCTTGATTGTCGAGATTTTTACTAAGACTTAGTGTTCTTACTTAATTTTGATCCCCATTTCGATCTAGATGCTTTTGACTTACATGTTGTCGTTATGACTATTACAGTTTTAGATACAATGTGAGTACATCAGTTTAGAATCTAACATTACTTTTGATGTTTTTTTTTTTTTTTTTTAAGAAACTTGGGTTTCTTTGGATTGTTCCAGTTACGGACGTCTGTAGTAGTCATTTTTTTTTTCTCATGCTTTCGAAAAATCGAGCATGGATCTGGAAGGTAACTTAAGTGTACACTTCTTGTTTTATTTTTTTTTTCTTTTGTAACCTCAATGTTATTTGAAGTTTGTTTGATGTTTATCTATTGTCGTTTATTTCTTTTGCAGGTAAAACACAGTCTGTTGTTGGATGTCGTATATTACATTGATAATGTTCCATGTACTATCACACCAGTGAGTTTCAATGAAGTCCTGGCGACTAGAATGTTTTGTAGCAACGTTCACACTTATTGCTGACTGGTAGAAGACCGAAGTCATTTCCCTACACCCTGTTCAGTAACAGACTGCAGCAGCTGCTGTTTTACATTATATCCCACAGAGGTTTCTCACAGAAAGAATTTTCGGGGTGTATGCATGTCTAATTATAAATGGGTGATGACAAAACAGTAAAATACATTAATTCAAAGCCATACACATATCAAAGGATGCATTGAAAAAGGTTACACTCTTTTTAGCTGCTTTTCAAAGAAGGTTTACACAAGTGACTCGTTATTCTAAACGTATCCAAAATTGCGATATATTTACACAGTCGAACTGTTCACTAGACGAAGTGCTTGTAGGATATAGTTTATATTTGCGTCTCATCAGGCCCTTCCAAGCCATATACCCCTGTCAAAAATATCCCCTACTGCTGCTCTCTGATCCAACAAAACACAAAGGAGTTGGATTGGTACTTTCCAGTTGGTAGATTTTGGAAACGAAAAGTTAAGTGTTATGACCTGTTTTTGTACTGACCGTTTCTCAAGAAACTAATGCTTTTACTGCCCCCACTGTCCTCTTCTTGTTGAATTTTAAATTCTCAATGCTTCGTCTTCATTTCAATATGTCTAAAAAAACACATGGTTTCCTTTCAGATTTACTTCTCATTCCTGTATTAAGTTTGTTCTGTATTGTTTGGAACATTCTTCTGTTTCATATTTGACACAGGATAGTTTTTAGTATGTATCAGAAGGAATGTAATCTTTTCGTTTAAGTGTGGACTCCCTTGTTTGTAAAAAAGTGACTGTCCTGTAACAATATCAAAGGCATCGTGTCAGAAGATTCTTTCGTGTTTTGTTTTGTAGGGCTTAATAATGCCACTACTTTCTTCGAAACGTTTGTACAATGAAAAGTAGCTGACGGTGTTCAACCCGTTTTTATTATGAATTCTTAAGTGCGTTGATAGAAGCCAAGCTATTGTTTTGCTGGTAAAACTGAGAATCAACTGCAAACTTATCAATTTAAATTGCATTATTCAAGTATTCGTATACTAGCTGGAATCTTCGAACAGGCATCAAGTACGGCAGCTTTGCAACGCTGCTATGATTTCCCATGCTTGAGAGGCATCCACTCTTTGTCTTGTTCTATATCAATTGGTAACTATCATTCTAAAATGAAGATATTTCATTTGATAATAATGAGAGAAAGCTGTGTTGTGTTTCATTTCCTTTATAAAAAAAATGTTCATTTGTCCTTGATAAATGAAAAAGTGAGCACCCTTCGACTACACTTTTTTTTTACCATGGAACAAAATTTACCAAACGATAACGCTGACACCAGTTGACACATCTCCTTGGTTTCCAGAATTTTATGACATCTATCAAAAGGGAAAACATCAAATGTGACTTGATTGTAACATCTACAAGTAGCTTGGGTCAAAAGCTCAATTGTGAGAAAATTCTGGAGACGATAGCAAGCGTTCTTGATGATGGATATTTCTTCACTAATAATAAACGGAGGTTCAAATGCCAATGATTAAGTAATGATATCTGTTTTGGGCAAGGTCGCTAAGTACCTACGAATCAAAGTGATGTTATTACGACATGATGCCACATAAGATGAAGCTACTGCAACAAGATACCAGTCGTTTGTTGATTTATTTAACTGCTATTCCTTTAGTTAACATACATTCCTGAATCTCACCAATACAGCTTTTGAACTTGTTGAGAGCTGTTGACACTCTCCTTTCACGCGCAGATTGAAGCTCATGTAGAGGTGAATGAAATCCCCATATAAGTGATACGTAATCGATATTAAAAGAAACCACGTGGCCAAGTGGGTGAATATAAGCCGTATAGAACGTCGGTGATAACATGGATCTTTATGGCACACCAAAATCAAAATCAAATCAAAAAATTGTTCAAGATACTCGATTCACTGTAGACTATTGTCGTCGATAAATATCTAATCAGCTCAATGCTATGCTTTTAAAGTTGCAGGTTTAGCGATCACAAAAGTGAAGATTGCATCAATAACCAGAAAAAAGTACGGTATATTGGTTTCAAAGATTATTGCACTTCCGTTGTTTCCCCATTGCATTTCCTTATGTTTGCTCAGTAGTCTGCAAAAGTCTGTCGACACGTGTTACAAGGTTTCAAACTCAAGAATCACCCTCATAATGGTCTGTATAACACTTAGGATAGATACAAAGAAACCAGAATTCTTCTTGAAAAGGGACTCTGTGGGAATTTGGTAAGGAAACACAATTTATTTGTAACGTTTCTTATTGTTTAGGTGAATATTCACTTAATAAGATTCGGTAGGTTTGTAGTACAAGGAAGTCTCTTTCACACATTTATGTCATCGTTTGGGAAGCATAGCATGCTCCGTGGAATAATCAATATACCGTTATCCCCCCTCCCCCCCCCCCCCAACACACACCCACCAATTCATTTGAATGTGTGTTTACTTTAAAATTTGAACGCTTTAATAGCACATTGATGTTTTGCAGCAGAAAGTTTTTAAAAATTAAGAAATTATGCAAACATAGAAACACAGATGTCTATTATAGATATCTGCAGATGTCTAGTTGTCTGCTTAATTTTTACGTCTTGCTTACTTTATTAGGCAACACCCTCTCCATGTGAATGTTGAGCTTAATTAAAAATCTAAATACCCCATTCATATTCACGTCAAATTCAGGGTTCATATTTCAGTAATGTGATTAGTCGACTATGGTTGACTGACAATCCCTCGGTGTCACCTTATTAGCCTTTACATTCTCGTGAGACCCTTGAGATCGCACTCCTCGTATATTTGTCACTTCTTTGCAAACTGTATCTTCCTCTTAAATGTCTGTATCCATATTATTTTATCAGTCAAGTCAGAAAATAAGTAAACTTGTGTCAGACGTATCTTATCTCTGTAAACTTTATACATTTGTAACGTTACTTCCTGGAACAATCTTTCCGAAGCAACATTTCGATTTGTAATATTGGAGTTGAAGCCTCAAAGTTACTCACAAACATCAGAAGAGAAGTATGAAGTTATATGATTTATTAAAAAATCTCCCATGATAAAGAAATGTATGTACATTACTAATTATGGCAGGCTTTAAAAAGATTAGATGAAATTACCAAAAAAGAAAAATAATGTTACATTCATTTATTCCACAAGCCATCGTAACACCAGATAATTCAATTTTGAAAAACAAACGTTTAAATGGTACAATTTAACTACCTAAGGTACTCATCAAGTTACATTATACCAAGTGATATATTCGCTCCCGGCTGACTATATTAAGGGTTGTCATATGTTTTCATTTTTTGGGGGGGAGGGGGTCTTTTCGACTCAAAGACTTACAATATTAGGGTGTACTGAAGAACGACAGCGATCTTAGATCCACAGACATAAATAGCAATCTAAATGGAACATTAAACAAATGCACTTGTTATGTTTGACTTTTCACTGAATAGTCTCTTTACGTAGTGACAAATCACCATCGCAAAGTCCTTATAACTCGAGCTTTCTATTTATTTCCTCACAGACAGGTATATAAGAGAGCATCAATCAACGCTCACGGATGTCACGGATAAGTTACCTAACAATTCTTAATTTGTATGAAATACTTTCCTTGACTACATGAGTAAAGGCAGACACTCTACTGAAGGATAGATTTCATCCTGTAACCTTCCCGGTTTTAAATTTTACCAATGATAACAGGGTGATACAATTACATTCCCTGAAGCTTGTGGTTGATATTTAACGAACTGGGAGGGACTACAGAAAAAAAAAAACATGGAGCAAGTGTGGAATGAAAATCTCATCTACGTTTGCATTATATTTACAACACCATCACCACCACCATCATCATCATCACAATCACAAACACATACAGCTACTTGGTTGCTAATCATGCACATCGGAACACATGTAAAAGATAGTATTTCCTCACCACAAAGAGGAAAAAGCTTTCTTGTCGTTATTATTTGTTCAGTTTTATCTTACCTGGAATTTCAGACTCAGTCACTAGAATCCTGCCTATTTTTTTCTATCTTTTATTACTTCTTTAACTTGCTTTATATACTAAACTTCCTAGCGTTCCTTCGTAACCGCTATTATATAACCTATTTTATTTACCTACTGGTTGTCATTAAGGTAATTGCCAAGACAGTATTTACATTAGTTCAAAGCAACATATGTACCACATAACTTCCACTGCCTGCTACTACATTATATGCAACAATTTTGTACGCCGAATAAAGAATAATCACGTCTTCGTTTTCTGTAAAAATCCATTTTTAGTTTACCATTTGAACAAAAAAAAAAAAAAAACTAGCTTGAAGCATTCTCTTGAACCAAGTACGGTAAATAGTTTCGGTCTATTATTGTAAATAGCGTATACACAGGATAACTGCTAACTGATTGCTAAACATCAAATTTTATCTATAGATGCTCTCTGTCACATAGTCGACAACTTACATTACCCTTTCAGTAGATCGTAAATCTGTCCTTAATAATACAGATGAGTAGTATTTAGTTATTTTCATAATCCCTCATCTTCCATTCTCACCAGCCTTTCCACATGGGGGAATCCTTTTGTCCATCCATTTGTTCATCCATATCGCCTTTCACAACAATACTAGGAATATTGACACTTGCACAGCATTCGTTCGTGCTAGGGGAGATGAACCGTACCTCTTTGTTAGAAATCTCACTGCAGGATTTTTTAGCAACTGTTACCTCTTCGTAGTCATGATTTGGAGAATGAATGTCATCAGTGACGTTTTCCGATGCACCTCTCGTGTCAGTGGAGACAGTTTGAGCAGGTAAGGCTGGTAGCGGTCTTCCGAGAACATTAGTTGTCAATGACATACGGTGATAGCAAACCAAAGCCCCACAGAGAAGAAAGATGAATAACATTCCAGAAAATGCAGTTGTAATTAAGATGATGTAAACTGTTGAAGAAATTCCATTGGATATTATGAAATACACTGCTTGATTTCTAGGAAATTCGTGAGAATGATTGACATTCATGTAAAAAAAAACAACATTTCCACTCTTTACAAAGACGGAAATGAATGTACACGATGACTAAGACACAACGACTCGGACTTCAAATAGGCCTCATAACTGAATATAACCTATTCAAGAAAACACTTCCCCCCCCCCTCCCTCCCATATACTACTAATTGCAAACCGACAAAACGGGACCCACAACAGGATATTTTAGGAAATGACCCAAATATCCAAGAGGGCAACTGTAATCTGGACAAAATGTGCTAACGTAAATATCTGTTTAAAGAGAAAGAAAGACGTTTGCAATGCATAATACATGGTTTACTAACAAATAGATTCCATCATTCTTAAGCCATCCAGTCTCATCAATGAACATCAATAAAGATTTATCTATTCCTCAGAACATTATCCATGTGACGAGTTACGAAAGATGCATCATTTTAGAACTTTTCGGTGAACAAATGATTGCTGAGCAAAAAACAACTGAACTTCTGTCGGTGAGAAACTCATTTCGTGAATGAACTGACTCCTAATTCTGAATAATCTACCATTCTGTGTCCACAAATATTGGCTTTAGCATTTCCTTCTGAAAAGCAAACGCCTTGTTTCCATTTAATAGTTATGGTTGATTGTTAATGCGACGTCTAGTCATCTTCAGGGTACATTTTCTTAGTAAACGAGTGGATACATTTATTCATTAAGACTACCGATCACACATTTAGCTTTTTCTTTGAAATAAAAGTGGTTATTAAACGGGCATCGAGACAGTACCAATTCTCCAAACAAACTGTCTTTGGTTAGTTCTCTATCAATCAAATCGATGCTGACGTCATGGCATCGCAAGTGTAACAAGGTAATTGTGAAAACTGTTCTGTGTTGTTTCAATTGTATTAAATACGCTTCTTTCACTGTAGGGGCAGTTCCATAACTATTACGTTCCTGGCTTTGGTCTTTTCAGTGAAGTATTAGCAATAAACCATACATTGCACTGAGTAAATGAAAACTGGAATATCAGAGAGCACAAATACCTTTGAAATGTCGCGATTCACTTGAGACTTTCTCACACTGGATTTCAAGAAGACTATTGCAATAAGCTAAATGGTTCATACACTTTGAAACACTGCAAGTAAAGTTCAATGCTTTAAAGTTGTCAGAGATGGATGAAATGGCTATGGTTGTGTTGTTTCCAAATTGGTGCCTGATGAGCTCTTCATTAAAGGTATTACCGCAAACATATCGCCGAGTTCCATTGATCAGGACTGTTATGAATCCACAAGATCCTTCGGTACCATTAAACAGCATAATGGTTCCTTCAACTGGCAAAGAAGCGAATGAACACATTAAAAACGGAGAGCTATGATGTAGAGTACATGGTATTTTTTATTTAAAGAAAAGTCAGGTGAGTGAAATTGCATCTTATCGTGAAAATTTTTCCGTTAAGTGCAATACGAGAGTTCCAACAATATGACGTTGGGCTGGAAGAGAGTAAAAACTCATTCAGTGAGTTGCATCTGTAAAGCGTGGGGGAGATTTCAAAGATTCGATTTTGGTAAAACATTTAACGTTGCAGTGATTACCGACAACTCTTACAAACTGACCTTGATTGACACACTCTATTTTACTCTTGCGGGAGTTCACCTGGAAACACGCCCCGTTGCCACAGTCGTAGTAATCTTCACCGCAAATATAAGATTCTAGCAAAAGAAGTAAAAAGGCTGAAAATGCCAAAACGGGTTGATATTTGCTAAATTGAATTCAATCTAACAAATATGAAACATTTAAAAAGAGTGTCGTAGACTTATATACAGACAGCGCTGGGGGGTTCATCAAAATTGCAACATTTTGAATATGTTAGTGGCTACCTTTGCAATTCAACGGACACCGTATTACCGGGTATTTTGTAAATTCTTTATTTAGAAAAAGTAAATGTACAGTTAAAGTCACTCAACATAAAAGCCTCAGTTCTTATACATTGCAGATTGATATCAAAGATAAAATGGAATGGTATACTGTAGCGTTTGAAAACCTTTAAAATTATACCAACTCACTGGTGGCGTTTTCGTCAACCGAAACTACGTAGCCTTCAAATCCCCGCATGTTTTTAATGGAATCAGTAGAGAAACCAAGCCATAGTTTATGTCCCTTTGATAAAACGTGTATACTATCATTGGCTGCTGGACCGCCAGAAAATGTCAGAACCAAAGATGAATCTGCTTTACCATTCCCCACATATAATTTGTGGGAGTCAAAATTACTTTCAATGTAATTAAGAACTAAGTGGATTCTTCCTTTATTAGAAGCTGTAAAGGGCACGTGATAATAGGCCATGGAATGATTTTAACCTCATCGGAGAGATGTCCAAACGGTCTTCCTTGCTTACAGATTCTGTGAGAAACATCATTGTAAAGACAAGTTAACATTTTCAACAATGAAAGAACTACGTACAAAGGATAATGAGCTAGAAGAAACGCGTTCCTCTATTTTACATTTATCATCAACAGGTTTATCGAAATATCATCGTACAAAGGAAATGTCATTTGAAGGAGATGCCGTATTTCGTAAATGAGAGACCCTTCAACCTCACCTCTCCATTGTTTAAGTGAGGTTTAACTTGTTGCAAATTCTTGCCATTTTTATCACCCCATGCTTTGACGAACCACATGGTCAATTATACATCAATCTCGTAAACCAGTTGTGTGTTAACGTAATGTCTAGGCTCTCTTGGGCTGCATGGCAGGGGGTATTATGTGTCACTACACTAAGCTGAACCTGACGCATAGCATGGATAAAGCAAGTGGACCGGAATTTATGAAAAGGTTTTTTGTACTGAGGCACTATCTTCTGTGTGTGTTTCATGGGATAATCAGTTATGTTAGCTTTTATTAGCTCAATCATTGTTTGTAGAAGTGTGGTGTTATTGGGATGTTTTGCAGGCAACGATTCAATACATTATGTATTGACTTTGATAATAAAGCTGCCAAATAATGAACACCATAAGCTACGTCGATTGTTGAATTCTACCATCCGTGATATTGCTCAGTCAGAGTTCGCAATTCTCTGCGAGTCGTTTTATTCTTATTAGATGATAAGGAGACTATGTGCGTGTTGCTCATGTCAATAATACGCCACATGCCTCAACACTCCAATTTTGTAAAACTAAAATTCTTCCTCTCACTAATATTGCTTTCTGACAATTTTGATTGATAACAGTATCTCTTTGTATGATCATTTGCAACAGAAATTTTATAAAGATATGTTTGTATTAACAGGACGTTTGATTTTCGTTACCTCAGAAATGTTTTGGGCGCTCAAATCAGAAATGTTTCGCCTGGTGCATTGTTATTGTTCTCTAGAAATTCTCTACATTTCTCTAATAACCTTTTACATACACACATATCTCTGTCTACACTGAATAAGAAGTCGTTGCTACTTTATTTCGGAAAATCATCAAAATCTTGCTATCTCTTCTCATTTTTCTTAAAAGTACTTTTGATGATGTTGCTGAATATCAATACAGTGTTGTATAGAGATGGTCATTCTACCCCACCGTGCACAAAAGGTCGTACAAAGTTCAGTCTTCCGGTGTTTACCCCAGATTTATTTAAACTTTTCTTTATTCCCCTTAGACAGTCAGATTTGACAATAGAACTCATTAAAAATAGAAAACTAGGACCCTATTCTCAGAAAGGTTGCGCAATGCTTTCCTGATTGGTAGATCACGGATGGCAACCCCCTCACTTCAATTACGTAGGTCAACCATTTGACCTGTGATTGGTCAATGTCAAAATCTATCCCGTGATCCTTAGCAGTTCGGCGTGGGTCGATCCATCGACCTCGCCACGCCGCTGACACTGGCTGTCTGGACATCGAAGTGTGAACATCGTCTCAGTGTATTATGTAGGCCTCCGTCATCTCTCTGTACCTCTTCCTTCCTGTCATCGTCGTGTAGCTCTGTTATCGATTCAAATCATCTGTAATTCCTCAAATTTGTGTGTGCCAGTCGAACCAAGAATAAATGGAACTCTGATTGCTAAATCAAAGGAAACATTTTTTTTCTAGATTTCTGTCGGTTCTGACGTCTCTCACGCTCTCTATATGTTACTAGCGTTAAACATCCGTCGCTGAGGCAGTCACATCACGACTGTGAACCCCTAAAAACAACCTTATTTCACAACAGCATAGGTTATGTTGAATGATTAACAATTCAACAACACTATTTTACAATCAAGAGCGTGTTTTATCCCATAATGAGAAGGGGCATTGATTAATTCGTTCAGAGGTTTCTACTAATTTACTTCAATCTGATGACAAACATGTTTTTATCTGTGCATTTTTTTGCGACAAAGCCTTGCATAATGACTCAATTATTATTTTTTAAAAGGTTTTTTCCTCTTAAGAAAAATCTGTTCTCTTTTCTTACTTCAACATTTTGTGAGACTCTAATCTTTACTTTGTTCGTTTTGAAGCTTTACCATGCAATTTTCTATATATAGTAATAAGACAATTGTTCTGTCACAATCAAAAAACGAAAAAAAAAAATGTTGCAGCGATACTTGTTATTTTGTCTCATTACAGTAACAAATAATGTCTCTTTTATAGTCCAGTAATTTTGCCTTTCTTTTTCCTCACTACTTTTGCCTTCGTTTTGCCTTCATAGACATTAATCTGGTTCTATTGGTACCGTGCTTACAACCTCCAATTTTATCCATGTGAATACCAAAACTATATAAATCTCTAGACTATAAATAGTTACTGGTATCTACGTGTAATTGTTATACATACTGTCCAAAGATACTGTCAATAACGTCAAATCATGTCTAATCAAATTAATAGAAACATTGCAATTTCATCTCTCCAAGTAGTTGCTGCGAAACCAATATGGTAACACGTTTTGATTTTCTTGTGTAAAGTATAGTTTGTGGGGGTTTGATTGGGTGCAACAGTTGTGAGTGTAAATTACAAATCAGTAGATAGTTTGTGCATTGATTTATATACCCTGTAAACCCCAAAGAACCAGATTAGGAATGGCTCCAACACTATGAGTGTATATTAACTCTTAATGAGTGATAATGTCTCTCAGAGAAAACAAAAATAATGATAAACCTATAAAGGGTCAATATTCATTACTAATTTAGAGGCACGTCGAATCTTACTCTTTGGCATTTACGGAATGTGCATTTGACCTTTAATATGGACAAATTTCATTTTCATTACGTTAAACGTTGGAAAATGAAACACTGTAGCTCACCGTTTATTCGACAGGCAAACAAACGTTTCTGGCCCCTACATGTATTCTTTGAGAATGGCCTGCCGACAATGCCATAAGCATTGTCGCCCTTGCACACTATATTACCACCTTCATATCTTGGTATACCATCGGACTTTCTTCGAGTAACTCTCTTGCAAAGGTTGTGCAGGCAAGAAATGCTTGCTAGTAGTTCACAAACTGGATACCATTCTCCTCCAACTTGTATTTCCATCTGGGCTGTATTGCAACATCCTGTGATCAGCTTTACATTATCTAAGAAGAACACACATAACTTTCAAGTTCATAATTTGCAGGATAACATTTCAGTAAAAATTAAGCACATTTCTTCATTGTAACCTGGAACATTTCAAGATCATGACAAACCCTCCCCCGAAAAAAACAACGACAGTCCTAAAATGACGTTGCTGACAAAGTAATTTCTCATATACATTTGTGGATCTTGTCATTACTCAATAGGCTACCTTATGATAAGTTTACACAATAAATTATCACAACTAAATTTACATTTAATAAAGAACCTTTGCAACCATAAATCATTACATATTGGCCGCGATTAAAAGTCCATATAAACTGACCAAGTTCGATGAAAAGGAAAATGAGGCATATACAATGCAACAATATCATGATAATCATCGTTACTATTTACGATTCATTCTCTGATAAACATATGCAGAAACGTCCTCTCCTCACTAAATTATGCATAATATAACTGACAAAAGATGCATCATTTGATTTTTTTAATGTATGGGTGACTAAATCATTATTGAACAACAAATAAGTAATTTTCTATCTATGAGAAACTGATTTCTCAAAAGGCAGGTTTCTTCGTCTACCACTCTTTGCCCATTATCTATTGTTTTGTTTTTTTTGCAATACTAGGCCTACTAATAACTTCAGTAAAACAAGCTACTTACTACCTTTCGTGTTTTGAAACCATGTTATTAATTTGATAGGCTGTAGATATTTTATTAGACGTAATGACTGATATTCATTTTAGAACAATGTTTCTTACGATAATGTCAACTCCGGAGTGAAAAAAGGGAATTTACAACGTAGATAACAAATACCGAAAATAAACTCAAGCAATTACTAACCGATAGGTTTGAGATGAGTTGTTATGTCACCTGTGAAAATAAATAAATCGCAAATATGCAGGTCTATATTTCATTAACATGTATATAGTAAACATTACTTCCGTAATTACAAGCAGTGTTATTGCTGGTTAAACTGTTCAGATGACTTTGACTACGTTTTGCAGTGTAATGTGTGTTGTTTGAAAACGAAACCAAGTGCAGGAGTTCAATTTATTTTCAATCATTCAATATAAAATGACTGAAAATACGGAATGGCGTATCTTAGAATAAACCAAGCCATTGCTAGAACTAGGTGTTGTAAGATACTTCTGTTATTTTTAACGTTACTTTTTTGTTCTGATTATATAATAATGTTTACTCTGTGTACTAAAAACACTACTTAATATGAAAGACCGTTAACCCACTAGTTTCTTGTGAATATGATTCATAATCAAAAGGTCCGTGAAAAAAACTGATGATCCAGCAACTAATATTCACAAATATTCGAATCCACATGCACAGAAAGCAAAGTCAAATGAGGTAATGGTAGGCCGATGCTGTTAATTGCTGACAGTGTTTTCTGAAATAATGAAGACAAGGAATATTTCAATAAGGCCATTTAGCTATATGTGTTAGCAGCGAATGTGACGTGTATTCACCATTTTCTTTGTGACTCGATTGATAAGAACCTGCAAGGTCACTGATAAATATCCAAATACCTTCATCATTAAACTCTTTGTAAAACTATACGTACTAATCATTTAAAGCATTTAATCTCTATGGGTGACACCTAATATCTGTAGCTTGGCGAATTTCAATTTAGTAACCATGTCCCGTTGAACAAGACTGCATTATCTTGGTTACTTTCGACAGAAACGTTATTTCTGCCTACAACTATAAAATCCAGCTCAAGAGGTAAAAATACAAGAAAATATAAATGACATTAAACTTACGCACTGCTTTTATGTATGATTCAGATTCATCATGGTAAAATCCAATGTACGATGGTAACAAAAGTATTTGTGACAAGGTGGTTATAAGAACATTACACTGAGATCGATTAACAAAAAGAAAAATCAGACTAAAATTGCTATAACTTGGAATTTCCAGAGAAAAATCTTCCACTCATAGGAAATGGTGACAAATAAGCTGAAGACAGGTAAACTAATCTTGCAAAATGCTAGGGGTTTTCTTTAAATGGAATGGAGAGAAATAAAGCCATAGATTTAGCAACAGTATTGGGAGTATACGAAAATGCACTTTTATAAATAAATCAGAGACTAAGGTATTTACATATAAATCTTGGTGTTTACACCAAATCAAAACTAATATAATGTTAATGATAGCGAACTCATGCATCTCTTGTGGATATAATTCTTTACCACAATACGTTGAAAGTTCATTTTAAGATTTACGTCGATCAGAAATTACTGAGACGCAGGGCCTCAGCTGGCTGAGTTTTTTTTTTTTTTTGAACTATGTTGCGACCAACCTAGTTTCAGGCACTGTAGGAACTTCTCGGGAGCTGGTGAAAAAAATAAGGGGGTGCGGTCTTCACGAAAGAGGCATTCTCGGGTGAAACAAACAAGCAGTGGGTGAAACAGACGAAAGCAAAAAGCTTGTGGAAGGGGTGAATAACGGCAGGACTCTCTAAGCGGAGTGTACAAACAATCACTTAAAAATAGTATCTTATGCCTGCAATTTCTAAATTAAAGACTTTATGGAAAAATATTAATATTTTGGATTGATCTCATGAAGAATATTTCTGCTTGTCATTTTCAAAATTAATTTAACAACTTTCACTCTCTATCGATAACAGTTTTTTTTTTTTTTTTTAATTCTCAACTACCAGGTAACCTTAAAAAAATCCTGTGTAATATTTTGCGTTTATTGCAATTAATTGTCCCAAGAAAAAAAGAGGTTCCAAGAACTTTTACTTTCTGGCGCTTATTTTTTTTTAATTAATTTGCTACAAGTGACGATGATTGCATAATGAAGTGTAACGCCACTTCCGACGTGGGTTCCTATGGGGGATAGACCGGGCAAGGGGGAGAAATAAAGGGGTGGGTAGGGTGCGAAACAACACAGGCTAAACAGGAAGCAAAGGCGGTAGATACGTTTCCCTGTAATATAATTGGTGTGCGCATTCGCAGTGATTGTAATCAGTTAATGTACAATCAAATTAGAATCAATATGATATAATTAGTTAGCAAATGAAACAATATAGTGCGGCGTCCACGGCAGCAACCCCTCTTGTTCACAAGCGCTGACTTCTAGCTGTGTATCGGTTGCCCGATGTCTGGGACAGCAATCCCCCGCGTAAACAAGCCCTGGCGTCTATGCCTTGTCCTACTGATAGACTGTGCCGCCAACACTAAATGTGGCCACTTACGATATACCAATCGCCCCGCCCACCCTATCAATGAACCGTACCCGCTCACAGTATACAAACGGCCACCCTGCAAACTTATCGAATAAAGTGTGCCCCTTGTGATAAACAAATGGCAACAGCAAGTCCTATGAATAGGGTGTAGTCGCTAACGATTAAAAAAATGGCCGACCGCAAGTCCTATGGGTGTACCGTGGTCTCTAACAATAAACAAATGGCCGACAGCAAGTCCTTTAGATAGACTGCGGCTGCTAACAATGAAGGAATGTCTCACCGCAAATCTGATTGATTACCTGTAGCTGATTGTTCGGGAAGGATCCAGTCGAAAGACGGAAACCAGAAAACTGTCTACGCTAACGTTGAACCAGCAGTTAAAGTACTTTTCTTCTGACTTCACGGTCCAGGTCTATCGTACGACTCTGACTCTAACTCTGTCTGACTGACTGTTCATGAGCCCTCTCAGGTCTTTTATACATTCGGTTTCCAGCTGCCTTTGGTCACGTGGCGATACCCTGTAGGTAGACCTCGACGATCCCTGGAAAATTGGCAGTGTTTACCTCCCATAGCAACAGTTGCCAGCAAACATCAACTCGTAGGCCTCTTCCCAGGGCAAATAAGTACCTGGGACTTCTCCCCGGGCCTCTATAGGAGCCTAGAAGTCTGGGAAAACCATCGCTGTTGACGGCCCCTAACAACCGTTGCCAGGCAATACACAGACACTAAATTGAGCGCTTGCGCGAAACAAAAGAACGCATAGCCTCCGCAGTGCAGTAAACGGAGAACTTCGGCGTAGAGAATAAACAAAAAAAGTACCCAGCATTACAGAAGTATAAAGCTACTTCTTGTAACTTTGTAAATGATAGCCAACTTTATGAGAAAAAAATATAAAGTATTTTGATAGGTGGAGAAAACATGAGATGAGTGATGGTTGGCCTGACAGAGGGTTGCAAAAGACTGAGGAGGTGTCCCCCATCTCCTTTTGAGATTTTTTTCACCTACAAGTTACTCTAAGATTCAATCTAGTGAAATATTTTTCGTCTTTTGGTATCCTAAGATGTGCTAGGCTGAGATATGAAAAATTACAATCGGTGTTTTGCATTTTCCTACTATCGTAGCGCCTACGCTAAAATATGAAAAATTCTGCGTGGCATTTCATAGTTATTGAGAATTTTTTCAATTTCCATATAACCTTGAACACAATTTGGTGCAATATTTGGCGCCTTTTGAAGTTATAAAGTATGCTACAGATAGAGGTATGAAAAATTCCAACTGGTATTTTCAGAGTTTCCGATTCTCCACATTTCTACACATTAGTATGAGAAATTCCAATTGATATTTTAAATTTATTGGGAAATTTTCAATTACTAGGGTAACCTTAGACACAATATGGTGCAATAGAAGGCATATTTCTATGTCATGAAATGTGCTTGACCGAGATACGAAAAAATTCCTACTTGTACTTCAGATTTGCTAACTATCATCGCCTGTAACATATTGTGTTAACTGGGACGCCACCAAGACCACCCCATCCATCCTCCTTCCGTCGCGACGGGCCTGCTGAGACGGTACTGATTAATAAAGTTTAGTTAACACTGTTAAAAATCCATACAAGAAGGTTGAAGTAAATGCTACTGGTTCGCTGTAAAACGAATGATGTGTAACAAGACACTAAGATGCTATGTAAGTTAGCAGTACAATATCAGGAGTATGCGTACTTTATGTTGTCTCGTACTTACCTCTTTCTGAACTATCCAATTGACTGGAACCTGAAGTGCAATTGGGGGTATCAAAAAACAGAAACACTGATCACGGATTTTTTGTTTTACTTTAAGCCACTCTACTTTTTATGGTAAAATGATCTTGTTTTTATTCATGTGTTTGGTACCAAAAATTAGGTACCTTGTTACAATGTTCTGTATTATTACTAACCATTGTTTTCACGTTGGCTGTCTCAGCAGATTCTATTTCACATTTTTATTTTTTCATCATTTTTTATATTGTTACTGGGGTGAATAACAAATAGAAATAAAACAATTTTGCTACATGCATGTGTCAGCAGTACATGATAAGAGATATGCATTTATTTTACGTTGTATCGCACTTACCTTTTCCTGAACTACCCATTGCCTGGAACCTGAAGTGTATTGACAACAAAACATTTATTAAGGATATTTCACTTCAACCCTGTCTACTTAGCTCTTAAACTATCAAATTGAAGATGGTAACCTGATTTCTATTTAATTATTTGTGTGCATGGAAACGTTAGATAACTTGTTATGATGTTTTATATTTTTCTAGTAACAGACTAGTTTTATTGTTTTAATGTTTACTGTTGCAGTAAATTCTATTTTTGGATTGCAATGCATTGCTTTTATCATCAATGTGTTATATTTATACGGAATTGAACAAAAACAAATAAGGACTAAAACTATAACAATATAACAAATGTGAATTATAACAAACTTTGAAGTCATGATAATTTACTGCACAATTTTGCAGAAGATACGCAGTCTTAAGGAGAAAATCCAACGCCACATTTTACTTTTTTGACTCACTATTTATGCTGTGATGTTTTGCTACAGTAGGTTAATGTAATATTTGTCTGAATGTTAAACAAAAAGTAAACGTTTATGTTTATTCATGGCACAATATCTAACTTGACTTAAGATGTATGAAAAGGTGTAAAAAATATCTGGATAAGTTTACGTCCAAGCGTTTGTCATGTTACATTCAGAGTGGTTTCTACCCAATGAAACCTAGACTTAAGTTAAATACGTCAATCTCTTGATTATTTTAGACTATACTGCCCTTTGAATCAAAAGACATTTGCTACGGCAATATTAACATGGTATAACTATCAAAGGAAAACTCTCATTTTTTTCAATACATATTCAAGAATTGCATTAGCTTTAAACATATATCAATAGCCAGTGCTTTGCAAATACGTTGCAAATATTGATGAATGATGATGAATGATGAGTAATATTTCCAATCGTCACAGTAAACTAGCAAGCAAATAGTCACTACCTTTTCTTTAGACAACATGTACATACCTGCGTAAGAGATTGTAAGAAACATCAAAACTGCAGTAAGGCACTCTTGAAGTAACATAAATAACGCCATGTCTATAGATATGATGATTTTTTCTCAATGTACCAACTGACAGAAAAACTTGAGTTATTCCAATAAGCACATATCGTCATGTTCCGCGATTGTCAAATAAGGAAATAAAACGCCCATGTCTAGTAAACTGTTAAAGACTCAAACTCTTGAACTATCGCAGTAATGTTCAAGCAGCGTAACGAAAATATAATAAACAAATATGATGGACTTTAATTGCCAAAAAGTCTTTAATATGCATCTAAATTTGCTCATCAACTCGGATCAAACCATCTATCGACGGTAAAATGAATAAAGGTATACTACGATGCTGGCACTTTTCATTCCAAGTCATATCTTACTTTCATTCCAAATTCCAAATGCCACATTAAATATTTCGGTGCAAGGCCTTTCCAGAGAGTAACTTTAGAAGGATTTCCAAGCACGACATTAATAAAAACTCACTGAATTTATTTTACAGAGAAGCATTTCTTTTAGTGTTATTGAGTGCTCTATCTAATCCTTTTTTAGTGATATAGCAAATCCCCCCAAAAAGCAGTGACTAAATTTGCAAGTACAGTATGAGGGCTGAAAACGTTTCTTACATTATGGAAACCTGAGTAACAAAAAAGCAAAAAAAGCACAAAAGTATAATAAGTTCAAACCAAAATATTTGTGCTGGGTTAACGCATACCAGTCAGTCAGCAGTTTTATCCCTTCAATTCTACATGCAACCAACTGAAGTAATATTCTCCTCCTGGTCAGTAAAGTTTTTTTTTTATTAAAGTTATTCATTTCGGCAAAAATGAGCCCGTACTACAGAACTTCCCATTAAAATGAAAAAAAAAAAAACATAAAAGATAAGCTGATACTTGTGCTTACATTACATATCAGCAATAACTCCTGTTTAAGAATATTAATCAAACCAGATATTTTTCCCTTTGTATGGAATTTATTCTGCGAATGCCTCCACAGCTTCCAGCCGTCCCATCTCTGCTCATTCCATCAACTCACTACCCTAACAAGGGGTGTAACCAGTAGAAGGGTACTCAGGGGCACCCTCTCAAATATCCCATTTCCAGTTGCCCCAAAATAAAATATGAAGGTAAAAGAAAAACCAGGCATTGAAAGTTCGAAATTACGTCCTACATTGTTACTCCTGATACGGCATATTTCACTTCAAACAAAAGAACATATTCAGAGGTTAAATTGACTTGACACTAAAAAATAGTCAAGATAAAAATGAAAGAGAAATTAAACGGTTGAGATGAACACTGAATTAAATTGGTAAAGTGCTTCAAATCTTGATTCGGGTTGTAAAAAGAAAAAGATTGTTTATAATTGAAATGACAATAAAACATAAAATTATGAACAAAAACATGGGCTTCTTGACATGTTTACGATGAATTTAACAAGTTAGATCATACACAGTTCACAAACTTGTCCAGCAAATTATGGACTCTTCTCTTTTCTACCATATATTCGTATGAGTCCATAGCCCTGTACATGAGTTCAGACAATCCTCGACAAAAACACATACGACAGAACCCATCTTTTCCCATTTGACTTTGAAATTGTTTCAATTGGTAATATCTTTTGGTTGGGACATCCCAAATGTTGTCTCAACCAAAAGATATTACCAATTTCAACACTGAAAGGATCAGCGGTGTAAGGTGTCCCATGTAATTTTGTCGAAAATTGCCTGCACTGCTGTACAAATGGGTAGGAGCATATAGGGGTATATGTACTAAGCTATAGTTTGTCGTTCTAATGTATCTCATTCCAGCTGGATTAAATGCTACTGATGTCGTTGAAGTAGTGCCCCATCTTAATCATAAGGACATTCTATTGTTGTTCAAGGCAGCCAAATCGTCACATCCTATTCAGAAAAAAAAAAAAAAAAACTACTCAGATCAACTTATCGTACCTGGGAGGTGGAATTGAGAAGGCCATACAATTGATGCTAATCCTATTAGATTCTCGCCAGCGTGATAACTTTGAATTCATAAAAGGATGAAGATAGCTTCGAGCACCATTTTACATTTGTGTGATGTATCTTTTATTTCTAGGGACATCCAAGTAATCTTTATTCACATCTTTTTATAATTTTTTTCTTTAAACGAATTGCGTTGGAAGAAGCTTGGATAAGATGTTCGTTACCGATAGTCAAGTCAGAGCCACTGTTTAAAAATAAAAAACACGACTGGTTATCTCTTAGGAATCAAGAAAAGCTGGTTTATAAGACATAGACCTTTTGCCATACGCAAAAGATTAAAACGATCATAAGACTATATTTTACTGTAGCATTTTATCAATTTCATCAAACTTTTGCAAAGTTCGCAGAAGGTGTATCTTTGTGTACAAATTATGCAACATCATTTTTTGCTATGATAGGCGTCGGAACGCTTCTGAAGTTGGAACTGATTTCCAGTTTTAAGGACTGTCAATGTTATAGCTATGGACAAAATTTGCCAATCGTTTATTCGCAATGATACACACAATGGTATGTGTTACACGACCATCTTATGTTGGTGGAAGAAGTAAAGTCGATATTGCCACAGACTCGGAAGTGGGTGCTTGGCCATGGATTGCTTCACTTCGAGATGAAAGACACATTTGTGTTGCTACATTGATTATTGTGATTGAGCAGAGACGGCTGTTCATTGCATATATGTCTACCAATTTAGCGGTAGGGGAGATCCTTTGAAGACTTTGAGAGTAGTAAGGGTATAAATTAATTGTGAGTGTGCATCTTTTTTCTGCTTTCTAAATAGTGGCATTTTTATATTTGCTGCGGATGTTTTTTGGAAAGGGGGAAATTAATGATGTTGGTCATTTTAGTCTTATTTTGATGAATTCTGCATCCATGAGATAGCTTCATAGCTTTAAAACATGTGACTCACAGCTGACTTATCTACCAGATTACAACTTTTCCTTTGGTTCTGGCTATGGCAAAAGCCCTATTAGGGTTGTCATTGTCTATTTTTCGACACCAACAGTAATGAGTCTTTTGTGTACATACCCTCACCATCCTGAATACCTTCAGGTTTTTGTAAACATTTCAGTGGCATGAAGTGCTTATTTGGCCCACTCATGCATTAAATTTAATTAAGTACAAGTGCTGCCGTTTTAAGGGAAATTTAGATTTCTAAAAGAATCGTTAAGAAAGTGGTGACCTAATGAAAATTGAATATTAGTTCGCCTCTAAATAAGGTACAAATGATCCAACAAACACTCTTCAAATAACATTTCATCAATTACATTCCAAAAGGAGACCACTTTTTTTATGAGCGGCTGGTTCACTGAGGCGGTAAATATATATACGTAATACCTAATTAACTGGAAACTGCTTGTAGCAGATAAAATGGGATATTCGCTGATAGCATTGTAGGATTTCAGTAATTGGTAAATATTTCATGGCCTGCACAGCATAGCAGTCATTGCTACAATACTGACTTACAAAATGGGACATTCGATGATAGCATTGTAGCATTTTCTGTCATTGGTAAATATTTCGTGACTTCTATAGCATAGCAGTCATTGCTACGATAATGACTTATATGAATTGTAAAGACATAATCGCTGTGTTTATACTTACTAAGCTGCCTGCATGATATGGACCATCATTTTGAATTCCAGGGAGTTACAGCGCCAATTGTGTTGGCCCACATATTCAAAAGAAAAATCGTCATACCTGCTGGTAATATCCCATATCGACTTTAACTATTCAAATAAAGCAATGCTGAAAATCTGATGCACAATCAACATCACTTGTTGACAAGACACATAAAAAGAACTTATATTGAAAATTAAAGGTTCCTATTACAAGCAGTAGTACACGTCCACATAACGATCAGGCAACAGTACAGACTTCGCAGGTAGCAAAAACACATCACTTACGTTGTATGTAGTTACTTGATCGGCTTTGAAAAAAAAGTATTTTGTGAAATAAAGCACCGTATTTAAATACAAACTAGAAACCGATCACCACTTTACGACGTCAGTGCTCAATTGTTTTGGCTAACTGAACTTTCATTTCAAGTAATATACTTTCCATTGGATGGTTCAAACAAGCAAACTGGTAAGTTGAAAGAAAATTGTCAACCTACAAAATGCCATTTTAAATTTTTGGCGGACCTAATTACCTTAAACGTATTTATTTTCCACATTGTCTGAATGATGTTTAAAGGACATACTTAACTTTTGGACTTGAATTGTTCATGTAATTACTTTTGCATAATCATGGTTATTATACCGGTGCTGTAATCGAGTGGATAACGGTTTTGACATTTGAAGCAACGAAGCTTAGCAAACGGCCGATTCTGGATTCGAGCCATTGTCACCCCCGGGTCACAGTATTGATTCTTTTTTCGTCCAAGAGAAATCTAAGTTTATCCCGTCTGACCTGAGCTTGTAGAAAAAAATAGACACCTAACTGAATATAAAAATTGTTAAGATGGTGGTCACCCGACCTGAAATTTAATTATAAGCTATCGGCTTCCTCAACATTTGTGCAGTCGCATAGTGTCGTAAAATAACTGCAGCCCTTCACGGACTTACA
Organism: Stichopus chloronotus; assembly: GCA_021234535.1. Classification (NCBI taxonomy): domain Eukaryota; kingdom Metazoa; phylum Echinodermata; class Holothuroidea; order Aspidochirotida; family Stichopodidae; genus Stichopus; species Stichopus chloronotus. The sequence goes on from CM037840.1 coordinate 3,646,701, forward strand.
AAAATGCAATCACTGTAGCTAATCTTCCGTATATCTTCATATCATTTACTTTATGCTCGTGATGGACTATTTGTTTGGAGTGAGTTGAATTGGCTTCCACTAATAACTGAAAGGTAACCTCTTAAACAGCGTTGCTTTGACGTTAAATAATGCCTGGTATAGTATTTGTCACAAATAGACTCAAAATTCGCTATGGTCACTATTGCTCTGGTAACATATTCTATTTTTATTGTCTTTGTTTCCAATTCCAGGGGATTTTCAGCTGTAAATCAACTATCTATTTCACTGTTTATGAAGGTCAGCCATTTCTTTGGCAGTGGTTCCCTCAGCCGAATCATTTTTCGGGAATCGCTTATTTAACACCGAATGGTCTTATCATCAAGGAAATTCGGTGACAAAATGTTTGTAAACTTTTTACACCAAAGGTAACAACAAAGAATGACATTGCTCTTCTGAGGTTGGCAAGTACAGTGAACATTACCAGTTACGTAAGACCAGCTTGCCTTGCGACGTCACATGATGGGATAAGCAAGTGCGGCCACGATGCACAATCGCAGGATGGGTCGCCACCAAGTGGGGCGGTATGTGTCAAAATTCACATTATGGCACAAGCCTCTGAGGTCTGATTCATTGACATGACCAGCTCAATTGTGCTAATATGTTCATACATACTTTATGAATAACAAAAAGAATAATATTTAACTCGAACACGATTTGTTAAACTTTCTGGATGTTCGTCTACCAGTATATCTGACGAGAGGCGGAGGTGGGCCCATTTGTTCTTTAAAGGAGATTGGTTTAATCCTAGCGTAGTGATCTGTCCCAAGTATTGATACCTGCCAGGTATAGTGCTTGCATTTTCTACATATCTATCAATTGTAACATATGCTGCCAATTATAATTGTTACAATTTTAACTGTCAGTTTACATTAACCCAAAGTGTACATAGTCTATGTTTACAGTGGAATAATGTAATAAATACAGTAATTAAACTCGCTTGTGTTTGCATATATGCCACAAGAGACGCTTAGGGTTACTGCACACGGCATTTTGACATTTCAAATGTAGCAGTAAATATTTAATCTGCATACACAAGACACACGACACATCACGACACATGTCATCGCTCAATACCTACTATAAAATAAAATTGGTAGCAATGAGTTGGGCTGCTTGGCTGCGTAAGAATTACAGAACTGAGACATAACTTACGTCGCTCAGCACTTCAGAATGTCAATAAACGTACTACGGTATAAAAAAACGACATCAAACAAGTCCATCGGGTCCTTAATGGAGGTGCACTTTCCTTCTATAAGTATGTTAAAGTATTTTCTCAAATACCTTAAGAATCCTAGAATAATAGTAAAACTAAACTGTTTTTTTTTTTTTCAAGATGTAGAGCAAAGTTTCCTTTGTGATCAAATTTTCATATATAATGTATCACTGCAATTTTATTTTGTCACATTTCATGGTCTTTTTCCTTTTGTCTTTCTTTTCATGTTTCCTTTTGCACGTTCATTTCGAAGCTTTTTGTCTGGAAACCAGATCCTATCTACCGGAAACGGATTTGAACCTTTACAGGATAGTCTGATTAGTACCTTCACCGAATCATCTGTTTGATTCATAACATTTTCACCTTTCTTATTGTTTATTTTTATCTCTCACTCTTTTCTTCCCCTTTCCATTTTTCTCTTTCATTATTTTCATATTTCATGTAAAACAGCATTTGCCGTCTGTTACTCTAATTTCCTTTTCTCTTTGTTATTTCTTTTTCTTTCGGTGTTAGCGAATTAGTACATTGCATCATGATGAAATTTCTAGATGCATATTGTTTGATGTCACATATCTGTAGACAATTTCTTTTCTCCTTTCTCTTCTTTTGCTCTCTTCACATAGCCTATTTTTGAACTGCTAATTGCAGATACTGTAGGGTGTTGGCACTGGTATAGCAAATTCTAAAACTTTCCATGGGGAGGTGGAAGACACAGCGCCCTCGCACATTCTTTTGCACATTCCATTCAGGACGTATTTTTTTTTCCTACCATCGTGTACCTCTTGTGTAAAACTCAAAGTACCACTCTGGTTACGTGGCTTGTGAGTGTACGTATTAACTAATTTGTAGCTCTCTGAAAGCAACTGCATAGTAATACTGTTTACGGTGACTACGGGAGTCCCAGTATGGTAATTCTTACGATTACATATTTGTGTAACTACATATATGACAAGTCCACTTAAACTAATTAGGGAGCCTGCTTGGCGGTAACTGGATCTTATTTAAGTGTTGTAATCAAAATCCAAAGGCAGTCCCGGATCCCAAAATAACGTCGCTGTCTGTTATATAATATATAAATAACAAACAAGTTCATGACACAATTTCCAAAATCATTTGCCCCAGACGGGCTGCTCTCAGATATGACCGAACTCCCTAAAGATACAGAGTTTATCTCACGGAGACTCCCTGTACCCTGTTCCGACAGATATTTTAGTTGTGATCATCTATATTCTTACCGACTCGCGTGAGGGCGGTCAACTGAGCACTGATTTACCGCCCATACCCAACCATCGTGATCACGTGATCAAGAATTTCATAGATTCTACTTTAATTTAGTAAGAAATGCATGAGTAACTCATGGTAATACATGATGAGCTATCTCTAAAACTGCTATGTATTCAAGACAAGCAGGATTTTGCAGTATTTTATTGCTATGAACTGAAAAAAAAAGCTAAGGTGAATTCACCAATGTGCACAATTTGGTTTCAACGCTTACTGCCAACGTTGCACCTTATTTTGAGTAACATCCATAACAAAATTGCCAACAGTGCCATTTACACTTCCTGATAATAATTTTTACGTTGATGTGATACGCGCAGCATGCATCCTGTTGTGTACTCACTGTTAATTGCGTCTTAGAAACAAGTTTCCACTTGTTCTATTTATTGAGTTGAGATAAAAAAAAGTCGCGGTTTTATTCAAGGTCACGAAGAAAAGGTTAATCAAAAATCTCATATCTAAGGCAGGTGGTACAACATGGTTTCCCTTTACCATTCCGTTGCTACCAAACATTCCGTTCCAGGTCGCTGATGAGGTAATGCAAATATACCATTGTGTGCCATTGCAGTTTAGTCTGAAGTCAATGTAAAAACCCAGCCTTAAAAATTCCCAGCCTATATGTTTACCAACTAACCGACAAGTCGTAGAGAGTTAACCCCAATTGTGGCAATAGAGGTTCTCTGCGGATTTCCTCTGGTTACTGCAAATATTTCATCAGCAAAACATTTACTGTAACGGAGTCTTTGTTATGTTTCCTATTATACTTAGTCAGTCACACGCTTATTGTGCGGCTATTCAAGGAAGTTCTATTTCACCCCCCCCCCCTTCCTGGTCCTTTGCACCATTTTTAATCGGTGAGAAAATCGGTCAAGTATGACCAAACAATAGAAGGGGACGAATGTCACTAAAGGAGAGCACATGAAAGAGTTAAAAAAGATTAACTGATCATCAGCAGAGATTTACACTCCTTTTCACAATTTCTTTTCCTTTTCTCTTTTTTTTTTTTTTTTTTGCTTGCTTGCTGTCTTGCTTGCTGTCTTGCTTTCTTTCTTGCTTTCTTGCTTACTAAAATTGTTCTGGCAAGTGTGTCATGTGGTAATGATAACTCTCCTTGCTGTACCTCTTCACCGCCATATCAAAAGTTTTGTTCCTGTCAGCCTCCTTCCAATATAAATTCAAGTCTGTAACAACAACAACAACAACAACAACAGCAGCAAAATTCTGGTCAAAATAAGGATTTGAGGATACATTACGCCAAGGAAGAAACCATTGTCACAAATAGACAACTCAGAGAGAAACTGAACGGAATGCAATCTTCACCCGTCGACCATGTTCCTTAACTTCAGTAAGCTAACTCTCATCCTTCAGCTGATCCGTCGTGGTAAGTTAATTTTGCAGTTTGTCTCAATGTCTGGCAAGGAATCTCTATTAAAAATTTACTTCCACAGCGATCATATACCATTCATTTGATTTTTATTAATGATTGCAAAGCAACCCAAAGTTCTCGATATTAATAGATGCCAATAAATGTGACTTGACAAATAAATGTGCATTGTGTTGAAAAAAGTGTCGATTTTACTTTAGTCAATACTTCTAATAGGTCTAAGCCCCATTAGACGTGCATCTATTTCCACAGTTGTACTGAAAATGTGAGAAATTGCAGTATGTTATGAACACAAGTTACTAATGGTTTATGTATTATTTAAAAGTGTCTGGTCACAGATGTTTAACGGTGATTTTAATTATTAATCACCCCATCAGTCTTGTTTCAGGCGCGTGTCAGATATTCACAATGTCTTAAATTGTCGGCATATGAGTAATACTCAACAGACGTCACAAAATATCACGAATTTTGTACACCAACTCAATGAGTCCATTTAATTAAGAAACCGACGAATATTATGTCTATCAAATGAGGTATACATTTGGTGCCAAATTTACAAAGCAGTCGTACTCCCCTATATATTTTGTAGTATTGTCACAGTTTGTGACCTGAATGCATTCTGCAGTCCCCCTCCCAAAAAAAATGTAATCATTAAGCATCCTCCACCCACCCCCACCCTCACCTACACAAAAAGTGTTACCGTTTACATGAACGAGCTGACCGACAAAATACGAAAGAGTGTTCTTTGATACAAATGCCATAAAACCACACGCTTCATTGCCACATTGCTACAGAACTATGTGTGGTCTTCCTGTTATGTCAGATAGGCATGTTATTAGAAGTAATAGCAATTCACTCTAAAACCATTTGGTTAAAGGTTTATCCAGGTTGATACGTTTGACTCCGGCTAAACTGTTCATATGTAAAACATTACTAAATTTGTACCCCGTTGAGTTAGAAGGGGATTGGAAACCAAGGTATTAATTAACGGTGGGTATTAGTTATGTTTATGTCAGCGATAGCGTTCCATAGACATGTCTCTAATCGAGGGCATGCCACGTGACCTTTTCTTTGTCCCAGTTTATCTGGAAAAGTAGTACATAACCAGACATGCCGTTTTTTTTTTTTATAAAATATTTGTTATCATATGCAGATCATAATGAAGCATGCAGATACAGTAAAAAATGATTAGTCATTCACCAAACGATGTATTTCATTCTGGAAACATATGAATATCATTATTGTGGGCAAATCACCTTTCGCAGGACTTAAATTATTACCCTGGAACTTCGCGTGATAATGCAGAGGCTGTTATCTTTTAAAAGTGATAGACAATATTTAAACATGTATTTTTTTTATTTTAATTTATAACATACGTTCCCACAGAATGCCATTTGTTCAAATATTTCAAAGGCCGAATAAGACATTATCAATGGCAATATTGTAGCGTAGAGTGCAGTGTATGATACGTGAACAACGGAATGGTGAATATTTACATAAAGGTGTGCAATAGAACACGTGTGTGAACTCAGTGTTGGGTATGAACTCAGCTTGTAATGGCATGGCGAAACACATGCACTGTAGGCGCCTGAGCGTGGTATTGTGCTAAGTAGGGTTTTTTTTTTTTTTTTTTGTGAGCACTAAGTTTTGTTTTTCTTTCGTTTAGTGTCGTGTGGGGGGAGGGGACGTTTTGCTTCCTCAGACGAGTCAAGTAAAACACAGCCTAGGTTTATAGGTTGAGAGAAAGAAGGCCAGGCTTATGCCTCAAACAGGCCGTACGTACTCTTTCATGGTCTACACTCATCAGTCCTACACTCCACTTCAGGAGGAGTACTAGTGTAAAGCACGTAGGCCGTGTAACGGATCACACATACCTGTCGGCGGGGAGGGGGATAGGGGTAGTTACTGTCTACGTTGTTGGATCATGGACTGATGGAAATGATAGATGTAGCCTATAGAGTCTAGCTTTACATACCCTCGTTTCCAAATTCTTCTAGTTTTACCCAGCAGCTTAACAAGAAGCGTGGACCCGATTTTTTTTCTTTCTATTTTTTTTTTTTGGTGAGGGTGCACTGTGGATATTAAATATTCGTCACGGGGTAACCAATCAGTGACATTTTGGTGAGAATTTTCTTCGTATAACTCAAAACTCTTTAAACTCTTAAACTTTAGTTGAAAACACCGAGTTAGATATACTTGGTCAATACATTTTAGAACCCGAACAGAACTCTTTCTCGCTGCTTCTTTTTACTACCAGTATAAAATTTAAAATCATAAAAGGTTGACGTCTTTAAAAAGCATCTACAATCCAAGCTTACGAAAAAGCAAAACAAACGTATCTTTCATTTAAGGCAAAACTTCGCGGTGTAGGTTGTCTTATGGTGCAGTTTGTCTCATCTAGCTTTGAGATCACTTTGCCCATAACTGACCAGTCTTTTGAGCATTTTGATCGTAACAGTCGCGATTTGACGGAGGTCGTCAACCTCCGTCAGATTGCGTCCTAACACAATACATGCTCACTGAAGTATCCATCCTGTGTTTCATTAGAGTGTAGCTTAATGATAGTTCTTATAGGACGATTCAACGTCAGAGTCTCTGTGACATGGAAATGACATGTTGGAACATACTGTAACAAGTACTTCAGAATTTTCGCTCTGTCAGGAAGATGATAGACAAGCCTAATCGAAAAGTCCTGCCTCCTGACTTTATGTAGCAAAATCTCCCATAGGCGTTGTTTTTCAGTCCACCCTATTATGCTGTCATTCATCAGAATTTTATTTTGGAATTTTTCGGAATCATCATAGTTCCCTTGTTTTCCTCTTGCAAGAGTGGTCAATTATGTTAAAGCTGCTGCCGCAATCTATTAATACAAAAATATTAGAAGCCGCATTTCAACTCTGTCAGAATTCTATGGTTGTCTCATTTTATTGTCCTTCTTTTTTGTTTTGAACAAGGAACTCTGCGAACGCGTTTTGTTGTTTCTGCATTAATGTAGATGAGTTCGCTCAGCACAGATAATACTGTCTCTTACCAGAGTGCACAAATCGCTTTCAAACTTGCCATGGAAGTCTACCCTATGATCCATCTTTCATTTATCTGTACAGTTAATTCTCTCTCATTTTGCACTGTTCCAAAGTGATACCTTCCATTTTATGCTACATTATCCTTTTGACCTTGTAAACTATCACAGTTTACGTTTGGGCACTATTTTCAAGTCAGTATCGACAACAGTTCTTGCCATGGAACGTATTTAGTAACCCTAATCATTATGTCAAATTCACCATTTAGATCTAATACGCTGCAATCCATATTCTTTTGGTCATTGTAACATTCTCAGTGTGAAATTCGGTACTTATCTTCAGTGGCGGCGCCAGACTGTCAGACTTGGGGGAGGGGCAAACTGAGAGCAGAGGAAAATGTTGGGGGGCAAAGATTTTCGCGCGCAGGGCGAAACCGAGAGCGAAGCGCGAGGCCTTGCGGGTGGGGTCCAGGGGCCCGCCTTAGGGCCCCTGGTGGGGACCAGGGGCAAAGCCCCCTGTGGGGGTCCAGGAGGCGAAGCCCCAGGAAGATCTGAGGTTTTAGCATATCTCTGGGTGGAAAATTAAGCCCCAAGAGAGATACATCATTTATTTTTATATTATTTATTTTTTCGGTTGACCGTATTCCAAGGTTCCCAATTTTTTTTCTTTGGGAGCACCATTTCACATTTACGCGTTACCACCGACTACACATACACACATATAGGTTACATACACTTCCATTCCATTCCTATATTTAGGAAAACAACCACCTACCCGCCTGTCCCTTATGCTGGACGGTAAACATTCCAGAGAGGTCTGACCAGGCTGGCCTACTGTTGAAGTGGCTACGGGCATGATATGAAAACTGGCAGCCTGCGTAACATAAATTAGGCATTTATCAATCATGGTTCCCCGAAAGCTGTTCTTATTCAGTCCAAAGCCAATACATAGTTTCGTGATTAAATTAATTTTGGATGAGTACAAAATCTGATTGGGCCGGGTGAGAGCAACAGGGGGGCAACTGGGGGGGGCAAGGAAACAATCTGCCCCCTCATGCCCCCTCCCGTAGCGCCGCCACTGCTTATCTTCAAAGGAAGATTTTTTAAACAGATCACTATCATCTGTTTGGCATTTTGGTGTATCGCTGGCATCTGATATTGCTTTTACGGATTGTTTTACCGTTTAGTAAATCTAAGAAATCAGTTTACTAATGCTAAGGTTAAGTAAAAGTAACGTTACTCACCCCAAGCTATGTTCGTATGCCTCCAAATGAAGACGAGCGTTTATTCTCCAGCGGTATGCAAAATAACAGTTCCACGAGATGTGGCGTTTATTCGCCGATCTTAAGCACAAAGTTATACAGAACAGGGAATTTCCTTTAAAAATGACGGCGCTGTCCACAAATACTCCAATTGGGTTCGCCACGAGGAACGACTGGAATGGTTTCCTATACTGAATACAGGCTTAGCACTATACGGCGAGGTAAGCACGGAATAAACAATTTAGTTCAGTTTGGAAAAACCTCCGAAGTACGTGTGGCTGGTGCAAAGCTAGTAACAATCCACAGTCGAGCGCGAGCTGAAGGGCATTCAAAGTGTAGAAGTTGTATTCTATAGCGCAGTGATCGATCACAGGCTCTAGAAACTCGTTCTAATACAGATGGACCATAAGGTTATAATGTTCGAGTTCATGAATGTTGCGTAGGGTCGCGGTGGTCCAGAAGGAGTAAAAAAAAATCCTGTTTGGTGAACCTTGAGTATACGAAATAATATATGCAAATAAGTTCCAGAGACTGGTAACGGATGAAATAACGAAAGATGAACTGAAAATATGCGTGGACTATCAAATGATGCGAAGATTACTGAATGTAGCCGAGCTAGTATCAACTTTCACCGTCTGAAAGGGTTTTTGGCCGGCGAGTGCGCCCCAATCACATTAGTTTACTGACTTCAGCAAAAACTATGGAAAGCCAATAGAAGCATGAACACTACAACCGCACCACAAGCTGCCAGTTGTAATCCACGAAATATCAAAATGCGCAGCCAAATTTGCCCTGCCAGCGCTATCTTCATTCCAGTCCTGCGTTGCTCTCGTTACAAAGGAATTACTATTTCCTAGTTGCACAGCCAGGTTAGTGTAACTTTGTATATAATGATGTCTGCTACCGTTCATGTGCTTATTTTCCTTACATGTATTCATTCAGTGATACACGTTTCAGCGACTTTTTGTCATTGAGTTTTGTTTTGCAATCGTCCGACAGTTCAACACTTTTAAATGCTCACATTCCACATTTACACATATTTGGTATTCATCACCCCCTCCCTATATGTACTGAATTACATTCTAAATAGATGTTACATCTTTGATTTGTCATGGAATTATCTTGTGCTTAAAATTGGTTAACTTTATGGCTCTAACATTTTGCAGGAAAATGTACTTTTCTTTGTCCAAAGTATACGTCTCTGATATTAAAGAAGTAGGCCTATGTAGTGTATATGTTGCAAGGTTAGCGAACTTGACAAAGTATTTCTTGATATTGGTATGCATTACAATCATTTCTGACATTTTACATCTTCTTTTTGCTTCCTACCGTTTTTTTTTTGTTTTTTTGTCTTTTCTTCTTCTTTTGACAGCTTTTGCATTGTGCAATGATGGTGGCGCCCTCCTGCCTAGCCAAATCTGTGATTATGAAATTAACTGTGCAGATTCATCGGATGAGATTAACTGTGGCATGTGCTGCTCTTTGTTTTCAGATTGATATTTTTTTAACCACCACATTTTTTTTCTGTACGCAAAAAAAAACAAGAAAAAAACGTTTCTTCACTTATTTTTACTTTTCTTGTTGATATTATACAGAGTTTCGCTTTAGGAGGCCGTTTTGAGATAACTTATTAGTTTTAGTCTTGATATAAGTGTACTACGACTTGCAGTTCCTTTATTTTATGCAGGAATCGGATTCCACCACATACATTGTTCTGTAAATGTTGTAAAGCTCAGACTAGAGCTTGAGACCATGTTACAAACACGATTGAGTACAAAGTCAAGTTTTTAAAGAAGATGAAAGAAACTTTTAAAAAAGTCATGGATCTGAAGTCCAAACAAGGGAACCGTTTCACAGATATCAGTACGCCACAACCATGTATTGACCCTATGTAATAAACAAAATGTATGTGAATAGAGATGAATGATTGACAACAATATTCAAGGAAGAAATTGGAGGATGGAGACTGAAAAACGAGTTTTGAGTCTCAACGCATCCAGATGTTTGTAAATCAGATTAAAATGTTTGTACGTAATACGTAATTTGTGTCTCATAGCCCCGCTTAGGTAACATTGCTATGACTTTACCATCATTCCGTCATTCTGTTTTGACTCATCACGGACTTTTTTACCTAAGTCGATGAAATGTTATCAAGTGATTTACTCTTTCAAATCGTCGTAGCTCTCCTGAGAGAAGGCGCCATGATTTCAGTGACGAGTCCCGGTTACCCTGGCAACTACCCCAACGATCAGGATGTAGTCTGGATCATCCCTGCGGAAGAAGACACGAGGATACACGTTCACTTTGAGGATTTCAATCTGGAATATCAATACGATTACTTGTACATCGGAAGCGGATCTGAGCCTTCTGAGGATACTCTCGGTTACTCCCTTACAGGATCTGATGTTCCAGATGATTTCATCGTCAAAGAAAATACAATCTGGTTGAATTTTGTCAGTGACGACAGCGTCAACGATTCGGGGTTCAGAGCTGCCATTAGTGTGATGAGTGAAAGCGGTAAGATTGTTCAGTTTGTTGTCTTAAAATACGTCCTTCTATTACAAAAGTTCCATTAACATTGTAATTGTCCTCATTTTGTCTTTTCTCATGTGACTTTGATCTATCTCCTTTATTTTTTTGTTTTTGTTTTTTCTTCTTCCTGTCGTTATTTATCTTCTTGAATAGAAAACAACATTTAATTTCTATTACTCTTCTTATCAACTCCCTTATTCATTACTTCTTATTCCTTATTCAAATTCACGAATGTGAATGTTAACTTTCTGGCTAGTTTACGACTGAGTTTCCAATTCGAATTTTTGAAGGGGTTAGTGTAAAAAAAATGAAAACTGCGTCACAATAAACATTTCAAAAGCTCTTGTCATGAAAAAGTTAAAGGTATGTGCCTCAGTATACTTTTTGTTGTTGTTGTTGTATCCTTCGTACCTATCCTTCGTATCTTTCTTGTGTATCCTACGTTTCACCTAGACATGAATATTATAGAGATATTTGAAGATCTTAGACTATAAAAAGTATTGTTTTCGCTTTTAATCCACATCAATATTTTGTTACATTGTAACACAATATATTGCTGAAAGACTGCTGAAGAATGTCAAGATAGATTTCCAGTTTCTTCCAATTGCAATTTACAAATGTCACGAGGCATTAATAAATTCCAGTGATAAAATCTCTTACTAATCTTTGAAAAAAGACTTTCGTAGTAACCTTGGAAACCAATACCAGTATAAGAAAGATGTGGGTTATTACAGATTGAAGTAAAAATGTTTTGAAAGGAAAGGACAAAGTCTTGCACACTTCTATAGGTCACAAGAAAATGCATAGGATGTTTAGCTTGTCTCTCTGGTATAAAAGTTGCCGACTACCCATAATGCATGCAACAGTATGAAATAGAAAATTAGTTCTTTAAACTCCACCTCCTTACATCCACCCTGAAGTAAACACAATATTGAGATGTATGGCTTTTACAAATAAAGAGAAGAATTCAATTTTATATGATTTTTACTCCTTTGTGAGGGAAAGACGTACTCGTTGATAATACTTACCAATAATAATGACACATCATGATGACACGTCCCTAAGAAATATTATAGTTTTGTTAGACTTTAAATGTCATATCGCTCCACAGTGTCCAAACATACAAAAATCAGAATTGCTCATGTTTTTCATTACATCGCATGTAATCACAAATCTCCCATGTTTCATTTTTTTTTCTCTCTCTCTTCCTGTATCAGCTGTGTCATTTTATTCTTTGTTAGGTCAGTTACTAGAGGAAATTAAAAAACATACCCTTTGGAAGCTGGAAGTTTTGGAGATGAAAGTATTAAAATATCCTTTCCCCCGAATGTTTGTTTTCTTTTTTTTTCTCCCTTAAAGGGAAATAGTGCGTTTGTTTCACAGGAAACATCTATATTATTAAAATCAATGTTTGTGTATGCAGAATAATAGCTTATTCAAAATAAGGAAGGACAGTAGCCTTCTTTTCAATAATTAACTCTCTCACAGATAGAGACTCAGTTATTTGTTGCTCAACACTTATTTGTTTACCCAAACTTTTCAAAATTCAAATGATGCATCTTCCTTTACTCTTCACACGCATAATGTTTTGAGGAGATGAAGCTTTGGCAGGTGTTTATTGATGAGACTGCATGGTTTAACTATGACGAAAGCTATTTCTTTTGTATTTCATGTTGGTGTATTCTAAACGCCCTACTTCCCGTTAAGTATTAGCTAATTATAATAGTTATAACAGATACTCCATTCACATGTAGGGTTATAATTAACAACATAGTTTGTTTTATTTTTTTTTTCTTCAGAGTCTTTCGTGTGTACCGATGGTCTTGTTATTTTAAATAACCGTGTCTGCGACTTTTTAGTGGACTGTATAAACGCCGAAGACGAACAGATCTGTCGTAAGTAATATAACGATAGTGTCATTCATGATCAAAGGCAATGAACAAATAGCATCACTAATAAATCCCCTGACAAGTCCTCAAACAAACTACCACCCTCAATCACAATCACCACTTCACAATTAATTACGGCGTCACAATTCATCAGGTATGCACAACACGGAGTTGTAACAGTTATGTAACTACGAGTTGCAAGCATCGCTTGGCGTGCGTGAGCTTTCTGTCACTGCGGCGGTGTTTCGCTTGCGTAGTGTCCTGTATAGGCCTACGTTTTATATGCTACGTGCCTACAAATTGCAGAGTATTAAAGTGATTGCGTGCGTAGGCAAAAAGTAAAAACATTGAAATTTCATCTCCAAAATTTTGGAAAGGCTTTTAATTACACCATTCAAACAATCTGGGAAAATGAATAGGTTTCAGTTGGTAAATTTTGCCATATGATTTGAAATTCTTCTGACATAACGACAAAAAGTGTAGAATACGATAATGTAGTGGTTGACAGTTTTCATTCAAATCAACGGTGTGCTTCTTTGAACAAGCCAATGGGAAGTATACTAGTACTGAATATTCAGTTAACAACTCAGGATCACTGACGCCGGGGGCAAGGTTGTGCTCAGTTCGTAGGTTATTTGTAGAGACAGTGTTTTCTTTCACCAAATACTACAATTACTGATACCGACCAAGGAGCGACGACTTAAGTAGTATGTTTTTGATACACTAGTGAGACCTGCACTGTTGCATACTCATTATGTAGGCGGTTATAGCAAGAACCGTTAATTTTTAAATATGATTTCTGCTTTTTACTGCTTTTATGTCAATCTCTCTGCTTTCCGAAGTAGTTACTGTCATTTTCCTTCCTTGAAAGACATAGTCCGTTCATGTACAACCTCGCGTGTACATTTGAAAATAAAGAAAAAGTTAAGATCAAACATAATCTTATCTTTTTGGTTTTTCAGTACACACGCAATCACTTTAAGTTGATGAAGAACAATATGAACATGATCATGTGAAAAGGGAAGTATCACTTTAAAGTTGGAAGTCCATCAATCCCTCTTTCGTTGCACATATCTCGTAGACTAAGATGCACGTTTTAGTGATTTTATCCGCAGTGCAACCATGGGAGCAATATACTTACTCTGCAATCCCAATAGGCTTCTATTTACGCCGCCTGCAAGCTCATTTCTTCTAGTTCACTCCTTTTTGTTTTACGTTCCTTAGCACCAGTTCCAGAGGGGAGGTCGGTAACGATCACTTCGCCTGGATTCCCCTTTTCAGAATATCCGGACAGTTTCACAGAGACGTACATTTTCAGCACAAAGCCAGAACTCACCATCAAATTGACCTTTTCGGCTTTCGACCTTGAGGAAGGATTTGACAGACTGACCGTCGGCCACGGTCAAAATCCAACGGACGAATCTTCCTTCATATCCTCCCTGACTGGTAGCAACATTCCTCAAGATATAATCTCTCCGACAATGTCCTTATGGATGACGTTTTCAACTGACTTTTCCATTACTGAGGGTGGGTTTTCAGTCACGGTGATGGCCACTACTCCTCCAGGTGAGAATTATACGTCCTGTACATATCCTAGGAAAGTCTCTATGACATATCGCAACAGTGAGGACTTTAATTTTGTATCCCAGGATAGTCTCACTAAGTGCATTTTATATCCAAATCACACCAGTCCTGTATCGAGGCATTTTAACAGTTCCGTCAGTTTGTCCTTTCTCCGTACAAGACAGATTGGTCAGATTGGCATGAATGATGAACGAGAAGACGTAGACTTGCTTGATCGATACCATGAAAAAGTTGGATAGTATATTATACTGATCCACTGGGCCTATACATTACCATATTTTTGTTCCGAGAATTCCTTTACAAATAACGTAAAGTGATCTGTTACAGAAAATTGATACTGAAACTATGATAGAGTACATTTTGGAACAAGACGTGGAATTGGAAAGAGATAAGGCAGTGAGTGTTCTTTTGTCTCATCTTGTCCTTCATATTTAGATAAAATAAAGATAATTGTACCATCGTGAAAACTTCAAAAAGCAATAATCAAATGGTGTTTCAATTTAAAAAACTGAGTTTTCTTTTATACGTTTTGTTTCCATTTCTCTAGAAGGGGAACAGTGCTCTGAGTTCCTCCAAGTAAAAAATTCCATTCAGACTCTGCAACGTCAGGAAACTACTCGAGGACGGGATTGTGGGATAGTTGTCATATCTTCCAATAAAAATAGGAAAGTTCGCCTAGTTTTTCAGCACGCTGAAATTGACTGCACGGCAGGTATTTCCAATGTAACATTCAACATTTCAAATTATATTGAAATAGTAGAAATATTAGTTTTCCGTAACATTTTTTATTCATTCACATATTATGATTATTCCTAATCGTAAAACTTTTAATGTTGTTGTTTACTTACGAAGGAGAATTTCTGGTAGCACGGTCATCTGAAGTGGGACTTAGCCACCAAAGAGAAACTTATTGTGGGACATATTCCGAGTTGATAATTAACTCAGAGGATAGTGTAGCACTGATAGAATATCACATCAACATGGTAGGCCACGGCTTCAGCATGACATACCGTTCTGTGGGTAGGACGTCAGTCTTCAGAGGTTCGTATAAGCAATGCAGCATGCAATTAATATACTTACATTCATTAATTATAAAGCCGGTAAGTCCTATCCCATTGTTAGATAAAAGGGCATGTTTACACACAATATCAACTCCCAATTGTATCTTGTGGCGAACCTTGATTCTCAGTTCAGTAGTTGGTGCGATTCTGTAATTGGTAACGCTGATCTGGACGCATGGTCCGACCTTTATCGTAAGGGTAATATGACCAAGCAAATGCCTTTCCAATGTTGAACTGATTCTATATTTCCTTTTTCAGTAAAATTAAGTTCGTGATATATTTTCTTGCGGTGAAAATAAAGGTAAGAACCAATGCTTGGAAACGGTGTCCCAGATAGGACAGCCATCGGATCTATTATTGTACTGACTAATGTAAACAACACCCCCCCCCCCCATGCCCTAAGAAAATAAACATTATGGCGTACATATTATGACATTCTTCAGACGTTAATGATAATATTTCACATGTTATTTCGATTTGCATTCTTACCTGCAGGATGCAATCAACTGATTCCATTAATAGAGGGGCAATTCACTTTTACGTCGCCGAGATACCCTAGAAAGTACCGTCCAAGACAGAGATGCGAATACAGAATAGTTGCATCACCAGGGAAGAAAATCTGTCTCTCATTTGACACATTTGTCCTCCAAAGTGACGAGAGATGTAGAAAAGACTACGTAAGGGTAAGTATGACCCACACCGTTTATATTCTTTCGTTGATATATTTTGTTTCTTCTTTTTATCTTGTCTCTATGTTTCGTTGTTTAACGGGCATTTTGTTAGTTTTCACCCACATTCAGCTGTCGGATTTTTCAACAGTGACTGGCTATATGCATATTGACTTAAAGACCGACTTGTATTTTGATTGAGTTGGTACCTTACTACGTATATAGCACTTAATGAAACCAAAGAGGAAGAACACAACCTACACTCTAAATCCACAATGGTCAAAATTGACCATAGACTGGACGGTCAAGTTTGCACCTACCAAAAATATGGTCAAATTGTTACACGTAATTTACGTTGACCAAGTTGACCATATTTTGGGTCGGTGTATAGGTGACCAATCTGTGGTCAATTTTGACCATAGTGGATTTAGAGTGTTTTATTGCATAAACATGTACATCAACATAGACCTATTCCATATTTAAGTGATTCATAACGCTTAGACATTTTTTTCAGAGCAAAAATAAGTTGAGTACATGCTTGAAAGAGAAAGGAAAGCATGAATTAATGGTGTCCCACATTAACGGCCATTAGCTGTTCCTCTTGAAGAGCTATACTTCATTAAATTTATCCTCATTCTTAGTCATTTTGCATTAGTCAATGACTTACCGGGAGCGTATAACAATTAACATTCTTGATTTGACTCAGTACTAGTCATCTCGTGGGGATCACATGCTTACGAAGTATCTCATATCAGCTATCACTATGTATCACAAAAGACCTCAATTTATATCGACTTTCAAGGCACTTGTATTTGTTGTTCTCTGTAATATGATAATATGAACATATATATATATATTTGACAAAACACTGGGCGTTTACAGCGATGATACACACGTCTGAAAGGATCGCTGTCTCAGCAGGCAGTTGTTACAAAACAGCTTGCCATTGCCATTTTCCTGTGGTTTACACTATGTATCATTCCACTGTAAGTGTGGATTCACATTGAGGCTCAACCTGCGATAGACACGACCGAACACTCCCTTCGTCGATACAACACTGCTCCTGTGAACGACAATGTGGGTGTTGAGACTTGGTTGCATGTCACCAAGAACGGCATTTAATTCTAGTCACAACTGAACAATGGCATATCAGAAGGAAGAAACCGAATGCAACTGGCATGAGCACAAACTTTTCATTTCTAATTTCTTGATATTTACAATTCTGATTCATTTTATGATGTCATTTTACGATAATATTGTCCTTTGTTTCGGTCTCCTCTCTTGTACTTAGTTTTAAGTCGGCTTTAAGTACATCCATAATTTGTCATTTGTTTCCTTTTCAAACAGATCGCTGACTTAATAACACACCGATTTCAACGGTACTGCGGGGTTCACAGACACCTCACGTACAGGTCTGGATCAAACTATGTCAGTATTGTGTTTCGTTCTGGGGAACGTCGACAGTTCAAGGGGTTTAGAGCCCAAGCTGCTGAAACAAATTAATTTCCAATTATAACCTGTACAAATAAGTACATTGGTGTTGATGTACTCACAGGAGAGAAAAGAGACATGTTTTAAAATATACTATATATAGATATATAATAATTACTACTAATAAAAAGTAATAGCAACAAAAATATTTTGACAAATATTTAAAAGATATGCCCGGAATAGTCTCCCAGCTTATCCGATTCCTTGTATAATTTATGTTGACTTTTGTGCTATTTGAAAACTTTTAAATTTATTTTCATTTTTTAAAAACATTCGTTTCCATTTTCTTGATTTTTAGAGGGCACTATAAGTAAACACAACTCAGAATAAGCAGTCTTAGATTTGTGAATTTATGTTAAAATCATGAATTTCAATGATCTACAAATTGATGCGTTTATGTTTTTTTTTCTTTTTATTACATTGCATTGTCATTCGTATTTTTATAACATACATGTAGCTACACAAATGTTTTTTTTGTTGTTGTTGTTGTTGTTGCAAGATTGACAATGTAAGTAACACGAGAGTAGTACCGGCATATATGTAATTAAAAGAACACCTTCATGTTCTTCCTTAAATTTACTACTTTGTAACAAAGTTGTGACTCTTTAGCAAACCCGTGAAGTTTCTTTCATATGCTGATGGTCAGACTAGTAGAAACCTTACGTGTCACACACAAATGAACATGAATGAGTGAGTAATTAAAGATTCGATCTGTTCTTCTTTTTTTTTTAAATCGTAAAGGGACACTTACTTTTATTAGTACTAAGTCACATGCATACATGCAGCCAGTAGAAGCAAAGATCAAGAATCCAACAATGTTGAGAGTTTTCACACCTATTGAATGTAAAGTTTGACTTTCACAGATGTTACTTGCAATAAGTTGTCTTGTGGTTGTACCCTGTCAAATTTTCATCAGTTTATTGGTATCATCTCAGTGTTCCTCTGTTTCACCAGACGTGATTCTGTCGCAGTGCTTGATGACACGCATTTTTGTAACTATTTTCTATATGTTAAGCCCTCAACAGCCTAAATATAAAAAGTTGTTTTGTTATAAATTCTTTACTTTTTTATTTCGTTTTTATTTATCTCAAAGTGTAAATTATATTTTTCGAAAGAATAACACCATCTCCATGAGTGAAAATTCAATGATGGCAGCAAATATGAGTTTACAAATATTTTCACTTCTGCCCAAAATTTGTTCTAATTTAATGAATAATGACCATGAATAATAGTTCATGGTCAACTTCACCTACAGTTTGTTGTTGCCAAAGGATTCTAGTAATGTTTTCTGTTTGTTAACCTTAATAAAATTTTCGCAGACCTTCTTCAATTCTGTGTTGTAATTTAAGCACTTGAATGGGATGAACTTAAAACGGTGAGAAATACTGTACCAAACGTGTGCTGTATATGCTATCTTATGCAGCGTCAAGTAAAGTACAGTAGGTAGCACCAATGACTTTAGGCAACTTTGAAAAAAAAAACGAATTTAGACAATAGGCAAATTATAGACGATGAGCGAAATAAACCATAGACATAAACATGATACTTGAAACAAGACGTTCCGTGCTTCCTCCAATTTTGCACCAGAAACATATGTGGTTAGATGTTACACAAATCAGTACCATGACAGATTACACTCGTCTTGTTTTTAATGGTGCATAGTAAGGTACGTATTAACAAACAACAATCCGTGTGGTGCAATCACGTGTAATAACTACAATAGGCCTATGCTTAAATACTGTAAATTCAAGTTACGTTAGGATCACCTAGTCAGTTCATCAATAACTAGATAAAAAAAAAAGTAATTTTATAGGCAATCCGCTTGTGCTCGAATCGCAAAAGAAAGCAATCGGTGTTCTAAAGATAACACATATGATATAATCAGGGCCAGCAATGCAATATCAATATGTCAAATGGACTTTGAACTTTACTTCTGGCCAAATACATCCCTCTGAAACTACCCGACTGTGGTCAACTGTACCCCCTGTATTGTTACATGTGTATCCCCTACCTTATGGTAACAATGCTATAGCCCAATTGCTACCAATCATCACTTTACTCAATATATCCTATCATAATAACCACCAACCAGCTGTAAGTCATCCACCTTTTTTCCACCCCAAAATTTATTGTCATTTTCCTTTTTATATCGTATTCGGCAAAGCGCGAGTTCCAGTCTTACTTGAAAGAAGGTTTAATTGGCGTGACGATCAATATTAGAAAGGTGTGGTGTGCGACATCGTAACTCATCTTTTGGAAGTGACAACGTAACTCTTATTAGTGGATAATGTCAAGTAGAAGTCAGATGATGTGTTATGTATTGACATGATTAATATCTTGGAGGTGAGATCTTCTTTAACAGGTGAAATATTCAATACTTACATGGCTCCCCTTAATTTCAAATTTTCACCTGACCTAGCTGATCTATTATTTACACATGTGACCTAAGGTACGAAAGCTGAACTTCATGAAAATAAGATAAATTACAATAAACCAGATAAATAAAAAGAGGTAACTGTAATAACAAAGTTTAATTTTTCTCTCTTTTATTTTTCTATTCGAAGATTGCTTTGTGAACTTTCTGTGTAGTGTGTTTTTGGAAAGGATTACTCTAAGTGACATATTGTCATCTTGGTCTGCAATGATGCAATGCAATTCTAGTTCCCGGATGAAACGCTTTCTCATCTATATTGTTTTCCTGAGTACTCGATAAAATTAGGACATTGTCTGTGATTTTTTTAGGTACAATTAGCACAATTTCGCAGTGTATGTTACATTGTTTTAGGTTTTTTTAATTTAAAAAAGTGAGAAAGACGAGTCCCCAGTACCCCATGATCCGCCTCCCCCTCCCTTCCCTGGTGTCAAGGAAATTGATCACTAGCTCGTATCGTTCCACATTTCACTTGTAGAATTACCAGAACTCTTGAACATGTTCATCAGCAAAAGGAAAGAGAAAGTGATAAGGAGCTAGTGGTAGGTGACGTCAGATTATCTATGAACTTTATGATTGGAATTTCAATTATGGACTATATTTGTTATATTATCTATATATGTATTACATTTACTCATATTGAATCAAAAATACCGTTAAGTATACAGATACAGTTTCCTTGTTTCCTTAGGGTAAACTGACAGACTGAAGAATGCTCGGGCCTTACAAAAATATATCTTTTTTAAATTTATTTTTGTGTCATACCAAAAACAAAAAAAAAAAACTAAACTAAGGAATCATGTCACTAGTGAATTTGAAATATGAGTTACGAAGAAAATGATTTTGACGAAGTGGAAAAAAATAAATTCAATGCTAATCAGCTTAGGCATATCTTTCATTTAAGCCGATAGTCCATTATAAATGTGCCAATCGTAATGTCCAAGATATTCACCAATCACCAAGTCCTTATAACCCTTCTCTTTCCTTGTTCGTATTTTCTTTATTACGTGTCAGGAATGTTCTAAGTGTTTCTGTGAACTGTGAAGACCTCAATCAAGTCAGATATTGCAGCAGGGTGAGAGTTTCCAAAGATTCATTCCGCTTCCTTACGTCAAGAAACACTGATGACGTAGTAGAACCGTACAACCGAAAGAAAATTCACCTCTGATGCACAAAGAAAGAAAAAAAAGGAGAGAACCAGATGAAGAAGATTACGGGATCATGTCGGTTCTTCCAAGGATTCTGCTCACGTCCATCTTGTCATTCCATAAAACTACGTACAGACTAAAGGCCGCGTTGATTAAAGCGGGTTACCTTCTCTTTGGTCCACAAAACAGATTTGTGCATGAAACCGTGACCAAATCCCTTTCTATCGTTACGTCATTGCCTTTACCGTCCCACCCTCGGGTATAGTAGCAGGGTTAATCGGTTTTGGGAAGAAAAGAGCAAAAAAATGCTGACAGGCATCGGCAGATTGAACGAAATTCCTTTCGCAGAGGGATTGCTTTCATTTGGGGTCAGCAACAGTTGTAGGTAATGCAGACACAACCATACAAGGAAGTCAGATGGAATTCACAACCTAAACTTCAACGTAGAGAAAAGCTTTAAGGACCAAACATATATAAATACATTAACAGATTTGATCGGAAATCTTGGTTCAGTATGCCGCGTTCATTCCATTTACTCGGAATCGCAATACTGCTTCTACTACAAGGTAAGGTTACATTTATTCCATCTTTCTCCCACCTCTGGCAGACCAAATTTGAAAGAAAAGGAAAAGAAAAAATAAGTAACTTAAAAGAAAGACTTTTGCATGTGTTTAATACTATAACGCATATGGTGGTTCCATCTATTTTGCTGCTGAGAAAGTTTAACCGGAAGTACTGACAAAACATTGATACCACGGAGACGTACAGTAGTTGAAATGGGTACGTCGGTGATAAAATGTAATCAATGATATTGTGTAACAGTATGTATATTGAGTAACTTACGTAAATTTGGCACTAGTAGGTTGTTACATGACCGGCGTTAGTGGTAGACCTTGGTGGGTCAATTCACAGTAAACCGGTAAACTTACACAAACAGCAGCGCAGTTACTGTGCGCGGTGTGCCTGTACACGACTTGTGCATGTAATCCAACACCGGAATTCAAACTCAGTCTTTTTTTGTTAGTAAATGGGGGTGAACATGTTCAGTAATTAATGTGATTTTTCCGAATTAAAAGTTAAAAGAAAAAGATAACACTGCAGTATGGGACAAACTGAAGAAACAAAAGCGTTGACTTCGAAATATGAACGACTGAACTTCAAATAAAAGGGGACTGGGCAGGTCAGGACAATTATGAAATTTGCAGTAAGCTTTTCACGAAATAAAAAAAGAAAACAATAAAAAAATGATAACAAAACTTCAATTATGAGAGCCCCCTCCCCAAAAACACACACACATGTTCTGTAGGTCAAACTTCAATGACACAGCAACTGTCATTAATCATGCCGATATTTTGGCTTCGTTGTTGTTAGTTTCTCTCAGCAACAGTAGCAGAGGCCAACGGCTGCTTATCTCTCTTCTATTCCAACTTACACTTCTATAACCACAGTATGTAACGATTACTGACGAAACTTAACGATTTTGAGATGCTTTAAGATTATTTTGTTACATTTTACAATTTCTTCCATTTCCGACGTTTGCACTGTTTTCACCCTTTTTTAATATCATGTTCACGCCTAGGTTAAACATAGGTTATACCGATTTCGGTATTAGAACCGGTTTACATTGCACGTTTATTTTAATGCCAGCTATTATTCCGGTATATAGCTCGGAAACGTGGTTTCTTGCCGATGTGATTTTGTAGATTCGGAAATTAGTAAGAGAGAAAAATGCGAAGTATGGCAGGATTGTACATGATCACTGGGCCACTCCACGTATAGGGAATGGAGTAACTGAAACCCTCCCACTTTTCAGAGTGGCATATTTCGTTTTATGTAATTATTAGAAACTGTATTTAAGCACAAGCAAAAACCACCCGTTTCTTCACGCTATGTCGTTTTCAGTGAAACAAAAAACACACAACAGAAATAAAGAACTGTGACTCTTCAGGGGCTGTGTGAATATATATGCTTATAGCCTATTTACCACCAAAAGCAGGAAGAGCGCGAATACTTAAAAATTGTACAAAAAAGGGGATGGACATCATACTTTCTGAACAAAATGGCCCTCGAAATTTCTTACTCTGGTTCCCCACATTCTCACAGCTCCAGCCCCCACCTCTGATATCCTGAATTCATTCCACATTCCCCCCCCCCCAAAAAAAAAAGAGAAATAGAAACCATGCATGGCGTTTCCCATGCACATCGTTTCTTTCTTAGCTATTCCAGACACTTAATGCTCCTGCATGTCTCTGTTGGCATTAGCCACCAACACGACGAAGAAAATAGAAATGGATTGGATTAGGTTTGTGGTCATGTGTTAGTAGCATGTTCTTAATATCTTAGCTGGAAAGGGTCATGTGGTTCGTTGCCAGGTGTACAAGTAGGCCTATACAGTAAGTTGACTGCAACCATTCTGTTCTAAAGTACTGGTAGGGTTGTGCAGCTTGAAATAGGTTTTTGTAGTCACGACGGAACATTTCGGTAATGGCACATACAATTCGGCGACCACCCCTGATCCCATTCAGTTGTAGCTTTCAAACTGTTCTACTCTATACGTACCTACAAGTTGAGATGAAGATGATAAAAATTTACCAAGTTGACTTGTCATTTATTTAACTTTCATTCAATGATAAATGTAACAGTAATTTAGACGAGTCAAAATTCATCTCGTCGTCTTTAAAAAAAAGTAAATACTATATTTCGTAACATAAGCATCACAATTAAACTACTCATTTGAAATATTAAGCATACAATCTTACCGTTTGTATGCAATTATTTGGAGGTTTGACTTAGCTGCATATGTTCGAAGTGAACAAATGCGATTAAATCAAGTGAGGTGAAAAGGCACGGAAGCAATCTGCCAAACACACCTCTTCGACATTATGTCCCTACGTGTACAACCTAGAAACGATGAAACACATACTGACATGCATGGGCAATACAGGGGTAAAGGAACAGAAAAAGAGTTTGTGATATCATTTTGGCCCTTTTAAGGAACTCAGATTTGAGATAAGTCATAAATAAAAGAGAAAACGATGACAGCATTCCCGTAGCATAACTATAAAGTAGCAAACGGTTCTGACTGAACCGATTAGCTTAACATGCCCCCCCCCCTTCCTCCGCAACCGCACCCGTCAAAAATCAGGTGTAAAGTTAACAATGATGCTCAGGACATAGTAAAGTCCGTAAAAAAAAGTGTTCGGAAACTAGACTACACTTGATGACAAGACGTAAATAGCCAAGTCACAGTCCACAATGACTGTATTCTTTTCTGGGCTGTCACGTTATAAGAACAGCTTATTCACCTAAGAATGGCCACCTGTAGGCGGTTTAGAAAAGGTTCTATTGAACATTTTGAAGGAAACATTGAAGTCTTGTATGGACAATACAATAGAACTGGGGATTGTGTAGAGTGTAAAAGAAGGTTTCAGTGCATATGTTCAGCAAAAAGGAAACAATTCCTCCTGTATGGAGAAAGAATTTTCTAATCGCTGAGGCACTATGAAGCTATATTGTGGGGGGGGGGGGGTGTCAAAGACACAGGTTTAGATTTCTTTTGTTACCTTCTTTTCTTGATTTTTTTTTTCTAGAGGAAACAAACGTTGCCATCCTAATCATGTAAGAACAGATAAGACAGAAGTGCATAGAAGAGAATGAGAGATAAGAGCAGCATATGTTGAGAACTCAGCACATTATGCATAGTCACTTCTTCACTGGACCGGTGCATTCCTATGAACACAGAAGCTGAATAAATTAAAACGACATTTTGTGTCACTTGCTGAATACTGCAGTCGGAATATAAGTCAAAGACAGAAATATAAAAGATTATTTTAGTTCATTATTGATCGTGCCATGGGAAAAGGAACCCTTGGAATATAGTTCATGTTCGTAAAAGTGTTAGACAAAGATCTTTCCGAAGTTTCCTATGCAAGTTACACACTTTTGAAATTCAGAGAAGGGTGCTGTCATTTTTGCCCACTGAAGGAATTGTCATTTATTCCTTTGTGTTCCTTGCCTTTGATTTTCATAAATCCGCACACACTTGTAGGACTACCCTGGCATATTCTGTGTTAAATTACTAAGGTGTATTGTACAATGACCAAACAATTAATAATCTGATTTGTACCTTTGCATTACTGTTACAAATACATTGACAATGAAATAAAAAGAAAAATATAAGCTTTCCAATCACATGCGGTCAGGTTATGTCACCACAATCTCAAAATGGCAGCTTCCTGATTATTATTTTTTTTAATGAACATTCAAGTTGCAAAATCTTGGAAAGGAAACAATACATTTTGAAGAAATTTAGTGATGGTGTTCACCAGATGTTAGTCTCTCAGTTAACATGGTCAAAAGGCCTGACTTTTCTCCTCCTTTTTTTGAAAGGAAGATACCCAACCAAAAAGGTCGCCACTAAACCACAATTCTACATACTGCCCTCCCACCGATTAGAATAGTCAGCCCACCTCGGCTCACGTCCAAAAATCACTAAGAACGTACTCGTCGATTGTATGGCACTTTCCAAAGAAAAAAAGACAATTTAATTAACTGTCAATTAAACTAGCAACTTGGTTTGAATAGTTGTTGATACGTGTACATGAACAATTTAAGTGACGAAGTTTGAAAATAAGTATTTTCTCGCTTTTCTTGATTCATCAAATGTTCAACTAACGATAAACCCTTTTGTTATCCTCCTCCATCTTTTCTGTTAAAACAGAGGCTACATCGCAGACATGTGGGAAAGCGCCCTCAAACCCTCATAGCTCTAGCAGGGTCGTGGGAGGAGACGATGCATCGGAAAAGTCTTGGCCGTGGATGGCATCACTCAGAAATGGCAGAGGCAGCCACGTATGTGGGGCTTCACTCATCTCCCGACAGTGGGCTATTACAGCAGCACACTGCGTGTGAGTATGACAACGAAGGGTCTATTTCTCTTTAAAAACTGCCAACAGTGTCGTCCGTACTCCATATGTTCCAATAACTTGCTGACGATGTGCGCCACCTTTCCGACGTTTCTCCCAACATGCAAACTCCACTGGACGATATTCTGAATGCAAATAACGCTCCAAATGCAAAAGAGTGTGATTGTTTCTGTTTAAACTTTAAGAAGTTTTTAGAGTGAAGGCTTCTATTGATGACATGACGTTTAAAAAAAATGGCTCCTGTGAGTTAGAAAATATTTCACTTTTCGTATGGGAAATTGCTATCATGTTTACATTTTACATGCAGTTTACATGTTTACACTTTACTCCTGATGTAAATATTTAAATAGTTCTTGCCAGAATAACTAATTCCATCAGGCACAATAAAACATCGTTTCTTTAATTCTTGTTGTGAATATGTTCTACGGCATTATAAAAGCTCATTTACATTACCTAGAAAAGATCAGAGATTGCAAAGTGAAACCTTAACTGACAATTTAAATCCTTTGAATTGTGTTTCTAACTATTATCGCTTTGGTATATATTCCTGTAAAACTGCAAATGCAACTATCCTGAAGTGGAAAATGTTACAGTGCTGGTATTTCTTTTGTTTTTGAATTATTCTTTATTTTTGTTCATTATTTTAATACTTTTGAATAACCATATATATAGAACCACATATGATAAGATGGTTTGATGTATACGCATATCCATAAAACCAGTGTGTTAACTTCCATGAAATATACTTAAGTTATTATCTTAATGCGAACATCACGATATCGCCACTAGCACCATCATCATCATCATCATCATCATCATCATCATCATCAACCTTCATATCTTTTTTTTATTAGAAGTATTAATAGTATCAATAGTTTATTTGTCACATTAATACACATCAGAGGTTACTTTTCAACGATCGTCCTGGGTGATTATCGCTTGGACCTTCAGTCACCGTCGCACGAGGAACATCCCGTGGAAATCTTCGTTCATCCCGGTTACGACTCACAGACGAACGAAAACGACATCGCACTCCTCCGACTGAAGAACAACGTCACTTTCTCGGACGAAATCCAACCCGCGTGCCTCTCTCAACCTTCGAGGGATCTCAACACTTTGACCAACTGTTGGGTAACAGGATGGGGCGATGTTGTCGAAGGAGGGGGTAAGGAATCTAAACGAAAATAAAAGTTCAGGCAAATTCTCTCTAAGGTTTAACGACTTTTAATTGAATTTCTTAAAGGGGAAATCAGGGTTTGTCTAAGAAAATTCACCTTTAGTTGATTTTCTCTCTAAACTGATTGTTCACTGAAATATAGAGACGTTGGGAGGTGTTTGAAGGTAGAAGAAATGGTAATTATTGCGTTATTTACAGTTGAATGAGAACTCGTAATATTTGTTGGGTACAAAAAATAAACGTTCATGTACAAGACGAGACAGCCTCCTCTATACGATGACCAATCACAGAGTAAGACTGAGATGACGTTATATGAATAAACATAACCGAATGTTTACGTTCCAATGCGGCACGTCTTCGCGAATGGAAATTATTCGTATGTGCAAAACATACAGCTGTTCACTCACGCCGCGACTTCGTTTGATGTTTGTTTACTGTACTAAATAGAAAGCCCCACCTCCTCATACCTTGAAAAGGCGATAGTATTGAATGTTCATATTTGATTCGATGAATATGGATGTTACAGACTTTCAGAGTTCTTCAACGTAATTTGTTTGCGAATTTGACTCGTTTCTCGAAATTGTCCACATGTTTTGAGATAATTTTGATCATATTTGTTAGTTACAACTCATTGTGCGAAGCAAGAGGGGAATTGTAGTAAAATAAATTGTAAAAGTAAACCCTGATTTCTCCTTTAAATCACTTAAATTTGGTGATGCCCCTCGGAAATGTTATTTTCAATGTTTTGCGTACACAAATATTGTCCTCACGTTGTAGTTACACTGTGCATATCTACTATGGTCTTATTTGCACGTGTTTTAAGCCTTTAAATGTCGTTATTGTTGCATTACTTAAAAAGCGAAAAATTGTTAATTTGTTGTTCAACATCTTTAGATGCCTTTTGAAAGCAATGTTTGGTACTTTTTTGTATCACTTCGGCTGATGCAATTATGACGGTGCCCTGTATTAAAACTCTAACAATATATCGATAATTGCTATTCAAGTTTAAATCATGATGAATATTCATGAGCAATACCTAGATATCAATACCTAGATTTTTTCTCTACGACTCGAAGTTTGCATTGTCCAAAATGCTATTTACAGAATGAAATGTGAATGTTCCTTGGTAGACTGTACCTATTTAGAATACACAACAAGCATAACTGTCCAATGATACCCAAGATGGAAGTAAAGCTCTAATTTTCTGGTAAAATCCTCGGTAATACTGCACTAGGTTTCTTCTTTTTTTAATTGTGATTTCCTCTTAAAAATCATATATTTTCAGGACATTGGAACATTAAAATATGTCTCCAAAGATTCTTCATATGTGATTCTATCGTCATGTAAATTTTTACATTGTCCCGAAAAACTTGTTTGAATGCGTTTACTTGTTAGCAATACTTTGTTAGCAGTACCTTGTTAGCATGACCGATGAGATTTGACTTTTGACATTTCTCTTTTACATTTAACATTAGGTTTGAGTATTTGCATGTGTATGTGTAAAACGGAAGGAAATGAGGCACTGTGGACTGTCCTAGCTTCCTTTGAGGGGAAATAATCTCTGAATAGAGCAACATTTTTATATGAAAACAGGGTTTCAGAACCAAGACTGCACTTAGAAATTTTTGCAAAATTTCAAATTCAAGCGTTAGAAAATTCTGCCTCTTGAAACTGGACAAAATGACTTGGCCCATAGCGTCCTGACTTGGCCACTCCTTTAATGATACAAAACCGAAAAAAAAGGAACTGACCTTGGTACTTCTACTGGGTGTTCACAGTCTAAACAAAGACTAGAGCTGTATTTCACTACTGCAAATATCAAGGAATAATGCTCGTTTTCAATGGTAAGTACGCTTGTGTTTATTTGCTAAAAGAAACTGAAGTACCTATGTTTTTTTTGTCCCAAATATCAACAATTTGACAGATTGGTCTCTAAATTTTCGATTTAATTCCAGATTTTTTAAATTTCATTTTCAAAAAGTAATTATGTTAATAAATCTGGACCCATTTTCATTGTTCAAGATTCATTTGAGAACTAATTTAGACGCAAATACAAATCAATCCTGAAAAATCTTTTGAAGGTGAATACCCAGTATCATAAGGTTCACCGCAAAAATACGTCACTGCACTTCTTGATTCGGAAATCAAGGTCAAAGTGTAAATGTCCAAGGTTCAAGGGGCAAAATTTTGCAACGGTTCTCTCCTCTCATTTCTTCCCAGTAATGTCTCTTTTTACTCTTTTACGTTTTCCCACTTTGTTTGCACAAGAGCAAGTAAGATCTCGCATTCTTTCCACATATAGAAAGAACTAAACTGTATCAGCTTACATTATCGTTTCCATCTGTTTGACGCAGGTATTCCACCGCCTGATATCTTACAGGAAGCTACTGTTGAAATATTCACAGACGAACAGTGTTCCGGTTTTGTTGGGACAAGCTACTACGCAGATGTCATGGTCTGTGCTGGAGTGGCACAAGGAGGTGTTGATACATGCCAGGTGAACTATTGACTGCCCTCATTGTCAAATTTTGATAATTATTCCTACTTTTTTGTAGAGCTTGGAACCAACACCTGATATTGACCCAATTTTTCCTGCTGCTAAGTGAAACATCAGGGGAACTCCATTTTCCTTAAAATTCTCCACTCATTGACTCCTCTTGATAAAGTTGTCAACTTAAAGCTCTTTATTTAATCAACTTATAAGAGGTGTAAAAAGTAATTTAACACTGACCTGTTTCCTCCCGTGAGAAGGTCAATTTCGGTGGGTAGCAACGTCCAATTAAACCGCCGTAATCATCCTACATTGCAATGGCTGATAGTAATTGCTCTACAATACAGGACTATGTAATGTTACAAAAGTGTAATAATACCAAAGTAGAAGATTTTGTTTCAGACAAGATCTTCTTCGAGTGAAAATCCCCAAGATACGTCCGTTTTAATGGATCTTCTAACCTTCTAAAAGAGAGGGAGCAGCCTCTTGAGAGGGTACGTCAGCTAGAATATTTTCCTTTAATTGGTGGTCATCTCTATTAACATCTTACTTAAACAACAGGGTGACAGTGGAGGACCGCTAATTTGTGAAGTCGATGGCACTTGGGAACTGGTTGGCATTACGTCATGGGGAGAAGGTTGCGCAAGACCGAACAGACCTGGTGTTTACACGAGAGTCCCCAGTTACGTGGACTATGTAGCAGAAATTACAAGCAAAGGTAATCAAAACTTTGATGAAAGTTAAAAAGAAAATCTCCTAATAGCATGAAAATATCCAACAAATACGTACCGGGTCGGGAGGGGGTTGGAGTGGGAGCGTTAAGCTCCCCCCCCCCCCTTGACTAATAACCTTCACTCACAGAAACAGACACTTGCCAAAAAAAATCATACCCCTCCCTTTCTACAATAGCTCCACTCTACTTAACACCAAAAGTTAACAAGAAGCCCAGATACCACCAGTTTAAACGCAGACAGAGATTGTCTCTTAATGGCAGCATTTGCATCATTTAACACTTCAGAAAGTCATGCCACTTCCAGCAAACTCCGCTCCCGGCTCTTATTTGTTAATCCCATATTCCCTCAGTATAGGTGGTAACGCACTCACCTGACAATCTATGGAGAGGAGAACACTGTATTCATACATACAACCTGGAAGTTTCAAATCATTGTTGACATTTCTCCGCAAAGGAAAATGTTATGGTGATATATCCTGACATGATTCAAGTTTGTTGATCTACAAGACAGTGTTATGATAACAAAGACATGGCATGTCAAACAAGCTTCATTCAATTATCCCACAAATCACACTAGTACAGATGAGATACGTAACATCTTACAAGAAAATGTGACTTCTTGCAACGATTCATGCCGAATTGTCCACACTAAAAGGCCAGTTGCTGCAATCACACCATTTCTTTGTTTTACTGAGTTAAAACCTGTTGCGAAACCTCGTCGCCTTCGGTCACTTTTATCGTCTCATGCTGAGATGGTCCACATGGTAACAGTGAATTTGATAAAGATATGCAACAACAGGGGTAAATATAGCAGACAAAGTCAACGAAAATGGCAAAGAAGGTAAATTTTAGGAGGGAGTAAAAAAAGACTTTGCGCTCGTTTTAATCAGTATCAACTAATTTCTCTATATCAGTGAAAGATGTTTGCTACAGCTATACTCATCGACTTGAGTTTGCAACTAAATTACTTTATTTTCTGTAGACAATTCCTTTTTTCCCCCTTTTTTTTTTTTTTTGGTTAGACCACTGTCTTCCCAATTTGCAAACCTACGCGTGACAGAATTTGAACTTATAGATATTCAACTACTTTGTCACTGAGTCCCTCAATTTTCGCACGTTATCTAGACTGTATAAATACTTCCACTTTCAGTGTACCTTGAGTGCTCGAACTCGGAAGGTGTTTATTCGAAAGACGACGACGAATGCGACTACGTAGCAAGTTGTCTGGATGGTACCGACGAGGCCGCCTGCCGTGAGTAGAAGTTAATGCTGTCAATTACGGTATCGTAGGGTGCGATCTCGTGTCGTTGGTGTTGTCTGGTATCCTTACGTGTCTTGCTGATTGTACATCAGTAATCGTTATCTGAAGGAAAATAATGCAATGTTAATGTTCAGTGAATTTGCAACAATAACGAAACAACGCCGTGAATAATAAGAATTTGATATTGAATCAAAGTGAGTAACTCGTTTTAGACAATTTCCACAAATCCATTCATGTTTTCATTTCCAAACTAACCCTGTTACTTTGCACATACAACGGCAGATTCGGTGTGATCAATACGACTGACATTATTTATCCAGTTAATGACAGCTCGAGGATCTAGTTGATGTTTATTTTGTAAAGTTCATGTATTTCAGAAAACTTATATTTTCTTTTCCTGATGATTCCTTTTTCAGCTGGATTAAAC
The DNA here is from genome assembly GCA_021234535.1 of Stichopus chloronotus. Lineage (NCBI taxonomy): Eukaryota > Metazoa > Echinodermata > Holothuroidea > Aspidochirotida > Stichopodidae > Stichopus > Stichopus chloronotus. The sequence goes on from CM037840.1 coordinate 3,678,735, forward strand.
TCAATGGATGTTGTCGATATTACCTCGCCATCATACCCATCCAACTACCCAAATAATCAAGACGTAGTCATGTTGTTCAAAGCAGCTGATCCTTCATCCCAGGTCAAAATTCATTTTGAAGACTTCGACCTGGAGGCACGCTACGATTTTCTTTACGTCGGTTCGGGCTCCGACATCTTTTCGGAGACATCCCTGCTTCTTACTGCTTCTGGGAGTAGTCTACCTGGTGACGTCACCAGCGTGAATGATCGCATGTGGCTACGATTTACATCGGACGGAAGCATCACAAAAAGGGGATTTTCGGCAACAATTTCGATAGACGGCGAAGAAAGTATGCTTGTGTATTTTCGTTTTACTTCAGTTTGTTTCTCTGTCAAAATAATTCACTTTTAAAAGTATGTATGCATCCAGAGATGTGTCCTAAATGATAAAAAAGTTACTAGTGACAAACATTCAGGCACCAAAGACGACAAGTATGACTGCAATCTAGAGTTCTTTTTCCTCTCCAGCTGCAATGGGATGTTCCGACGAAAGGCCCTGCACTGGAGCCAACCAGGAATGTGAACAACCTCCCGACCCAAACGAAAGGTTGCTAGCTATGTGCGTCTGCATGCCAGGATACTTTGATCAAGATGGTGTATGCGTTGGTAGGTGGATGGTATAAAAGACCCCCCCCCCCCTTACTGGGGACTGCTGGTCTGTCCTATTCAACCCCAACAGCTAATTGGGAAAGCATTAATTACTTCTTAAATTTTACCTCTAGGGAAAGGATTATTCTATCCATGCATCTGCCTCTTTTCTTCCTCTCTCTCTCTCTCTCTCTCTCTCTCTCTCTCTCTCTCGGTACTAAGCAACCGTTACGCATGAAAATTCTTTTGGTCTTTTCTTGTTTAAATTAAGCGTATTCATTGCAATGTGCTTGTTTCAGATGAAAACGAATGTGTCCATCCAGAGCTCAACACGTGTGATGCGATTACTGAGGTTTGCATTAACAGAAACGGCACATTTGAATGCCAGTGTAAACCAGAGTACGTCAATGGCAGCTCTTGTGGTAAGTTCCTCAAACAAACGCCTTACATAAATAGCGAAACAGTTAAGACTACTTCAAAACGAATTTAGTGCACATGTCAAGTCATTCCTACTTTGTTCTTTATGACGTAGCCATGTAATCACATGACATCTGGATGTAGAATTTGCTACCATGCTATCATAATGCTTAACTGGAACACAGGAGTAATCAGTGTGAAAACGTTTGCTTTCAACCATATAGTTATCGTTTCAGAGTAAATGTATTTCAAGAAGTGGTTTCATATTATGCATATTATCACTTAGTAGGTCACTTAGTGTATACCTGGACAACTGTACGTGACAACTACTGTAATTTAGATAAACTTTATTCCAACCTTTACAGACGTTTTTGATTTTTGAACGTCTTTGGTCAAACACTCCATCAACAAGAACTTTTAAAAATGTTCAATTTTATGTAAAACGAAGAAAGATTACGCCAAAAGTTGCTGGAAAGTGGCTCGACGCAATGTCGTAGCTTTGGTAATATATTCGTGCAGTGATTACTTTTAAATGTATCACCTCTTGTCATTTGATGGTACGAGAGCGAGTATCAGATAAAGATGTGAAAAAGCATCTTTCTTGAACTTAAATTCATACCGTTACTCATTTTATTAATCTTCCCTTGTCATTTTGTAATTAGTTGGAGGGGGCGAAGGAGGACCAGGGACAGCACCTACTGGTTGTGGTACACGGCCAGCCTACGTTGAAGTGCTAAACAGAGTTGTGGGTGGCGTAGACTCCGTAGAGGGTGCTTGGCCATGGATAGCTTCTCTTCGCAGCGGAGGACATTCGTGTGGCGCTACATTGATTAACCCCGACTGGGCAGTGACCGCTGCTCATTGTATGTAAGTGACAGGACATGTGGAAGACTTAGAAATTTGTTTGGCGAATATTAAATCCTTTACCAATCCTGTGACATTCTTATCTTTGCTATACTTTCTGCTTTGGTATACACTTTAAGAACATTACTGTCACTTCAAAGTATAAATGCATTCCATCTACACTCCAGTGTCCTTAGCCTCGGGGCATCGGTAGGGAAATCAAAGTGTGCAAACGAAAGCACAGGATCCGAGGCAGTCCAGATTTTTGCCTTCATGAGAACGTTTAGATTAAAGCTGACCATTCTGTTAAAACATGACTTTAATGCCTAAATATCAGATAAATAGAACAGGAAACAATTTTCTGTGCCGTTATCCTTAAACATGCAAATGCCGGGCAGATTAATGTAAAACGATCAAAATGAAGTGTGGAATTCTAGGGTTCTACAAAGTTCTAGTTTTCATATGCACATGATGTTAGTTGAATAGTCGCTAAAATTATTAACACTCAATAAATTAATAACATCCCGAATTTATTTTTACGTTTTGGTTTATTGCTGCCGGTTGCGTACTTCCAACATCTCCCGAACATGAGATTATAAATCATTCTCAAACTCTTTGATATGGTTAATTTTATTTCTAACGCAGTGGCTACTTCAGCAGAATCATTTTCGGTGATCTTTTATTAAACCAAGTATCGTCTCATCACCAAGAAAAATCGGTAACAATATTTTCGCACCCTTCCTACGTCGAATCCGGCTTCGACAATGATATCGCCCTTTTGAGATTGTCCAGCTCAGTGGACATTACTGATTACGTAAGACCAGCTTGCCTTGCGACGTCACAGGATGAGATAAACACCTACAGCAGGTGCACAATCGCGGGATGGGGCGCCACCAGTGAAGGAGGTATTTTTTATGACTTCATTCAAAACAGAACCTTGTACCCTATCTACTTCCTATACTGAAAAGTACATCGATGCATCTTGGACAAAAAAAAAATAAGTGACCGCTGAAACATTTTTTTTTAATATAAATGACGAATAAATAGAAACAATAAATGAACTTACAAATTTCTTTATTTTTAGAAATGTATTGATGTGTTCCTCCTTTCAGGATTTTCTCCTAATACTTTACAAGAGGCAGAGGTGAACCTCTTTTCAGATGGAGCATGTTTCGATTTTTACGGAGACAGATTTAACCCGAATACGATGATTTGTGCTGGTTATATAGAAGGCGGTATAGACACATGTCAGGTAGACCACAAATTACTTACTGCGTCCATTAATTGGAAAGATTTAGGTTACTTTCTTCTCTGAAAAGTAATTATGATAAATGTCTTTCTGGTGATTTGAATTGGTAAAACTGCAAATATTTAGTCTATATTTCTCGCAAATTGGTGTGCGTATATGTCGACAAGATGATTAAGTCACCATGCCATTTTCTTCTTCTTTTTTTTTTTTTGTGCGGATGCCAGGGATACTTCAAATAACGTAGAGCCATTCCTTTCCTCTCACAGGGAGACAGCGGTGGCCCACTTGTTTGTGAAGATCCCAATGGAAAATGGCACTTAGTGGGTATTACTTCTTGGGGTGACGGGTGCGCTCGTCCAAATAAACCAGGTGTCTACACAAGAGTATCGAAGTATATTCCATTCATCGAACAAATCCAAAATGGAGGTTTGTGATCCCTTTCACTTTACAAAAATCTGTAGCAGCGTTTATTATAAGACAAAGGTTCCTCTGTCATGTCATAGATATTTCAGTGTACACAGTATACTGTCGTAAGGAAATGTAAAAAATACAGTAACGATGTGAATATACCATCCCCCTTCCTGTATCTTGAGCGTAATTTTCCAGTTCGTCTTATTTTGTTTGATATTATTTTCTGCAGATTTTGCAATGTGCGATGATGGTAGTACCGTCTTACCCAGTGAAATATGTGACTACCTCATTCACTGCACGGATTCATCAGACGAAATGAACTGTGGTATGTAATATTGCTCTATGTTTATAAAGCAGGGTTAACGTACCATTAGAGAAATAGAAAGAAACTGCAAACTGTCGGAGTGAAAGTTAAAATTCCGTTTTGCATAACACACTAAGAAAAATGTTAAGCGTGGTACAGTATATCATGTCACCAAACACATCGCCTTTTGTTATTTTATCTCTTTATGGTGATTCTACCCTTCTTATGCAGTTAACAGAAATACATTCGTTTATGCAGCAAATGGCTAGTAGGTTCCCTAAATCTACCTTCACGTTTGGAAGGGAACTAAGTTATCATGCCAATATTCAAAAATGTGAAATTTTAGAAGGGAAGAGAATTTCCTGACTAATTCAAATGAAAACATGATTTCCAGCGGTTTCGATTCACCATGCAGCCTTACCGCAGAGCAATATTGTTTACAGATTGTTTCACTTTTCGTAGAGAGTTTGCCTTGTTTTTCAAATATTAGTTTCAATTTGAGTGAAGCATTTTCAAACCACTTACTTATTTTTTCATATGGTTACTACCTTTTTCATTTTTTATATTCTTACTTCTTTTGTATCTTTCCAGAGCCCCTGTCGGTGGGTTCGATTATCGAAGCCACGAGTCCCAATTACCCAGACAATTACCCGAACTCCCAAGATATATCTTGGGCTATCCCCGCCGAAGAAGGTACTCGGCTGCACGTTCACTTCGAGGCTTTCAATCTTGAGAGAGGATACGATTACCTATTTATTGGAAACGGCACTGAACCTACCCAAGCGAGTTTGGTTGCATTTTTTACGGGGCCTGATATTCCCGATGATTTCATCATCAACGGAAATGCGATGTGGCTGTCTTTTCAAACTGACGGCAGTGTGGTCAAATCTGGTTTCAAAGCTATGATCAGTGTGATGAGTGAAAATGGTAACACCTTTTGTCCTTTAGCAGTAATTTTCTCTGCTTTCGTTTAAAAGCCCGTTCAGGCAACTTGTTGTCCGTTTCTTTTTGCTCGCTTGTAAGTCCGCTTGTATGTTTGGTTTTGTTTGCTTGTTTGTTTGCTTTTACATTAGATGTACAAATTCATTAGTGGTTCCGTCAGATACCGAACCAAGACTGGCTGCAGTATGTGAGAAATGGATCTAATAGTAGCTACCATAGGAGTATGTACACAAAGACCTAAGAAGTTGACGCTCAAGTAAACTCAAGCGTCACACAAGAGCTATCGAGCAAAAAATTGTTCTCGTGACTTCAGAATTTTGACCCATTGGTTCTGAACCAGTAGACCGTGTAGCATATTGTCAACTTGATTGTTTTATTGAATTGAGAAAACTTTTAGAAATGCAGCAAAGACTTCACAGAGGGTTCCAACCTTAAATTTCTTATTTTCCAGCATCGTTCGTGTGCGACAATGGTGTAGTTATTTTGAATTCCCGTGTCTGTGACATTTTGGTGGACTGCCCGGATGCTGAAGACGAACAACAATGTCGTAAGTCATAGGTGGCTCATGTGATAAAAGTTTTAATTTTCCTTAACATCCCTAATGATCGACTAATACACCTAATCCAACCCATTATTTCAAGCGTTTGGCTAATTGTAATTCCTTGGCAACCACGTATAAATATTTGCAACAATAAGATCATAAAATAGACAAACCACTTGTTTGTTTCAGTTACAACGCTGCTCATAGATGGCACTCCAATTTCTGTGACATGTAGTTTACTGGTGTAAGGCAGGTACATAAAACAATTTTCACATGTATCTTTGATTTCCTGGATAAGTGGAAAATTTAAAAGGCAACCAAGCATACAATCCATACATTATCCTCATGATTAACAAGATTAATTGTTCTTAATTGCTCAAAACAAATTTAATTTCATCAGTATTCCATTTACAAGACCCAACACAGCAGGAACACATTCCAGTTAGTTTATCCTCATTTATGTTGTTTACCCCAGCAACTTTACCAGAGGGAAGATGGCATGCAATCAGTTCACCTGGATTCCCCGATTCAAATTATCCAAACGACTTCACCGGAACGTACATCTTCAATTCGGACCCTGAACTAAACATCAAGTTGATATTTTTAGCTTTTAATCTGGAGGATGGTTACGACACGTTGACCGTCGGCTACGGTCAAGACCCTACTGATGAATCTTCCATCGTGTCTGTCCTCACCGGTAGCAGCATTCCCGGAGATATTGTGTCTCCATTGACATCCCTGTGGATGAGGTTCTCGACTGACGGTTCTATTACCAAGACTGGATTCTTAGTCAACGCGACGGCCACATCCAAAGGTGGGACTTAGACATTTCCTTAGTCAACTGTTACTTTCAGTTGCAAAAGGGTTATTCAAATGCATTATGATTTAGTACCACTACAGATAGAAAATCTAGACAGAAAATGGTCACCATTAATAAACAATACAATCGAACAGATTTAGCTCTGAGTGATGATGATTGAGATTGACAGTTACGTCTTCTTGAAGTTTTCATCTCAGACCTGTGATTGTAAACCGTGCGAACCCAAATCTTTGTGACTTTGGAAGATTCGTAAAACTCACTTGCACGTTTGGATAGTCGTTTCTGTGGCTAACAAGATGTTTCCATCTTTCGTTGTAAAATGTGGAGGCACAGTTTGGATACTATCTCATATGATGACTAAAACAAAAAATAATTGCAGTTTTTTTTTTTTATATTATTGTTATTATTTTAATTTGTACTAGTTTGTGGTAACCTACGTTCAATCCATATTTTGCATAACATAAATCATAACATCAGTGTAGTTCATATCATGTACGTACGTCTCTACTGTGTGGATCTAACCCGTAGACTTCCAAAGGCCAATTGATCGGCGCCTCTACTCCGCTCTCCGCTCTGGAAGGACATCATGATTCCGGAGATGTTACCCCGAAGACGACTTCAGCATTTCTTGGAGAACTATATCAATTCTTCTAAACCTCCAAGTTTCATTCAAGTCACTACATTTACTTCTTTATAGAGAGAGAGCCGTGTTCTGAATTTCTCCAAGTTGAAGAAACCGCCCAGACAGTCCAACGCCGGGAGACCACTCGAGGCAGTGATTGTGGGATAGTCCTCGTGACCGCCGACATAACAAGGAGGGTGCGGTTAGTTATCGAAGACGCCGAAATTGACTGTAACTCAGGTATTACATTCGTGATAAAATCAAAATGAAAGAAATCCGATATTTGTAAGATCGTAAACATATATCTAAACCAAGGTTTTTGTTTCACATTTTATTAAAAGTCTATTCTATGTAGTTGTTATATCTGTCAGTCTTTTCGACTCGTGTGTTTATGTCGTGTTTTTGTATACTTGTCTCTGCTTTGGGGATTGTATCGTTGCTAAGGTCTCACATATCTTGCAAATGTTTCAGGAGAATTCCTGGTTGTGCAGCGAACTACTGGGGGACGTAACCATGTAAGAGAGGTGAACTGTGGGACAACCTCCGAACTGACAATTGACTCAGGGGATGGTGTAATTCTTATAGACTACCGAGTCAATATGATCGGTCATGGCTTCAGAGTTACTCACCGGTCTATTCCAGACAACTCTCCTAACTTCAGAGGTAAGTATGGATTTACTTGATTTCATTGTGTATGCAAACGCCGGGATGTCTATTAAAGTTGGCTTCCAATTATGTAGAAACTGAGACAAATGAACTGTGATAAATGCGATGCTCCAAGATTCAACTCTTAATTCGTTCGACTTATTTTACTCTCACACAGGCTGCCATCGACTGGTTTCACTGAACGAGGGGCCTGTAACAATTACCTCACCTAGGTATCCTAGAGATTACCGTCCACGACAAAGATGTGAATACAGAATAGTTGCATCACCAGGGAAGAGAATCAACCTATCATTTGATGAATTTGTCCTCCAAGATCACCGCACTTGTAGATCTGACTTCGTCAGGGTAAGCTTCGAAATGCTCTTTTCACCATTTTTCCCTGTTTGCCACTTGGATATTGCTTTCCAAGATGTATCGTCGAAACCGGTTCTGTGGGAACAGGTGGTATGTCTACTTTCATGTTCGGTAGTAACTAAGATTTGGAAAAAAACAATTTTGTTTTTATAATGTGCCTCAACCTGGAAAACTAAAAGAACAGTTTGAATGAAAGAACTGAATGAAAGAAAGTCACGTAAAGAAAGTTTGCAGGTGCTTCAAGACTATAAAATTTAATGTAACTAATTACTGTTATTTCTTAAAATTTAAGTATTCTTACTTCACTTTTGACAAGAGTGAAAATTGGATTGGTTTCTTTGGCTGTGATGACAGCAAAGATCTCAACTCTTCAAGTGGAAATATTACAGAAATGACGTTCAATTAGGTTTTTTATGGTATGGTATGGTATGGTATGGTATGTATGGTATGGTATGGTATGGTATGGTATGGTATGGTATGGTATGGTATGTATGGTATGGTATGTATGGTATGGTATGGTATATGGTATGGTACATGGTGTATGGTTTAGTGTGGAGTGGTGTGGTGTGATGTGGTGTTGTGTTGTGTTGTATGGTGTAGTATGGTATATGGTATGGTATATGGTATGTATGATATATGGTATGGTGTATGGTACAGGGTGGTATATGATATGGTATGGTATATGGTATGGTATAGTGCGGTATGGTATGGCAGCATAGAAAGCAACTTCCGAACAGAGTGTTATCGATATATCGTTTTCACCTAAATTAGGAGAAAGGATCAAACTTTAAGCCTTTTCACTGAAACATCACATGAATGTGGTGTAGGTACATCAAAGAATGACGACAATTCTTTCTTGATAGAAACCAGAATAACTGTTTAACTGTAATGGTATTACATAAACAAGAAGACACTCCAAACATCAACTACTTTGGCTAAATGATGGCGGTAGTAAAGAGTCAATAGTGTTGTATATGATGAATGATGAACGTTGTGCTCACCGTTCTCCAGAGGTTATACAATGTTCCGTTTCTGGTATTTACCCGGGTTTATTAACTTTTACTTTATTCTCTTCAGCCAGTCAGTGCGCATTAAAAATTGAAAGAGCAATCGCTGTTTCTCGGAAAGATCTTGCAATGTTACATGATTGGTCAATTCATGGGTAGCAACAATAGCATACGATGACATGTATAATTATGTCATTCTGATTGGTCAACGTCATCGGCCGGGAAGAGTGAGTTCAGACACGAGGCCCGCACGGGTAACCTTACTGTCGAACCGTAAACATGTCTCTCTTTGTACCTTATTATAAGGGCCAGTGACATGTCACAATTTAATTCTCTCCGTTCCCCGTTTTTCTTGACAACGTCGTGAAACTGTAGTCAATTCTGAATCATCGTTAACTTATCTTCATTAATTTGTGTGCCACTCAGATCAACCAATAAACGGAACTTTGATCGAATCAAATCGAAAGTCTCTCTCTGGACTTCCATCTGTTCTGACCCTCCTCTCTCTCTCCCGGCGACTGGAACTTTCTGTTATATCTCACTCGCCGCGGGGCAGTCAAACCACTAAACTGAAAATCCCTAAACTTCAAGACACCCATAAGGACTAGATCCTACCTAACAATAGATTCCTGGCATGTGACATTACAGAGATGCAATAAAGCGCCCTCCTAAAATGTCAAGCTACTAAATTCAACACGTGTAGGCTACGTGCGTCTCTCGCAATCGATCAGTACGCGCGTGGCCGCATATACTGCTGTCCGTTTTCCCTCAGACTTTTTGTGGTTATCTGACATCAACGCAAGGTGATCTATTACTATGGATAATTGCTACACAGCTGTGTAAGACAAGTGAGAAACAGAAGTAGGCCCTATATCAGGGACCAAACTAGCAGATATTTTTTTATTCCTAATGGACAATGTCTTGAATTAATCTAGGGGGTGGAGTGTTATTGGTCAATCATCATATCTAGCACCAAATAAGGCGGGGGACACAGCCCTCTGGCAGGTGGCGGGTTAATGTCTAAAAGAACACACCCACTTTACATGTAAGGATATGTGTCTGAGTGAGCATCCTGGAAAACCATTTTGTGCTTTGTAAATTGATAACAGGTACTTCCTCTAACCTTCTCAACCAACAGCCACTCCTGTCGGTCCGGCCCTGATATGACCAATCTATTACATGATTTATATTTGTATTTTTTATATTGCAATTTATTCTTTTGAAACAGATCACTGACTTGATCACAGACGAACAAGAGCGATACTGTGGGGTGCAAGAAAACCTGAGCTACAATTCGACCGCAAACTACGCCAGTTTGTGGTTCCGTTCCGGAGCGCGACAACAGTTCAAAGGGTTCAGCGCCCAAGCCAGTGAACTGGATTAGTTTTTCATCTTCTTTGCCACGTATTCGCAAACTCCGAACTATTTTGAGCCTTTTTAAAATTCAGTCATTTTATTTCGATTTTTATATTTTTCTATACTGGACACTCTCCGATTCTTTACTTTTAGCAGAAATGAAGTATTTTAGGCCTATTTTTCTTACTGTAAAGGTAATTTCTAAAATTTTTATATTAAGTATAGGCACAAATTTTAATATAATCTATTCTGAGGTTACCGTTAATTCAACCCCAGATGCTTTCTTATTGTAAATAAGCACCATTTTATAGCACGATTTGAAAGGTAACTGGATAAACAATACATATTAAAATAGCAATTCCGGTTTCGGAGATTTATTTTTTTAGAAAAGAAAAGCACATGTTTGCGATCTCTGAAGCCGAATTTATCTACTTTAATGTATATTTAGTATTTACGTCACAATCATGCAAGCAATAGGCGAACATTTCAAATAAAATTTATAATATTCGTAAAGTCTTTCTATACAAACTTCGAAACTTCTTTCAACCGATTTATTAACTCCTCTTGGCCACTTTTACTCTACATTGAGCAAATCGAATTGAGCAAATTTTAAAAGAATTCCAACATTCATCAAATGATTATGAAAGATCAAACGCTGCACGGGTTTTGTATTTACCGTTTAATAATCTTACGCTGAGGGAGAATTCAACAAGATGACGGAAAGTACACCAAAGTATCAGTTTCATTTCAATCGTCATGCTTATTTTGAAAGTTTTTGTCTTTTGTTGTTTACCTTTTTGCCTGTTCTTCGATAGTAGTTCACTTATTTAAGAATTCTTCATCAACTTTGTGTTTTTCATAACAGGGACACGACTTCTAGAGATACAGAAGTCAGCTTAGTTGAACAAAAATTTGTTTTAGTTCAATGATATTTTTCTCTTTTTTTTTGGGGGGGGGAGGGTTCGGGGTGTTCCAGTTGACTGCGTATGATTGAAACACATATATACTTAAGAGGAGGGAAAGACATCATCGATTCCACAGATTGCACACTTCAGTACCCCCCCCCCCTCCCCATCACCGCCTTGTCCCGTCCCCTTTTCTTTCCTTCCTGCTTCCAAAATTCACCAAAACCCTTCACGAAAATAAAAGAAAAAAATCATCTAAGAAGATAAAACAGCAGTGTTTCATTACTTAGGGTAAGCAACACGGTGTAGATAAAGCTTCAATGTGAAACACATGGGAGGGATATTGCCCTACATGACTTCAATACCATTTAGGTTTTATTACTAACATTTCCATCATCAATGCTATATTGCAAACATCAAAAATAAGTTAACAAATTTATCCTCAATTAAGGTCGTTCTCACTAGTCACATGACCCAAAATTTGTTCTCAACAGTCGAAACAGACAATTACATGAAAGCGTTCAAAGGGACTGAGTTTGCACTGAAACGAAAACAAGGAGGCGAGAGTTCGTGCAGTAGCTATGACCTGTTCTTAAGATACTGGAATAAATATCCTAGAAGATGGAGCCACCATTAGACAAACATAGAAGCCAGAGTCGCGTAGTATTGAGAATCAGGTTACGCTAAGCTAACTACGAGGTGTACAGAGTATCTTAATACCCTGTGTACGTACTCTTCATATATACTTTGTGCCTACCGGTTCAAAGTCCAATGTTTTCTGATAACTACAGTTGTCATAGCAACCCTAACTCGACCCTAATTTTGCATTTTCTTTTTATTTGAATAGCTGGTAGCAACTGTATCTGTCTTGTGTTTGTGTTGTTGTTTTTTTTTAATTATTTAAGCGTCTTCTTTATTTTCTCTCCCTCTTCTTTCGTTTCAGTCCTGTATTTTTTTACTTCAGTCACAAAGAATGGGCAGATCTGGTAAAGTGCACCACACTAGCAATGCACTAAGAATGAATTAAAGTAGTTTACTGTCCGTCTCAGAGTATCAACAAATCACCGTATATTTTCAAGAGTGATGACACTGTAAAGGATTACTGAAGCATGTGTGTGGGCAGGTAAGGTAAACGGCTTAGAAATTTTACGACCGTTCTGGCTTGATTAGTGCTGGAAATTACCGCACAATAAATAAACCACTCTAAGGCGGTAGGGCGAACTTTTGGAGATAAAAAATGTTAAGTACCTCTGGTTCGTCTTTCTTCATAATCGCAGACCGTAGAGGATATGAAGTAAAAGCAGCGAGCAGTTTGGCTATAATTTCGAAGTAAAATTTCTCGGATGACTTGATCATACGTCCTAGGGCTGTCAACGAAGCAACACTCACCGATGTACATCTTCCTAAGAAAACTCCGATATGAGACTACACTTTACAGCACACAGATGATTTCCAAGTAGTGACAATAGATCAAATTGAAACAAGCCTGTTAGCATGGGAAGGCAATTATGGTAAGTCATGACACGTGCGCTTGGAGGATGTACAAAACAATAGCTCGAGAACACTGTTAACGGTGTAAGGGTAGGTTCAGTATTTTCTTACACCACTGCACGATAGGATGAAAGGTATCTGGAGGAAGTTTTCATCATTTTCTATTGGAGAGCATGGAATTATATCCTTCATTGAGTTACATAATAAATTCAACTGGGAAGAACTGAATTGCAGGTAAGAACTAATTCATAAGTTTTCTCTTTTACTTGCAACTATAAACAAAACGTATCTTGATTTTTTTTTTCAAAGGTCATTTTTCCTTCCTTTTGTTCTGCCCTCTTATATAGTGTCATAACTTACTGACATAGATCAGGAAATCAAAGTACATCTGCAATTTAACTGTTTGAACAACTCACCAGTGAGGTAGCCAGGATTCCTTGAGCGGGGGGGGGGGGGGGCACTGAGAGTCACGAACCTTAACGGGCACAACTAATTTTCTCTCTTCTCAGTTTAAAAATAAAAAAATCCTCGAGGGCATCTGGGAGGGCCCGACTTGGTCCCCTCCCCTCTCGGTAGCTATGCCAATGAAACTCACCGCTCTAGCCAATCTGACAAACTAAACGTTTACACAAAGCAAATGGTGAAACAATAGTATTAGTCTAACCAGTGATATTGAAATCTACTGAATACAAACATCAATCTGCGGTATGCTTTCTCCTATAAAAGATGTTACCATCATGTAAGAATAATGACTCGACTTGCCTCAATCACGCAACATACTTCGTAAGAACCCTTGTCTTTTTCTTCTTCTTTTTTTTTTTTTTTTGAAGTACCACTCACCAGTCCATTTGAGCTTTAATCTCATGTATATTACATAATGTGGTTTTCACCAAAGTGATGTTGCTCTCTCAAATTAGCAAATCAATCCATGCCGTTGAATAAATTTTAAACAGCGTGGCAGCCAACGAAACGTTAAAGGAGGCCTAGGTATCCCCTTTAACTCTCTTAACCCTTACATTCTACTCGAAAGTTAACACAGGAGCCAGTATGAGCTCTTTACATAGCAACGAAATTTTCAACGGGAAAGTACAGTATGGAACTGCAGAAATTTGCATACAAAAAGCTGATGGTGCTAGCGGAAATGCTTGGCCTTTAAGAAAACGTAGTTAATTAATCTTCTGAGGAAATTAAACAGGGACTGTAAACAGTGGTTGACTGTTTTAAAACACTTGCGTCCCTACATCCTATTTGTATTCTGAAGGAAGATGCCACTAAGTTGGTCTGACGTTTTCGATCCTACTTGGATCTTCAGAGCTGATCGCCAGAAGGAGAAAAGGGACGCAACGTATGCAAAATATAGAAATAGAGAACACATAGGAGAAAATAAGATTAGAACAGAAACAGTTTGGAGATGACAGGAAATACGCAAGGGGGGTGGGACGAAACGAGACTGCACAAGTAAAAATGGAAGATTACATAATGACGGTATAGAAAACATGAAGAGAGACAGAACAAGGAAACTGGAGGTAGACGTTAGGTGAAGAGGACAAAGTGACTGTGGGTGGTGATAGTTAGGAAACTAAGACACATATGAATAGCGGGACCAACAGATATATCGGCATGATCTACCAAAAAAGTCCTTGAAGAGCGTTTAATAGGATTAAGATCAATGTTAGTTTTGTAAGGGTGGCGAACGTGCGTTGAGTAGATCGAAAAAGTGAGGCCAACCCTAAAGGGCCCTTTTTGAACAGATAAAAAGAGAATATGAAACATAAACATAATTAGAAAAGAAACAAAGACACTATCCCTCTAAAAGTTTATACTAATTTATACATGGTTGTCAAATATTTTACTCACTACATAGTCCTCGAGAGAAAGTACCAATTCACTTCAATCGTCTCTCGTTTCTGGACCGTGACCTCTGCTTTTTTGTTTTGCTTCTTTTTTTGGGGGGGGCTGTGTTTATCAGTGCACATAGTAGGCGTACAAATTGAAGAAGAATAAAGGCTTGCAACCTTTTCCCCCCTCCCCCCACGATGTTCAAAAGTGGCAACGTGCCTCTTGATTCAATATATATAGTGATGCACCCGTCATCACTTGATCGCATCAGGTTGGTCATTCTAGTGACATCAACAAAATATGAAAGCAGCAATCTCTTGCCCGCAAATTGTATTGACTGATCATTCCAGTAGCATCAACAACTCATATCAACATAACACAGAACACTCTACTGATACACACACTAGCTGGGATACGTTTGAACTAATGTTCGAAAGGCTATACTGTAACGGGGTTATATAATATTAATCAACCATGCTCCCAACAGTAACACTATTACTCGGCAACAAAACTCAGTACTTCAACAGAGCAATGAAAAAATCAACAAAATATGAATTACAATAACAATATTAATTGTCATCAATATTTAAAAAAAAATCTCGTATCGTCTACTTTCGATATATGGTAGTTTTATAACTCTAGGATATTCACACATAGAGATAATGCTAAAGTTGTCTTTTTCGTCTCCATGACCTGTAACCTTTGACCTATAACGTCATGGGTCGGGCGGTCAATACACCTTATACCCAGGCACCTACCAAGTTTGAGGGCCATTGGACTTACCGTCTATGGGGGTCGTGACACACTTTCTGTTGTACACACACACACACATTTGGACACCCCTCCTCACCCCCTAACCCTAGTAGGTAATCCCGATCCATGTCGTTTGTATACCCTGAGGTACCCCCACATAAGGACCATTGACCCAAAAATTGTTAAATAGTGTAAGGGGGTAAGGTGGGCTACCATTTAAGTTTGGGGGCATACTATACGTATAGGGATGAGATAATAACTGCAGTACACTAGAGTACACTACACGAAGTGCATTGTAATCCCGCAACACACAACAGAAGTACAGAGCTTTTCATCTGATACACTACAGTGCACTACTATCGCAAAGATACGCAACATCAGCAACAAGTACCTAACCATACCTTTCACAATAGACCAATCGCGTACAAAAAACAACAACAACAACAACAAAAAACAGGTCAACCTGATAGGTAGGTCAACCTAAAACAACTGTGACGTTTTATCAGCAAATCTCTGTTATCACCACCCCTTCCATGAAATGAACAACACCCTACCTACCTACCTACCTACCTACCTATCTACCTACCTACCTACCTATCTACCTACCTACCGCCACACTCTCACAGCATTACCGCACAATGCATGTAACAGCTCGTGTACTGTGTTCTACATCAAAACTCATGCGTTTAATGAAATATGTATAGCATCATATCTGTACGGAAAGAATCATCATATACGTTCGGAAATGGCATCATTCATACACGGATACCCACACATGCACAAAAAGACAGACTATTAGGAGGATGACAAGTAATCCAGCCATTGTCTTGAATCAATTTTCCTTCATTTAAATTTTCTGATATATTGATAAGCGTCTAATGCCCTTTTAAATGGTAACCTTACAACATTAAAGTTCATCTTATTTTCCCTTCTTTTACGTTTAAAGTATTTACCTTACACTTTTTGTATCCTGATCGTGTGTCTGTACTTGTGGACATATATAGGAATCAACAGGCCTAGGAAAAACCTCCACATGGTAAAAGGAAAAAAAAAAAACATTGTAGACTAACAAATATGTAAGGCATACTGCAGTTGCATTTTTACCGGCCACATAGCCTCGTGTGATAAATAAAATAGAGATTACTATACTTCAGACTAAAGCTAATCCACGGTCGAATGCAACAGAATAACATTAACAAAAAATAAAAAAAAACAGGTCATCGCACCCCGTTGCTCCATCGTTGTTTGCTATAACACCATTGCCTACAACGTTGCGAACAACAGCTACAGGCTAATAATATCGGACGACGTCACCATGTAGTAGTGCGTGCCTCGGAATCTCGACACTTGTGAGAGAGCTCTTCAAGAGCGTCATCTCATTTTAAAGCAAAGCCATGTCCTCTTTTGACCTTTTTTTTTTTCTGTGCCGCAGAACATCTTCATTCCTGTACCGCAGATTTTTCAATCTCCATCTCCCGTTTAGGATATGACACGTCACGGTGCCTTCAGTGGTGTGACTAATAGTATTCAATTCGCGGAACTGCAACACTCTCGACTGATTCACGCTGATTCGACGAACGGGCGATTTTCGTACCAGATAAATTGTTACGATGAGCGTGTATGCCTCTTAAATCCGTCAATAGCACATCACACAAATGGGGTGGTTTGGAGGGTTTCTCACAACATCCTACTGTGACAGTCAATGGAAAAGTAAATAATATTTTGTTTACTTTCATACAATTGCGAGGAAGGAAAGCCCAAACGGTGAGTATCGTTCTCTTCCAGCACGCTGTTCATTTCATGTTATGTTAACCTCGACTTAAACGCAAATAGCAAACGTTCATTTCGTCAGTTCATTTTAGTTAATTCAAAGTGGAGCTTTATTCATGCCTCCCATATCATTGTGAACATAATACTTCCGTGTGGCAAATTCATACCGTAATGAATGGTAGAGACAATTCCCGTGGTGGTAGATAGAGGTGATTTAATCAAGAACACACTGGTAGACAACAATTCGGGTGAATGTCTACACCAACCCGTAATTGAAAATAATGACGGAATCGATTAATGAGGTGACATACGCTTTCTAATTAAAAAAAAAAGGTTAGAAGTTAATCGTCGAAGTAACTATTAAAGAGCTGGGATTATGTTTATGGCAAAGATTGCCTATGGCAATGATGGCAAAAATTGCCTTGCTGACATAGCTGTGAGGTAAAACCTGAAAACACTGTTCGTGGGAAAATCATTTTGCTCGGAGTTAATATTACGTGACGACCGTAACTAATGAAAAATTGCCGTTGCATACATTCACATTGCAACGATTGCAGAATAGTGTTCCATATCCAGTCCCTTAACGTCCGAACTCCACCCCTACCCTTAATAATAAAAAAATATACAATTTTTGTTGCATCACATTTCATCTGAGGACATTCAGTTACAGAAATTTTCCAAAGTTGAGTGAGCAACAATTTCTCGTTTAGATATATTCCCACATACTCCCACAGAGCGCTCACTGTAACAGTTGTATTGTGATTTACAAGAAAATGATCAGCCATCAACGTGATCAATATAGATCGATAGATGGTGAGAGAGCGCTCGCTGTAGCATTTATGCGTAATTTACAAGAAAGTGATTAGTAATCAGAGTTGATTTACCATCAAAAACAGAATGTTTGGGAAAAAGTGTAAATATTTGATTAGTCAATCCTCGTGCTAGAAAAATATCATATACGATTTTGGCGAATGAAGTAATAAAAAAAACATATTTTAGCAAATATAGACAGGATGAAGCGCGTTACGTTCAGTATAAAAGATTAACGCGGTATTGAACATCATTGTCGATTGAAATGCACAGTTCATGGATAGATATGCACCCCTGTAATTAACTATATTGAATAACTATCAGTGGGCACCAAATTTACTTCTACTGATAATATCTGACAGATGATCTTCAACATTCAAGAAAGACAAGGGTCGCTAAGATGTTGTAGACTACATCTTCCATTTGATTTTTGTTTGGTTCCATTATAGCTTCCTCTGTTATTTTTTTTATCAGAGCAATTTAAATAAACTCTATTGTCAGTAGGGGAATAAACAATTGAAATTTACTTCGTTACTTTACTTTATGTCAGAAAGACTTAACAAGTGGATTTAGACATTTTATCTCGCAAAGTCACTTAGCAAACCGCCATCATTTTTAATTCCAAAGGCACATTTTCTTTTCAAAAATTCATGTCACTGGAAAGAGTAAAACTGGAGACATTACATCAGGTAAATATGAGGTACTTTGGAGGTCATTGCGAGGGCAAGGATGAAGGATTTTGTCCTGCAAGCTCCAGGAATACATCCTATTAATCGTGACAACCTTTGATGTTTAAGCCTTCGCACGATATCACTGTTATTATATTAAAAAAAAAGAAATGATTAATACAGTGATGAGATGATTTGTGGAGGAATCTTTGAATTTGAGGCAATATTTATGAATTATCGTCAGTAGGAAAGGAAAATTTGTGAGGCACTTAAAGTATCTTAAAAGAAAAAAAAACGAGTACTGGTACCTTTGTTATTATTGTAATTTATCTGGTTGCATTGTTTCGTTTTATTTTAAAGGACGAGTATCTCAGATGAGAATTATTGGTATTTCACTTGGACGGGTGAATTCTTCCCTGAAATACTCTTTATTACATAGATGTTAACCTTCTAATGGACATTCACATGAAACATTGAAAGGCACGAAGTCCAGAACCTTGAAGGTACTAGAGGGGTTAAACTGCAGTAGATAGGCACATTATCAGATGTTATATTATCATCTTTTCGCTGTAACTTCGAGCTTCAGAGATGTCGGAGAAACGGTGGCAGTCCCACGGGCAGGGGCGTGTCCTTTTCTTATTTACAAAATATTACTAGGTTATACAAATTATGGACTAGTCTTGGTATATATGTAAGCAAATGTGTCCGTGCCATGTTATGCCAATGTCACTTCTCGATACCTTTACAAATAAACAAATTCGTGATCATCACTTAGTTACCCATCTTACCGTGGTGCTCCGTTTCGAGACTCAGGCAAATTTTCGACACACTACGAAAGAGTCTTTAGATATAAGGTCTGCCCGGCCACTCTAAAAAAAGTCCCCCACGGGTGTTCACATCATGTGGAAAATAAATCCTGTTTACAAAAGTGTCCTTACTGCATAATTTTTAATAGTATTCAAGTTACATGTAGTCTTCGTCACGCTGACGTAATTATGACATGGCTTATTACATAAAAGGAGGGAAAAAAAACATCGAACGTTTCCAATTTCATAATTAGCAAATTTAAAAGTACCCCGTGTAGAGTTCCTTTGGATCCATCGGGATTACATCAAAAAAACATCACAAATTCAGCAGGAATTACCAGAATGTCATGGGTTAATAACAGCCCTCAAGGCTTGTCATGCAACACTAATGACCTATATATGGACTCTGAAAAGGAGCGGTTTAATGAAAGCATTTTAATCGGGGAATGGCCCTTCAAGTGTGGTGGGAAAGACTCCGTAGGTGTGTGATTGAATGATCAACAAAATGCAGGAGTATTTCAGTCCCATTAACAGACGACGAACTCCAATAAAGAATTGTGCCAAAAATTAAGTTGAGGTGACAGGGTTATAGAAGAACAAATCTACGCCAGTCGTTTCAAATAAGAGATGGTGCGTGAAATCGTTTCGAAGGGACTGTGTGTCAGTATGACGTCAGTTAAATGTCCCAAAAACGTCATCTCTGTCAACCCATCGATGTTCGTGTTAACTTAGTCCCCATTTTCTTGATACGCATTCTTTGAAACAAACAGTGCAAGCAAAAAGTGTAAATGCAAAAAATGTAAGCAAATACAAAAAAATGTAAGCATTTGGCATTACAATACAAATCATTCCTCGTTTTTCAACAAATTTCTTTCAACTGCAAGCCATTTTTGCGACGCTTACTTTGCTAAGTTAAAGAGGGCGTCAACAAGTTAAAGGTGGTTGTAAGTGACATCCACGAGGAGGGGGACGGGAACACATTTTATCTACACCAATCTAATCTTCATGAGGAATTCATTACTTATAGCAGTGTCGTATTCAAGATTTTGTAACGGGGGGGGGACAGCTGATTAAGGGAAGGGTATTTTTAGACAGTTTAAGTGACGTCGCCTAACGTTATGCTTTATGTCAACCTTGGTAACCTGAGAAGCTAATGACTGCACCTGCTAGACCTCATACATCATGATGTATTCCTTATTTTGTTTTCTCTTTTCCCTCTTTGCTTTCCCTCATTTTCCCGGATTTTGGTTTCTTTCTTTAGGTGACATTAGTACATTAGAACATTAGTTTCCACTTCAAATATATTTATGATTTAAATTTGCTGTAACATAAATTAGAGTAAATGACAGTTCCCCCCCCCCCCCCCATTGTTGCAGAAGCTTTTCACGCTGGTGTACTGCTGAAATATAAACCCAAAGCCAGACAGAAAAAACACCGTGAAAACGGAGAGACTAATTCCCAATAACTTAATTATTTGTATGTATTAGATTATATTCTTATTACTCACAAATAGTCCCAATTACTCTCGGTAGAATGCAGTTTGATTGGATTATATCTGGTAAATGCATTCTGTTCATCCAATTAGGACGGAGAGATAAACTTTTTTTTCGCCTCGGTCGAATGATGTCATTTCTTTTCAACATCCCCCTGGCTGAAGAACGTACCGTCGTCTCAGGAGCATGGGCGCTATGAGCAGAAATATCCACCAATCAGAGCAGCCCGCTGTGAGAAGGAAGACCAGCGGTTGTGTGAGATCCTCACCGTCAACGCATGACGTAACCGTGAGTATAGAGACTTATTTTAAAGATTTTAATGCACTTTCGAAAGTCAATTTTTATTCAGATATCGGAACAATAAGCTTTTCTCGCTTATTGCCTTTAGATTATCACTGAAGGTCACGAGGTTCGAACATTTGTCTGTGTATGTTGTCAGTAGTCCCACAAATGATGACATCGTAATTTGATGGCAGCTACACACACTGAGAGATGGCGCTCCGCATATGTGACCGTTTCCATTGTCAATATATTGGCAATTTGACCTTTTCAACACGTGCGAAAGATGCATTTTGTTTTGTTGTAATTACCACGTATGAAAGCTAGCTAACATTCAAAAAGATGCCCTGTTTTTAAAAGATGCCCAGGTTTTTTTTTTTTTTTTTTTTAACAAAACCAACGCAGAATAAGCACCATCACATTTTACTTATCCTACTGAATTGAACACCATCTGATACCCACCGTATCCTACAACACCGTACCAAAACAGCACCTGGTCTAACTTTTTCTTATCATTTCTACATACAAAGGCCTACTCTATTTTTTTTTTTTTTTTTTTGTTCCTTCTTAATCTTTCCCTATGAAGTTAAGCTTCAGGACAGACACACATTTACTCTGGAGCGATGTTGTCAATTTCCTGTCTGTAATGTTTGCAGTAGTCTGGTGCACGTAAAATTCAGGTGTGTTGGTAAAATATACCCCACGCTTTCGGGAGTGAAACATGAAGTTTAATAATGCACTTTACGCATCCTCTTTGTTCATCTTTGATTACTTTTTTATCTTAACATTCTTAATGACGTCAGCGATGTCGTCTGGCCATGTCTGATCCGTTACCATAGAAACGAAACGATGAAATGACGTTGATGACGTCATTCTTAGAACCGATCTACATAGATGACATTTCGGGCTCACGGGGAGGAAATGAAAGGTAAAACCGACTGCAATTTTGTTTCGGATTTATTTCTCTTCCACTTCAAAACAAAAATACGTTGCAAGGCAGAGAAAAAAGATAAAAAACAATAGAGATGATGGATGATATTTTTGTCCCCAGAGGATAACCTCTTAAGACTTCATCTTATTAGATAAGGAGCAAGACTTGTTCATCTGAACTGGAAAGGAGGTGATAACTATCGGTCCCTTCGTGACGAAGCAGCCATGCACTTTCATCTTGCCATTTTTGGATGACTTTGTTTTCTTCTGTCAAGGGGTTGTCTCAACAGTCTAACTTACTATGGCCCTTCTTCTGACGTGACGATCTTTACCGGCAACTGTGTGAATTGAGAATTGAAATTATCTTACCCCACTTAATAACCGCTTGAGTGGCTTCTTAATTCTGTATTGAAGCATTGTAGCAAGAGATCTGTGTCAACAATGGACATTATCAGGGGTACACTGACGTGTACCTTAAATGCCATCCAGTGGCTTAACTCCCACTCAGTAGCATTCTAAAGCCATGGGACTTATATTACTTTCTCTAAACGTTCCAGTTTGCGAAGATGGATTTGTCAGTCAATCAATTATTCAGTCAGTCATTGCGTCCATCTGTCAGCCGATCAACAATCCAGTTATTCTGCGGTTACTCTGTTAGTCGATCAGTCGGCCGGTGGGTCCCTTGTTACCTTGATCAACCAATCAATTGGTCACTCGATCAGCCAGTCTTTTCGTCGGTAGGACAATTGCTTTATCAATCTATCCGACTGATCGGTAGATCCTTCGATCAATCGATCAACCAATCAGTGAGTCTGGTCAAGTACTCATCCCCTCAAAATGAAGTTTCGATACAAAACCAAATCTTGCTAAAATAAAGAGAAAGTATTGTGCCTGTGGAGCTGTGATGATAACTTTCAACAGGGTATAAGTGAGTATTGTCACGTTGTTTCTCCATCAAATTAGTACACCCTTTTATCTCACTAGCACCGCTCCATTTTTTTTTTTTGGGGGGGGGGGGGGAGGCGGTGCCTTTACATTTTAGCTTCGCAGAGCGGTTTGCATCTTTAGATAACTAACACTTACGTTCACCTGGCAGTGGCTGTCCAAATATATTGCACACTTTTAATGACTATTGATTTCCCATATCTCCTTATCGTAGGTACGAAAACTGTAAGCATTCTGAAGGTTTATTTACGACTTTAATACATCTTTAACAAGAAAATTTTGTCTACTGTTTGTTTTTTAGTTAATTGTTTTATTTTTTAGTTTTTTTCTTGCTTTGTTTAGGGTCATTTTATACTACAATTTGTCTATTAAACCTTGAAGAAAGAAAGTTTTATGAAGGATAAAGAAAAATGGACTTTCAATCGATAAAAACCACTAGCTTAACACGGAGGACATTAGAAGTGGTCTCTCTTGCAAGTCTAACGATGAGGGTAAATTTGTCTCAATATAAACATTACACAGAGAAGCACATTAAACCGTTCAGTTTTTAATCGATTTCATTCCAAAGTTCACGCATGTGAGTAAAATCGTTTCATATAACTGAATCATCTCTTCTCTTTGAGGAAATTTTTAGGCAGAATCACGACAACTTCAGTGACACATTTCGCAGTAATGAGTCATTTCGTTTTCTCTGTATCCCCAAGCTGTAACTATAAGGACACTGCCATGTCTCCTTTCAGGTAATGAGGGCAGCCTAACACATGTTGCAAAGTCTCTACTTAAGGAAGACTGAGGATATCTCTTCATTACAAATATAAATTTATATGAAAAATATTATAAATTTAATATATTGTACATGTATTGCAAAACGAATGGGTGGTCTTCACTTAAACTTTTCTTTGAATCCCGGGCTCTCAGAGGTATGTACGCGACGATGCAGAACATTCAAATTTTATTCATGAAACAGACAGCGCAGTGGTAGTTGTTACACCTGCTTCGAACGCTGAAACGCCCAATGTACAGACCTAAATTGCAAAGTTCCTGCGCGTCACCAATTAAAGCGATTCACACATAATTGACCGCTATCACAAATATTCGGTGTTTTTTCCCCCACTGTATTGCACAATACTATAGTACTGAGTTGTGTCGTCGATTGAAATCTGCCTGCTCACAATATAGAGCAAAGTTCGAAAGATGAATGAAGAAAAAAAAATTAAACCAATTTCAAAGCGACCAAGACGAGAGAGGGAATCAAACGTCGAATTTTCATACAACTGAAAAAGTTTGTTCCTTAATTCTTTTACAATTCTCATGAATTCTCCCATGCTTACTTTACTATGCAAACACACTATTTTTCCATCAATACATATATTTTCTTTTCCAATAGCAAATGTTTGTTCGAACGCAAAATAAGCTTTCATAGCTTACACCTTTAATACAATCTTGTTTGATTTTCATTTTGTTCAAGGTTTCCAAACACTTACTTGACTCAACTCCCCCTATATCTTTCCCTACGTCTTTACCATGTTTCTTCTTACGCGGGGAAAGCTTTTTCAATAAGTGGTCCAATTAAGCTAAGGTCACGTTGTTATGCACTACCAGCTTCCTTCTTAACGCAGTTTCGGCGGAATATCCACTTCGTTTGCACTTTCAGGGGAGCGTAAACTATCTCGTTTAGATGATCAAAGCCGAAACAGACAAGACACGGGGCTGTAAACTTAATCCATCAATAACTATGAACGACCTACAAAAACAAAAATGCTGTGTTACAGTTCAGTTCTCTCCCTAAGGAATGAAAGGCCGGTAATATCAACAACACTGAAGAAAAAGTTCATTCACTTTCTATTGGGTTTAACTTTACTTGAGAAGTCTTCAACTTGGGGAAGATTTTCTCTAAATTTGATGATTTTGTTATGATACATCAAAATTAGTAAAACCATATGATACCTACTATTGATACGGTATCTCATACCTCCCATCATTCATTTAAAGTGATTCTTCAAGTTGTATGTCGAATACACTTTAGTTCAAAAGAGCTACAGTGGCTTTAAGTGCATCAAAAATACACCCATTTCCCCTCACTGCTATGACTTAAACTAAGCACAGCTTGAGTTGGATAATTAATGACTTAGATCTATCACTGATGAGTAAATAGCGGTCCAGCTACGATATAATTCTTGGAGTGTGTGACCAATTATTCATCAAAATAGTCGAGTTTCGTGGTTAAAGCAGAGAGCATGACAGATTCCAATGGTTAAGAGAAAAGGAGATATCAAACTTTGGGAAGCACGTTATGTCCGGAAAGTGAAAGTGAACAAAATAAAGCCTATAATAGCCGCATTTGCTATTAGTCTCATTATCTTGTATACAATCAGTAAGGGCATAATTCCATATACATTTTTGATGGTTGGTAGCCATCACAGGCCGCATACAGCATTCTCAGTACGGGGGTCGATTTTAACCCCGTTGGAACATTTTACCCTACAATTATGACAACACAATAAAACTCGCTATATATGTTGCTAACGTAGACCTACTGTCATAGGCTGAACGGAACTGAAGACCCCCCCCCCCCCCCATCGGCATCATCCATTCACCATGTTGTAAACTCAGTTTCCAACATTAAAACATATTTAACAAAAATATAGCATGAAGTGCATTGTGTCTTGTTTACTTGTAGTCAACATACACCGTGCACATCTACCTGCGATAGCTCGAAAACACTGTGAAATTTAATTTATTTCTGCCGTGTCGTAGATGATTCAAACAGTAATACTGGCAAGGTACCTACCATGGTAGTTTCAGATCTATAGTAAATCTGTAATGTGTCATATTCATGAATCCTTAAATCATTTATCAATGACAGATTAAGTGGATATACCGAATTCTTGACATCGCATTTGTAAGAATCTCTAAAAATCACGACTCATTGCCACTACGGGGTACAACACATAAGGAAGATGGAAGATAGTAACGTGATCGTTGAATCCAGAGATTACACCTTTTTTAAAGTGATTGGGTGTGTAGACAAAAAGGAAAAACATTGGAATTTAATCCCCAAAAGTTTGGAAAGGTTTTAATTGCACCATTCGGACAATCCGTAAAAAATAAATAGGTTTCAGTTGGTTAATTCTGCGATATGATTTCAAATTCTTCTAACACAACGACGAAAAGTGTAGAATACGATAATGTAGTGGTTGAGAGTTTCATTCAAGTTATTGGTATTATTCTTTGAACAAGGCAATTGGGAGTATACTAGCATTGAATATTCAGTTAGTCAAAACAACTCAGGATCACTGACGCAGCAAGGTTGTGTTCAGTTCGTGGGTTATTTGTAAATACAGTGCTTCCTTTCACCAAATACCACAATTCCCGATACCGACCAATTAACGACGACTTTAGTATGTTTTTGATACACCAGTGAGACCTGTATTGTCGCATATTCATTACGTAGGCGCTGTTAGAAAGAACCGTTAATTTCCAAAAATGATTCCTGTTTTCTACTGCTTTAATGCCAATCCCGTTGCTTTTCAGAGAAGTTACTGTCATTTTTCTTCATTGAAAAATGTAGTCCGTCCATATACTGCATTGAGTCTACATTTAAAAATAAAGAAAAAGGTAAGATCAAACGAAACCTTATCCTTCTGGTTTTTCAGTACACAGGCAATCACTTTAATATACGATACGTACTTGTGAGCGAAATGTGGCTTTTCTGTGATGTTTTAATCCAATTGAGCTGTACATTCTCATTATTGCAAAGTTCATCAATACAAAAAAGTTATGTTCTTCATTGTAGCTCTGAGATGACATTGTTCAGTGATGCATTTTGAAGAACTTCGTGTCATTGTATGTGCAATATATATATATATATATATATATATATATATATATATATATATATATACAGCTGCAATGTGAAGTGTTAACCTGAACAAAAAGTACATATTCATCATTAGAAGATTAACTAAGCAATACATGTCCATGATGGTAAAGTCACAATTAAGCATATACATATTCATTGTGCAAAAATCATATAAGTTAGCAATACAAATTATGCATGCACAGATCATAGACAGAACATGTGATATATCAACAAAATCAGGGAGCGAATCTCTAAGCAATACAGGAATAAAAATCTGGAAATTTCCCAAAAATCTATTAGCAAAGATGGCTTTTTTTTGTCTCTACATTTTTTCCTTATGTCAGCATAATGTAGTTACTCTCATCACATGTTAGAGCTCCCTCTGCACATGTGTATTTTAAAAGACTAGCAGACATACGTAAGGAGTCCCAGACACGTATGTACATTTGCACATATGCATGATGTTTTACATGTTGCTGTGCAACCAACCGCAAGCATAAATTTGGAGACTGGAATATGCAGTGATGAAGTAGGTTTTCAATTTTCATTTGATCATGCAGCTACTGGTCGGAGAGTACATAAGTCTTCTCTCCTCTCCCCACCTCTTTCCTTCGATTCGACTCTTTGTTTCCAATAGAAACATTAGGTGACAGGATCCATCCAATGTAGACAGTTTATCAATCCTTCAATAACATAGTCTCGTTGTCTGTTTGTGGGGATGGAGTAATTGTCTCCAGTCGAAGAGCTCAATCATGCAAATATTCATCTTGTTTATATGAAATAGAACTCTATTAGCATGCAGTCAGCTACCGAAAACAAATACTTAAAATTAATGACGTCAAATTTGACAAATACAGCACTGTCAGCTATCTTTCTTATCATGACAGGAAAGCCAGGGCGTTATGCAAAAGCACAAATAATACTTAATTGTATATACATGTACATACATGTACATATGTGTATATATTGTACCGACGTTCTAAATGTAATGTCTGAAGAAAAACGTCAATCTTTACTCAAATCAATGTACACCCTGCTGCATTGTACATACACTATAAATATATAATAACATCGGAAAAAATTGCCGCTGTCCCTTTAGGAGAAGATGCAATCGCTAGTTACTGCTTCAAAAAAGACAAGAGAAAGACAGGAGTCTCAGATTTTTTTATCATTGACGTTGCTTTATTCTTCATCATTACGTTATAATCTTATTCAATAGTTGCTGGCTGATATTTGAACTGGTGTATAAATAAATTGTCTGCTGATATTCATTCTCTCTTTTGAAATACTCACCTAACGTATGCCCTTCTTTTGTTTTACTTTCTTGCATTATTTTCATCATATCATCATTTTTTTTTTCTCCTTTGTTGACTATATCGCCAATGACGTCATTTACCTCAAGCTATCTGACACCATGTCCCAGCCATTTCCATGTAACCCTGAAGCTGAGTTTTAGAGTTGTGAAGAATGGAGATGGCATATTCTATTTATTTCTACGTATTTGCTTAATTTTGACAAATTTTGGGATTTCCTCAAGATACGACTGACGTTGCTGCTGAATTATCTATATAAACTTACATTATACTGCAAAATACTAATAATGTAACCTTGTACTTTGGGGAGGTTTATTTTACAATATGATAATTACATAATTAACTTATTTTGGTTTCGGCATTTTTTTGTTGTTGTTGTTGTTTACCAGTATTTCTATTTGCAGGCAAAGTAATTAACTATTAGGCTCAAGTACACTTCGCTTTCGTTTAGCTATAGGTTGCGTTTAATCCTCCAGGCCGTTCCGTCAAGTGGAACATGCTCCAAGGTCCTAACAGTATATAAGTGTGAAATTTGACATAAGGGCAAGTTTGTCCATATGTTATCAAATAGGTCATTATGCCTTACGTATTTGTCCGTAAAGAATCAAATGCAAAATTCGTAAGCTTGACCAACTAATTAATTTTTACTCTATCGATCAATATGATTATTTTCAAATAAATAGCAAGATACAATTTAGAGCCTCTATTATTTTGCTTGGAACTATGCTCTGACCCTTAAATTCAGTTTCCACTATAAGAGTCGGTAAACACTAACGATCTGGACGTGTAAGAAAGTGGTATGTCGCCCCCACATCTATACGAATCAAACTGACAGTTTACTACAAATGTCAACCATGCTTTGTTTTATTATTCCCTTTCCGTTTAATACGTTATCGGAAGTGCCAAAAACTACATCGATGGGTTTAATATTATTATCTGAAATACATTTTGTCAAACTGTCTCAAAAATGAGGCCAGCAAATAATTTAGTTGCTCTTACTAGAGGCCCGCTTCTTGTAATTTATTAGGGCATGACGAGACACTGTAGAAGGAAAAAGGATCATCCAATACAAACAGAATAAATATATATATATATATATATATATATATATATATATATATATATATATATATATATATATATATATATATATATATATATATATATGTATATATCCGTTAGTCCTTACGGTAAATGTATGTCTGAGTGTATGGATATACACGTATATACTGAGTGTATTAATAGACAAAATAGTCAAAATGACAACTTCACGTGGGGTTTCTACAATTTACCCCACAATATAACTTCACTTTTACTTACTATTCACGGGGGTTATTAAATATTCACTATGAGGTTAGTTCAGATGTCAAAATAGCAAATAGATCCGTCTGTGACCCAGAACTTCCCTGTTGTTAAACGGCATTGCTTCGAATGCCGCTCACTTTTTATAGCCCACTGAAAGCTGCAGCGCAGATAATGCGTAATTCGTGCTTCTCTATCACATACACGTGATTTTACCAGGCCTTTCCCTTGTTTTTAACCTGTTAGGTGATGAATTCTTTTATCATCGCTCATTTTGTACCTTGCACAAGGTCTATTTTGATTCCTAGCCTTAGAGAGTTTCAATGAACGTTAGCGGTTTACTAATTCAACAATGTAACACATTACAAGGACATGACAGAATCTACCAATATTTCACTTCAAGCACACACTGAACCATCTGCCTGAGACGATGACAACAGCCGCTCAACCTATAGCTATATGTCTGGCATAGAGGAGGGTTAAGAGATCAGGTTTGTTATTGACGTTAAGTTCATTGGTATTGTCTTTAAAAGGCGAAAAACACACCATATATGGTATCCCTGTGCTCACTGACTCAGAGATTTTTTTTTTTTCATTACATTGTCTTACTGATATGTAAGAATAGACTATTTTTTTTTCAGACAGAAGCAGAAATTGTTGTTAATAACATATTGTTTAGAACCTTGATTCTATCAAATACATGACGAGGCTTTCCCTGATTAAAAAAAGACAATGCAATGAGAGTGTTGGTGAGGAGGAGAGAGACTCACAGCATATGAAATAATCAGTAATCATTAAATTGTAGCACAAACTAATGGAAGGGAGAGGTTGTAGGGCTTTTCAGCTTGTGCATGGAATTATCAGCAGAAAATATTTGTTTGAATGTCTCTGTCGGTTTGTGTTGGGGAGTGTGTTGGTGTGTTTGTTGGTGCGTGTTTCTGCCTGTGATATGATTTTCGGCCATTTTATTCGTATTCATTGTTCTATTTTTGTGTGTGTGCCCCTTTTTTTCTTTTTCTTTTTTTTGAGCTCATCATTCCAAAGGAAGTCACCAACAGTAATACCAAAAGTTGACACTGCCACTGGAATGCATCTAGGAAGTCATGAATAAGTCAGGAGGCTCATAATCTGTAGACGATGCACTGCACCCAAACATTTTGTAACAACTGACCAAAATGCAACACCTTGTTTCAAAATGTAACAACTTTGTGCCTGAAATGCAGCAACTATGAAAGTTGGTCCAAAATACAACAACTTTGTACCACAAAATCCTTTTGAAAAAAGAAACTTTTCGGTTGAAGAACTCAAAGGATGTGACGTCTTTTGCCAATACCTCCATCAACGCAAATTTAGAGCTGTGAATTATCGCCTTCAAGATAAGCTGAGAAGGCCGCTGACAATTACATTGAAACTGCATAGTTATCTGAATAATATATCATTTTTAATTTATTTGAGTAATGAATATTTCTTTAGTCACATACCTTCGGATACATATCTTAATTAGGTGGACCGAAGAAGACCATGAAAAAACCGTCCTGAATTTATTAAAATGTTTTTTACTGATTTGTTGATCCGATTTCAACGTGGCTTACGTCACAATCACTCTTTAAACTAGTACGTCCTACAAAAAGGTTTTTTTTTTTCAAATATTGAAAGAAAGTACGTTTAGAAAGAGTGTCTTTTCATCAGGAGAGGCTAAATTGACCAGTTTTTCTTCAAGGGAGGCTCAAGTGAAGAGTCAATACTCTAAAACACAAACATAACGTTTTGCTTTTTTTTTTATTTGTAATGACTTCTGTAGTTGTACTCCTTCAACTCGATCTCGGTTTAAAGAGGACGCCAAGCCCAACATCAAAGCACTGATATACAGCAACTCATGCAATAAACGTAGTATGACAATACCGGCAAATTTTGCATAATGACCCACTTACAGCTGAAAGCAAGAGACACGAGATAACGTTGTTATATTGCTGTGTTCACGTCATATTTCTGGCACGTGCCTGATTGAATTATATTTTCTGTCTATGATTTAGGGAAATAAAAATCGTATTTTAAAACCAGTATTTGAGGATGCAGAATCATAGATTACTAAAAATAAGGAAGGACGGTGGCCTTTTGGGGGAGGGGGATAATTTTCTCGCAGGGAGAAATTCATCATCAGTTGTTCAACGACATTTCTTTTATCAACTAAACTTTCAAAAATTCAAATGATGCTTTTTCCGTGATTCATTTTCTGTGTAATATTTTGAGTTGATGAAGCTTATATATAGGTATGGGGCATGAGCCATTGTTTAACAACGACTTTAGCTACTTCTCTTAGTTTGCCATTTTTTTTTTCATTTTAAACGTCCTGGGTTTATTTTTTTCTTTGAAGCCAACTGTATCCTACAACTGATTCGCAGCACCCACGTGATATTCAGTAGTAGTACAGATTAAACATTGTTATGTGAATTACCGTATTGTGACGACAATACAAAAACTGACGCTAGACTTGCCAACAATTACATGATAGCCTGCCCCTGTTGATAACCGGTTCATTAAGCACTTAAATGAAACATGTTCATAAGCAGTGTTGATACATTAACCGATTTCACGGCAATGACTGCAAAACGTGGGAGACTTTGACTTTGCTATAATGGCCAAAATTACGTTGATTATACTGTATGTGGAATATATGTGAAGACTTAGAGACGATTCGTTTCGCTGGTGGCGTCAGCAATAATCGGTCAATAATGGAACTGATGAACATCAGTTTCTTCAAAATGTACAAATTTCAATCGAATCTTATGGAATAAAATTTTCAAATGCAGAGCAATTTGCCAGTACGTACGTAGACTGTAAGCTACAGTCCTGTAGTTACGACCATGCGAATGGTAGTGCACTCAGAGAATTATTTACCTAAATTATGTAAAATAAGAACTCCATAAATTTTATGTAAAATTAATGTACGCAGTATTTAATTGTAAATTTTACATAATATTGGTAAATTTTACTACATTTTAGTAAAATTGTTATATCATAATGTAAGACTTACATAGTTTTACCAAAAAGTTATGGAGTTCTTATTTTACTTTACGTTTTTGTGAGTGTGGCAAAAACTGTGGACATTGCAAATGTTTGTTGTGCAAATGTTTGGGATGTAGGCCTATATGCAATCCGTTGGGTGTAATTTTTGCGTGCTGCACATACCTGTTCATTAGAGTTGGTTTTAAAAGTGGTCACTGTCAACCGCTTTCTATAATTGTGCACAATTTCACCAAATGCGTTTGCTTATCGTCATAATGATATCAAAGAGGAAATTACACAGCGCCACCTTTATCCAGCTGGTCATGTTGTATCAACCATATGGATCTGTTATGTAATGTATGATACTGAATTAAAATATTGTATCCTACCAACATGTATTCTGCTGCTACCTATTAAATATTCCATCATATCTTGGGTAACTTTTAAAGACATTTTTTTCAAAATATTATCCCGATGCTTGAGAAGCTGGCCTCATCTTTGGCTTTACTCCAAAGTCCATTTGGGCAAACTTTCCTTGTGGAGGGCGTTTGTAATTTTTTTAACTTAGCACACCTTACGTACCAACAGTTTTCCCGAAAATTAACCAAGCTGGGGTTTGCAAAATATTTCTGTCGCTTTTAAAATGATCTTGATGGCAATGAAAAGCACCACAATGTAAGCTTTCCCTTTATTCCAAGAAAAAAATCTTTGCAATCGGATGGTTAATAACCATACCTCGATTACAATCGGTTAACTCCCATGAACACAACAGCCACTGGCAAAGTCTCGATAGCCTATACCTTCTTCGTTGTTGCTAGTAGGATTTCAGCAGAACTTGTAGGGTTTTCTAATCAGTTTATCTTTCTTCCATTTTAACTAATATTTCCACAATTAGTTCAAGATACCTGTCAACGCTTCAATTATTTTTAGCATTTCAAATTAATTTTTTATACTTCGTGATCATCTTCAATTTTTCCTTCAATATTATCAATTTTCCCCATTTTCTTTCGACGCAATAAGCACCCCGAATCGACACCTGTTAATACCGGTTTCGGTAAAGTCTTTACCACGAAAACTTGCCAGAATTCACATAGAATACGTAATGACACGGTCTGGTACTTCGGTGGTACTTCCATCATTACCCTTTCAGATGACGTCTCTTGGCCAAACCATGAAATTACCGCCTCTGTGATAGTTCGATGCTCAAACTCATAGATTCGAACACAACACTTGTCTTGGAAAACTTTACCTCTTCTGTCTAATTCAGTCTATAGATCCTACGACCTTAGAAGGCTTCTCTCAGTTTCAAAACATCTGTAATAGTAATAGTCTTTACAACCGCGCTATCTAAGCCACACCGTATATAATAATGCATCTACGTAACTGACTGTTTTGACGGGTGGATAGTTCTATGTACGTGCTTCTAAACTCATGAATATTCAAAAGGCAGTCTCGCGGATCGGTTTAATTGCACGGAGGCAGGCATGCAGGTGCTGTTATAATATCCCACTGCATCCGTGCACCCGCTGTCGCATAGGAGCGGTGTATTACACTATATGTGTGAGTCCTTGCGTATGTTTTTTATCCTTTTTACGCTACAAAGCTGCCTATTTTTAAGTTGATCAAGTTAACAGCTGCTTCTACTCACTTCGTGTTATGTTGTCTCTTAATATCTGGAAAACAAACCTAAGGACGTACCACATAGTCCTACATCGGGACGGGTAAGATAAATTATTCTTTGCATTTATTCGTTTTGAAAACACAACAATTTTGTGTTTTACTTTCAGCGAGGAGTTGTCTTATACTATTTAATTCTTTGTCGAGGGGAGGAAGTTATTACCATTTAAGAAATGTCAACCCTTTGGGGAATTTAGCCACTGGCGAGTGAAATACGCATTTTAAGAAGGTCGGTGTACGTAGAAGCCATGGAACGTTATACCCTGGTCTGATAGCGATGATCTCAACGCAATGTTTATTTATGATTTTAAACAGTCTTTCGATTTGAATTATTTACTCCGTATTTTTTATCTCTCCTCCGTTTGTGTTGTCACTTTCTTATAGAGTTAAAGGTTTTCCTCATTTATTGCAGTGGACAAATGTGCAGGGTGACGTTAATAATATGAGTCCTTAACAATGTACATATGGTTGAGCTTTCGCATTGTGAACTAAACAAAACACACAGGAAATCCTAAGACAAAATTTTATGGAAGGTAAAACTTGCACTTGGTTTGGTATAAAACAGGTTATGCTTGTACTCATTTAATTAGCGCAAGACAACGGTTTAGTTGCAATTAGTTATAACCCATTTTTACTTACTGTCATTTCTACTTGTACGTAATATTGTACAGTGTTCTGTGTCTATATGTACCTACTCTCCCTGCATGGTATTATTTAGATACTTGTGATCAAAGTACGACAAGTGAAGTATGACCCACCCCCATTGTTTTTACTGGTAGGCTACAAATGATGTGTGAAACTCTGTAGCAAATGTTCCAAACAACAATATGTCACTACGATAGGCTAGTCTTACATTAAAACCTTTGCAAACTTTACGTGGCACAGCTTATTCCATCTTTACTTAGGAGGAAGTTAAAACAATATTCAGCTAGAACAAGGACGATAAGGTGAAACAATTTGCCTGTTAGTCGCTAGCTTTTTTTTTTTTGGGGGGGGGAAGGGGGAAATTGATTACCTGAAAAATGTATGAGAATGCGCACAACCAAACCGATCAATCAATGCAATAACTGAACTGACTGGAAATATCAACCCATGGTGACACCTTTTTTACTTACTGTGGCCTTTTGCGACCGCGTCTGACGTTGCCCATGCAGGCGTATTGTAAGATATGCGTTCTAGTCAGTTGAACTTCTTAAACTAATATCTCACCCTGACCAATCAAGTTTTCCACCCGTTCATTCCTGGCCCTCGTTCAGTTTTCTAGACAGTTGTATTTGCAAACCAGCCTTTAGTAAAACAATGTTTTCATCTCAGTATCCTGCAGCATCTGCTTGAAGGTAATAACCCGAGGCTGATATCAATCGCAAATCTTGAACTCTCGCGTGACGTCATGTAATTGTAGGCGTCTAATATATAACGGAAGGAATGTTGCAGTATGAACCATTTTATTAAGTATTGTTTTTTATAGTTAATTATAGTCAATGTTAGCTACTATATTGGGTTCATTGGATAGTTCATTAAAGGATATCACTTAGCAGACTACGTTAACTACTACGGTTTTACTAGGTAACTAATTGCCTGTACTATGTGATGAGTACTTAGCTACTCTAGTTTTCCGTGGTATACTAGAATTTCATTTACTGTTGTTATTTTATATAAAGGTCGTTAGCTACCATCAATATATTGGGTCAGCGCAATTAACGACTGCTCTTGTGTAGCAAACACTATGAACAGTGCTCAGTGGCTTGTGCAGGATTTCCGAAGTGGGGGAGGGGAGGGGCACAACCCGTGATTCTCCCTATTGACATGGATATTATTGTCACTAGTGCACCTTATGTGCACCACAAGCGCGAAGCGAGTTTGTACACGCGTGGGGTCTAGGGGTAGAGCAACGGTGGGGTTCCAGGGGAAAACCCCCGGAAGCTTCAGCAATATCAGCTAATAAGAATGCCTTAAGTTTGTTTAAGAGGCCGTATTGATCAGATCTCTTTCGTTTCAAATTTTGCGAAATTGGATGTCAGTGACATAGAGTTCAGGTTATACTCTATGTGTGGTACGCCGCAGTCTGTCATATACGTTGACAGGACTATAAGTTTAACTTCATGAGGCCAGTCATTTGGTCAAGAAGGCTGCTTGAGATGATCGCGAAAGTTAACAGTTTCTGTTTCATGCCATTTTCATAAAATGTGTATATATTAGAGGAATATAGTTTTATCGCTGATTTATTTTTCTCCGGATTCTAAAGTGTAAAATTGAAAAGTGCGATTTTTTTCGTTATCCCACAGTAATATATCAGAATATCTGTGCCGATTAAAAGCTTATATAGGTCAATAATTGGCCTTGTAGTTGGGTCCTATTGGGCATGATATACGCTCTACTTCTCTCCTCCAGTCACTATAGATCTGACATGCCCCATGGCCAACACGTGAGAGAAACAGCAGCAACTAGGCTTTGCGACATGGGATGAAATTACCTATAGGCCTACATAAACTGTTTACCTTGCCTTCATATTACTTGGTAAGGTGGGCAGGGCCTGTGATGTAGTAATGTGGGATGGAACTACTGCAGAATCTAGAGGGACTCTGAGTAACAGCGCGAGCAACTTGCCGAAATTTTTTGGTTCTCATCATGGAGAGCGAAAACAAGCCTTTGCACTGCACTCTGTATCGTCTCGATTAAGACTCCCCAACTGGGGGGGCACATCCCCCGAGGGAGGGGGTGCCTCCTACCCGAACTTGGCTCAATCCCAGTTTTTTTCCCAGTCTTCAATCTGTTTTTCTTTTCCTCTTACCTTACATCTAAAATCTAATCTTAAGTAAAAATGAAATCTTAAAATCTAATCTTAAGACTAAGCAACCCCCCCCCCCCCGACTGGATTCTGAGGTGGGGGACTATGCACTAAGTCATTCCCTTTATAAACAAACGACTCAATGCACGGACTAAAATTTTGTCAAAGAAATAGGTAAATAATTGTTTATTAAGAAGTATAATTTTATCAAAGGCCAGCGAAGACTAATGCTAAAACCGTCACGGCCGATCATCGTATTTTGAAATGGTCTCCCCATCTTATCACCTTCTGTTAATCACTCTCAAAAATTCGATTCAAATTGACAAGAGATAGTGTCCGAGGGTGGTTAAACAATACCCTAATCAACTATTTCAATAGATTTGTTTCAGAAATGATACTATCTGAAACAAAACTATTGAACCAATTGATTAGCATTCCTATTCAATCCCCTTTGACAAAATTTCTCTTCAATTTGAATAGGCCTTTTTTTTGGTGTATTCTTACAATTTTCAGTTACCTAACTACTGCAGTTATCTCGATCACACCATGCTATGGATTAGAATACATTTCCTCATTACGTAATAGATCTAACATACATGGTAAGTGTACCCAAGCTCTGCAAATCATTTACCCTCCGCTATGCATCTTCCTGAGAGAGAGGAAAAAAGAAAACCAAGAGAGAATTAACATATATTCTTATATCGTCTTTGGCCATATATGCTTCAAAATTATAAGCACATACAGACAAACCGAAACACACATATGTGCATGTTGGACATACTGTAATACATATGTAAGAAACAATGTAGTTCCCAGTGTGGTGGATGTTGTTGATATAACGTAGCCCATGTGGTTTAACTATTGGCTTCTGTGAATGTACACCATACGGCCTTAGCTAAAGTATGAATACCAAATACTGACTATCTGTTTTGGGTTGTGCGAACGTGCCAAATATCTGCAGGAAGCTTAAATGATACAGGATGCTCAATGTATGGTCTTGATTTCTTAATGAGGATATATCTCAATATACATTGATGGATAACCTGCTTCAATATTTGTACTCATAGTTCATGAACTCAATTTAATTTACTAAGGCCTAAGTAATAATGGCGGGTATGAATGCAAACATGTTAGTATCTGAATTTACATACATCCACTCACTTAAAAAGTTTAGCCTAATGCGCTCACAGGTTCGACTTACGCGTGTACATGTGTACATAAACCTGAGTTGCAGCCTAGCTTCTTACGAAAGACGGAAGCAAACAGTATACGTGACTATTGCCTGGGTCACATTGGTTTATAGGGTTACTGCAGTTATGTAGAGCGAAATGTATGTTTAGAATGCACAGTAGTCCTTCAATGTGCACTATCATGACACATCTCTATGAGGTTTCAAATTAGGTTTACAGGAATCTAAAGAAAAAGAACCCTTTACTAATCTTTGCCGTACTATTCAGTTGCCATTTTATTTTTCAGGTCTGGCGTAAACAGTTATAACCGGTTTAAATAAAGTGGATTAAATTGCAAGTTTATAAGCAATGGACTATCTATACCAGCATATTTTACAGAGACTCATTAAGTAATCCCGCAGTCTCGATACACAATGCCACTGGTTCACGTCATGGTAAAACCATACATGCTTGTACATGTATGAAGCAACTGTACTGCTTGTCTGCAGTACCAAGACAATACGGAGTGTACTAATTAATATATGAAGACTTGGTAATGACGTATTCTTGACATTGTATGCCTATATATGCCGTACTTGAAACCTTCAAGATTATTCTGAAGTTTAACAAAACGCTGGAAATATCTTCATGTGGTACGAAACAGAACTGTTTGGCTGACATCTTTCCAAAATGCCATTCAAGAATATGGTTTTCTTGCCAGGTTATACTCATCTCCTTATATCTCGGGAACCACACATGGGAATTAGATGGAAGTTTCGCTACAATGGTCAGATTAACTATACTCTTCAACATATCAAGCTATATTTGTAGCTGAACCATCCTTTTAACAATATTTGATTGACTCCAAAAGTTCTGACTTTCCTTCTCCTTTGAATTGAAACTGAGTTGAGCAACCAAAAGGGAAATAGGACGTTTGCTTTTGAGAAGACATCCATATTTTTCAAACCAATTTTTGTGGATGCAAAGTTATAGATTATTCAAAATAATGAAGGACAGTAGCCTTCTCTTCCAGAAATAAGCTCCTCACAGATAGAAATTCAGTCATTTTTTGCTCAACACTAATTTGTTCGCCCAAACCTTTCAAAATTCAAATGATGCATCTTCCATTACTCATCACTTGCATAATGTTTTGAGGGGATAAAGCTTTGGTAGCTGTAAATTGATGAGACTGATTAGTTTAACAATGATGACCGCTATTTTCTTTTGTATGTCTTCTTAGTGTATTCTAAACGCCCTATTTCCATTTAACACAGAAAACATAACTGAGCGTAATAATATAGTGATCTTACATCCTCCAGTTGAGCTATTACACATTTTTCTTTTCTGTTTACCTGTATACACAGTCTCTGCGAACTCCATTGCACACACCAAAATATGAGCAAATAGGGTTGCATGGTAAAATCACTGCAGAATATTTCGAGTAATACAAGTCCTTTAACGAACATCATATTCTGCTTATACAAAAACTGTTCATAACATGTCCTCAAATGACATGTTTGTGACTAACTTAGAAAAATGGTTAGTAAAGGCGTCACTATGACCCAGAAATGATAAAAGAAACTTCCAAGCATTTAATCTTAACATTTTGAGATTCTACTATGACAGTAATGTTTAACCAAAGTCCCAAATTTTGAGACATACGCTAATCTGACATATTCCTAATCATCTTCTGAAAAATTGGTAAGCAGTAAAATATGTTCCAGAATTTACTTTTCTGAAAGAAATTATTCATTGAGTCATACATTCAATACTTGAAAATCACCAACGCAAAAGAGGAGCATTGCGTTAATGAGTAACCGATCGAGTAACCTTAAACGCAGTGCGTGATCTTTGGTGTCATCTCGTGTCATGCGTGCAAAGTTGGCAATATCATGTTAAAGGAGAAGGAAAGGTCAGGATTTTTGACAAAGTTAAATGGGAGACTAACATTTGGGGAACGTCATCACCAAATTTAATTTGAATATGTTGTTTACTTTTCAAGATATTGCAATTTGAATATTCATAAAAAATAATAATCTGGAAGTTGCCATACTGAGATTGTGAAGACATCACAGGGCCACATGAGACGAAAAAGTTGTACTTTTTCTTTTTATTTCATTGTCAATGTATTTTAACGGTTATGCATAGATTCAAACAGAAGCATGAATGATTTGATTATAACATGATACACCTCAGTAATTCAACAAAAAAAATGAGTTAAAGTGTTTGCCGGCTTATATAAATTATAGATAAAGAAAACAAGGACATACATTTAAATTCCTGCTATGTGGTTATGTGACATCATTATTCGACTTACTCAAGTTGGTATAAATTCAACTTAGACAAAAATGGCAAGCTGGTATCCTTCTCAAAATTTCAAAAGCGTGTAACTTGGATAGGAAACAATATCTCTGATTGAAACAGTGGGATTAAGTTTGTCAAAACACTTCTGCTTTATTTTTGATGAATATATTCCCAGGGTTTCCGTCTCATTGTTATAATTTTGTCCATGCCCAGTTTAATTCAAAATTCCGTACCTTTAACCTCTACGCGGCTGTACATTTAAAGTGGGCACACTTGGTATTGCTTCATTTGGGGGACATTCACTTGATACAAGTTTCAACATTTAATGAAACTCTTGTTTCTCTTTATTCCCCTTTTTTCGTCTAAAAAACAGTGCTTGAATGCCGCTTCAAAATTAATCGGCTGAGGCAAAGGTCTGCATATACATAGCATAGAGCAATATAGCCTGAAAAGAATTAAAAACATGTAGTATTTACTAAATCTTGTAGGGGACAAAATGTACTTTTGGGTGCACTTTTACAACTTTGGACATGTAACGGTAATATTTTATTTCAATTCCTTTGTGAGACTAAAGGGGTATTTGAAGTAGAATACAGACTCATGACCAAGTGGACGCTGAGATGATTGCGCCCTCTCTCTTTTGAATTTTACATCATATGTAAGATGTCTCAGGACCAAGACTACTCAGATTTATCGCTAAAGGTATTTTTTTTTTTTTTAAATGGCTTGTGGATGAGTGATGGCTGTCCCAGAGATCCCATTTTGAAACTGTTTGCTTTGGTAGGATAGTCTACATCCAAAATGGTGTTACTGCATTTGATATTAGATGTGAACGGAATATAACTTCAGAAAACGACTTCACAGATTTTAAGCAGGAGCATAGCTAAGAGA
The DNA here is from genome assembly GCA_021234535.1 of Stichopus chloronotus. Classification (NCBI taxonomy): domain Eukaryota; kingdom Metazoa; phylum Echinodermata; class Holothuroidea; order Aspidochirotida; family Stichopodidae; genus Stichopus; species Stichopus chloronotus. The sequence continues at coordinate 3,719,897 of CM037840.1, forward strand.
TTGTTCTGAAGGGGGAGGGGGGGGGGTAGTTAAGTGGCAAATAAGTGGTAAATAGGTGCCCAATAAATGAAGTGGCCTCAAAAATAAATCATGGCGGATCGTTGAAAACAAAGTTACAGAGTGCAGTTGTGCACCCAGGGTTGTGGATAATGGGATAATTGCGGGGAGACTTATCGGAGTGCCACCGTTATATTTAAACGCAGCGTACCAGAAAAGTTTTGAATGAAAGTATCTCCAGAACGCAAGAATTCGTGCTTTACATTCTCGCAACTTGAAGCACCTGCGAACTGTACTGTCAGTATTCTGTCGGATGGAAAACTCTGGGCGCCTCGTTATGGATTACTGAAAGTTTCAAAGTTTCGAAATTTGGATCACTTATCTGCGGAACAAGTAATTTGCTGGGGGGGGGGGTGTCCTCCACACACCTGGAAGCTACGCCCCTGGTAATGATGATTGTGAAAATGAGAGTAGTATATATTACGAAATACAGATGCGATCAGTCAGTTCTATCCCAGTACACGTACTTATCAAACCGACAGAATACATCATGAAATTCAGAAAACAAACCAAAAAAAATCACCTGTGGTAAATTTGGAATACTACATATCTAATATTTTTCGTCTTTATATCTTACACATCTCTTGCGTAAGCGGCCGTCCCTTGCAAGAGGTGTCTTTTTATTCACCTTGTGGTTTTAATCCCATCTCGGCGTCCATTTTCTGGACACGACATTAATGTGCGGAATTCTCACAAAAGAGAACATTCTAACATTGGGAGATAATTCAAACTATCAATGGCGATCAATATAAGAAGAGGAATGCAGGCGTCTTGGGTTCAAACAAATCTAATTAATTGCTGTCATCGATTCGGTGAACGCATTTGGTGAGGCTACTGTCAATTATCAGAGGCCTGGGCCAGGGTGAACCATTACCCACCCTCGGCAGTGATAAGCGATTGAAATTATTTCCCTCCCAAAATATAATCGGTGATCAAGCATCTCCTCACCTTAGCCTAGGCCTATGGGGCACGCACTGAGGATGCGGTAGAGGTTCATTACGTGTAACTATATTTGGCCTTGTGTCTTTCTGTTCATCACTTCCAGAGTTGACGATTTTTCAGCCTGCTTAAAATGGTATCCATTGAGAATGAGGCGGCGTACCGGTAGCACAGTATATGGCCAGACGATGTATAAAATATGCAGTGTCAGTTGCATTAAGGTAAAAACAATTTTACGGTCGGATGGGGTCCTTGCGCGAGGTGTTAAGAAATAAAAAAGAAAAACAAGTAAATTAATAGTTAATGATCTGAAACACGGTGTGGTTAAGGGACCAACGTGATGAACGCAGGTGTTTCATCCGGACCATGTAATGAGGTATACTGTACTGAGTTATCATGGAGATATATGTAGGATGTATATGTAGGAGCATGACTGTGTACATTGAGCCTTTCGTGGGGGTAGAGCTCTTCCTTCTTTTTGAAAAAAACAATGTTTGCTCATGTAAAGTATATAAGATACAAATAAGTGCATATATAGCACAGGAGCGACAGTTGGCTGGGCAGCATCTCGAGTTGCCCACAAACGTTCATAGAATTAACTAACATCAAAGCCCGATATGTTCCTACACCCCTATGTTCCGACAACCCTCTGTTCCGCCGACACCCCTTTATGTTCCGCCGACACCCATCTTTGTTCCGCCGACACCCCTATGTTCCGACACACTTATATTTGGAGAGCAGAGGCTTAGTTAGAGCCCCCCCCCCCCCATGCACAAAGGAGCAGTGCAGCCAACTTTCCTCGCATGAGCAGTGCTTGGCCTCAAAGCCAATGGTATCACAATCTCAATTGTATGAGCCCTCTCCAGGCATTTGCGCTCACATTTATGCAACACATGAGGGTCGGAGCATAGGGGTGTTGGACCATAGGGGGGGGTGGACCATAGGCTTATCGGAACATAGGGCCGCTGTAATCAGTGGGGCAGCTAAGTGACACATCCATCACACGGTACGCTTTTACTCTGAGACTGTGGAAGAAACATGTATGCATCCCGGTGGAATGAGTTTTCCATCTCATCCAAAGCCTAAGGCCCGTCCACTATCCCCCCTTTTCCCCCGCACACTGTAAGTTGCCTCCCCTCGATTAGTCATGCACGACAAAATTGGACGCAGTGAACATCATTGTGTTAAATCCCAGGTTATTTTGTCACTAACTTTACTCAGTAAGTCGCGCTACAAATTCGTCACTCCATGTGACCGTAGGTATTTACAATGAAAACAACACAAGAGCTGCAGTCTATTCTAAATGGCTATTGTTTAAACAAAGACAATCCAAATTGTACACCATTGCGGTGAACCACGGATATGTCAGAAATTGGCATTTCACCTAGAGCGAAGCCCCGTTTGGATAAGGCTAATTTTAGGAGGTTGTGCACAGGGCGCCATCTTAGTATACCGCTTCAGTTATTCGAAGCTGCTGGCCTCTCGCTTTACGCATTTGGACGGATGCCAATCAAAGGCAAGAAGTTCCATATTTCTGGCTTCGACAGTTAGAATGTCATGCATATCTTTTGGCGATATTCCCTTCCCTCTCTCCCTCTCTGTCTCTCCTGACTCGAATTTCCTTCGTGGCTTGTAGCAGTCAGCTGTACATATGGTGAGAGGGTTGCATAACATAATACAAAAATAACAACAAGATTACACCGCATTTTAGTCTGTGGCGTACAAAACGGTTTTTAAGAACAACTTTAGAACTTCGAAACAGTTTGGAGAATGTGTTAAAGAGGAGCATATGAAATCCGGTACATATTCAGAGAATTATGGTTTTAGAATGATACCTCAAAGATTCACAATTTCCAATATATGATAAGATATTCTGTGTGCGAAAATGGGAAAATTCAAAATATCCAGACGCCTCTTAGTAATACGCAATAGGTAGAACCTACTTCCGATATCTATGAGGTTGGCTCAAGCTGGTGCTAGAGAACTTATCGAGCTGTACAATCACTGGTCTGTATTTACTTCTAATCTCTTCCAAGGTACCTCTGTTTCTTCCCAGGCTAATGTCTTTGTTTCCTTTTACTCTTTTCATAACATATTTGTTAAATTTGGTTTTCATTTTTATTATGATTCTTTTGAAGTCGCTAAACTTAAAAATGGTTGTCTTGTGTATTTAATGCTACTGTGCACTTTTGTTTCTGAACTCATCTCAACGTACCTAGGCCTATGTAACTAACTAACTAACTACGTAGTAGTAGTAGTAGTAGTAGTAGTAGTAGTAGTAGTAGTAGTAGTAGTAGTAGTAGTAGTGGTATAAATAGTGGTATTATTCGTAGTGGTAGTAATAGTTGTAGTACTAGTAGTAGTAGCAGCAGTATTGGAGTGGTATTGTAGTAGTAGCAGAAGCAATAGCAGTAGCAGTACTAGTAGCAGCGGTAGTAGTAGTACCGTTATCATCATTATCAGTAATTTAGCATTACTTTTGTCATTAGTATCAATATTAATACTATTACTGTATCATGCATTTCGAAAGCATCTTATGAACGTTCCTTCACTCTATTCATTCCGTTCTTCATGTCATTTCTGTCATCATGTGTTTTCTTATCGTTCACGCTTCAGTGAATCCTTTCATGAGTTATGTCTTCCCAGGGTTCATTTACATCGACCCCCTTTTCGTCCTCACCGCAACGTGAGTGATGATCTAACTCAACCAAGTACTGCAGACGTAGGTACACTTAAATATCCACAGCCTCATTGGGGTTGTATCCCGAGAAATTATCATTTCAGATGCTCCGATAGGCTATTGCAACTTCGTCTGCTGCAGTTAGTAAATCTACAGTATATATCTGCAAATATGTAGTTCTCTCAGACAACGCGTGATTATACTGTCGCCATGGGCAATTCCTTCTTGTTATTCCTTTTTTATTTTTTATTGTACCGTATTTTTTTCTTCCTGTCATGTGTATGTATATATATCTGAAATGACAGATGGTAGGTTGGTAGATAGTATAACTATATGCAGTAGCCTGATGGCCGTGCTGAACCAATTCGTCGGTTAAGCCGTTAGTTTCATGGATGAATCTTGAAAAAGAGTGGCAAAACTCGTCCACATGGTTTGGGGATTTATACTTTAAAAGGTTGAGTGATTGAACAGGTTTGCCAGCAGCCTTTTCATTCGCCTCTTGAAATTGGATTATGTCACGATCGGCTTCCCATAATGCATTTAGCGCAGAAAAACCTGTCGGAAACGCTTTTGCAATTTTGCACAATAGAAGGTGACAAAATGTCTCTTTCAAGGGTGTGAGAACTATTGCAAAACGTCATCGTTGTGCCCCATCTGCAGTTTCGACTGAAAAGAAATTTATTTGAGCATCTACTTTTCAGGCAACCGTGGCTACGTTACATGCTTTGACAAACTTCCAGATTTTCTTCTTAAAGATGGTGACGTGTCTTTTCTCCTTCTTTCTCTCTTCGTTTTGATATTCTTGCGCTAATTTGATCGGTGCAAGTTTTGGCAAGATTACTCCTTTTTTCACCCTGAATGTATTTTTGAGCTTCATCCACTTAAAGAAATGGACTTCTTTTTCTAACAACTTTACATCCTTCGGTATTGTGCATGAATTGACAGCGAAAAAAAAAAGAAATTTACAGAAAACTGAAATAAAAGATAGAAGAAGAAGACATGAAAGAATAGAAAAGTGACGAGAGAGTGGCTTCTAGGAAGAAAGCAAAGAAATATTAAGTGAGACAATTCTCCTAACATTCTCACCATCGACCTTCAGAAGCGTTGATTAACAGTAAGAGGTGACGAAGTGAACATTTTTTTCCCCTCACCTTTGGGTTTAATTTACAATTACATTTGCCAAGTGGATCCTCCAAGCTGAATGCATACTGGATGTTATTTTATCCTTGGTGGTTGATTTTCTTTCACGCGTTTTCCGTCTTTCTCTCACAGTCACCCTCGTCTTCTCTCTCTCCCTCTCTCTTTCTCTTTGCAGGCTGTCTTGTATAGTAAGTGACAGACCCGTAGATGAAGTACCCGTCACGTAGTTAATGCATATTCCTATACGTGAAACAGTTAAAGATCAGAAACAGCGTGACTGTCCTCTTGCACTTAAAAGGCAAACATTCAAGGCTAAAAAGCTCTCGACGTGAACTTCATATAAAGGAAGTGTGTGCGTGCGTGTGTGTGTGTGAGGGAGGGGTCTGCCGGGTAACTAACGGATTGGTTTGTTTTTGTTCATTTACGTTGACAAGAAATAATTCGTTTTCTCCCAAGAGCAAAATGTATTACTCTCGAGTCAGTAACTTATATCGTTATAGAAATGTGGCTACACAAACCTCAAAATGTGATGAATGTTCTTAAAACACATTTTTATCCTGATGTTTTATCGAGTGCGCTAAAAGAGTTGGGTGAATGGCACGTAAAACTCAGCATCGCGTGGATCGTTTGTGTCACGTGTACTTATAGTCTCGTCACGTGAGATGAGGCTTGCATTAAAATCTGTAGCTTGTTAAGTAGTTCGTTTCCATAGTGGCAGGCGTTGCATAGGTGTTAACGTGACTGTCAGCAGACTGCACATAAACGTAGCAGCAAAGCCCAATACAGTCATAAATTACACCGTCCAAGGAAATCTCAAGTTATTTACTCAATAATACACGGAACAGGGGCTTCATGTGGTAATATGTACATAATTTTCCATTTCCGTAGATATAAGTGCATGGAGTTTTTTTTTTTTTTTTTTTATGTCTGTGCAGATTTCACTGAATAGATCTAAAATTCCTCCTGTCAAAGTAAGGGATCATCTTACATAGGCTATAACATAAAAACGGTACTGTTGAAAATCCTCAAAAATCCAAACATTTTCATACTTCAGACGGTTTTCACTCCATAATATCCCGACCTCGATGACGTAAAGACAGCGGTAATGTTTGTGTACCATATCCTTTTTCTTAAGGGGTGACCGATAAACTGCCATCAAAGAAAAGATATTCCATTTTCATTGCAAATATGCTAATTAATGGTTTATTACTAAATCATTTTAGACGCTTATTAACAAGTGAAATGTGCACTGGGTAGTTAATTGTCTTTGAAACCCCTAAAGCCTATGCACACTAAGCAAAATATATCCCCGTGAGGGTTGTACGGTAGACTACCAACATGTTTGAGCTTTGAGCTTTGAGCTATGGTCTGAGAGTCGTCACAATCAAGTTAAGTGTGGTTCAGTCAAAATTCAAATGTACAAAGCGCATTGCAAACATAGAGAAATACCCAGCATACGAAATCAAATCCACTAAATTTACGTTTTTCCTACCACACTAACACATGGAATAATTGTGGCGTATCCTGTTACCATCCTTATCGTTAGAGGTATTTTATCATCCCACAGTGATCTCACTCAAGTCGGCAAAACGCCAACAGGACCGATTAAAAATCTAGAGCCCAATAGTTTTTTTTTTTTTTTTTAGTATTTTCATATAATAGCAGGGGATATTGGTTTCGAGTCCAAAGACAAAAGAAGGTGCATTTGAGAAGGGAAGATTATCTGAGTAATTCAGAAATTTTCAATTAACAAGTAACATTATATGAAATCTGGTGCAATATTCTGCAGCTTGGAAAGACCTACGGCACTGAGCACATGTCAGTTCCTTTGTGCTTTAAAAGATTGCAGCAACTTGTAAGGACACTTCTCGTCAATCGGAAACCATGTAAAATAACACCTACAGTAATTTACTTAACTCGTGAACTCCTTCAAGGGGGCAAAGATGCTGTTTCCATTCTTGCCTTCGTAAAGCTCTGGTTTCAGTTTACGAAATATTTATCTTTTCGTTCATCTTCTTCGGCTCCTCTCCACTTTCGAGTACTAGGTCTTCGTCCCTTCACGATACTGCTTTGACTTCAGCAAACTGTGTAGCATTGTTACATCTGGCAGTCTCCCCCATGTACATTCGACATTATTTATTCTTGCATAGGCTGGTTTTCTGGTTTTCGTAGTTTGGTGACGGGAGTGTGCTCTCTTGACGTGCTTCGTCAGCGATGCATGATCCCGGAACTTTCGGCGGCAACGTATGGCAGCATGATTGGGAGAAATTTTACTTGTGGCATATACGGATCTAAAAAGAAATATGAGTATAATTTGGTTGCCAAAGACACGCTTCGTTCCAGTCAGAGGGCCGTACTTAAATCATTATCTTATGTTTTCATACATTCTGGGTTTTTTTAAATACCTGGCGAGACTATTGGGTTGTGGGAAATAAAAATCAGCATGGAGTTTCGAGAAAGAAGAATAACCTATTGCTTCTATACTGCACTGTTTGCAGCAGGTATTCCAACTAGATAAACACTTTGAAGTGGTTAGCCGAACACAAACACAGCCGAACACAAAAGGTCGTTAGTTCAGAAGTACTAATGCTGTAGTGAAGTTGCTCAATGCCTTATTTTTTTATTTATATGTGTTATCATATATGAGTCCTTTTGGTTGTTTTGTCTTTGTCTTTGTTTCGTTTTTTTTTTTCACTTTTTCCTTTGATTTTGATGATCTTTGTTGTTTCCCTGTGCGGTGTTGCATTTTTCTCTCCTTTGCCTTCTACTGTGCACTTAACTTCGATTCATTGTTCTGCCTTGCATCGAATCTCTTGGATACAATATTTGAACATCTGTCATCTGCCGTCAGTTCGATAAACCGTCAACAGCGTATGATAATCCCCCTCATTTGAGAAAGAAGCTTTGATCAGACCTGAAAGCCTAACCTGATGAGTTGTATGTTTACGTCTCAACCTGATGAATTAAATGTTTACGTGTGAAAGTGCTCTCCCAATGAAAATTGGACGTCGGTCTACCCGTTTCGTTCTGTGCACTTGTTTTATTGCTTTCGCATGCTGAAGGATTAAAGGCTGGAGTAACCTTCTTAGAAGTTATGGTGGTAAAAGCTTGTTATTTAAAGATAATAGGAAATGTTGCACACGGTCTTTATATACGATCTGATGTTGATCTGCTATTTATTGAGCTACATCACGAAAAATAATCCTGCATTCATTTTTTATTTTAAAGTACGAGCCCTTCATTGAGTCGGTTTCTTAACATGTGTTATACAGTAACATTACTTAAAGGGAAACAGCGCGTTTGTTGTAAAGAACACAATCATGTAATTAAAGCCAAAGCCTGTGGATGTAGAATGATAGGTCATTCAACCTAGGGAAAGGACAGTGCCATTTTTTCAAGAAATACGTTTCTCACGGATAGAAATTCAGTTATTTGTTGCTCAACGATAATTTGTTCCTACAAACTTTTTCAAAATTCAAATGATGCAACTTCCATTATTAGTCACATGTGTAATGTTTTCGGGAGATGAAGCTGTTGTACGTAACTTTATTGATGAGACTGAATGGCTTAACAACAGTTAAATGTATATCCTTTGTACTTTGCTTCAAGCTGACTTGAGGTTTTAAGTTTTGACACAAAAGGAGACAAGCAACGACTGTATTTTTCATGAGCCTATTCCTAAGCCTATGCCTCGGCCATATCTACAGTTAGGCTCTTACTACGCTTAAACGTCTACTTTAATGCGTTTGTGGGTCATCTTGTTGCATTTGTAATTATCTATCCATTGAGGATGAATAACATACAAACTATATTAATTTATACTAGGTCTCCTCAATTAAGTTTGATGCGGTGCCACATGGTGAAATTTATGTGCCGACTGATGGCCACACAGGGGAGGTTACGGGGGTGCCTTCTCTTATACGATTTTTTTTTTTTTTTTGCGATGGGCTTAGGTGCAAAATGGTGTACAGTTTGCTTTATTTCTAGCAACAAAATTCCACAAAATTACCATTGTTTTGATGGGAACATTGAAACTACTTTTTTTTGTCTCTCGTGAATATACATATTTGTTCAATTAACTGTATGGGAGGCTATGCCACTCCAAACCACATTGTGAAGGAATTCGAAGGAACCTTATTGATGCGATTATACATAGGACTTTCGTCGCTCATAGTATATTACATACCCTTTGTTTTTTACACAGAAATGACATCTTTCCGTAGCTTCATTTATCAATTTATCGCAAATGTTTACTTTTCTTTCATTTTTTTTTTGTTCGTCTCAAATTTCGTGATGCAACAGTCATGTAAACAGCCTTTTGGCTATTGACAATTAATGAAAGGTGCAACTGTACGAATAACATCCAATAACAGATCCTGTTTTGTTACTTTTTCTTGACCACGTAAGGTTCTGACATTATCATTGAGAATAAGGCCCTATAATTGTTTTACAATATGTTTGAATTATTAATACACATTTTCGTTGAAAAGCAAAACGACAAATGTCTTTTACACTCTTAAAGTGGCATGTATTCCATTGTTTCAAAATGTATCAAAATCACACGAGGAAATCCACAATATGTCACGAGTCCGTGTACATTCATACGATTAAAGAAGAAAAAAAGGTTAATTGCTCTAGAAATATCATGACATCTTGCACGTTTTAGAAACGTGATCTTCGAATGTTCCATCTAGACCGATTTCCAAAAGCGTTGCGCATTTTTTGTTCTTCTGAAAAATTGATACATGTCATGTTTCTTTTCGTGACATAGTTTAACGTGTGGGCGTATGAAGATGAAAGGGAGTGTCATTCCTGATTATTCCTACATTAATTTGCAGAATACGTTGTGAGTCGCTGTGTGGTACAGTGCTCACTTCTGCTACGGTTGCCAATTTAAAGTCTCTTAAAAACCACTTGAGAAAGATTGAACTAGGTGTAGGGCCATGTTGGGTCATATTTTCATCCCAATCTCTTATGTATAGGGTCTTGTTACTCACTGTGCTAAAGACATGAATTGTTTCTCCTAGCCCAAGTAATGGTCATGTTGTCTGTAACATTTTCGCCATTTTTATTTTCTCCATTGCATCACTATTTTTATCGCTTCTCTACGTCAATATTTTTTTTTCGGGCATGGTAAATTTTACTACATTTTAGTAAAATTGTTTTATACACAGTGTAAGACTTACATTAACCGTGTGTGAAATTTTACCTAAAAGTTATGGAGTTCTTAGTTTACTAAACTAGATAGGACGTCAATACGGTGAGTAAAATTACCGTAACTGCATTTACGTTGAAGTAAAGAAATGTCAGCTAGATAATAGTTAAAACAGGGAGGTGTTATTACCACCTCCCTGGTTAAAATATCCATCTGCAATCTTTTAGAGTTTTTTTGTTTTGTTTGAGCATCGAAATATTATATCATCATTAGTCCAAACTGGGTGGAGTTCGTACAAACAGGTGGGTAGATATATGATGCTAGAGAAAAATTGAGTCAAAAAAGGAGTTTTATCAAAACTAGCACTTTTATGTACAGCATGTTCCGTGAACTGCGTTGCCACGCTCCACTTTGGAGGTCGATGGTTTTGTGTGTGTATGGGTGTGGTCACCGTTTGGGCGTGTATATATTTGTAACAAATTACCTTCCTCATGAATGAAAGACTATTCCAATCCTCCATTTTTAGTAGATAAATCATTTTTAATAGATACATAGTTTTTAATAAGCCACCAATATTTTTTTCCACTAACCGGTCACTCCATATTTTAAAAGTAGTAACCGTCACCATATATTTTACAGGTGGGAAATATTTCTGATAAATGCTGAAACAATGCAGTTGGATTATGAGGGATACTCTACAATAAGTGTAGGCTATCTGAAAAAAAAAACCTCATACACACAAACCAATCGTCTCATTCGCGTATGTGTGCGCGCAATTGCGTTGATGTACAACCCCTTGCCCTTCATGATGTCAATCGGTTAAAGCAGGAGGTGCTATTACTTCTGCGTTTTCAAAAGTACAAAAAAAAAGACACTGGCTATATTCCTGGCAGTTGTAAAATGCTATTAAAAACTAAGACACCACGACTATTTGTCCGAAAAAAATAACAGAAAATTGCCAAATTTATTGCAAACAATAATTTTTAGCGGAAACGGATATTGTGGTAAATATAAGCAACTTCCCTGGGAATAACTACTTTTGCATCTTCATATCAAACCTTAACCAAAAAGAAAAACCGATTTTTCTTTCTATCGTTGCTAACGATCTAACAACCGAAATTTCTGCTCACAAACGCCGTTGTTGATTTCGCTTTCCAGGCTGGTATCAAATGTAAGAGAACGATGGAACACTCACGATAGAGGCTGTTTTTTTTCTTCCTTCATCGAGGAGCCCATCCTGGTTTACGTTGACCTATCTGTGATAAATGTCTCCTTCAACCGAGCGTGCATTTGATCAGAACATTAAAAAGTAATGCTCATCAGGGCTTCCACCTGACGCATATTGATGGCGTATTCCGCCACGATAGAATGATACGGTAATTTAATTATCAGTTATGATCGTGGAAGCATCTTCCTTTTGGTTCACCTATTTTTCAGCTAAAGTGAACGTCGTATAAAAAAAGAGAAATGTCAGCTGGAAAAGAACATAATCTTTCGAAGGAATATTAGAAAAGTCACTCGTGTAGGGGATTATGGGAATTCTTTACAAAACAAGAAATTCCTCCCGTAAGGCTTTTTTTTTTTCGTTGTAAAGGTGGATAGCGGTGCACGCATGTTCACGGCGAGAATCATTGCATATTCATAACCCTTCTTTCAGCAGAATCATTATTTCATTCAACTTTACAACATTTCAATGCATGACATTTACCACAATTTTGAACAAAATTTGCTGAAGCTCTACTAAAGGATGAAAAATATCAAAAAATGAATCTTTCCCCATATTCGATTGTTTAAAGGTGCCACTTCTGCGAGAATATTCAATACCGATTCATTTACCGTCTAAATGGATGATTTATGGATTGACGGATGTGCAGATAGGTTAAATCATAGCTAAGAGGCACAACGAATGTGAGGCGTGATTTTTGTGGAAGAAAAGAGAAATTCAGAAGACTCAAAGCCTGACTATCGCTTTAAAGATAATGAAAACCAATCCCCAGTGAAAGAACTCTTCATAGCATATGACAAGTTCTTAACAACTTTGTGATTCACGTTTATACGTTGAACCGCTATCGATCCCATCATTTGCCCCGATTAGATGTATACCACTAAGGGCTAACACTAAACTTCATCACGTGTTTATGAATTATGGATTGATAACGTTTTATTCGCTTCTCGTGCTGTTTTTCGAACGCAATATCCAGCACAAGTGGTTGGCCGCGACTGTAGAAGGAGAAAACGTTAGGTATCGATCCATTGTATATGACCTGATCTTGCGGATAAGGAAAGGTTTAGTACATTTGAAAACAGTCAGGAAAACGAGGAAACGTAACTTGCAATAGTGTGATACCAAAACAATACATACAAATATATATATATATATTCTGCTTCCTTTTTAGCCAGAAATTAGTCACATTCTGCCCTTCGCAATTACAAAAATGCAATCAACTCCCGCCATTTGTCACATTGCGTCGTACGGTTTCGCAGCTATTTTGATTAAACTGTTTCGTCAATCGCCAGTCGTTTTGCTTCAAAGCGTTTACAGTGCTATGCAATTGTTACTCTGAGATACAAGTGATCTTATACCGACGCGGATGTTACGTGTGTCGTTTCCTTTTTCTGAGGGTTTTTTTTTTTTTAATTCTTTTCTGTTCTTGCGTCTGTTTCTCTTTGCCGATAGCTGAAGTGTAAATATCTCCGGTGGAGGTAATTCGTGATATTCCTAACAGCATGTCATGCACTCGAAGGCTTGTTTACTCACCTCGAGTGCTGTTCGAATTATGTCGTTTGTTTCGCGTGCTTAAAGGGCCCCTTTCACGTGTTGACTAATCTAGTTCAAAGTAACGAGACGTTTTCTTTTAATCTACCATCATTTTCTAGTCTTTATTTTTCAAAAATCGTTTTCGATAAATGTGAAAGACCTCTTCAGTACGTTTGATGTAAATGGACCGCACAAAAGGGCTCTGCTTTGGACAGTTGGATTTTGTTCTCAGTGACATAAACAAAACAGTTTAAAAAATAGGAAGCACTTACACATCAGAGATGTTGAAACTTTTTGAGAGCAAACTGAAAGTAGACTTTTAGAACAGTAATGTCATTGTAGGGTATTATTATGCTTTTAGGGAAAAGCTTTGCAAAAGTACATTGCGGTATGAATGAAGTAAATTGCACCGTAAAATCAGTTTGTAGTTATGTATGAATATCTTTCTGTCGTAAAGTTGCACACCAAAACCAGTATGATGAAGACTTTGTTATCTCCCCCATATACATTTCCCGTATACTTTAAAAGATAAACTTTCTGTTGTATATTAAATAGAATGTAGCAAACATGAATACAGCTCAAATTTAAGTCACCAAGAGCCTTCAAAGAATGGATGAATATGTATCCGTTCCACGTCAATTGAGATTGTTCTTTACCACGAGTTATCATATCGAGTAATCTGGTCAAAAGTTAGCAACAACGACAGTTTATGAATTCATGTTTAACTGGTGTACTAATGACACATTTCAATTGTCAAATGCATGGAAGGCATATCGTGAGAACGTCAGTAACGTGTCAGGTCTGTCATAATACGCTTTCCTTTCGGTTCCTTCGGCCCATTGCAAATCTCTCTAAAGTTTAGGTACATAACAATTCCCTTTCCATTTTAAATTTTTGTCCCACACGATACCAGTTGGGTATATATAAGTCATCTTCGACAACGTTTACAACACAAGTCCCAGACAGACAGCACTAATGTTAATCATTTTCTCTTTATCTATCTACAAACCTACACTTAGCAAATAGTCATGTCCACATTATTAAAAGCTTTACATGAACTAAAAAAAATAAATAACGATATATATTGTGGCCTTAAATAAGTATACCTTCATAAGAAGGTATACCTGCATACAATAATAACGTTCTTTAAATATTGTAAGTATCTGTAACACATCGACACTTTGGTTATCACTGCCCCCAACAGATGTAAGACCTGTTCTGTCATGCAACTATAAGAGAACTATTGCGAGTGATGGCGTGCAGCGTTGCGTGCGGTAAGCCAATATTCCAACACTGTTACTTAAAGCTAGGCATTCCAAAAAGAGATACACGGAAAGACACGCCACACATGATACACTGTGAAGAAATTTCTTTCAAATTTTCTCTCTCGTTCCAATATTTTGTAACAACCCAGGGGGCTGAAATCTCCCGTCGTGGAATTTAATCGAGATGAAATGATGATTTCTCTTGAGAATTATCTCGCCCTCAATCACGCTTCACTGGTCTACGACTGACAGAAAATACATAACTTTTCCTTTTCATTGCCAGGAATTCATTTAACGTTTGACTCAAATTTGAATTGTAAATATTCAGCATACAAATGCGTAACGGTGACGTCATCATCGACGATGTAAGGTCAAGGCCATATTTGTCTTTTCATTCTTTATTGTCTGAGAGTGCGAACATTTTTATGAACACAAAAGTAAAAATTTAAACCTGCTAATGACCAAAATGAAACACATTGAATGTATTGTTTTCTTCTTTTTCTTTGTTGATATTTTTATGTTTAGTTTAAGAGGGCAAGGATATTGCAAACAAAACTTTATCTGTGACAGAAGTATAAAAACTTTATCTGCAATAGAACAATAATGCTAAAATACTTCATAGTGTCATTATTAATAGGTCTATAATTTATGGTATGAAAATATTCATTTTCTGTTAATAAAATAAAAAGAAAATAATAGAATATAATAGAATAATAATGCTAAAATACTTCATAGTGTCATTATTAATAGGTCTATAATTTATGTTATGAAAATATTCATTTTCTGTTCTATTTTGTCCTTTCACTGGTTCAAATGGTGGATTACTCTTTTTGCATTATTAATGTGCTTTCGTCTTTCACGATCGTAGACAATATATGCTAAAAAAATGAAATGTAAATACTCAATTGTTATATAACTATACTATATATATAACAACACTAAAAGGTACCTCACGAAATCTGTCAGCTTTTAAGTTCATATCGAGACGTAAAGTCTTTTTTCTCCTTTCTGTGTTATTTCTTTTTTATTTAGCCTTTTTATCCCGTCTTTGCTTAGTAATCCTGCGCACCTCCAGCACAGGCGAATACTGATCAATATCCGCTGTCATGCCATTTCTATTTGTACCCCTTTCCGTTGCCTTCGCCGTAGGTGTATTTTTCATGCACTATTCTACAGGAAATGAGCACGCATTTCCTTAGCAACCCTTTACATTCCTCAAAGAGCTCAGCCACAAAAAAAAAAAAAAAATCAGGCAGCCAATAAAGGAAAATGAGAGAAACTTTTCTTTTTACTCTCTAAGGAGCTTCTGCTCTGTACTCATTAAACACACTCGACAATAATTACAAACGATTTGTCTTCGAACAAGTTTTCCGAAAAATTGTACATACTTTACGTTTGTTGTCATATCTCTTCGTTTCGCAGCGGTTACTGCAGAATCTGCGGTGAGCGATTGATGAACTGTGCAAAAATTCTTTTCTTTCAATATATGTATGAACAATTATTGTAGATTCTACACAAGCATAAAGCTTCTGTTCGTTTTATCTTTTTTTATTCGGACGAATTACACAGCAACGAGCGTGATTCATCTAATGAAGATGAGGTTATCGTGCAGTTGTCACCCTTCATCCCATGGGGTAGAGAGCAATGCGTCATAGATTTCAAGTTTTGTTTTGAAAGGACAGTTTAATTATAAAGCTCATCTGACCTTTAGGACACCGTTTTTTAAACCAGACGGGTCAACAGTAAGTGCAGATTCGAAACAATTGTTAAGGAGAATAAAATATGAATCACACTCCCTGGGGAATTTCATCGAACTCCGAATTCGTTTGGAATCAATACAGCAGGAAATAAGGATATCACAAGCCACTCCTCTGGCTTCAAGCCAGTAACAAGCTTATTCGTTTTATTTGTCACTCCTGAATATTCCGGATACACGAAAGTCACGTGACGACAATTGAAAGAAAACACTTTAGTTGCAGATGTGGACTTGAGATATAGTTGAGGATCTCGGGTATAGTTGAGAATATGAGGTGTAGTTGTGAATCTGAGGTACAGCTGTGAATCTGATGTATATCTGTGAATTTGAAGTACAGTTGTGAATCTAAGGTATAGCTGTAAATCTGAGGTATACTTATGCATCTGAGATACAGCTGTTGATCTGAGATATAGATGTAGAAGTGTGGATCTTTTAGATCCGAGGTATAATCGTGGACCTGAGGTATAGTCGTGACTCTGAGGTACAGTTTTACATCTGAGGTAAAGTTTTACATTTGAGGTCTCGTCGTGGATTTGAGGTATAATCGTCGATCTGAGATACAGTTCGAGAATGCAAGGTATAATTTGATAATGTGAAATATAGTTTTACCATCTGAGATATAATTGGACGATCTAAGGTTTAAGTTTGACGGTCTAAGGTAAGGTATAACGTTCACCATCTGAAATATAGTTTCAAGATCAGAACTCTGGATAAAAAGGAAATGCTAACATGTCAACGTAATTACATTAGTTTTATCCATCAATTGCAATCGTCATGATCAGTAAACTTTTACGTCCATGTCAAAAATGACTAACCTGTTGGAAGTGTTCTTAGCAATGTCCTTGCAAAATAAAACAAGGTAATGGGATTACAATTGCACAACTTCTCCCCATCAGAACCCTACATTTCATTCTGACAACTCCACTCTACCTCTAAACCATCATTTTTGTATTACTATTTTTCCCCTTTGCATTCCAATCAGATATGTCAAATATAGTAGCCATTGCCTAATGAAGACAGATATCACAACCTGCCACATGAATAATATATGAGAAAAGAAATGAGGGCAACTACGAAATTTCCCCTGCGAATGGCTTCAATTCTTCGTCGCGCAACATTCATGTACAGCGCGACTGCAAAGTTTCCTTCCTTGCTTATATCTTTACCGAGTCTCGTTGAGGAAGAAAAAGAGAAAGATCGATATTTGAGTATTGTATTTCGATTATAATCCAATACGTTATTAGATTGTCACATATGTATTTGCTTGATCATACCTTACTTTTGCCATTGTTTTCGACCATCGCTTTGCCACGAAAATTAACGGGAAGGAATGGTCTATTCATTTCTTTTTCAGATTTGCTTCATACCCATTTTGCTGCTTAATAACTGTTGCTAGACAATATAGGCCTACGTGTAATTGGATTGCAGGGTCACGTGACTGATGTAAATATCGATCAGGCGCTCTACTTTCAGCCGCAAAACCACTCTATCAAAGTGCAAATTAAAAAGGGCTATATCGATTGCAGTTATACTTCGCGACATCTAAAGAGACTGCAATTGCCTCTTTTAATGCAGCGGCCACGGCTATACGTACATGGGATAGCTCCTGCCGTACGGCGCTGCAGACTTCGCACGCTAACTTTGGATAGGCGGTAGATTCACTTGCATGAGCACAGAAACCGTTCTACAGATAGAATTTGGAATTATTACTTGAGGATCTTCTACTACGTAGGTTGTGTCTCATCGTCCGTGACGTGGCTGCCTGCAGATCTCATCGGTCGGAGAGACACGTTGCACTTTCTGAGTTTGATCAACCATTGTTTTTACAAATTCAGTCGTCTGGTTTAAGGTGCGTTCAAAGTACAGGAGAGGACCTCAAATTCATTTTTATTCTTCCCGGGAGAGTGTACGGATTGGCGAGCTATCGAGGTACCAAATTTACAGTGTCCATTAGGTTCCTACACCGAGAGTTGTCTTTTTTGTTTGAATGACTAGTGTTACACTCTCCAAATCCATCGAAGAAACACACAACAACAACAAAAAATGGAATTTCTAGATTTTATTCGGAGATCATTTGTAGATATTTTTGGAGAAATTGACGAAAATGCAAGAAGATTAAATATCTTTTCCAAAATTCCTAATATCTTCGACCAAAGGAAAATAACTTAAAAGTTAATTTAATTGAATTTCCGTTTTGTAGTAGCTTCTGTGTTGCTTTCAAATTGGCCTTGCAACGACTTCTAATGTACTATGACAGTTTTAAATGTAGATAAAACGGTACTTTTCCTTAAAAAAAAAAAATCAAAAGTGCTCTGTTACGGTATTGTATTTACAGTGCTGTTTGCCGCATGCCCAACTGTCCTTAAGTGTTCTGCTATTATTTCACTTTTAACAAATCACTGGACGTTTGTATTGCTCTAGTTTATGGAAATTCATTGTTCTCATTTTGGGCATTCTGGGTTGTTTTCGTGTTACCATTTCTGCACTTTTGTTCTTTGATATAGCATATCTTGCTATCATACTGTACTGTTGTGTGTACTTTACGATCTATTACAATTGTTTCCTCCTTGCAGAGCAGAAAACTTATTATAGTGATTGATTTTGCCATGGCAATACCAGTCATCAAAGTTCATTTGTGTTCGAAGTTGCTATTGTATGACCGTTCTTTACAGAGAAAGCTGAACTGCTATTATTCTGCTATTATTCTCTGCTATTATTTTCTGCACTTTGAAGTAACGTTTTTTTATCTTGTTATTGAATATGTAGGACATGTCTTATCATTTTTTTCCCTTAACTTTTGCAGTATTTATAACCCTTCAATTGTCATGTCCAGGACTTCCACATGAATAAAAACATAAAACTAGTATACACATCGGTTCTGAAATGAAGTGTATGTCTGCGACTGACAGAGAAACATTTCTTGCACGTGGCTGCTTCCAGGAGCAAGAATCACCTAATGCTGTAGTTTGCGACGTCTCGCTCTGCGGTTTAGTGTGGTTGGTGTGAAACAAAAGTCTCGTTAGTATAGTGCAGTGAAATTTTACGTACAGCGCTATAATTGACGTTAATTTACATTTGCTTTGAAACGTGGTGCGTTAGTTCTGGATAGCTTCATGTAGGATTACGAATGCAGTTTTGTTGCGCCGCTGCTTACGGGATGTTAATTCGTTCGAAACTGCATTCGCGTCTCCTTTTCATTTATCGAAAGTAATCTTACCCTCATGGCTAATGAAGTATCTACGGTTTCTACTTATGAAAATTGTATGTTTCGTACTGATGAGAAATTTTCATCGGGAATAATTCGAAAAAGTCAGAAATCTAATTAGGGATATGTTAATGGACCCGACGGGAATGCACAGCATGTACGATGAATCTCACGTGTCATGTAGTATGCCGAATAAAAATTATCTGCAAGCCAAAAGCGGTTGGACGGATATTGGCTGACGTTGAGGACTTTTGCTGATGTAGTGCGTTGAACATTTGCTGCAGTTGCTTGTTTTGTTTTTTGCTTTTTTTTTCTCTTTTCGAATGACCTGGATCTGGTAATGGTGTTGATGTCTTAAATTTTACAATGAGACAGTACTGTGTGCATAGCCCGATATTGTTATCATTTAAAAATGGCTTTGGGTTTATTCTGGTATGGTGTTGAGGACTTGGTGTGGTTTTGACATGGAACCTGGACGATGGTAGTGGTTTTGATATGCTTGATAGTATTATAGACTTACAATGAGACGATAAGGTTGCACTATTTTATGATGTTATTGTATCAGACTGACTCCCGCTTGATCCTGGTATGGTGTTGAGGACTTACTGCTGTGGTGTTGAATTGACGGAAACTGGTGGTGGTGTTAACATGCTTGGTGATTAGATGTTGTCATGGTACAACATGATTGCATTACATTGTAATGTTATCTTATCAGAGTGACTTTGGATTGTTCCTAGCATGGTGTTGTCATGTATCATTAGGGTTGTATCGCCTTAGAGAATGGTGTTGACTGGTGCTGGTATGGTGTTGTCATGTTATTATGGTTGTATCACTTTAGAGAATGGTGTTGATCGGTGCTGGTATGCTGATGAAAAAGTGTTTTCAGAGTGGTATGGGGCTGTCGCTCGATATTAGTCATGGTGCTTTTGTGCAAAGTGGTAGGCATTATATTCATATAGGATATGATGAAGTGGCATCTGCTGATAGTGTCATTACATTGCAATGTGTGGTGGTTAATTGAACGTACATAGCAGAAGCATTGGCATGAAAATGAAAACATGTAAAAAGCGAATAAATGTGAAAAGGGAATAAATGTGAAAACGGTTGTACAAAGAATTCTTGAGAAAATGATCTTTTAATTTTATATCAAGAAAGTGAAGTAACTTAATCCCTGTAGTGTCCCTTTTATTTTTTATTTAGTTAGCCAGTCCATAGACGATTTTATTTTGATTTCTTTCTTTAATTATTATTTTAATTTTTTTCAGATCCATATTGAAATCGTAAATCTGACTACCGTGTAACTTGATGATGTTCTACACTTCATTAGATACATTTGAGAAGTATTCCTCCCATCTCATTTTTTTTTCGCTTTATAATATCGTCTTCCAAGGTATATCTATTTCCATAAGCGTTTTGAAAAGCACAGTTGCCATGGTAGTAAATGACTTTCACTTCCGAGTCTGGTACCTATACCGCCAGGGGCTTGGGGTTTTATTGTCGATTTTATTTGAAGTTTCACGAGTCGCTAGGCAACGCAGGTTGCCTTAGAGACTCCTGAATCGCCCTTTGCGTGATTTACTTCTAAAGTAATCAGCATAAATATAAAGATTGTTATCAGCGGGAGTAAAATCGGAGGGATAAGGCAACAATGGTGACTGCCGTCGCATTCAATTTGCATAATTTATTGCCGCATTTGGTCTGTGTCACGGCTTTACATAAAACAGTTTTTCTCCACAAACGGCATAGGGATAAATCATGTTCATTTTTCATACGGTCGGTATTACTGTGAGGTGCGTAACAGATGACAAAGGTACATCCAATCTTCGAGAAACTCCCCGTGTATCAAGACAAAAAAAGGAGTGTTTTAACCTGTTACTTCGTGGTATCGAATTTTGTGTGGAAGCTGCATGCACAGACGCACACAGATCTGCGCGTAGTGCAAAAACACCAAAGGTAACAACCGCTCAAAACAATATATCATTTTCACTTGATGAGATTGGTGTTTTGATGATCAATACCTGCAATTCGACCGTTAAAATGTGAGGTGGTACACATCCAGTGTACTGTTGTGTGGGGCAAAAAATGCGCAAGTCTTATTAATCGTACAAAGCTGTACTCCGAAGTGTACCGTAGGTGATATTTAGCAAGTTGTCAAATACATAGCACAACAGGTATCCCCCTTCCCCCTCCCCCCGCCCCTACAAAACGAGACCGGGGACAGACGATGAAAATCTAAGTCTTACCCATATAAATTTGGATGGATACATTTGACTATTGTTCTATTGTTTTATTTGTGTTTTCTTGTCTCCCTTGCAGTTACATGAAGAACGGAATCCAGTTCAACCGTTGACTGATGGCGCCCAAGAAGCTGTTAGTGGTTGCCATGCAAGGTTGCCAGGATCTACTATGAAGCTTCAAAACTTTATGGATCACACGCCCTCTAGCGCGTCATCAACAGAAACAACGCCATCTGAAGACTTTCGGATATCGTCTTCGGAAATGACATTTAACCACCTGCAGGAAAACTCAAGGGATCAGAACTCAAACCAAACTCTCGATGTAAGTGAATACAAACTCTTAGAGGGGGATAGTGTAACCCTAAAGAGCAAAATTAAAGAAGGCCTCCATTTAGAGCTTTTGAAAAGTGCACCACATGACATATTCGACATAATTGCAGGTAACAAAATGGCGCCAAATCCGAGGCCACAAGACGGTAGCGAACTGACCGTTGTGCGGGCAGATGACACTTCCGCTGACATATTGCCTGCAGATTATGACGTAGATTCCGACAGTAAGATCCACGAAAACCAAAGGACAATAAGCGAAATCAAGTCGAGTTTGGAACAGAAAGTCAGAAAGCTTCGAGAGGGACGAGGTGTCCTGGAAAAGAAGATACAAATGTCTCAAGAGGACGATGTCACTTGCACCATCCAAGACAAAAGCAAGAGCGACCTCCTCAGTCGAAAAGAAAAACTGCGGAGAATCATTTCAGACATGAGGAGAAAATTGGAGGACCAAGGTAAGCGGCTGCAGAGCAACTACAACACGATCCTTGCTATTCAAAGAAACGTTTTACGGTGTCGCAGTTTTACGATGAAGAGAAAATTTATCACGGACACCGTCGTTAAGGAGTCCCCATTCTAAATTGAGGAAACATTCCCGGTTTTATCTCCCTTTGCAACAATTCGCTTTTACTATACTTTAAAATAAAAAACAAGAGCGGGGTCGGAGCAAAGAAGTTGAAATATGGAAACCGTTGCTCGATCGATGATTTTGCATAAGTTCGTAAAATTTGTTGTTACCCGATATCAGCAAACAATGATTAAAATTTCATATATTTCTTCCTGACAAAAAATTGATTGGATGCAAGTTACCATGGAAACAACGAAACTCGACAAATTTGAACAAATCTTTTTTTCGTGCTGAAAACCAAACGTATGGACATATTTACCTACAACATTTGGTGTTCTAACCAGGTTGTCCTGCTGTG
Source organism: Stichopus chloronotus (assembly GCA_021234535.1). Classification (NCBI taxonomy): domain Eukaryota; kingdom Metazoa; phylum Echinodermata; class Holothuroidea; order Aspidochirotida; family Stichopodidae; genus Stichopus; species Stichopus chloronotus. Next base: position 3,742,342 of record CM037840.1, read on the forward strand.
CGTAACAAAAACTTCTTTTCCATTTTTATTTCTGTTTAATATTTGGAGACGACAGACTCATGAAGCAAATTTGGAAATTTACTTTTTCGGCTCCCTTCAGATTGGGAGGAAAATAGTGACAACATGAGAGAAACAGATAAAAAAGTTGATAAGATACCGGCAGCTCATTTACAGCTGAAAACTATGCGGCTTTAAAAATTTTATGACAAAAGTTAATGTAAACAATAATGCGCTGTATGATTAGTGTCCTACCTTGATATGAGTCGATCGCTCGTTAGGATCCAGCTATTTGCTTGTTTGAAACGACACGAGGAGGGTTAAATTTGAATGTTGAGTATAATCTTTCCTTTTTTTCATGTACTTTTCCACAATTGACTGAGCAAGGAAAGAAACCAGAAATTTGTCAAGACGTTGACGGTTTGTGTGTGTGTGTGGGAGGGGGGTGGGGGACGGTGGAGAAGACTATAAAAGCATAGCGCCATCTGAAATTGGTGTGCAACAAATTTTTTAGCCTATTTCACCAGCCTTTCAAAGCCTAAAATTGTAGACCTACCCCATACAAAAACATGCAATATCACACTAATTCTTTTCAAAAATAGCAAATGTATGCTCCGAGGAGGCTGCCCCATGCCTCCTGCGGACTACGCGCATGTTGTGCCGACATCGCGTGAGTGTGATGAGGTTTCTTCGTGGTATCTTTGTCTTCCTTCTTGTGTCACAATTCTTCTCACCCGAAATCGTCCCGTTAAAACTTGCTGAAGAAAGAACGCTATGCTGTTCTGCCGGTAACACTCAAACCTCTGTTTGAAAATGCAACGGAACAACAACAGAGTGTACAACTTTATAGTCGAGATCTACGCTTTATTGCAAATATGTACAATGATATCTCATATCTGTATGTTACAAACAGGATTTCAAGGCTATATGGGCTTTAGTCAACGTTCACCCTGCATGACGTTATTACAGTACATAGAGCTATAAGGGCATAGCTATACAAACCTGCGTTCTGTGTTCGATGTTTCTGATCACTTACCAGTTCTCCGTTGCACGGTTTTGATATAAACAAGAAGAACAACAAGAGTCATCAGTCACATCAATTATGACCATATTCAGAAATAGAACAGTCATCACTCGGCTAAAATTTCTGACACTCATCTCTCAGAGTGAATTTCCACTAGTCATCATTCCTATCAGATTTTAACCAGTCATCACTGTGATCAGATGTCCACCAGTCTTCACTCGGATCAAATTTTCTTAAGCGTTTTCAAGTATTTAATGGTAAAAGTTCCCTAAACAATTAAGGTATCCTATCTTTCATCGATTTCATTTTTCAAAATATGCGTTTAAACCGTTGATTTTGAATGTGTTTCGTCATTCTAAAGCGCCTGAAAAGCGTCCAAGGAGTAAATATTAATGAACACAAGTATTTCTGTCCAATTGGACAATCAACTTCAAACATTGATAGTTTTAAATGGGAGATCATATATGTGTTATGAAACTTTGGATCCGGGTACCAATTTCAGAACCTAGTTCTTGATATCGTCGTCCGGGTACCCAGCAGGTACCCGATGCAAACACTAACTGATTACGTCGAAGACTTCACCCACGTGTGGCCGTGTATTCGTTGTTAGATTTCGCTGTCGACATAACCACAAGTGGAGAAGGGATAGTATACATAGAGACACGCTTGGGTGTATATGTGTTCTATGTGTTCTATGTCACATAACAGGGTATGTGGTTATTGGGGGATTCTCTCCAATCAGTCACACTAAAAGTGCATAGTAGCTCACCCTCGGCGCTTACATGTCTCTCATTCTTTTTCCAGCAATTTTGCCTCTACCGTATTCACGATAAAGTTAATGTGTTGAAAATGCGAACTGACGGTTAGGGGTGTTTTGTGTGTCTTCAGACTGCTGCGCAATTTCGAATCACCAAGCAGCTCTGTCAAATGGTGTACAGATCAGCCAATCAAATTACGCTCGGCGTTTGAAACCTGACGTCACTGTCATACACCGCCCTCGGTGAAGTTGTATCTATAATGGTTGAATGGATAAAGTTGAACCCCCCCCCCAAAAAAAAAAATGGAAGACATTTTATTAGGGATCCAGATCAACAATTCGGCTCTTTTAAGTATGGGTGGGGTGATCAGCCATCCGTGACTAATCGTTTCTATTGGCAACGGCATTAACTAAACAACGAAATTGTTGCAGTATTTCTTCTGTGTGTTTGCATTTCCTGGTAATACGTTTACTCCGAATCGAATATGTTCGAGCAAATATTTGCCAGAACATTTCTGTATTCTTTTTATATTTCTTTGTTTTATTTTCTGTAAATTTTGCAAACATTTTTTAACAGTGTAAAAGTACTTCAGTCACGAACAATGCATTTTGCAATTTAATGTCTTTGTTGGGATTAATTTTTTTTACGATATAACGTTTACTACTTTACTTGCGAAGATTACTTTTACTTATTGTAATACATGCTTGTACGCAAAATCCTGACAACGCTTGCATCCAATCCTTACATGATATCATACACGTTCGTAGCTTCTCGAGACGACACACCCTGGCCACTATGGTATGCATGGATATCAATTTACGTTCTATCATGCAGAAAAGGTCTTCTCGAGACGTTTTTTCCACACACTACAAATTTTCGGTGAGGACTATGCGAGTTGTACGAAAGTGATCATTATACTACAGGAGCCTATCCATCGAAATTTTCTCTTGGCCTCATTCATCATTGGACTAGTTCATTCTTCTGAATGCGAACTCGACTTGTGGTATTGTGATTACTTGACCACGTGATTAACCACGTGATTAAGTTTAGTTAAATGACCTACAAGATGAACCTGGACGATATGGACGAATCGTCCAGGAATTAAGAAATATTTTTGACGTTTTTCTTTCTTTCTTCTTCTTCTTCTTTTTAATGATATTTGAAGGAGAATGCTATCGAATAATATAAATATATATATCCATCCTAAGTTTTTCGTTCTTTTATTATTATCAAGTGTGTTTTACTTAACAACTTCAACGTGTGATTGAAATGCAAATTCTTATTGACTACAAAAATTTAGTCACGTATCTTCTTAATTCTTGTTCAAAGAGAGAAAGATTACAGAAGTCGTTCAAACTAATTAAATGATTCCTTCGATTTTTTATCTCCTTTCGTTTGCATTTTTACAATCACCTCGGTACACGATGTAGGCTACCATATTCTTTATATATCCCCTACATTCAGCTGATCCGTCTACCGTAGATTTTCAATGCAGTTGAGACAGTAGAATATTGCACACCCATTTTAATGTCTGATCCCAGTAATACCCTTCAAGTAACTGTGCAACTAGCTGCCCCTTCAGCCTTCTGACCCATAAAGGCCACCACCCTCTACAATAACCCGACCCTCATCTACTGTACAACAGTCCTCTCCCCCTCCTCCTCCCTCCCCCACTCTCCTCACCACAGACCTACAGTATCTTCTTGGATCGTAATCCCAGCAACCTGTTACATAGATATTGTCAATATGTCTTCTTAGCATGGGCGTCGATTTTTTTTTTTTTTGGGGGGGGGGAGAGGACCGGGCGACATGTCCGTTCTACTTTTTTTGAGAGGAGAGGACACTAACCCAGTTGTCCCCTATCTTTTGTGACCCGAATAAAAATATAACAGCAATATACATTATTCTTAGTGGGAATGTATTTTTTTAACTTATGTTCCACGACATAAACAAAATTATTCTAGTAAATTATTTAAAAAAAAACAATTAAAAATTATTTAATCCAGAGATACTGAGAAATGTCAGTTCCTGCAATCTGACAGGTATTTCTATCATTATTTCTCGATACACTACGCAAGTCTATGTAGAGAAAGTATACAACCTTAATGGCGTCATTACCCCCACCTCCCCTCCATTTCCATCCTTTGCTCAAAGTCTACGTGTAGTGACAAGTGAACAGGGAGCCTCAGGTCTACTGCTGTAGCTTATGTAATTCTGCTTTCTGTTTGATAAAACTAAAACATAGCCTCAGTTATGTCTAATCACCAAAATAGGGTCCTCCTAAGCCCCTGTAAGAGGTTCTACAGCCTGGTTCCTAATGCTGACGGACACCAAACAAATTTCATCGCATAAACGCTAACGGGAAACCAGAAGATTTTCAATCATGTTGGTGGGAAATTGAGCAACGTTCTACAACACTGCTGTGGGGGAGGGGAGGGTTGTTCTGCTGCATCATTTGCCATGTTCAAAACATAACACAAAATGCATAATCAACTATGTGACTTTTTATATGACCTATTATTTCAAGCTGCATGTTTTTTGTTTATTTTTTATAATAGATAGAATTTCCTCATGATTGAGAAATTGCAGACATAAGATCCCTATTTAAAGGCTGAATACATGCAGCTTAGAACATACGGGAAGTGCCGTTTCCAGCCATCTGGGATGGGGGGGGGGGGATTCAAATCCAAAAATGTTACTCTCCGCGGAGATTGATGGTGGCGCTCCACTGAGATATTAGTGCCAGCACTCACCCTCCCCATATTGTTTTCCACTGACTTACGCCGTGGCATACACCTCTTTCAGGGAAAAAATAGGCCAGTTCCCCCCCCCCCCCCTCCCCCTTCAACTTTCAGTATCGAATCGACGCCCATGCTTCGTGGCTAAACTGTATGAATGACAAAAAAATTTCACCTCCTTGTTGCAATGCAGGGAACTTTTCTTGTTACGTATATGGGAGGGCGAAAAATCTTCGCTTTACAGTATGTCTTGAACAATAGAGGCGTATTACCTGTCGTATTCATGAAATAATATTCCCAATCGCACAATGACATATTATATAGTCATTTTCTGAGACACCCCTACCTCAAACAAGCAACTTAAGGTATTTCGTACTTTTCGTATTACATAACATTGACCTCCTATCCTATTACGATATTATGGCCCTCCTAAATAACAAAATATTGCCTCTCAGACTTTTTGGTTGAAATGGGTTCGAAGTATTCCATCTCTAGTTCGCTGAATGGATTTACCCTTTTCACTCTATGTTCAAATTTCTATTCATCCATCAATCGACTTCACATCATACGGTTTTATATCATACGCACTTTCATTTGCAAATTTTGAAAATGCACTATCGGTAGTGGTTGTATAGGTCGGAAAGAAAATCCGAAATTGATGGCGTAATTCTCTTTTAGTTGAACTAGGGCAAACGGTAGCGTCTAGGGATGCGCATACATCGAACGTCGAAATAAGAAGACCTATTGTTTATCTTTGAAAATATGTTCATATACATTCATTGCATTGACCTCTTCTGTTGCGTCAGCTAATAATTGCTTGATTTACAACCCCCTTACTCAATGAACTTTACAGTGCGCGGGCAATTAGCAGTTTCACGGTCTGGAAAGCTGCACATGTCAATTTTAAGAATACGTGTAAAACAGGCTTACATTATAAGAAACTATACTTCGGGCAGTTTAGAAGGCTACAGGGATGTCTACTCTGTTATGACACGATGACCTCATTTGAAAATAAGGCCTTTAAGGAGCCTGCCTTTTAAAATTCTTCTATTGTCTTTTTTTTTTTTTTTTTTTTTGCCAATCAGCGTTTGGAACTTTCACTGGTATTTCTGTAATCAATTAAAAGTTGATAAATTTATAAAAGTGTGGGGAAAACTCAAAATTCCTATGGCTTTACTCGAAATATTTTAATATGCTCCAGGCAAGAAATAATGAAACCAACATTGTTAAAGGGAAGGTAATGTTAAGTTATTTACTTGTATAACCAGATAGGTACATCGAAATGTGTCTCTGAAGGGGACAATGCAGTGTCAGACATTTTCATAGTGGTTTTTTAAGTTAATGTGAATTTGATGCAGCCAACGTGCTAGACTGAGCCACTGTTTAAAAGCAAAAGAGCAAAGAAGTTATGAAATCACGTGAGAGATAATTGATTCACAACTTTGGTAGAAAATTAGTATGTCTATATCTCGCCATGGCCCTAACTATCTCTAACCCTTCCATTTCACGGACGCTATCGAGTGCTTATTTCAAAATTTCACATGAGCACCCTCGATAAAGACCACCAGTGGCGTATGATTGCTTCTGCTCAAGTGAATCAACAAATATAAATGTAGACATACATGATACAACGAATGAGATACAGAAGTAAATGGACTCACAGAAATATGTGATAACGAGCTCTGTCTTAGACACCTTGGACAAACAATACAGGGTTGAAGCGACTGAGGGGATTTCGAATAAATCAACTAGCCTACCTAATTCATATATCCTAGGTTGGCCTACCTCATCACCCTACCACCCTCCCCCCGCTCCCTCATCAGTCTTATAAACTCGCAATTTCCGTTCATCATATTGAGTTCACTTAGCTCTTTTTTTTGGCCTCAAAACGTCTTCATTTGAACTAAATGAAAACACCAGGACACCATCTCACCCCACCACTGCTACAATATTAAAACAGCCGGAGGTGATGCCATATCGTCACATCTTCACTTCTTTGTGAAAATAGATGGCGCTCTTGCTGTGTACAAGTTGGAATGTACAAATGTAGACCATGTAAAGCGTGAGCTTGAATCTCAGGATAATCAATTCATCCTTCATGAAATTAATGCTGCAATAAATGCATCTTTTTGATCTGACAGCATGTGCATCCATCTCAAAACTCTGTTAAAGGCAACGACGGCCTATACTACAACATTCTGTGACATCGTCACCTTTAAGGAGTAATAATCTTTTGACACTGAGCAAACATTAAGTCACTGCTGAGATGACTAAACTTATTCACTGTAAACATGAATCCTGGGCGGTAGCTTTTTGCCACCAACTAAAGTCATCCACATGTGCGGTAGACATTTGACCTCATGAACGATCAAAGGCTCCCTGATCTCACTGTCGTGGTTTGCGTCTCATAATATGTTCCTTAAAGATCAGAAGTTCCAACACCCTGGTCACACACTACAAATTAATTTGCACCGCAATCACATGCTTTGAGTATATTTCCATGTTAACACCCTTAGGAGAGCAGTATGTTATTCACTAACAGTGTACCATAAAAATGAATATTAAGCGATCGCAAGTGTCGTTGAGTGATCACCATGGAGAATTTACCATCACGAACTGTCTCTTTCATAAGTGTGATAACAGCGTCCCCCCCCCCCCCCTTCCCATTTCGCAGAACATGAATCATGGCGCTACTATACAGTGATAAATCAGTTTTTTTAATGGACATAATCACAAAAAGGCCATGTTTGCAGGACAGTTGAAACTTAACAATTCATCTGAAATAGCCCCATCACTTAGGAGTGTGAGGGCGGTAGTTTGTTTAACAATCTGGATGTGGACCATACGACATAAAATTCTCAAGATTTTAATTATTTGACCCAAAGAAGCAACCCCTCAATGATTTTTTATTTTTTGGTTATCTTTTGACGCCGGATTATGAACGATTATGTTCCATTTCCTTAAACAGTCGGATCCTTTTCCTTATTGTAACCATAACTCTGATTTTGAAGTGATTTTATAATACATCGACGAATCGAAACGTCCATACAGAAATATTCACAAAAATCTTGAAAAAAGACGTCATTTAAAAAGTCATTCGGTCTGTAACATTCGGTTGCGTAGATTTCATATTTTTCTTTCACCTGGATGTTAATAAAATAAAACTGATGTGAATGACTTCATCACGAAAGTCGAGATTCCATCGAATTTAATAAAGTAAAATTAAGAAGCAAAACTTTTGCCAAGATGTCCTCCTCTGGCAATACCAATTTCAGAGTTTTTCTTGATAAAAGGAGCTTTTCCAACTTCAGTGTTCTCATCCCCTCCCCCACCCTCCCCGCGGTTTCCTATAACCACCGGAAGATACGACTAACAACGAGAATCGTCTACAGATGAGAAGATTTCGAACCTAAATCTAGGTCTGGGGTCGATTCTTTCGATTCTTATTCAAAATTCAGTAAATGAGTTCAACCTATGGAAAGGTCGACCGTCGACATAAACAGAGGAAAAAATAATGCGTCAAAGAAAAAACGAAAAACATCGATCAACTATAGATCAATTTCTTGGTCGAAAATTTCATCAAACGTTGTTAAACCGTCTGCTGGTTTCGAAAAATGTCGAAGAGTTCAGACTCGTTTCCTTTCGGACCGAAACACGATTGGTTCAAATCGCTCTGTAAACCCTCACCAAGGTGTATATAGTGGTAGGCCTATATATAGTCAGAACGTGGACACGGCAACACAGCACGGTATGCATTTTAATGAAACGGCTAGGTTCTGCATATGACCCAGTCGCATCGGTTACTCTCTAAAAACAAAGAGCGAACGCCACTCCAAACAAAATCTGCTCAGGGACTCGTTGACAGAGTAAGTTCCACCAGAAATGGGGTAAAAAAATCACTCCACGTCGAATGATGTTTCATACACATGGAATAAAATATTCCCTTTCCTTAGTGCATTTTCTCCCAATTACGTAGGTTTCACTGTCACTACGATTGGGCACTGAACACACGTTTTCATCTCATCCCTACACGTGTATTGTACGGGGTGAGATATTGCAGTTGATTTGTGACATGTACGGTTGATATATGAGAGATGGGAGGCCATACCGTTTGTGATACTTAAGGTGACTTGGGACACCCTCCCCCCCCCCCCCCCCATTAGTGCAGGGGCAAAAATGTGTGAAGATTGTGTACGTGTGAGTGTGTCTGTGTGTATGTGAAAGAAAATTTCATTTTCAAAAGTTTGCGTCAGCGACTCCTCCTGGACTGCAAGGTCGATGAGGGTCAAAGATGGTAGACAGGTGACAAACTTTCTGAGGTTGTGTCTCCCATCAAAATTTAAGGTCAGATGTCAAAGGTCACCTGTCAAATAAGTGAAAATCTTATATTTGCTGTATTTCTTAGGTCAAAATGGCTATTCACATGGGACCTTCCAATATATGACCGGCATACAAGATGTTATCTAAAAATCATGTTTGCTTGTGTTTTGAGGTCAAAGTTCAAGTGCATAGATCAAAGGTCAAATTTAACACCGAAAAGTTTGCGTCCGCAACTCCCGCGCCCAATCCGCAAAGTCAGGGAGGGTCAAAGTTGATAGATAGGTGACCCATGGTCTGAAGTTGCGTCTCCCTTCAAAATTTAAGATCAGAGGTCAAAGGGCAGAGGCCAAATTTCAGATTAGTGGAAATCTTATTTTTGCTGTATTTCTTAATCCAAAATGGCTGTTTCCATGAAACCTTCAAATGTATGACCGGCATACAAGATTTTATCTTTAAAGTGTGTTTGCATGTGTTTTGAGGTCAAAGGTCAAGTACAGAAGTCAAAGACCAAATTTAACACCGAAGGTCTGCATCCACAACCCGTCCTAGACCGCGACGAAAATGAGGATAAAAGTTAGTACATCGGTGACCCATGGTCTAAAGTTGTGTCGTCCATCAATATTTAAGATCAGGGGTTAAAGGTCAGAGGTCACATGTCAAATCTCTAATCGGTAAAATGTGTCGCCATTTCCTCTTAGACAAATCTAATAAACTTCAAATTTGGTCGTTAGTTATCTGATTATCGAATGTAGTGTCCATCTGATGGATGACGTCATAGGTCAATAGCGCACATAGTACAGTACGGCAGGTGCTGTTAGTACAAGGTGCAACATAACTTAATATATCTTTGCTTTTCCATTTAATCCCATGCAACCTTGTTTGGACTGAGCGATTATATCTAACAATGTCATTTTCCATGCTTTGGGTAATACACCCACTCAGTATGTTTTTACTGTTACATGTGGCGTATACACTAGCAAAGGAACTGAGTTGTTTACAGTACGTTTTTTTTTCCGGGAAAGGGATGATTGTGAAGTGTTCTTAGAACTATTACGACACGCCCAGATCGCGCGCTGATCTGAGGAACAGAGAAAATCGAAGGATTACTTTGACGCACTTGCGATCTGTATGGGAATATGTACTTTGTAGCGTGCGCGTGACTGCTACACTTAGGCGTTGTTTACACATCCATAACCGATTGCGCGTCGCCTAGCTGTACTTATGTGCTGTGTACAGAGCCATATATAGAGAGAGTTTGGCCAACTGGCATTTTGTGACGTCACAAGTGAGCAAAATAGGTCCAGGTAGTAGCAGTTGCGCGAAGTGCGTTTTACCAGTTGCGCGAAGTAGGAACTATCGTGTGCACACAGTGTGTGGATTGGGGGGACGTAAACGTTACTTTCGTAGAACGCAGGCAAATCTTTGTGGGATTAAATAACTGATTCGTAAAACACTCAGCGAAAGTACTATATTTCTCAGATTAATGTAAGACTGGCATTCCACTAACGAATTACGGATTTATGTTTTGTGTGAAGTCGAGGTAGAAGTTGAACAATTACTAGTAGTACGCCAGTGCAATTGCAAGTGCACGTAAAACTGTCTGAAGTCTGACAAATAGAAAAAAAAAAAAAAACAGTTATTTTGGTGACAAGTTCAAATATCGATGTGAAAGTAATCTAAGAATGTAGTGCCTGACTTACTGCCACTTCGACGGTACCTTGCTAATCTGGAATATAGCAGTATTTTTTTAAGGTTTTCTTTTTGAAGAGGGCGGGGGTGGTGTGCACTTCTGACTTCTGACACCTGCATGCTGCTACCCCATCCTCTCTGGAATGGCCTTTCCTTTCATTGCACAGAAAACTTGCTTTTGATTTTATTTTACAGTTTTTTTTTATTTTGATTTTAATAAACAATTTTCAGATCCAGGTTTCTACTCAAAATACAGAGACACTTTTGATGAAGCTACTTTTATTGACCCCAGGATAGATAAATAATGAAGTGAACCATAGTCCACAAGTTGTAGGAGGACTCGGCAATATATGGGAAAACCATCCTAGATGAATTTTCATTCATGAAAAATAATTTAATACCTGAGGTTAGTCTTTGCTGCAGTTTGGATTGACATCACTAAGTTGTTTTGAGGTTTTCCAATGGTACAGTCTGATAAGTGGACTAGCCCTATTATTTGGGAGTGATGTAAGCACGGGTTTGTTTCATATAGAACTGTACTGTATATGCCATTGTACGGTTTGCTCACTGTTCTTTGTATAGTCTAGTCTAGTTATTCCTGGGTACAGTGTATCTCCGCTGCGATTGTATCCTATTTATTGTATTCGTATGTAAGTAAAAGTACTGTTTCCTCTGTATTAGTTCTGTACATTGTGTACGTTGGTTCTTTCGTTCAAAAATGTTTTGCCCATGTTCTTTGATATCGGTGTGTTGCACACAGTTCATTGCATGCACTGTGGTCTTATGCGCTGGCACAGGTTAGACCTGAGTGACTGTGTGTGTATTTGCGTTAATATCGATCCAAATATATTTTCTCAGTGGGCCAATTTGGAACTTGTTATGTAATATGTGACGTTTTTTTGTTTTTCAAAACAGTGCCATTTACCATCACCATGATCATCGTGTACTTTAACATGGTCTTTAGCAAAACATAATGTATATTTCGGGCAGTACGTACAGCAGTAGTCACCACCCAGACTTTTTTTTTTTTTTTGCGTGTTTGTGCTTCTATAGCCTACTAGCTGCCTGTCTACGTTTTCTAGCTGTGTCTTTGCGGCTACGTCTGTTATTTGCCATGCCGTATCGCGTTGATCGAAATGATCGAAATAGTACAATTTGCCATCATTAGTGTAAATTGTTAGTGATGTTAACATCATGGTCAAGAGCTAGTTCTGTTTCGTGCAGTATAGTATCCCCCCTCCAACATATTCCTAATCCTATTTGCGTTGTTCGTGTATCTGCGTAAATGTTATTCTCTGTGCTTCTAACTTACTAGTTAGGGCTAACGCTAGTTAATTACCATGAAATGTGTAACGTTAGATGAAGACCTATTTAAGGACTTAACGTCGTTATACGCCTAGTATTTTGATGCATTTAAATTTCATTTCGTTTATGGCCCATAGGTTGTTTGATTGTTTCACTGACGTAATTGTACTAGAAGTATATTTCGCCTCCTATGTTTCCATCTATAGCTAGTCTAGCCATCTAAGCATATTAGTAGACTAGGCCTAAGCCAAACTGATTCTTTTGTGAATGTGTGGTGTTGTGATGACTACACAAGCGTAATCTATACAAGTTAGGACAAAACGTTGGCATACTTACAAACCATATGCTGCCTAGATTAGGTCTACCCTCAACCTGTCGTCACTAAGTTTGCAAGACAGTCGTTTAGATGAAAGCAAGTAGCTGCCTAGGTCTACCATTTGACTAAATCTAGCTGCGTCGATTTTAATGTTTCTAGTTAGTTAATTTGACAATGGCTAAGTTTTACAGGTTAACCTAAATTTGGCGTATATATTACACTTTATGCACGAACAGCAGCTAGGTCTAATTTAAGTGTGCAAGTTAACAAAGGTCTTCAGGTAATATTTTTGATGGAGCGTGATTTACCGACTCCGTAATCACAGCTAGGTGTGCCTAAATTTTTACGCCAAATTTAGCAAAATATTTGACTTTTAATTTGGTCATAGCTAGATGTCTAACGTAGGCCAAGGTCTACCTCACAGAGTTTCGTGTTGTTTCCATTTGATTTTCAGTTTGTTCTTATTAGTTTTGCCTCCCAAAGTTTCCTTTTTGCAAGGTTTGTTGGGAAACAATACAAACAAACCCCATTTTCTCTCCGATTGCTGCATCTCCATGCAGCACGACAAAGCATTTTCGAAAGTTGCACACGATGAAATCTCAAACAAACAAAAAATGAGCCGTCCATTCTGCATCAACAGGCGGCACTGCAAAGTGTATATGACAAAGCACACATTTATGTGCTTTTCTTTATTTGTATGTGAAAACCGCACATTTTTTTATCATTTTCTTTTGTTTTTTCGATCTGTGAAACACACATACGTATGTGCGTGTACCTTTTTTTTTTTTTTTTTATGTGCGTAACTTTTTTCCTCTTGGTTCGGCCAAGGCCCGCTAACGTCGTCGCTGTACCACGCTCCATACATATAACGTGTGCGTATAATCTGTAATGAAGATCAACTACAGACTGAACAAAAATTAGGTCCAATTGTGGGCGTTGTCCCCTCTCGACCAATCCAAACCGGTTACCCAGTTGGCCAAACTCTCTCTATATACGGCTCTGGCTGTGTATAATGTAAAGCGCTCTCGATCTACTATAATACATACATATGTAAAAGAGCGAACGATTATTGACAACGATAGGGATCAGATGCAACTCCCTGGATTGCCCTCTTGTTTTCTTTTTCTCCTCTTTTTGAGTGAATTTCATTCTTTTGTATTTAGAGAGTAGCCTATACCAGCGTTGATGATGATGTGTTCAGTCTCTGTGTACTACGATACAGCATTTAACCGTTCAAAGAATTAGCAGTAGCTACTGCTCAGTGATTGAGCATAATTTTTATTATAGTGACTTTGGGCTCGGTAACTCGGTCATTATGTGAAGATGCTTAGTATCTCGAAAACCACACTAAATATTGTTCATCGGCTCGTACAAGATGAAGCATATACATGGAACCGAAGACTCAATGGAGAAGATATATACTTTGCAATGCAGTGAACCTCGCGTTATCGTTAACTAAGAGTAGCAACTTGAGGTTGTCGAAATATCAGTTTATCTTCGCAGAGAAAAATGATTTCTGTCAGTGGTTGCTTTACCCCTTAAAGGTGGCCAACCTTAAACCCAAGGAAACCATTTCTGCTTTCATTTCCTTTCTAAATGTTTCTCGAGCTAGGAGTATTTAATCAGATCCTCTGTTCGGGGTATGGCGCGGGACCAGACCAAAAAAAAAAGCTAGCACAGGTCGCCAACAGTCAATAATAACAATACTGAATAATAACAGGGAAATCCCCTATTTGGTTGAATTTAATACCGGATGATCTTCTATTTATACTCTCTTCGGTGTCTGTTTTTGGTTGTGTCTCGGGAAGGGAAAGAAGTGTCGGATACCTCAAGCATAACAGAGGGCCCCACAAAAAGCAGAAATTGTCACGTATATCTAAGATAATATATCGCAATCAAATAACCTCATGTAGCGTGAAGCCAGCACCTTAATGGATCACCAGTAATAAAACATGTTCGTTATAAGAAAAACTTACGATAAATTAAGGAGAATAACGGATTTAACGGATCACTTTAAGGGATCATCCGGGAATAACGGATCATTATTATCATTATTATTACTATTATTGTTATTATTACTATTATTGTTATTATCATTACTGTTTACATTGAAATTAACATTATTGACATTGAACTTATTAACATTAAAATTATTATTATTACTATTATTATTATTTACATTAAAGTTAACATCATTATTATTGTTATTATTATTACTACTGTTATTATTACTATTATTACTATTGTTATTATTATTATTCTGAACATGACTATTATTATAATTACTACTACTACTATTATTACTATTGTTATTATTATTCTTAACATTATTATTATTAACATTATTAACAATATTATTATTAACATTATTGTCAACATTATTATCCTTAACATTATTATCAACATTGGTATTGTTCTTAACATTATTAACATTATTATTATCATTAACATTAACATTATTATTAACATTACCATCATTATTCTTAACATTAGTCTTAACATTATTATTATTCTTAACATTATTAACAATATTATTATTAACGGTAATATTATTCTTAACAATATTATTATTTCCATCATCATTATTATTTTTTATCATTATTATTATTATCATCTTTATTATTATTAGTGGTAGTATCAGTAGCAGAGGTATAATTAATATTATTCTTAACATTGTTATTTTCTCTACTCCCATAATCCCTCGGATGGTCTTCATTTAACATTATTGTTCTTATTATTAGTATTTAGTAATTATTATTAGTATTATTTAGTATTATTATTAGTAATTATTAGTATTATTATCAACATTGTTAGCATTGTTATTAGTATTTGATATTATTATATTATTATCATTGTAATCATTATTATTATCATTGTTATTCTTATTATCATTGTTATCATTATTATTGTTAGTGTAAGTGGTAGTGGTATTATTTTTATTCTCATTATTATTTTTTATCATTATCACTATTTTCTTTATTATTATTAGTTGCAGTAGCAGTAGTAGTGGTATTATTAATATCAGTACTATTATTTTTGACACTCAGTCCTCACATTATATCACACATGTTAATCCTTCATTCTGGAGAGGAAGTTACCTAACCCTTGCTTTGTATCTGGTTATCTCATCATATTGTGTCACGCAGGAAACGTCTTCTCGAGATTTTATTTAAATACAAAGGGGAAAATTCTATGATGATGATGATATTGTGGTTTTAACGCAGATTTTTGATTATCATCGTTGTATATAGAAAGATCTGTGGTGTACATCGACGTATGAGAATAGTGCATGTTCATATGTACTTGATGTATACTGCAAGAGTTGATAACGGGGCCGTTTTCGGGGATTTCCATAAATTATAGAATATCATACTTCATTCGTGTCATCTGTCGTGGTCAATACTTTTACTGTATTAGCGTATGAGGTGTGACTACCATTTAAGGGTCATCATAATTAGGGGGCAAGGGTCTTTTCGCGTTCCATGTACCTCATTGTAACATTCTACAGTAATAGGTAATTTGTAAATAATTCTTCACAACAATGACGAGAAAAAGAAATAAAATATTTGTAAAGACGTGTAGGTTACCATCCTGTTACCTCAGCTGACTACACATGTCACTTTTGAAAGCTATACCTAAATATCGGGGTTTTAGTGCACCTATTCATCACAAAAACACATAATGCGATAAAATCATATCTCGGGAAGACCTTTTCTGCATGATAGAATATGACGTGATATCCAGATATACCACAATGGTTAGGGTATGTTCTAGAGAAGTCATAAGCATGTGTGATATCATGTGAGGATTGATTGTTCAGTAGTAAATACTTATGAATATGTCACATGTCATTAAAGGCAACCTTTAATAAAACAAACAATTGTCACGGTGGAATAGGTTTAACGCCGTCCACTACTACTTTCTCACTTGATTAAATAAAGATTGTGGTATATACCGTCCCACACAGGTGAGATATTTTTTCCAGCTAATAAGGATTGTGATAAATACCGTCAAACGCAGATCAGATATTTCTTCCAGCTCATAAGGCAAATCGAGGATACTTTGTTTTATGACGGCCAATTGATCTTGCTTTTATATTATCTGCATGCACTAGAAGAGATAGGTGATCAATATTACACGTTCACATTTATTTTTAGATTGAAGCCATGATCGATAGTTGGATCAAACCCTTCACAACTAGGTCAAGGCCTTCAAAACTAGGACTACACATTGTCGGTAGAAAGACTAAAGAGAAAACTTTGACAAATTTCGTTATTACTCATAGTTGTTATCATCACTATAGGATGTCCTCGTTAGAAGATCGTCAGTAACTTTCGGTGCACGATTCCTGTAAAAGAGCCTAAAATTGTCGATCCTGTTAAAATCATGAGCATTAAGAAGAGACAAATTTGAAAGCCAAAGTTCAGAAAATTTCATCCAAGTTTCAACATTCAAGTTTCCTCCATAGTTGGTGGAAGACATTTTGAATTTTGAACAGCCTTTTCAATCAACTGAGTTGGAGGTTTGCATTTGAGCCACGCAGGTTGCTCGTATTCTTGACATGCCTGTATGTGTTTGGCGCATTTGTGAGAAAGTCAGAACAGACACAGATCAGTGTATGGAAGAAGCAGAATGGTAGAAGCAAGATATTAGGGGCAGTATGTTAGAAGCAACATGTTACCCTCACAGAATTATTTACTTAAATTATGTAAAATAAGAGCTCCATAAATTTTATGTAAAATTAATGTAAGCAGTATTTGTAAATTCTACGTAATTTTGGTAAATTGTACTACATTTTAGTAAAATTGTTAAATCATAATGTAAGACTTACATGAACCGTGTGTAAAATTTTACCAAAAAGTTATGGAGTTCTTATTTTACTTTACGTTTTTGTGAGTGTAGGGCCTTGTGTTACGAGCAATCAGTTAGGCGCAGTATGTCAGAAGCAACATGGTAGGAGCCACTACGTTAGAAGCATGTACGCTAAGAGCAGTATGTCAGGAGGAGATAGCAGCAGTGTGTTAGGAGCAGTATATTAGAAACAGCATGTTAGGAGCAGTCAATTAGCAGAAGTATATTAGAAGTATATAATATATATATATATAATATATATTAGTATGTTCGGGGCAGTATGTTAGAAGTAGTCAGTTGGAAATGGTATAATAGAAGCACCATGTTAGGTGAAGTACGTTAAGAGCAGTCAGTTAAGAACAGTGTATCAGAAGCAGCATGTTAGGAGCAGTATGTTAGTAGCAGTATGTTAGTAGCAGTCACTTAGTAGCAGTACACTAGGAGCAGCATTTTAGGGACATTATACTAGAAGCTGCACGTTATGAGCAGTACGTTAGGAGCAGTCAGTTAGGAGCGGTATGTTAGAAGCAACATTTTAGGGGCAGAAGTGGGCAGGATGTCAGGAGCAGTACGATAGGAACCGTCAGTTAGGAGCAGTCAGCAGTAGTCAGTTAGGAGCAGTATGTTAGAAGCAGCATTTTAGGGGCAGAGGTGGGCAGGATGTCAGGAGCAGTACGATAGGAACCGTCAGTTAGGAGCAGTCAGCAGCAGTCAGTTAGGAGCAGTATGTTATTAGCTGTATATTAGAAGCAGCATGAAATTATAAGGGTAGTATGTTAGGAGTAGCATGTTAGGGGCATTATGTTAGATGCAATATGTTAGGAGCTGTAAGTAAAAGAGTAGTATGTCTGGAGCAGTCAGCAGCAGTCAGTTAGGGAACAGTATGTTATCAGCAGTATGTTAGCAACAGTCTGTTAGGAACAGTGTGTTGGGAGCAGTCAGCAGCGGTGGGTCAGAAGCAGTGTGTTAGGAGCAGTATGTTATCAGCAGTATGGTAGGAGCATGCATTATGTTAGGATCAGCCTGTTAGGAACAGTGTATGTTAGGGGCAGCACGTTAGGACTAGTATGTTAAGAGTAGCAAATAGCTATACGTTACCATGTGGTACGAGTGTTAAAAGCAGCATGTTACGAGCAGTATGCTAGGAGCATGTATATTGGGTCTTTAGTTTTCCACTAAGGCTAATTAAAATGGGGACCAAGTTCAGTTTACAGAGAAAAAATGCTTTAAGAAGAACATTTCATGCAAAGTCCGGTTCGTTGCCATGGTAATCCCGAGGTTATATATTACAAGCAAATACAAACGAAGTCATGGCTTGTAACATCCGTGTTTGTGACCGGTTCCATATTTGGAATTCTAAACTGAACATTGCGGGTTACGTCTTCGGGCATACTTGCTGTGACTAGCTTACAACGTTTGCATGGAGATTGCATTATTCGTAATTTTCATATTCATTGACTAAATTTATGACACAATGATTGACTTTGAATATAAGTAGGCAACTTTATTACATCTCTAACTTATGGACCATATCAGACAACCATGTTTGAGTGGCCAATCTGAGGCTAACATTAAGGCAGGCCCATGGGTGGCGAAACAACGGACGGCGGGCCAAAATGCGTCCGCTAACTCCCGCTTTGCAAAGAATTAAAAAAAAATAAGGAAAGCGGAGAACTAAACATACGAAAGGGGGTAAGAGCTTGTGATAACTTTCTGGTTATCAAATATGACACTGACTACATAAGCCGGTGTAACCAACTTTCGTAGTTGTTCGTTGGTTTTGGGCTTTTTTAATCCTGACAGTATAAATCGAGGGATGATAGAGGACGTACTGGCTACTTGTGCTGCCGGTCACAAAGCTAGAACGTGGCAATGTGTACCCTTGATTGAAAAATTGTCCACCCCTGCATTAAAACGAATCATTACGTAAACAGTCAAGTCATCGGTTCAAAGGCCAATGCATGGCGGGCATCCACCCCCCCCCCCCCCTTCCCTCCATCCCTCTATCAGAACCTTTGTCAAAAATCTTTAAATTAGACTAGACATAGATGAGTAAATAGGCAGAATTTCAATGGCAGGAATCTCGAAAACCGTAGGTAAACTTAGGTGGAATCTATATATCATACAAAAAACCTGAAGAGAAACTGTTCAGAAAAAAAGAATAGTTCGATAAGCAAATTTTCTCAAGTGTCAGAAAACACTCTTTAAAATTCGATTTTCTTTTTTAAAATGCGATGCCTGCATTCAGAACGAAAACTTCAAATTCAAACTAATATTTGAAGTGAATGAGGGACGTCTAGTCAGAGGTCTCTACCAACGCTTTACTCATAACCTTTACAGAGTGCATGTCCTCGCATTATTGGAAGATGAGTAGGCTATGTACGAATCAGTAAACCTACGTGAAGTCGTGGAGTTATTATTTACGGTTTCAAGCGAAATTCACATTTTTAAATTTAATGTATGTTAGATTTTTGCAGACGTTTTCTGAAGATTCATTAAAGATAAAATTACAATTGTTTTAGACTTTGTTTAAAAAAGAAAGAAAGCCGATGGATAAATGAATGGGAGAAAATACCAATATACACAAACACAGCATGATTAGCTGTATTAGACTAGAAATAATAAAAACCTCCTATCGAAAACATGTGTTAATTACATGCCTACCATTAAAGCGAAATACCTGAGACGGCTTGGAACTAGTCCCACGAATGTTGAACTCGTTTAATTAACATTGACTAATTAAAAAGAAGGCGGATTCACTTAATGTTTTTCCAAAACCAGTTGTGGCTTATATATGTCTGTTTACTAAATTCTCTTTAATCCAGATGGTTAATAATGTTTACACAGTAGTTGTCGTTGTTTGTTTCCCATATAAAATGTCAATACAAATGTGGGTTACACAGGTTTTTACACACTGCCATATGAGTATTATATGCAAAAATGGTGCACAATTTACATGAGCCCTGGCTGTTGTGTTAAAGTAGTAGCATGAGTGCGGAACAACCTGTGCAGAAGGAAAAGATCTTTTTTTTTTTAGGTATAAACTTTTTTCTCTATTTTTAAATCTACCGGTTCATTGACGGAATACGTCATTCAGTGAACTAAAAATGATAGTAACTCTTTGAAAAGCAACGGGAACAGCACAGAATCAGTAAGAACAAGACAAACCATGTTTGAAAATTAATGGTTGACATTATAAGTACAGTAGATTTCGCAACTCCATTGGTGAATATGCAACAGCACAGTTTTACCCTGTGGATCAAAGACATCCTAGCCAAGTAGTAACTGTGCCACTCAGTGAAACGAAGCAATGTATTTACAAATAACCTACAAATGTTGATGAACTCATTACTTCGTCAGTGATCAGCAGTTACGACCAACTGAATATGCATTGCTAGTACAGTTCCCATTGGCTGGTTCAAAGCAGGGCGTGGTTAACTTGAACGAAAACTGTCAACCATTACTTTATCGTATTTTGCGTTTTCGTCCTTTTTCTGGGAATACTTTGAAATCATATCACATAATTTTCCTCCTGAAATCTATTTTTCTCCTGAAATCTATTTACCTTCCCAAATTGCCTAAGTGGCGCAATTAAAAGACGTACTAATTCAAGAATTTTAGACATGAGATTTTAATCTTTATTTTTTTTTTAACTTTTTTTTGCGTAGGATCACTTTAAGTGCGACATTCGGAAATGTTGTTCGACAGACATTTTGGTGCGGCCACGAAAAACAAAAATAAATTAAAAAAAAAAATGGAACTAGCTTTGACTTGCAAACATCTCGTCTGTAAATGAAGTGAGGTCCATGTAGGAATAGATCATTAACACGGTCGGAACATGAAAAAATGTTGCCCGTATTTCACTTAGAATATATGATAACTGTGATTTGATTTACTGAGGTTGCTACATTGAAGAATCCCACTCTATGTATAACTGATTCCCACAAATGCTGCACAAAATGTCTTGTAAGAATAACTTTTCAAAACAACAAATTTTGCCCTATATTTCTATTATATTGTCACTCTACATATGTATCAAGAAACAATTTGTATCACTGATCGGAATTGTGCAATTAATAATATCTGCAAGCATTTTTTGAATTTTTTTGTTGAAAACGTATATGCAAAGAATCTGCATATTCTTGGCAGTTTTTTCTTTTTTTTCTTTTTTTGCTCAAATGTGTTTGTTTTCACAGCACGGATTCCCTGCAAGTATCGACAAGCCAACGGACGTTTTATTTAGTAGAAAGTTTTATGGCTTTACCTATCACAGTGCTCCATGTGGTAAACATTAATATTTTCTTCGAAAACAATGGACTTTTTCCCCAGATATAGACAGCGATCGAAATTCGGTTCCATCAAATTAAGCTGGTTCGATTTTATCTCCTATTATAAGGTATCATGACATAAACGATGACTTCAACAACTCATTGAATGGTATCATTAAGTTTTCATTGATTTAGATATCATTTTAAAGCAAGTGTTGATAAACCTGTCATTAACTGAATAATCATTAATTGAAATGTTATCATCAACTCAATTACAGAGGAAGTTTACTTCTGATAAGATCAAAGACGTAATTTCTCTGGACTTCAAAGTGCCTCGAATCTCCAATTAGGGCTAGGAATTAGATATCTGAATTTGCAGACTGGTAACTGTCATGCAGAACGTGCATTAACTGAGGAAGGGAAATAAACGGGGACCGAGAGAAAAAGTCTAAACTACGTAAGTTACAGTAGTACCAACGTGACTCTGGTCGATAAACCTTTTGAGAAGGAATAGATAAATCTGTGAAAACATTTAAGATAATGTATGATATTAATTCTAAACCATAGAACACAGACACCGGAAGAGGAGGATTAATTTATTTATTATTACGGAGTGTCTTAAAATTCATAAAAGCATCACACGCTATTAAAAAATTGATCTCTATATATAACCTAATCAAGTATGTCACTAAATGCCTTTCACAGACCTCTATTGGCTGTTTATGGCATGTTCCGACTCGTGGCTAGAGAGATTCCTCAACCAAAACAAAAACGGAAGTAGTTGGACTTCCACGACTCCGTCTTTTCAGTTGAGATTTAAAGAGTATTGATTGGATGGTTCGGAAATGATCCTTCCGGATATTACCCAATCACCGAGACGGAAGACACCTGTGGATGGTTAAGCCCTAGAATAAACTCAAAGGCAGCTAAGACGAGGGGGGGGGGCACTCTTCTCGGAGATTATAAACAAGGCATTCGGATACAATGACAGGTTGAAAAGGAAAGTCCAGGTTACTGACAGAAGCATTCGGACAATCTCGTTTCATTCTCGAAAGACAAAAGGGGGCGAAGACACCGTCATTAATATAATAAAACAGCCTAACATGTCTACTGTACTTGAACCAAATTCACTGTGATACCTTCATACAATGGTCACTGGTGACCTCAATGTGCTTTCATGAAATTGCTAGTCAGTTGAACTGACGATAGCATCAATGTGGGTTTAGTAACTTAAAAGGATTATGTTTAAAAATAGAAAAGAGTACTCAAGATATGAGGCTGACATGACATAAAATATTAATGAGACGACATATCACCTTTAAAGGTGCGAACGAGGCACACTATAAATTTGAATTTACAATTAAAAGTGGGACACAAACTGGAGAAGCAAAAGTGAAATTTTTTAAGACTTTTTTCCTGGTGTCACTCGAGAAAATATTCTGTGCTTTTTTTTACTACAATGTCTTACTCTACTTCTCCTTACACATAAAGGCTACCGTCTGACATAGCTCAGGGATAAACAATAGAGGGTATTGCATCATTAAACAAGTTCATATCTTGAGGTTGTACAGATTACGTTTTGTTATCGAAAGAAGAAAAACAATGGATCCGTTTTTGCAATAACAGAGAACATCGTCTAAGCCAAGAAAGATCAAATGTTGCATGCGCTTTCAACTATTAAAAACAATAGATTCCGTGATTTTTGAAGTACAACGTGCCCAGCATTGTATTAAGATGCAGTTTCAGCCAAAATTTTCTTCTTTATTTTTTAGCTATCTGCGCCATCAAATTAATTTATCTCAGAAAGAAGCAAAAACAACCAATGTAAGGGGAGTTTATAAACTGACGAGCTTCTTGGGCCCAGCTCACGATAGGGTGAGTATACATACGTCATTGGGGTCACTGGTCTCCATGGGGGCACTAAGAAACCTAAGACAATACACGAGATGGAGAAAGCCAAGCAGTTTTCAACTAAATGACGATAGCAAAGTGGCATATCACTGAGGGCAAAGTCGAGCTGGCAAATTCATGTACGGTGTTGCGTAAGAACAAACGAAGTTTCATCATACTGAAAAAAAAAAAAAAATCTTATGAACACACCGGCCATGGCAACACTATTCTTCATTTCCCTTAAAGGGAAGGAAGCAAGCATGGAACAAGCCTTGCAGTTTGTTAAGTTACGGCCAGCATCGTGTTCGCATAGCAAAGATCAATGTATGCAAAGCCTTGACACGGGGAAATAAAGTTAGCAATGCCTGAAAAAATATTTCGGCAAAGTCGTGTTGCTCATACATTACGGTCATGTATATAGTAAAATGTAGACCATATATCTGTGACTCATGGATGGGATTTTCCCTGCAAAATTATCTGGATTGAAAGTCTACACTGCTCAGCTATCAGACAAAAGCGAAATCATGAATGGTAACTGCAATGAAGATTTGAAACTAGTTTCGAGAAGTAGGCAGGTTCTGAAATTGAAACGGTTAGTCTATAGGCTATAAGTGAACATAGGCCTAGATGTTAATTCGCCGACATTATGAAGAATGACTGGAGCGAATTGTAATGTGGCAACTACCCTGGACTGTATATGTCTACCAAACGGTGCACAGGTCTACCTGACAAGATCATCGCAAATCATGAAAAAAAAAAAAAAAAAGACAGAAAGTCGACTAAACAACTCAACGGGTGATAGGCCTATCATATTGGCTGGCTTGTCGTGAATACGTGAATCTGTATGTTTTGTCACATTACGTAAAGCTATAAAAACCTAGGTTTTAAAAAATCTTCCACGGCCCATCAGAGACATGATTCGCTACCCGGGCTTACGAGCAATAGTGCAAGACAGTGGTAGTATCATGTGATGAATATTCAAGACCACGTAGTATACGGTAGATGAATTGATCATTCGCTCAAACTAGAGTTAGGCTAACAACCAATCAGTACATAAAAAAACGCTGCTACAACAACAACAACAAAGGCAGAAGGATCATACGTGCTGAATACAGATATATTATTGTGTTTTGAAGACCACCAGGGAGAGAGTAGTAACGAGCATGATCTACTATGTACATGATTCTGTTTTAATCTGACCTCTATAACTAAATATGGTTATAAGGGATGTGACGTGAGGGTGTCTCCTCTAGGACGAGAGGCTTCCTGACATAGGACACTCCATATCCTGAGTGACACTGCCTTTATACAATCATCACGTGACTGGAATCATAACATCAATGACGGCATGATTATTGAAAGACTTGAGTACCATGTGACGCCACAGGGTCTCCGTGTGTGGGTGTATCTTTCAGGGAAAATTGATGAAGTTGTTACCGGGTGACTGTCATATGTCCTCGTTTATGAAGGCAACCCTCACATTTCATCCTAGCATCCTGTAATGCCATACAAGCAAGTTTTACTTTTATTAAAGGTGGTTGGTGGACGACTACAAGTCTGCAAACTCAGTATAGTCGCAACATACGTCAAAGCTCCCGCTCGTGTCGTGCTTTGCCTAGGTAGAGAAAAATATAAGATCCACTGCCTTCGTTTTTACATATTCTTCTAAATCACAGACAAGGATTTGGAGTCATAACTCAGTATTAGTCCGCACTGGTGTCAGCGAGAGACATATCAAGGGGTGAGGTAGAGGTAGAACTCGTGGAAGTAAGGGCCAACACGGGGAGGGGGGTGAAAAGGGGGTGAACCAAAACTATGTAGAATTTACACGTCAGAAATGACAAAGTTTTTAGAAAATTAACTTCACAATTGCACTTTTGTTCACACCTTATAGCATCTGCATGCGAACCCTGAATCAGTGGAAAGATAAAAAGAAGCCGTTAATATTTTGTTTTTCTTTTCTGACATCTAACACATCATGTCCATCAGTGTGTGGTATATGCCTTTCCCTAGCTTGAGCATTCGATGTTGTTTTGTCAAAGAACATCAATGTTTACCTTAAAGAATCCAGAAAATTAACTTTTTTGTGTCTACTTGGGCACTTTCTAACAGAGTTTGTCATTTACAGGTCATTTTTTTTTTTTTTTTTGCCGTATAAGCTATCTTTTACAAAGATATGCTTGTACCCGATCTGGAAGCTGAAACTTCAAAGGTTATTATGTAAGATGTATACGGCTACCCATCCTCCTTTCAACTATCGAATAATCTACATCCATGCATAGCTAAGGTTTAAAGTACACTGACCATTGAATTTCATTGTAAGTTCATAAATATTTTAGACAAAATTCAAATCATCCTCGTAAAATCCATACTACACTGAAGAAGACAGTATGTCAGCAGCTCACAGTCTGCTTCGTATTTTGTGAACCGGCAAGATACCGATCGTTTGAAACCGCCAAAAGCTGTTGAACAGCCTCAGGCTGAGCAAGCCTGTGACGTATACTAGAAACCATTGTGAGACTTTAAACGTCATCATGTCGCAATTATGAAATATTCATGAGGTTTGTCTCGAACCTTATCTGTTACAATATGTGTTACAATTTCAAAGTTTTTGCTTTGTGTGTGTGAGTGTGGACCAAGTGGGGGCATATGTTACTTTTACAAGAAAATGCCAAATTATAAAGTTACGTTACTGAATATTCTCTGTTTGTGAGAGGAGTTTGGGAATGGTCTGTATTATTAGTAGGTTGGTAGCCTTAACATTCTTTAATGTTTCTACCTCATTCGAACGATTTTGTTTGTATCACGTGGGTGAAAAATAAGGGATTAACCACTGCGAAGTTCACGCGTGAACTGCGGTGTCCATTTACGGAGTTCAAATCCGGTTTAAACTACGTCATTCGTTTGTGGCTTAATCGGGATACAAAAGAGATAGCAACATTAGATTCTATGATAGTGACTTCCCCGGAGCAAAAAAAAAACAAACAAAAAAAAACAATACTAAGTATAACGGAAATTCTAACTGTACGATACCTTGGTACATATATGAAACATTTTGGCCAATTGAGAGAGGTATGAAACAACAAGTACGTCATAACCAGTCGGACTGGGGGTGTCCAGGGGGCGGGCGAAGACTTAAATTTAGAAAAAAGAAGGAACAAATAAACAAAATGAAATGTTTTGAAAAGCTAGCAGAGCAGATGTTTCCTCTTTATCGCTGTTTAGAGTATTCTGCAGTTTCTTTAGAAAGTATTTAGAGCATGTTAGACCATGTTAAGTCGGCATGTCTATCCATATGCAAGTATACGGTGTACGAAATTTCGTTCGTTATGTCGTTTACGTCGGATAAAAAGCAGACCTGAAAGGCAAAACTGTATATCTACATCGTTGTAAACGCTGGTGTTGCCAAATTATAGATCAAATGCAAAAAAAAAAAAAAAGAAGAGAGATAAAATTAACTCATGAGTCATAATACGGTAGCACTTCCATTAGCAAGTAGCACTTTGTCACATTATTGGGGCATTTGGTAACTTTGAGGAGAAAATTCCAACACCACTCACAAATTGTGTAAGATGAATCTTTCGTCTGTTTTCCCTGCTGAAGGATTACGCATAGGCCTGATACAAATTCTAAGAAAATCTTTAAAAAAGGAAATCTAAGAGACAGAAAGGGATGACTTTCTGCAGTCGGTACTCCCAAGGTCAGTGGTGACTACAGCACTGCATTCTCAGTGGGGAGAGATTTCCCAAACATGAAAGTTTATGATATTCTGTGGCGATAAAAATAATAAAAAAAAAAGATCCAAGGATGCTATCCGAGGATGCAAGCAGAATAGACTGGTAGATTTATACCTCATTGTCTCACGTACTCTTCCATTGATTTAGACAAAACCGACTTAATTATTCCAGACTTGTAAAAGAAAACTAAACAGTTAATAAGTAAAACAAAAGCGGAAAGTTGCCTCAGTCAGCAAAGAACGTGTTGCTCACACACTTGGTTCAGTTACGACCACATCGGCGTGAACCGTGTGGAAGACTATACCTTAAAGGGTAATAGGTAGTTATGACATAATACATATTACATAACTTTTTGCCCTTTTTTCCTCTACATCCGGTATAAGCAAATTTCCTTAACAGACTTCTAGTACGAAAATGAACTATCTATGGCACATTCTGTCGGAATATGTCCAGTGGAGAAGAAAAGAAAACGATTTTTTTTTTTATTTTACTTACGTCGACCTGCCGGAGATAATGCTTATGTATTTATGTCCCTCACTACCTTGAATAAGAAATGTTGTTTGGTCAAATTACGGTCATCTATGTTTACATACATTGATGACTTTCAAGCAACAAGATTTCTATCTACAAAGCTAGGAAAAGGCATACACTCACAGAATTATTTACCTAAATTATGTAAAATAAGAACTCCACAAATTTCATGTAAAATTAATGTAAGCAGTATTTGTAAATTCTACATAATTTTGGTAAATTTTACATTTTAGTAAAATTGTTATATCATTATGTAAGACTTACATTAACTGTGTGTAAAATTTTACCAAAAAGTTATGGAGTTCTTATTTTACTTTACGTTTTTGTGAGTGTAACAAACACTCATGAATATCATCTATGCATGGGACGTCAACATCAGAAAAAAATTAAAACAATAACGTTCTGTCTTTCTGCTGGAACACTCTATTATAAAAGAATTTTGCCGTTGAAAGATTTTTTACGGTAAATCTAGATGATGTAAAGGAGATGTGGTTACACTCGATTTGGAAGTCTAGAGGAAAGTGTAAAAAGGAATGTAACATGTATGGCACAACTAACTATACCTCCATTTAAAGGGAAATAGGGCGTTTGTGTTAAAGACACGATCATATTTTCAAAACCATGTTTGTGGACGTAAAATGATAGATTATTCAAAATGAGGAAGGACAAAAGCCTTCTTTTGAAGAACTAAGTTTCTCACAGATAGAAATTCAGTTATTTCTTGCTCAACAAAAATTTGTTCACCCAAACTTTCCGAAATTCAAATGATGCATCTTCCGTTACTCATCACGTGCATGATGTTTTGACGAGATGAGCCTTCTGCATATGTTTACTGATGAGATTGAATGGTTTAACAATGATTAAAGCTATTTTCTTTGTATGCCATGTTGATGTATTCTAAACGCCCTATTTCTTTAATACTACTTTAATACTTACACCGTCCGGTATACGGGCTCAAATGGGCATTAATCATCAATACAATACAAGTAACGGTATCGGTAATTTAAGTATCTATAACTATCAATACAAGTATCAATGAGTATCATTCATTATTGTTCATCCATCACAAGTATATATCAGCACCAATGTAAATATTACTCACTATCAATCATCATAAAAATAACTTTACATGAATAACGACAAAAGTTTCAACATAAGAATCTATGAAATATATAGTAAGTATCCATCACAATAACTTAATTCATAAGTATTAACATAAGTGTCAATCAATATATAACAAGTATCAATTACAATATTATAGGTATATAAAGTATCAATATAAATATCAATCAATAATACGTATTAATCACAATAAATTAAGTATATATGATCAGTAAAAATGCATCAAATACAATCACTAAATAAAGCATGAAACAGTATCAATATAAATATCCATCAATATTTAATAAGTGTCAATCATAATTATTTCAGTATATATCAGTATCAATTGATAATAAATATCAATCATGATAATACAAGTATATGTTAATATCAATATATAAAAAGAATCAATCACATTAAGATAGGTAAACATAAAAATCAATACCTATCAATTTATAGTAAATATGAATCGTAATAATATAAATTAATAATATAATATGTAAATCGTATGTATGATCAATATAAGTATTAATCATCAGAAGAAAGGTATCAATCATAACAATGTGACTATACATTAAGTATCAATCAATATATGATGAGTAGCAATTGTTACAGAACAATTTCTTTTGACTTAGTCCTGCCAGTACAATAATGATGAGATGTTATGCCTTTGTATACAATACAATCATAGGAGTGACGTGCACAATATATACCACGTGATCGGTTTTGTTTCATGTTCGTAAAAAAGTTAATATATAAATTCAGGGAAATTAACAAACTCTTTGATTGCTTATATTTGTTTCACATTCTTGCTGTAAATATCACCAATGACATATAACAAGCAGTCAGCGAAAATGCTGGAGAGCCACAGAGTTGGGAAGCACCAATAGTGTAATACATAGGCCTATACCTAGTGACTTCCTACAATTCCCACAGTAGAAGATACTATGACATGAGCGCTTCTGACAAAAGACCAGAAGTGACTTATGTTGAAACACTTAATTGTCTACTTCTTTGTTATTGTTTTGTTGTTGTCATGAACGTTGTTTTGTTTTGTTTTCGCAAATGCAGTTTCCAAGAAAAAAATCACGAAATATTTCCTCCCTCCAGAGTGAACGAACCAAATATTTGGGGGACCTTTTGGTGACGTTTCAATAAATGTCCAGAGAAAATATCATGAACTGCGTTTTCTTAACATATTGCACCCCAGCTGTCGCAAAATATTGTGAGAAAACATAAACTTCCCACACTCAACAGTCAGAAGCGGAAACGGTATGAAATATGTTTTTACGAGACATTAACATCTTAGGCCTACATTCCGAGAGAAAACTTAAATAATTTTATGTTGAGAGCAAAAATCGACTGGAAAGAAGAGACAATGACGTTTAGCTTCCTCATAAATAATCTGTGACTTCCCGTAATGGTTCGAATT
The DNA here is from genome assembly GCA_021234535.1 of Stichopus chloronotus. NCBI lineage: Eukaryota > Metazoa > Echinodermata > Holothuroidea > Aspidochirotida > Stichopodidae > Stichopus > Stichopus chloronotus. The sequence goes on from CM037840.1 coordinate 3,772,299, forward strand.
TGTAAACAAGCGTCTTCCCCTACTGTGGTATGCTGTAAGGGATGCACGGTCGCTGGAGTAAACTAGAATTGTGGTCAATACAGCAAGTCGGCTGTGGTAAGGTATGCTGTAATTGAAGACACTTGGAACGGCTGCAGGATATGCTGTAATGGTTACCAATACAGCAAATCGTTATAGCAAATCGTTATACTTGATACAGCAGATTGGTTGAGGAATGCACTGAAACCATCCCATGATTGACTGAAGGGAATCGATGTACAGGATGCTGAACAGTTGATAACAAAATACAGCAAATCGATGCAACTGGTTGTTATTGAGACAATAACAACAACTCAAAATACGGCTACATAGGCAACCGTCGATACACCAAATGGGCTGTGGTATTCTGTAATTGGAGTCGATACAGCAAATGGTCGGTGGGGTGCTAATTGAAGCTACTAAGGGATTTGCTGTAGGATGCCGCAATCTTGACCAATACAGCACATCACCGGACTATAACAAGTATGCTATAATGGGGTCAAGTAGAGCAAATTTTCGAGGCGTTCCTTTTGGCCCTTTCAAACGTAGTCAAATAAAATATCGTCCTAACAACCTTCTCTGCTTTCAAACTGTAGACTGCGATAATCTCCGACCATTGACTGATTTATTTTCTCGAATTATGTTTTCGAAAAAAAAAATACTATTTTTGGTGTATGTGAGTTTGTGTTGGAGGGGTGGGGCTTGTACAATAGGTGCAAAAGGATACTCGATACCATTCCATAAAAAATGTTATGAAAATAAAATGTATTGCAAATTTTGACGTCATGACTCTGCAGTTGATAAATAAGAATTATTATTGCGTGTTGTAAGTTAAGTGAACTTCGCATGAACTAACGGTAATTCAAAGAATAAGTTCGAACGACCCTGCACCACTGAACTTAAAGAGGGAAATTTTCACTACACCCCAATACATTGTCTACGAACACTCCTTATTACACCAACGAAAAGAGAAAAAATGTGAGAGTGTTTGCATTAACAAAACAGTCTGCAATCTTTCTGAATCACTTTTTTTAGTTAAAGTTGATATTTTGACACGTTTCATTAGAAGCAAGCATCATTTCAGTTGATTTGTTTTTTTATCATATTCATCTTTTTTTTTTCAATGGAATAAACACATACTTAACAGACAGTCTTATATTTAAAAATATGTCTTAAAACGCTTACAGTACGAAATACTTTTGTTCACATCTGTGAAATTTGCCCCGTTTTGCCTTCCCTTAGGTGAACAAAGAAGGCAACCGCTTGAACTTTGTCCTAAAATTCGACCGGTCAACGAATAGTTTGGTCAATTTTCCTATCTGCCTACACAGCACAGAGTGTTTGTTTACGGCTTGTATGTGCAGATACTGCCGTCGCTATGTTAGCTTTTTCATCATTTCATGATGAATGAAAAGACTGATTTTGGGCACTGGCCCACTGAGTTGTGTACAGTCTTTAGGCCCGTATGCAGCTTTTTCAGTGGGGGGGGGGGTTCGATTTTATCACAAGTGGAACATTTTCCTGAGATAATAATGACCAACAACTTAAAACTCATTATATGTGTTGCTAACGTAGGCCTACTATCATAGGCTGAGTGGAACTCCAGATCTTATGGGGGGGGGGGGGGTTAGTCCGAACCCGCTGCACCCCCTGGATACGGGCCTGGTCTTGCTTACAAGTATTGCCAGACCGTGGTCAACAATCGGGGAAGGTGATGGAGCAGGGTAGAACTAAATGTAACTTAAAATGGGAGTGTATGTTGTAGCACATCACATGCTTGAATTCAAAGTTTCTTGAACATCATGTGGATAATTTTCAAACTTAGCCTAAGCTAGTTTGTTCACAACCATGTTTCCAATCCCACCATATGTTTTCGTAGGACACGCTTTCAGCAGACTCGTGGATACAGAATTGTCATTAGTGTTATCACACCATAGAGATAGATAAACAAGAGTGACGTCATTGTAACTACTCTCACACTGAACAAATGGAGCCGACCATCATAGGTGGCAGCTTAGGCGGTTGGGCGAAACGGCTCTGTCTTCAGCATTTGCTGCTGTATATAATGCACGTACGGTCCGAGCATTATTCGTTTGACATCTTACTCTGTCTGTGAGGGAAAACAAAAGTAAATGCAACCGTTTGATTCTTAGAAATAATTTGATTATACGCAGTGAAAACTACGTCCCAACGTTTACAGCTGTTTGCGAGTTATGGCATGTTATCCTAAAATTACCGCTGGAATTGTGTCAGGCGGTTCCCCGAGAACACCTTATTGTTCCATTACTTCACTCCTGTTTATCTATTTCTCTGGATTACGCTCAAACCAATATTATCGTCATGTGATACTGGTAGAGAATATTTCAGCAAATGTACATTGTTTTTTTTTCTTGGTAGATGTACTGGTATGATTTTGTTTTGTTGCACTCAGTCCGTTTGTTGTTTTCCCCAAGGCAGTTTCTTTCCCCCTTTTTATTTTTCCCCCTTTTTATTTTCAACAAGTCTGAATGTTATTATCTGCTGCCCACATTCCGTATCTCGTTTTGCGATTCTGAACAAACAGGATCAGTTATAACTTCTGAGAGTTGTCCAGGATGTTAGGACCTATACTGTTTATACCACAATAAAACTGGAATTTGTCATTCATGCTTCCCTTTGTTGACTGCATACAGGGCTGTGGGATGGGGTGGGTGTCTCCCCACACGAGCTACGAAAGTCGAAAAATATGTCAGAAGTTGGGATTTCTCGTACTTCAGTCTAGCACACTTCAGAAAATGCCAAATATTGCGCCACAATTGCCTCTTAGGTTACCTAAAAGTTGAAAAAAAAAAAAAAATCTCAGAAGGGAACCCCATTTGAGGCCAGCGATTACTCACCTCATGCATGCTTTCTCCACCTATCAAAATAAGCCAGTATTTTTCTAATAACGGTGGCTATTATTTACAAGAGTTACCGGTACAACAATTGTAGCAAAAATTCAAAGTTTTTTGGAGTAACTTTTCTGGGAAATAGGATTTCTAGCGGCGAAAATATAACTTAAAGAGATGCAAGAATATTGCACCAGACTGTGACTAACCGTGACGTTAACTTGCAGTTGGAAAAATTTCCTAGGAAAAGTGATCACCGATCTCAAGAAATCTCCCCCCCCCCCCATCAAAATTCCCTGCCCCTACCCACTGTGAAAACGATCGACACCGTTGGTATTTACTGTCCTTTCCATTTTCGGTGTTTAAGAAACATTTAGGCTTGTTAGGTATCCTCACTCTCCTGAAATGTCACGGGGGCGGCGGCGCCACTGCGTTGGATAAAACATGAAACCGCAGTGAACATTTTGGACCTCCAAAACGTTCGAGCCTAGTTACGGCCCTGACTGCATATGAATCACGATCAATAACTGGCCTCGTGTTAGGAGAAAGAGGATATCGCTTGCTGACAATCTATGAAAGTTTCAAAATTTCTGAGTAACAGTTTCATTCATCTTACTGACACGTTGTTCCAACACGGCCTTCTTTCACTCTTCCTCCACCTATTTTACCTATTTTTGTTTTCTTCCTTGGAAACCCAACAAATCTGTACTTGATTCCTTCCGCGGTATAGTCAGGACAAAAACTTAAGAATAACCTTCGTATATAGAGGTCTTGCCGCTCCTCGTATAGGTCCACTGGGAAAGAAGTCAATATCAGCCACCTTTAATTATTATTTATTGGCTGGACCTATGGTAAAAGAAGGCTCGATACCATCTCCTGTTTTACCTTTTGACTTTTCGACAGGAACAGTTGCTAGGACGTCCTACGCTGAACCAAAACAGGTTGCATAAGTTGATGGTATAGGCTATTCATTCCTATCATTTAAAGTGATCTGTGTACAGTGCCTACAAATTCGATAAACTTTGTGTGTATCACAACAGCACGTGTAACATTGTACTTTGACCTCTACCTAAATCAATAGGCTCTTGTAAAGCACCAATGTATAAAGCATCAATTCATCACTACATTACTGTCTGTAAACATTCTTTACAAATTGTTCTTATGCCAGCAAATTTTTGACCCCGATGACCTTTGACCTCCACCAAAAGCAACTGGCATCACCAGGTTACACCTTCATACTAAATGAGTTAATTCCAAGCTTCCTTTCCGGAGATACTGCATTTTAAAGTTTTTGTGATAAGACTCTTAATGACCTCTGACCGTCGCAACCAACAATAGGGTTCTGGCACTCGGAGGGTGTCAAACAAGTACGCCAAACAAGCCCTCCTTGGCGGAAGCCCCCTTTTACGGTCAATTTTGATTCATCAACTATGTATATCGTGCACCCTCTCACAACCGTTTGAGGTACGTGTGTTAGTTAAGAGGTGAATACATGTGCTCAGTGTTCTTGGAAATATCACCAGGACAGTTAAAAACAGTCTCGTTTAGCACATTTGAAATTTTGGAAAAAATAAAAACAGAGAACAGTGTACCACATGTACATACCAGTGTGTCCAACTCATTGAAATCACCTCAGTGCACGACCTTTACAGTACACCTTTGTCACATGCCATTTGCTCTTCGAGCACCAGTTTCTACTTAATGACACATTTTTTTCCCCTTCGAAGGAGAAAAAAATTAAAATGAGCCGAAACGTTTAAGTTAGGCGAAAACTTCATTATGGCGTTTAGTGTGTGCCTGAACTCTGACATGAGTACGACACCTGCACTATGGTCTTATCAGACTACAAAGAAATACTAAGGAAAAGACAAGAGAGTACCAGACATTTCTTCTTTTCTTTTAGCTTTTCGCCTTTTATTATTCAGTTTTACTGATGGATTTGATATATTGAACAAATATACAACCAGTTTGTACATTATGTACACAAATAACGATGAATACACACGATGAGTAGCGTCCTGATGATAACAATTACCATCAACGAATTCGATCTACAAAGAGGGCAGTATCGACGTTTCCAAAAAAAAAAACGGAACTGATAGGATTTACAGCAAGAACGAAAAAAAAAAACCTATATACAATCAGGGAAAGGGAAAAAAAAAGAGTACCCAGAAATTTCTCTTTTGTACAGATCAAGCAAAATATCATTTCAGATGTGAAGCAAACATTGAAAGAAATTATGATTTTAAATGTGGAAACTACACCAGATTGAAAAAGAAATAGTAATAAATGGTAAAGGAGGAAACTGGAAATGCGAAAGGATTGGTAACCAGTACTATCAATTAATTACTTGAACTATAGCATGCAGAAAACTATCCAAACAGCATAAATATTTCCAAAAGGTAGAAACAATCTTCCGAAAAAAGATGTAAAAGAAACACAATGAATGACAGGGAAACTATAAAACAATTGGAACAACACAGAATCAAAGAAGCAACAAAAGCAATTTATCTCATCACCCCATGTTCGAATGAGTAAAAAGACTCTTTCCCTTTCAGTAATTCTTGCTACTAGCATAGCTCAAAGCGATAGAAATACTAATATCTTTCTAAAACAGAGTTATCCAGAGTAAATATAAATTCATGCTACTAAGTTAGTGAGCAACCAGGGCATGTTTTGCTGGACTTTTGAGCGGTAGATTCTACAAAGAAATCCTCCCTTACCCCATTAAATTTCCTAAAATTTGCAAACAACAAATACTGCCAGCGAGACCTCACAGCAAATGCACTAATAATTTCGATATGGTTTCCCAAATCGAGCTTTACACTTCCCTCTGGTGAAAGATTTTATACACAGAGACTGGCAAAAAAAATGGTAGAAAGATGGAACAAAAGAAGTGAAAAAAATGAAAAACGAAGAGGCAAACACAGATGACCGCTCCAGGACAGTTGATCTATGTTTGCTGCACTTCGATGAATGCATTGTCCAAACTGATGGTCACAAGCAAAGCCAACAGCACATATTTTGTGGTTGCATTACATCATGTAAGCAACTCAAATGGATGAATCTCCTCCCCCGATGTCACAGTGTCATAACTTTAAACAACTTAAAACACCTTATAAAGGACTAGCATGACAGTACACTGATGAAATACATTCTTCCTTCAATTGTAATCTTTCCACCCACATCAAGTTTCATATACTTTTCCCTGAATATGTCAATGGAACGTGATACATTATTCGTTGAAAACTATAGAATGTTCTTATTATTTTATGTTACATTTGGCCTCCCGAACAGATTTAGGTATGAAACCACCAAAATGTTGTTTGATCATCACTAGCATACAAAGATGACATTTGGCAACAAAGCACAACCTGTGCAAGAACCAGAGGAGCTGCTTGAAATTAGCAAAGACAAGAAGTACATTTACAGTAGGCAGAAGTCACCTGATAATGTAACTTTGTAAGATTTGAGATTCAAATGAAGTCTATCTCGACAAACTAGAGACATGATACCACAGAAGTTTTATAGTTCCTTGATTGGACTGGTGACTGGACAGTTAACAAACTGTAACACTATTTTCTCATTTTTTCTCATTAGTTTTCATTTTTGTTTTCTGGTATCCCTATCTTTCACAAAATGAATGATGTATCTTTACTTTGTATGAGGGTCAAACATGCAGGATAGTGACAAAGAATCTTCACTGTTCTAGTAAGCAAAACTAATGTTTCCCTAAGAACTTTTCAATGGCACACAATCTCAGAGATGGCTATGTACTGTTCCTAGTATTCTAGCATACATGTCTCCAAACTCAGCTGACTATTTATTGTTCACAAAAGATCCAGAACGCTCACACTTGATGGCTACAAAGCTTCACACTGCTGCTCATTAGGTAGCCTGTACATCCTCCATGCTATTGTGCATACAACCGCAGGAGCTCCATAAAGTAAGGACAGTAGATACATGCACATAAGCATAATTCATAAGTCGATACCTTGTTCTCTCACTCTAAGATGATCTTAGGTTAGATTTTTTCGATTCAGTAAAAAGAAATGAGAAACATCACCATTCCAATATCTTTAGGAAATCAGCTGTGAAAAGACTTCCACTGCACAGGATAAACCACTCAATGAACTGATGTCCAAAACATCTTTGTGGACATTTTTTTTACTTGATTACAAACTGGAAACATCCACAGAAGCTGTCTATAGCTGCTTCGAAAATTAAACAAAAACATTTTTTGACCTTTCCTGAGTGTTCAAGTCATCTTTCCCAAAATATTCAAGATCCTCCCACCTCTTTGCTCTTCTTGCTCTTCTCTTACATCTAAATCCAAACAATCCTTCAGACACCCTCCCTGTGATCCCCATCCCCTGTCCACCTTATCTACTTTCCCAAATACACCCACATGTCCCAACAACTTACTGTCGATCTACCAAGGCTTTTAAGAATGAAATGAAACAGTGTCGGTATCGCCATTTTGTAGTATCTAATCCACTCAACCTGTTCCTTTTGATGAAAAAGAAGAAAAAAAGTATGTTCATTGCCGAGTTTTTGAACCTTGAATTACTACACCAAGTTACCTCAAAAGGGGTACACTTCCCTGACACTGTTATAGGTAAGAATGTACAGTAAAAAAATTGCATATTATTATTCTAGGTGGAAAAAGCGGTATGTGTGTTGATAACACACAAAAAGGAAGTTCAGAGTATATTTACCATCTATATATCACTATATCGTAATAAATCTATTTATATCTATCCCGTATCGTTCTGCTTGCACTTTCCTGAAGGTTGAGTTCACATGCAGAAGGACCCTTCATCTAGAATGGCAACATGCAGAACATAATCTGCAAGCACTGTGAACTAGTATAAACAGTTAATGACTAAGCATTGGCTTACAAGTACATTCATTGCACCTACATGGTGGCCATGTGTCTAATACATTGCCATAGTGACTATTAAGAGAATCTGTCCAACTGGCATATGCTCACCTTCAAAGAAACCTGCATTAATATGTCAGCAATTGCAGCTACAGCTGCGATTTAATACCCATAATAAACTTTGTTAAATCTACCTATATCAACTATATATACGCCATATAACTTGGTTATAAAACATTTTTCTAACTCTAAACTCTTCTTTCTGTTAAGACACAATATTATAAACACACATAACACCAAGTACCCGACAGAGGTTGCACCCCAATTTTGTCTACATTTTACACCATAAATACCACTGCTGCAAACCTTCACAGAGTTTTACATCAAAACCAGGGCTCTATTTTCAAGGTATTTACTTTACTCACTTCTTTAAGACTTCAAATGTAAAAAAGAGGGGAAACTTCACAGTCAAATCCACCAAAAATTAAAACTGATAAATCTTGTAATCCAAACAACTCACGTAAGGAAAGTATTTACCACAGTCAATTCACATTTCAAATATTTCCTTCCCTCTTGTCTGAAACTTCCTTCCTCAAAAAAAAAAAAAATCACCACTCTTATATTCCCATGTTTTTTTCACAATGCTTTAATTACACAAAATACTGCAACATCGATGAAAAAACAATGCTTTAAAAAAAACTAACAGGTGTTCTTGCTCTAGTTTCAATAAGAACAATGGTGAGACTATCAATCTTGAAGGAGGCTTTTGACAAATTCAAAATACAAAAAAAAATGGAAATGAGGACGATCAAAATTGCCTCACAATAGTGGCATCTAACCTTAATATTTTCAATATGACAAGAATAAAAGAGACACTGTTGATAAAATTCAACTAAAAAGATGGGAGAAAACCTCTTCTAAAAGAAAAACTCCAACCCCTTTGAGTACTTTTCAGAAGAAGCAAAGCTATGAAAAAAAAACCAAAGGACCAATCACATTGCTCAAGACACACCACACATTAAAGCATCAGACGATAAGGCACAGAAGGGATGGTCTATACAGTAATGCTAACTCTACCTAGCACTTTGAGTCAGTGGTATAAGCGGTGTACATACAGCAGGAAGCAGTGAGATCATTACATGAAACAATGCAGTTAACTACACAAAGCACATATGAAAACACTGCCAGACATGTTACTGTACATATTCTACAAAGAATCATTCAAGAAAGGGTAGGGTTACAGACCTGAACATTTTTTTATATCAATTGTTCTTGATTTACCATGTTCTTGATTCACCACAGAAGTCACTGGCTACAGCACTTTATAGAGACAAAATGCACCTCACTGCACTGCAAACACTTGCTATTCTTTCTCTACTATATCTTTTCAAATAATTTCATACTCATATACTGTATCTATATAAATCAAATAAATGTTCAAGCAAATAAAAAACACCAAAAAAAAAAAAGCAGCATACCATACAAATTATGCCCCTCAGGCATGCAATGATAGATTTGAAGACCTACACAATTCAAGTTAGACAAATCAACATTAAACCATATCACTGACTCATATGTTCTATTTTCAAATTCAAATCACCATTAAATGCTTAAGTTAATGTTTAATTCAACATTGGGGCAAGTACAAGTCTCTAGAACTAGAAATTATTGAATGTAACCAACTTGAAATAAAATTTCATCATCACAATAAGTTTGATTTTTCAGTATCACAAAGAGTAAAGTACATGGAAATCATTATGGGTTGGTGTGTATAGGAGAAACTCAAGTTTCACAACTATTGCAATTCAACAAAGTTTTCTCTTGTAAACATGCAAATCAGAGCTCCATTCCATTGCTGAGTGCTGACTACCTCAACCTTGTAGACTAGCACATTTTGAATCTGATGAATGGGAGAGAAAAGTAACATTCCATTAAGACTCCAGATGAACAAGGTGTTAAGTGCTGCATGACTAATACTGCTGAGGTCAATTGCAGAATCAACTGCCAAACATAGTTCAGAGTACTACACACAAGTACCAGGTACCACTATAAATTTCAAGTACTTAACTTGTAGTACTAGGTACTACATACATCACTTCCACCAAAGCCTCTACCAAATTCACCACACAGTGTAAAATCACTACAACCATACTTTGTATCCTGTCTCAAAGAGTACTGAGTTTTGTGTTAAACAACATACATTCAGTTTCATTGATTACATTTTCTTATGAGTTAAGGAATTGAAAAACAAAACATTACAAGTTTGTGTATTCTTTTCTGATCTGTTAGTTTTGACCAAAATACCTAGGGTTACATATAAAAGAGCAACACAAGAGATTCCACAATTGTGCATTTTCATAATCTTCAAGTACCTCTCCTGAATTCTGTGTCATCTTCTGCTTCGCTTGCACTATCAGTTCGCTCAGAAGATTCAGGGCTGAGAGCATCATCTCGATCATCCTGACCTAATTCTGCTCTAAGTAATTGTTCTTTGTGAGGTGGTAACTTGCCTGATCGTTCCAAAGTCATGAGGTGACCCCTAGAGCGGAGATGCTTAGCTAAATGACCTGGAATTCTGAATGCAATGGCACACTCTTTGCACTTGAATGGGCGAGGTTCTGGATCAGTACCAACGGTAGCTATTTCAACTGCTTCAACTTTTGCAAAATGCTGCTCAGTCCGTTCATGTTTGGATAGGAGTGACTTTGTTGGGAAATGCAAGCAGCAATCAAAGCATGTATAATACTTTTCTAGGCTATGTTCTCTAATATGTATCCTGAGTTGGTTAGGCTTCATGAAGCCTTTCCCACATACAGAACATTTATGTGGCCCAGTGGTAGATGGTATAGGAATGGACTGTTCCTCCTCAGTGGTGGCTTCCCCACTTGATACAGGAGTGCTAGTTGACACATTTGCTGGCATTTCAAATTCAGCATTTTTCAACAAAGTAGATGAAGTTGGTACCTGAACATTTTGGGTGACAGGAGTTTCTTTCTTGACACTAAGAGTTTGATTGTTGTCTGCTCTCAGCGTGTGCTCCAACCTGAAATGAGGACTCGTCCTTGCAAGGGGACTGGGAGAATGCACTCTCGATAGCACTGTTGGTGGCAATTGTGAGAGTTTGGAAGGTGACATCGGTGAAACTAATGGGGGTCTGCCTGAGATGGGAGAGTATGGCATCAACAGATTAGGTGATGGGGCTGCATTCAACAATGATGGTGATGGTGGAATGAAACGAGGACTGTATGGTGAGCAAGGTATACCTTCCATGGGGAATGGCCATACAGGTGCACGTGTCAGAAGCAAAGTTTTTATAGCATTGCTGGTGTCTGGCACTGATGAAACAAATCTTTGAGAACCAGGAATGATCTTGCTCTGTTCTAATTTCACCTCTGCTGAGCGTGCCTTCTTGTCCTTTTCTTCATCCTCATCATCTGATATTGGTTCGATAATAGGTGGTGGAACAAGGAGACTATTCCTTGTATCCAGACTATTTCTTGCATCCCTTGATGATACATCCAACTTCATTGATTCCTTTGACAAGTTACCAGATTTAATTTGCATGTGAGAGCTCACAGCTATAGGAGCAATATGCAGTCGTTCTAAGTTAGAATCCTTCCCTTCTTTTTGCTCAAACCTTCGTGTTAGTATACTTTTCTTGGACATTGTTGGTGTTGTGATCATTGCTGATGTTACCAAATCACTAGAAATTGCAGCAGACTTTGTTGCACTATCCAAAGATACTTCATTCTCTTGATACCCTTGCAAAGCCCTGTCCTGTTTACTCCCATCGTTTAAAGCAGGACGAACCATTGGTAAGGACGGTGATGGTCGCAGTAACGAATGTGATGCTATGGGTAAGTTATTTACTGACATACTCCGTTTCATAGGTGAAGGAAGTAACTTCCCATCAGTACTGTTCCTCTGTTGCTTATTAGTGAGGTGTTGTGTTAATTTGCACACAACTTCAGATCTTGATGGTTTATTCAGAGGAGGCATTGTCCTATTTTTTAATGCACCCATTAGTTCATCTAACCGTTGCTCTCTTGCTGGATCTTTTTCACTATCATTCTTAGCAGACAAAGGGGTAAGTTGTGCTTCACTTAGAGACCTTTTTAAGCCCATTCGATCATGAAGAGCTTTAAGAGTGGGGGGCAGTTCTCTGTCAGTGACAGCTGCAACTGATGTGGTGCATGATCCAACTCGAGTTATTTGATTGGAAGTTTTTACACCGTAAGGAGCTTCAACTATACTGGAAGGAGTTTCTCTGGCAGAGTCCTCACTGTCCATTTCTTCCTCCTCCTCTGAAATATCACTGCAAATGGAGTCTGTGTCTTCACTATCCACATCTGCAAATTGGTTATCCTCACCATCTTCCATGTCACAAACATCATCCGTTGCACTATCTAAATCTACATCCCCAGGAGGTAAACCTAACTCCAGACATTTCTTGACATGAGCTTTTGACTTCATGTGCTTTGTCAAGTTTCCTTTCGTCTTGAAAGAGAAGCTGCAACCTTTACACTGATATGGTCGTACATCTGTATGGGTTCGAATGTGCTTCTTGAGCATACTGGGCTTCTTACAACGTATGCCACATTCCATGCAAACATACTTTCCTCTACCTCTACCCCTGACATAAACATAATCTTCATGCGATTCATATCCACCAGGAAATAATGGTATTCGTGACAACTCAACATTAGGTACATCACTAGTCCCAACAGTGTTTGTTGGCTGTGACTTCCCTTCATTTTCATCTTTCACAGCATCTGTACCTGACCCTTCTTCCACCCTTCTGTGATGCTGCCTGCTCTCCTTATTTGTCGAACTGTTTCTTTCCTTCTTACGCACCTTTGTCTTCTTCATATTCTTTGACTCTGTGTAAATGCCACCTGGAGTGAAATTACATTGACTGTAGCAAACCTTTGACTTTCTGTTTCTATGAGAATTATATAGTCCAAGATGGATCTTCCATGAAATGCCCAATGGATGTTCTACATGTCTTGCTGATCTCCAATTTGAATACATGGACACTTTAGAGTTGCCACCTTGAACAGCATACATTGGTTGAAGTCTCTTTGAGCAACAGTTTGTTACTTGGGTAACACCACACATTCTAGCAGACATATTTGCATATAAAAATATTGGAACAGTTGGGAGGGTTTGCCCTTGTTCATTTTTCACTAACCCCAGCAGCTTCCTCTTACCCTTTGTGAGCATGTTGTTACTGAAATTCTGAGAATAACTCTTAATGTCTTCAGATGATTTCCTCTCTAGTGCATGAGATTGAGATGATTGCTTGGTGTCATCAGCTGCAGATGATGCAGACATGGAAAGATTCATAGGTGCCTCTGACAGCCCACCAGCTTGTGAGGATGGGACTGTTAGCTTCAGAGCAACCGGATGTGTTGGAGAGCTTGCACCAGAACCTCTGTTAGCAATGCCTGGTGTTAAAACAGCTAAACTTTGATTCCCAGGTGTAACAGGCAGTGATTTTAAACCAGTCAGATTTGGTTTGGCATTTCCTGTTGCAAGGGACTTCACTTTTGTGGTGCTTCCAGAAAATGTCAGAGCAACATTGCAAGATGAAGAATATGGCACTGGTTTGACTGTTGGAACTGACTTTTGAAGAGCAGCAGTTGTGGGAGTCATGGACCTGAGCGATACAGGGTGGGGTGAAGATATTTTGCTAGGGAACTGCATAAATGAAGATGCCATTTTTCCAGGAGTTGCCGGGGATGGTATGACAGAACTTGATGGACCGACTGCAGTCGGAAATATTTTAGATGCTACAGGGGTCAAAGGTTTAGACTGTCCAAAGCCAAGAGAGAATCCCTTTCCTGGGCCAGTGGGTGTAAGAGCCTTCATTGGTACACCTGTTGGTGTTTTGACTTTGGGTGGTGGTCCAGACAGAGCAAATGGGACTTGACCACTACCAGTGGGTGTAAATGGTTTTGATGGTGTTGATGGTGACATTCCTGGAAAACTTGGTGCCTGAGTTGATGAAGGACTTGGCAAAATGAAAATTTGTGACTTTGCACCTGTTGATGTTGGGGTTGCAATAGGTCCAACAATCAAGTTTCCATCTGAGGTTGACAAAACACTATCTATGTTTCCTCCAGCATTATGAAAGGCATGAGCAACAAGTCTTCCAAGCTCTCGAGCCTGTTCCACAGGTGTGCTAGGGGTCTTTGCATTAGTGGGTGATGCCTTCTTCATTACTGATTCTGCTATTGATAGTGCCTCTGGAGACAGAAGAACTCTTGGGTCAATGATAGGCTTCCCTCCACTTCCCACTGGTGGAAACTTAATCATCTTAGCTAATGGAGATGCCACATCTATGTTTAGGCTCTGAAAGGGGCTTTTTTCTGCACCTTTTTTCCATGCCAAATCAGGTGTTGGTAAGCTGCCACGTACACGTGGTGATGCCAGTTGAATAGATGGGACATCACTGGAACCTACTCCATGTATTATGTTACCATCTCTAGGAGAAGACAAACTTTTGGGAGATGTTCCAGACTTTGGAGTAGGAATTAACTTGTTTGACAGTCTACGTCTCTCACTCTTGCTTATGTAGCTACTGTTGACAGTTCGAACACCTAAATTTAGAGAGCTGGGTCGCATTAATGAGGCTTGGGAATCAGAGGTGTCTCCCCATTGTTCAGCATTTGTACTTATCCGTAATAGACCTTGCTGATTAGATGAAAGTTCTCGTTTATTTGGATCTGAAGTAAAAGAGAAGCTGCTTGAGTCTGACTTTGGAGTGTGCTGAATCACAGGGACACAGGAAGATGTGGCAAGACCAACTGATGAGGCTGGAGATCCAAGAGCCATTTCACTGGAACCATGAGCAGAGAATGGGGAAGCAATTTTCTTCAAAGAGGATGAAAACATCATTGAATTGGACATAGAACCTTTCTGTCCCTGGGTTACCTTGGGTGCTGTAAGCAAATTGCTCAAAATTGCAGGCTGAGGACTTTCTATAGAAACCTTCTTGGATGAAGCATCTGGAGGCATATACAATGTTTTCTTCATCTTCTTACTAAAGAAAACCATTCCTTCTTCAACTGTCTCTCTGGTTTCAGAGGCTGCCTTCCTTTTCTTCACTGACACCCCTTCAGCTGTCTGAAATCCACTTGAAGAAAGATTAAGTGGCCCTGGGACAAGTGGTTTCTTATGACTATGAGGTATCTCAAATGCTGATCCTAACTGACGAGTATGCTGCAATGAAATGTGCTTTATGCTCTTGTTGCTTTCAGGTGAATTTGAGTGTTGAGCAACTGACGTGATGACTGCTGAAGCTGCTGTTTGTTCGATTCTATCTTTTGTGTCACTTCTCTCTGTCTCTGATTTTAATTTTGCTACATCATCCTCTGATAAAAATTCACCCTCCTTAAAATCAAATCCGAGTTTCCTTGGTTTCACTGATTCAAGGTCTGAGTTGTCGATAATTTCTTCATTATCACTAATCAGTTTTTGTATCCTTTCCTTTATTTCTTTGTTACCTGATGTAGCGTCACCTGCAGAGTCTTTGGCTCTGCTCTGAATACTGGCCAAAGCCTCCGGTGGTAACGTCCCCATGGGAAGTTGAAGATGGTATTGACCTTTTGTCTTTACAATATTGAAATTACTGAGAGGAATGAGAATTTTATCTGAGTCTACATTCCCAGAAGCAGAACCCTTCGGAGAACTAGACTCTATAGGTGAAGGTTCTTTAGACTCCATATTTGCTTTATATCCTGCAATACCAGGATCTTGGGTTTGTGGAAAATTATTTACCTGTTCATTGCCTTTCAATAATTTAGATATAGAATGCTCTGTTAATTTTGTCAAGTCCTTCTTAGGGGTATGTGGGACATGACCTTTGAAAGCAATCGTACAACTTTCACTTACAACTCCAGCCTTACTGGAAGGTGTAATAGTCAAGTTATGTGATGTATGACTACTTTCTGTATCTACTAAAACAGGATGCTGATGATTTCTTACTACATCTTCCTCCCTCTGAGAGTGCTTGGTCTCATCTTCACTTTCTGTTTCCTCTGAATCTTCTTCACCATTGGATCCCTTGAGAGGAGAATCATTGAACATTATACCAACTTTCACTGAGTGTGCATGGGACTTGCAGTGCTTGTACAAATTACTCTTGGTCTTGAAAGCAAATCCACATGGTTTGCAAGGATATGGCCTTTCCCCTGTATGGGATCTTAAGTGCTTGGTGAGAACACTGGGCTTAGCACACCTGTGGCCACAATATTCACAGATATGCCGGCCAATTTTTTTTGATTGTCGCGTGTCCAGCGGAGATTCAACCTCAACATCAACAGTCATATTTCTTGCAACATTACCTGGACTGATATCTTGGTACTTTGAGGTATGGAAAATTAAAGGAGACTGGTTCATGGCAGTGTCCCTTGAGGTCAAACCATGCTTTCCCTGGCTTTCAATATGTTCACCTTTCTGGTGGAATGCAACTTGTGGTTTGGTGTTATTGTAGTGATTGCTGGTTATCACTGGATTGTTATTATTTATTGCTTGAAGATCTACACTTTTAATTTGCAAAAGTGCTTCGATGGCTTGTTGTTCATCCCTGTAGTTCTGCTTTTCCTGGTTAACACTGGTATTTGATCCTCTTCCTGTTTTCAAAGATATCTCTGCACCAAGGTTCATACTCTTAGATGGGTTTGAAGTTATCAACTTGCTACTACTTGCTACTACTGTGTCTCCTTCAGTAACATCCGTGTGAGGCTCCTGCTTTCCAGAACGAGCCATACGTGCTCGTTCTTTGATAAAATCGTACTTATCTTTGAATACAGGAGAGGACTGTTGACCAACAGTTAACCCAACATCTTTGATGTTTAAATCAAGCTGATTCTCCACGAGTTCATCCTTCTTACTGTTCTTCTGCTGGGATTTCTTTGCAACTCTCTCTCCTCCTGTGCTTTTCTTCTTAGGAGCAAACTTGCTGCGAAGTTTTATTTTCTTCTCAAAATGTTCCTTTGTGAGAAGTTTCCAGTGTAGAGGTTTCTGACCTGTAAAACAAAAAAGGAGACTTCAGGTCAGGAGTGGGATATGCACTTCAAAGGTGAAAATATGTAGGGAGATGTAAATATCTGACATTCTGTTCAAACCATGCACTGTGCTTAACTAATGCTTACAGTCTAGTAGAAAAATGCCAAAGGATGTAAAGAGTTTGATTACTATTTGATCAGTCTTGGAAGACTCAAGAATCTACATGAGATGATGAAGTTTGATCACAAATGATAACAGAGCTGTTCACATGACCAATCAAAGAAAAGTTCAATGACACTGCCAAAAAGATACTTGGGTTTGTTCCCAGTGAAGCAACACCTGCATTTTCCAACCATCAACTGTGTAATCTATCAATGAAGCAGGGTTAGTGATATTTATTTCCTTTTTAAAGAAATACTATGATTCAAATCAGTGATTTTAATCAAATCATCAATTTAAATCATGATTTTTTAAACTAAAATCATGGTATCAATCATGACTTTAATCTGCTTGACATCAATCAAACAATCCCACTTGAATGAAGTTCTAAATATGACAACCTCCTGAGAAAATACATTGTCCTGAGAGAAAACAGCAAACTTTTTCAAGTTAGCCATGTACAGTATCTCTAGCTAATCAAGCACCTATATTATTCATACAATCTCAGGGTCAAATAAGAACTACTGTATCTTGGAAGCACTTTTCAGAATGTTGCAAGAATCAATTACTGTTTGGCAATCTGTACTTTGGTTTATTGAGAAAGAATACCTCTGCTAAAGATGGAAAAGTCTTGGAGCATTTGGAAATAATCACATGCACTGGCATATTTTGTACTCAGCTAGAGTCACGGTTAAACCACACACTACTTCAACGACTCACATTAATTGAGTTGCTTTCTACAATTGCTTCAATAAACTACTGCAACTTCAGTACAGTAGCATTATGACAAAACCATTTGACTAAAAACCATACATGATGTTTCCCTATTTGTTGACAGCTTTTGGGAGACAACCTCACTGCTTGGAAGAAGAATGTTGTTCAATTGTAATTTCATCAAGAGGAGCTGCCACATCACAATTTGAGAGATTTTTTTTTCTTTTAGTTTCCCTTAAAGCAATGATGAATCACATAAGAATTACTACCAACACCAGAGTCACTAAATAGCATTTGACCAGATGTACAACATGTGACTGTCTTCAGACACGTCATCCAGAGCAAAATACATAAATTTGATTGGCATACAGTACATTCTACTGGATGAGACATACAGGCTTTGAATGGTGCTTACTTTAAAAAAATATATTATCTGCAAATCAAGTTGGTTGAGCAAAACATTGTTAACCATACAGTAGATATCTAAATAAAGTGAAAATGGATGTACAGTAAAACAGAAAGGGCAAAACCATGGGCAAAGTTTTGCACCAGAAAGAAGGACTGTACAGTATTACTCTGCACTCATCATTTACTATTTGACCATGTGCAACTTATCTGCTCACATGACTTAATTCATGTGTCTTGCCAACGTCATTAACTTTCATTTATTACTGAGTACTAGACACAGTTACACTGATAAAACAGGAGCCAAAATAAGTCACTTTTTAATACTTACAGTATACACACAAATACAACTTGGTTCAAGAGATCTTTTCACATACAACACTTCTGATATCACGGTGAGAAAGGTTTGGTGTTTAACTCAATAATGATTCTACAAGACAACACACAAAAAATATGTGCACATGTGTACCTTGTATGAGTCACACGAAATCTTAACTAAACTCAGTGCAGTAATATTACAACATAGCATGTCATCTATTGATACAGTAAATACTGCACTACAAGAAGAATGTGAAAAGGCATACATGTACTCAGGCTTGTACAGTAAGTGTCTGGCTCATTTTCAACACTCCAAGGTCACATACTGTACACCACACTCATGTGCGAAATTTAATTGCAGCAAACTGGCATTTACACTACCACACATCACCTAAACACTGAATAGAAAGCAAAACATCACAAAGTACATAATGAATTTGGCTGGAAGTTAAACCGGGCTCAGAAAACCACAGGTTCGCCACAGATTTCCTCTACATACAGTCCAAAATAACCACCGTCAAGTAACAATTTAGAGGACCACTCAATTTTCTCTTTATTTTCTGACAGGGGATAATGACTTCCACTGTTTCCTACATTATGATGAAGTGGCCCGGAAATGTAACAGAGAATACTTCCTACAGCCATCAGTGGTATATCCCCATAACGTTCCCCCAGGACGGAAAACTCAAATTATAACTTCTACACTGCAATCCAGTCAAATGACACTGACCCAGACAAATGCCAAAAAAAAAAAACATGACCCGGATATAACCCAAAGAATAACCATATACACTATTGCACCATAATACTAGGGCATCTATGTACTAATACTGTAGATCTGCATCTGTAGTAAGTATTAAGTCCCTACAGTACATTTCATGTTTTGATCTTAGGGAATAAATCCATGGAAACAGAGAGATGTTATATTTTGTTTTAAAGGTACAGGGTGGAGGTATTCGCATACAGGACATGTCCACCATTACCAGATGATGTTGGTTTTATGCAGCAACTGTCTCGATAGAATCTACACTACAGAATGGTTAGCATTTGACAAGAATTTCCAAAGACTTTGGTTTTATAGTTTTACCACAAAATTGAAACCAGCAATATGCTATGGAGATATTACATTATAAATGTGAAGAAATTCAGATCAGGTCTACGGTATGTAACACCTACAGTACTCCCTTCAATATACATATTCCCTACTCCATGGTCACCTACCCTACTGTCATGACACATCATACAGTATGTAACTTTCCCTGATATTTAAGTGAAAGGGAAATAGGGCGTTTAGAATACATCAACACAGCATACAAAGAAAATAGCTTTAACCATCGTTACACCATTCTGTGTCATCAATAAACATCTGCAAAAGCTTCCCCTCCTCAAAACATCATGCACGTGATGAGTAATGGAAGATGCATCATTTGAATTTTGAAAAGTTTGGGTGAACAAATTATTGCTCAGCAACAAATAGCTGAATTTCTATCTGTGAGAAACTTATTTCTTTACAAGAAGGCCACTTCCTTATTTTGAATGGTCTATCAGAAAACATTGGTTTAAAAATATCATTTTTTCCTGTTAAACAAATTATTTCCCCTAATGCCTAACAAAAGACATAATGACACTATGCAACACTCCACAGTCCACATCACCATCTTTGCAATTTCATTACAGTTTGAAAAGCGGTAATACATTGAGACACAATTCCAAGGGAATTTCATTCAGAGTTTCACTCTGCAACTTCCAGGTGCAGCCAGCAGTTCTCTACTGTAGATGCAAGTCACACAAACTTGTGAAGTCAAATTCTTGACAACATTTTGTCCACATTCCAGTTTCTGTAACCAATCACATTGTACATTTATACTTCACTCACTGCGGTTAAGCTAAACCCCAGAACTTCTCTGGTTTGGTTATTTACGAACGACCTCACTTACCTGTCTCAGCACAACAAATGCACTCCCATCTACCGTGCAAAGAGTACTGGTAACCTTTAACACCGCCCTTGGCGCCCTCCGGTCTAACACCGGACTAGCACCTCCTTCCATTTATTGTGCTGAGACAGGTAAGTGAGGAGTGAAGTAAATAGTAGGAACAAAAATTCACTGTAAAATATTTACTCATTACTGACAGCGTCACAACAAATTGTATTTCTGACCGTGATTTTCAATTGCAAGAACACACTGGGTCAACAGCAATACTAAGATGACAACACCATTTGACAATAACATTTACAGAGGAATGGTGGCAACAAATGTATGACATTAAAAGCCATTGTTTCATTTATTGTCACACCAGAAGCGTACCTGTACATTTTGAAAATGTTAATTCTTGAGCAATGATTATGGTAATACTAACTCCAGGCTTAACTTTAAATGGTACTGTACTTAACAGACCTTCAACCATGAGTTGAGCAATTAATAGAGTCAAAATGTATTTTATAGAATTATAGAATTTTTAGAATCAGAGATTTTTAATGACATTATGCTTTAATGTACAAAATGTACAAATAGCACACTATGCTAATCTACAACAATTCTGCCCCTCAAAATTAAAAAATGTATCTCTAACCAGGTCCCAGCTACAACAAAGCTGATATATTTAAGTAGCAAACTCTGTATTCTCTACATAGAACCTGAACAATTCTGGTAACTGACTCATTCAGAATACACCAGTCGCTTTACAGAACTTCAATTGTTTAAACAAAGGTTATGGTAAATGACTGAAATTGTGTGCACGTGGAACATGGCGGCAAAACCTCAGGGGATGATTGTTATTAAGGCAGTAATGTTAGTTGAACTTCCTAAATTTTGTGATTTTCTCAAGCTGAAAATAGTAAAGAGTAAATTACTGAATCACACTACTACAGTCATTTCAATAAACTCATCTTTCCCCAAGAGTTCCATTATTTGGCAAATATCAGGCTACTCAAAAAGCACAATGTGAATCACTGGGCGTGTTTCTTTTCAGGAATCATCACTTCGTATGCTTTTAGTCACAGCAAAAGAAAGGAATAATTTAGGCCTTAAAGGGCAATTACTTTGTGATTCTAAGCGACCACACAAGTGTGGAGAAAGCACATATGGGTTGTATATTACTGTACAATTTCATGTTAGGTTATACTAACTTAATGTAACAATTAGGATTCTGTTTTTAACATAGCAAATCTTAGCACTTGTACAGTAATGGTAGACATTTGTAGGATTTACTGAACAGCAATGGCTGACACAAGATTTGACACAACTTATTGGTGTGGGTATTCACTGTGACTATACTTACACAATGTGAACTAAGAATAAACACAAGAATGTACTCAGGATTTTTCTTTTTTTCTCAAACTCCGCTCGATGAGAAAGGTACTGTAGGAGTGAAAGCTTTAATGAAAACAATCTCAACCGCAGTGGGCACAATGCGAGAAAATCTACTCAGGGTTTATTTAGCCTTGCCTACGATGTGAATACTGTTGCAATCGAAACTATACCTGGAGGATGTGTACTTTAGAGCACCTTTGGGCAGTACTTTTATCTCAAAATTTAAGAAACAAGTTTGTACAAGAAAACGTTTCTCTCCTTGATGCTGTGGTAGTAAATCATGTTCATTTCATCATGTACTACTGCAAATATACACACTGCAATTGGTGCACAAAAGTTGGGATATTTCTTATCTATTAAAAAATTGATGATGTTGTTGGTTGAACAGAATGCTCTGACAGTGATGAAGTGTGCTACTGTACAGTGAGCGCTGTCATCAGAGATGGCCAAAATCTCTACAGGATGACGAAATTGTCATACAAGGTTGTGCTTTAATTTGGACATGTGTTTCTAACCAGGGGCAGGTTAGTGCTCAAATCAATGTTTGCAGTATATCTGAAGCGTAAGATGAAAAGTGAGGGTGAATTGCTAACAGCACAATGCAAGGGTGTGACTACTAGTACACTAATCTGGATATCAGGGCATGATTTTTGGTAGGACAACTAAATTTGTCACAGACAAATTCATTTTACACATTAGTTGTGATCTGGACCACCAGAAGAAAATGCTAAAACTTCAAATCTTCAAATCCAGCCACAACCACAACTGGATTGGCAAGGCAATTAAATTTGTCAAGTATAAAATCATGCTAAAACTTCAACAAACGTTGTCTGACATGCTTTAGCTCAGTACAAATGGATCATTATAGTAAATGACAATGAAAGTTTTAGACTGACACATGAATAAAGCCAATGAACAAATCACTCAAATCAAAACAAGTGTGATTACAGTATGCAAATTATGACCAAGTTTACATTTTAACCTCAGTTCATTCTGAGCTTTGTGCTTCCTCAAACTGCACTTTTCACTGAATTGAATACACTGTATGATCACTGGAATATTTTCCAATCTGTTACTACTCTGTGCTCAATAGCACTGAAACTACACAGAGAACTGATAGAAAATGCATGTTTCAGTAACATCCCCCTTTTATTCTGGGCAATGGTTGCAGTAGCAAACTGAAATTCAAAAATTCCTTAAAGTCCTAAAATAGCACACTCAAAATTTCAAATTAAAGTGCAACCAAAATTCTAAATTTCATATATTACCACTGTGTGGCACCAGTGCTCTATAATTTGGTCTTACATTGCTTCTTTATTACGTTTCTGGTTTGAATATTTATGACCAATGAAATTACCTGTCTCCACACAACAATGTGCATGTCAACCTACCATGCCAGAAACTTCTGGTAAGCCACAACCCTACAGATGTCTACCTTCACCCTAACCTGATGTTAACTACAGTAGTGGCTCCTTCCAAACCTAAACTACTGTACCTAAAGGACCTGGTTGCTGGATTCTTAACTATTGAGGTAATTTCAATTACAGTGTACCCAATGCTAGCATACTGTACACAGCAATACAGCATACTGTAAAGTAAATTCGACACTCTACGGGATAGGGTGTGTAACTCCTGTCTCATAAGTGCCTATCCTGCAAGTACAAACTTGTATGCAGGTATCACTGTAGCTGAAAAGGACTAAATTAGAACAAATGAGGCTTGGGTGGTACTATAGAAGAGAGCACGTAAGAATGAAATAGAGGGGATAAGTCTGGTACAGTTTTAAAGTACTAAATAGAGCTTGGTACATGTTACAATAAGAGTGGAATAGTCAAAGGAGACAGGTAAGTTGGACATAAATATTAAAGGGAAATACATAAGGCATTCAGAGTGCACCAAGATCATACATAGAAGATAGCTTAAATCGTTGTTAAACCATTCAGGCTCATGGATACTATAAACAACAACGAAAGCTTCATCTCCTCAAAACATTATGCATAAGACTTAACGGAAGATGCATCATTTGAATTTTTGAAAGTTTTGGTGAACAATTTATTCTTGAGCAACAGATAACTGAATTTGAAGCTGTGAGAAACTAATTTCTGGAAAAGAACACCATAGACCTTCCTGTGTCCACAAATACTGTATAAGTTTTAAAAATTAAATTTCTTTATGTGAGACAAATGCCTTATTTCCCTTTAAATAGTTTGTAATCATGTAACCTATCTGGTACAGAGATCAATTGTTGTATCTAGACTAGTGTACTGAGCAACTGCATTTTCCAGTTGAACTTGTACAAACTTGTCCACAGATGCTGCACAGTACTGCATATCATTCAATGTGCAGTTCTGTACATGAAAATAATTGACAGAAATGGAGTTCAAAAGTACTAGTCAATGCTAAAACAGTTCCACTAATGAACTGAAATGTAATGGACTTCAATACAATGCATTCAATGTTAGAAAAAAATCCATTCATAGTGAGTTTGGACTTAGCGCTAATTGCTTATTATTTCCAAACCACCACGTGTGATGCTCAAGGCATCCTTTTTGGATTTTATAATTCAAAGATCGAAAAAGAGAGAGAGAGAGAGCATTATCTTTTCCATTTTGTTGACTGTTCTAAAGTTCACAACTGATAGACACGAATATATCATCTTATGAGCTTTACCTTTCCAAAATTCATAGCAGGAGTAACACACCTCTTTTGCCATCTCGTATCTCAGTTTCATGAGGAAGCTCAATTTCCCTTCCAGAGTTACCCATTAGAAATGCCAGAAGGAAAATGCACCTTACTCATCATTGAAACCACAAAAAAAAGAAAAAAGAAATAACCCTACTCATATCAGAGGAACTTAAAAAACAACGTAACTTAGCAACCAAGAACCTCAAACAGCATGGTTGCTATGCTTGCCAATTTTCGAATGTTCAGGCAAAGGAAGAACATTCAACTTATGACTTGCTTTTGGACTTTTGAACAGCAACAGATAGATGAGACATCTACAAAGTTCAGCACTGACACGATGCAGGATAACTTGTGCTTCAAACTTGAGAAGTAAATGCAATATACTGATGACTTTGGAATCTGTTGAGAATTAAACTGGCATGAGTTCGAAACACTGAATTCAATTGCTATTTCACTGTACTGTGTGAATAACAAAACACATTTTACTAAAAAAAACATTTTATGAGAGAAGAAGTCACTGGTCTTCTCACAACTTACAAAATATTCACAAAATTTATTGCTCTGTTCTTTTAATTTGATGTAAAACATTGATACAATTCCTTCAATTTTACGATCCTTCCATACCAAGGCCAAAACAGATGCCATACTGTAGGCAGACTCATCAACATACTTTTTCCAGACCTGCTGCTTAATGATCCAGATGTATAGAAGTTTCCAAAATTAAGCTTATACTATAACAGACCTCTTTAATAGAGAAAGCAAACCGGTGCATTGGTTCACTGTACCAGAATCTTTTGTGTTGAGCAATATTCGACCTTGCACTTCCTTCAGTTGCAAATCTGAGAACTTGAGGCATCAGCAGATAATGTTCAATTATCTGCTCATACAAATAATGTACTCACTTCAGGCTCATAGATTCTATGAAAACAAATAATGCTGGTTCAAAAGTGGGATTATCCATGGCAAACAGCTTGGCACTTCATATTTGAGAATCTCTGCAACTCACTGGTGTGGGTATTCACGAGTGACTATTCTTACCTCATTCAACACTAATGCATTAACTACGACCTTGTTCAAAGTGCACTCCAAATCGATTCTAACACTGCACCCGCTAAGCCTACATTTGCCCTTGTTTAAGAAGGGTAAACCAGGAAGAAGGGACTACTTTCTAACAGATCAGTGCCTGCCTAAGACTTAAACATCCATCCTGTGTTAACTACATGCTATTGCATGAAACGGATAGGTCCTGTAATGCACAAAACTACGTCACATACTGTAACCCCTAGCTAAGCAACAATATCGCTCTATTATCTGTTCACTATTTGCCACAGGACAGTTTATTCCTCTTCAAATTGTATGTTGATCAACTAAGAAGAACCCAGAAGTGTTCTTGAGCTTGCTCTGTTGGTTGAACTTCACTCTGCAAAGGACCACATGGTGTATTTTCTTTCTGATTTTAATGTCAGTGCCCCTTCTATACCAGAAAAGCAAGATTTTATTTTACCTACAACGCTTTGCAGGGTTTATGTCACTGTAATTTTGAGTCCAATTGTGACTCAGAAAATACAATTGGCATGTATTGCTTCAAAAACGGGAAAAAATAATGTGATACCATGTTTTTGTGTTAAATATTTACCGTGTAGTATATTCTTTGTGTTCAAGTAGAAGTTTACAAAGAAAAAGACATTTTTGCAAAAATTTATTCAGCAGGGGGATGTAAGTTACCATATTTTAATTCCACAGTTAACAGCTTGATTACTGCAGAGTAGTCAAGAGTCTAAAACAAGAATAAGAAAGTTCCAAGCCGTATGTTTTTGCCAGTTAAACTGTCCTCAGCAAAGAGCAATCACTTATACACGCACCACCTGGTGCCTCTCAAAACACTGGTAAATAGTACAGCAGGTGGTCGGAAGAAGGAGAGGGACGATGTACCCAATTCTGGTTCCCTTGCACTTTTTTTTCAGGGGGGTTCTTTACTTTCAGTCAGGTATTTTTTTTTTCAGTTCTATCTTCAATTAAGTTGGTTACAGACCTGATGAAGCCAAAATGAGTTCCTGCAAATGTACTGTTCTATGAGCCTGTGTTGGACTCAGACAGATAACTTGAAAATTCGATGAAAAAAGCGTAGATACGCACAGATGCAAATCACAGCTGAGAACTTCGCTGTCAGACCGAAAGGCTGGTAATTATGGAAGGGCAGTGGCCAGATACACACACTCACACAAAACTGCCAGATGCTACACCATAGTCAATATGGCAATGCATAGGGTATATGAGGTGAGGGAGTACACGCTGCAAATTACTTACTGTTCTTTGAGCCTGTGTTGGACTTTCCTCTAGTTTTTCTCAACAGTTGCTTGACCTCTGCTTGCTGTTCTGTTGGTTGAAAAATGAGAACAGTCTTGAGACAATTCAAGATGCTTCAAGTTGATTCAATGATGCTTCAACAACGTGATGTATCTGTGATGTCATGTTGCAGGGCCAAGCTCCTCACTTGAAAACTGAATCGGAGAAGCACACAGTTACAATATTATAAAGTAGGTACAGAAAGAAGTATCAGAAAATCTAGGCACTGCAGATAAAATACCCTTCTTCTTTTGAGGCAGACAAAACTATTTTAATCTGCTGACAGGTTAAAAAAAAAGTGAAGTAACTCTGCCCAGTCATCATCACTGGTGATGACTGCATCAGCAGTCAGGCAGAAACAGTGCACTTTGACTGCAATATGGTACTTAACTTTCCTTACAAACTTGAATCTATGTTATTCGAATGGAAAACTGAGTGCTCCAACACCCCAACATACTGTACATGTTCTAGCAAATTTTGTTGTACTGTGATCTAGCTTCTGGCATACAGTATTCCTTGTATGTGTGCCTATGTCAATTGACTGCCGGATGCCTTTCTTCATATTGCAGCATATGATTGTGGCCAAGTTTGAAGGCAGACTTGCAGAACACCCGCAACGCACACACACACACACACACACACACACTTGGAAGAAGCTTGACTTGCAAGTCAACAGAGTAAATTGTGCATGTGGTTATGAAGCACTGTAAGAGTGTCCCCATGGTAATGTGTGGTCTTTAAGCCCTTTTGTCAGTCATATTTGAGCTCTGGAAAGATGTGCTGAACAATGGTTCTGAAGACAGGTAAATTCCAAACGAGGTCTATAGATTAGTCACAAACTCCACACATGTCAATGGCTGACATAACCTCGTAGTAAACCTGTAAAAGTTACAGATTTATGCGACCCCGTCACTCGTGCCACCCAATAATCACGTAAAATTCATCTGTTTAACTCTCTTTGTTGTAACCATCACTAGTTTAGTTTGGCATTGTACGTAGTTCCATGAAATATTGAAGTTTTAGCATAAACCAAACTAACAACGAAGTCATTCCCACAATACGTTTTCACAGCACACACAGCGCTCAAGGAGCAAGTATTTACTGTTATCCAACTCAATGTTCAAGAGAAGAACTGGCAGACATCACAGACTACAGTAATTTTACAGAGACTGCCACTGACCATGAGGGTGGGGTGCAGACATGTCTGGTAGCGGACTACAGTCCAATATCATATCTGAGTCTAAGAAGGAGCAAAATTCAACTAAAATCAAAGAAGGAAACATTAAGGTAGGGATGAAATGAATAGAACTATGCTGTCATCCACCAAAGCCATTCACCTTTAAATCAGATTATTGTCTATTTAAAAGAATTCAGGTTGTTTATTTGTACCAGCCACACAGAATAAAGTATCTATAGATGTTCGGAGGGCCTAGACAAACAGAACCCCACTGCACCATCAAATCTAGACAATGCAACCTCTGGATCGAGTCAACGGATTACCGCAACAACCCAAAAATGGTCAGTCCAAAAGTGAAACCCCTCATGAGATTTAGTCAGTTTTGGAAGTAATGGAACAATGGTAGCAGATACAGTACTGTACATGTCTGCTCTGAATATTGCACAATATAGTTGGCGTGGGCATTAAAATAGGCAATCGGTAACTACTGCACTGTGAACTGTCTACCTCCAACTCTGTATATAGATAACACACCTGTGTTGCTACACGATAGGCAGACAAGAAGTCAACACTGAGTGTTAACCGCTGTTCGTGTACAGGTGCATAGCCATACAGGATGGCTTTGTGTTGCCATTTGCTGCTCTTTAGGCAGAAGTATTTGTTCCAAAGTGACCGCTATTTGCTCATGGAGATGAATTTACAGACAGTGGTGATGGGGAAGGGTTGAACAATGCATTGGTGTAACTTATAAAAACAATGTGAATAAAGTATTCATTGCTTCATGGGATAGATTTTGTGACAGCAATTTCAAGGAAACATTGGAAGCACTGGCTTGCACTAAACATCCAAAAATGAATGACAAGTTCGTAACACCTTTTGTTCTCTTTCTGACATGCTGTAGCTTAGAAGGTTGGTAAAATAAACAGACCAGTCTTCCTTTCCACCATCCTGGAAAACTGCCCTGCACAGTTTGGGTCTCATCCACAGCCATAACACACTATGCTCAGGTGGATGGAGTGTTAAACTTTTTGGGTAATTATCAAACTAACAATTGAATGAAAGCAGACAATAAGCTACAGTACAGTGCAGTTGAAACTATGTGGACATAGAACTGTACAGTATGGCAACTTTTTTCTTAAATCTGCAGTAACGCAAAATCACACACATGCAGGCACACACACACACCAACACACCTGTTAAATCCTACTCCCAATTCCCATCTATCTAGTGAGAAGATGTGAATGGCTGCAAATATACCAATGAACAGCCACAATAAAAAGCAAGGAATGCCAAAACAAGCAAGCCTAGTTCATGACCCCTGACCTTGCCTAAGGGCAGTACATGGCATATTGTTCCCTGCAGCCTGTTTGTCTGTCTGCCAAACTGAAGAGCAGGGAAGACCCCCAGAAAGGGTAAATTCCTGAGTAGCAGATTATGAATGAATTAAAGAGAGAGAGGACTTGGCTACATGTGTACAGTACATTCAGTGAGTTTACCACTGAGTGCATCCTGCAGGAGGGGAGTTAATCAGGACTGTACAGTACTCCACAGCTTGTGGTTAGCAGACATAACTGTAATGTGCTTTGCAATATGGTAGATAGGTAGGCACAGCATGTAGACCAGTATGCAGAGAAACAGAAAGGTAGAGGCAGATAAGTAAGTAGAAGGTAGATAGGCAGTGTGTATGTTATGCAGGAAGAAAGTACAGTAGACAGGTAGATCTATAGTAGATTTGTAGACCTGACATCTTTTAATCAGTCAGGCAACTGATCAAGAAAAATAGTGGCCAGAATATGAAATCAGTCCACTTGGTCAGTAGATACCACCACAAAGACCTCCACGTGGAACATTTTCCAAAAAACTAAGATACCAAATTTATGACAGTTTCAACACCCCTTTAAAGTTAATAATAAGCCAGTGACACTTGGTGGAAAGCCACAAGTTTTGGACTCATCATCAAAGGGAGTAAGAATTTCAACCACAAAAATAGCAGAGGCACTTCTTTCTCTTTTTTCCCTGAGCTTCTAAATAGATGTCCCACCCAGTTCTTAAACAAACATGTTTTCCTGTGGAGCAGAGAAGTGCCTCATGGGAACTTTTGATTGCAAAAAGTTGGTAGAAACTGTCAACAGTTAGATATGTCTGGGAAGGAGCAATTCCAGGATGCAGTCTGTTCTGTCCTACTACCAACAGCTTCTCAATTGGTGGACACAGGATTGAGATGGATGACAAACATTGTTTAAGGTGAAGACTGACATAATCTCTGACTTGGAATGTCTCACACCCACACAATGACTAACACAAGAACTGGGGTCACCAAATTTATTTTTGCATCTTCAGGTTGTTAAGCTCTTTACCCAAAGCTACACTTTTCAGACTGGTTAACCCAGGTTAGATGGACCACATTTGACAAACCTTCCTTCGAGTTACAGCATGATATGTACCTACAGTAACTGGTGAAGACAAAGGCAGGCCAGCCAATTTGAACACAATGACAGAATGTGCAATAGTTGTGTGGAAACAGGTAAGCCAGGAACAAATTGATACCCCACTGCATCATTCACTGACCCACCATCTGTCTCTACAGCACTGTGCATGGAAAACTAAGGTTGTAGATAGAGTCATACATCGGCACACATTTCATTGTGATGCGATAATTACTGTACATGGATAATGATGGGGAGTTCGCCACAAGTAGACGAATCCAACCTATACACTGTGCTGTAGACTGTACACCTCAGTGACATCACAGGTGCACAAATTGAACTGTGTGCAATGAAGCCATACCCGTAGTCCTGGCAGGCAGCCACTGTGTCATATTGATGGTACTTGCTGGTAGTACTGTAAAGAATGAGCATGCACTGTAAGGGACCTACAGTGTAAGCGGTACCAGTTACACATCTGTGCTGCGCAGATGAAGCTATATCACCAATGGACAGAATGCAAAGTGCAGAAAAAACTATACTCATACAGTACATTATGGCTAACAACAATCACAAATAGAATTAACTCAACAGTGCCTATCTTACTTTCCTCTCTCAGTAGAACTGTGGTTAGTAGAAGATGTACAGTAGAGCTTAAAAAGTAACTTTGCAAACTACACTTTTAACCTGACTTTCACAAATCCCCCCAAAACACAAAATACTAATCAACATCTCTTTGCAACAATGGGAATGCTGTTCGAACATCGATGCTGGAAAAATAAAAAATGGAGGATGGCAGACACACGAGGCATGGATAAAATGAAGCAATCTGGTTTTGACTCTATCTAGGGAATGAACAATGATACAGATAATTGTAACCATCAGGTTCATATCGTTAAAAGAAACGGATGATTACACAACATGGAAGTATGACGGTGTATAGTGCACCGTTTACAACACACGATATATATCATCAGACACCAATTGTTGAATGTGAGTAGTTGGATGTACTGTACCGTACTGTACTGTACAGTGGCATTTACAACTACAGTATCAGTCCTGAATATACAGTAGCTCTCTGTGGACATGTACTGTATACATGTATACAATTAAATATGTAAAGTAGGTTTTAAATAGTCAAAAGTGTAAAACATGGAGGTTTTTCTTTTTTTTTAAATTGCAGACTGAGATCAGACCAGCACCGCAAACAACTCTGATCAAAACTTTCCCTTTTCAAAGCAATGAGAGTTATGAAAGAGAAACTACTGCGCACTAAGAGTTGAATTCCAAGTGCTGTGCTCCTTCAATGTCTGGTGTGAATCACCCACAGACTGCATGCACTTACTATGTACTGTGGTTGTTGATAGTCACACTACATACATAATGCAGTGCAGGGCAATGGTGGTGCTGCCCCACTGTACAGCGATGTATCAATTGGTTTAAACTGTAGACATAATTTACAATGACAACACCTCTGTCCAAATGACAGGCAGGAGGATAAACTGGGTGAATGTGCACAGTATGGTAATAGTCCCAGAAGTCGGCCACATTATGTAACATCGCTGATCAACAAGTTATAAATGCTGGTCCTGTTACATCGCTGGTACAGTATTTGGCTGCTTGCATGGACAAGCTCACTTGTTGAAACTACTCAATACAGTCACTGTTTTGTTTTAGTTTTTTGTTGGGGTGAGGGGGCTTTTTTAGTATATTCATTTCATGAAACTCCACTCACAATTTGCACGAACAATACATCAGTTAATTACAACAAGTCAGTACCTGCAGCACATGAAACCCTAAAATATCATCAGCAAGGCTTTTGATCTACAGTAGTAAAGTGTACAGGCACTGTATAGGCTTCTAGGGGTTTCTGTATAGGCTTCCCTTATAAGAGCAGTAGAACCATTTCATCATAGTATGGTTATTCCACTTGACAATTTGCCTTTCACCATTTAGATTTTGGGCTTACAGGATTTAACTTTTCAATGAATTCAGAAACATGGAAAAGTGCACCACATTGATGCTGCATGAATTACACATTGTCAAATTATGTACAGAAAGGTAAACACACTGACTGTATAGATCTGGTCAGATATGTGCTGTATGTGCGGCGGTCCTCAATTGTAGAAGGGCAATAAATACAGTAACAGCCCTTCATGGCCTGAATTCAAGGCACAAACTATCGCCACAAACTGCTGCAGCATTATTAGACTGATGTAAAATGTACTGTGAACAATACGATGTGCCTTGTAGCAACCACTGACAAACACAAAGACCTCTGCTAAGTTAACCATGACCCATCTTGCAGGCATACAGATTAATAGAGTGTAGTTGTAATGATCTGACAGGTATTCCCTGGAACAATACAGCACACAGTGGATGTCATTTTGGAAACCTGTCTTAAAATTGTTATTGTAGTTACAGTAGATATCTACAGTACTGTACAAGGATTACTCGCTTCAATGTGATTGATCTGTTTAAATTGTAATCAATTTTCATAATGATCAATTTCAATCAATGATCAATTTAACTGAAGAGCGAGCAGCTGCATGGCAGGTCACGGACCTGTGTGGTACAGTACTTAAACTTCCAGTGAATGTGCAGGATTACCTCAATTGGTTTTAACAACGCAACAGACTAACTATGTAACTACATCACCGGAGGTTCTACTTCCTATAATACTAGTACATATGCCCTCAATTACATGGTATACCTAACAAGAGATGTGAAACAGGTAGTTTATATCGTCTGTCAGGGCCATGTAAACACACCAATTGATAGTACCATAGTGGTTAAACTGGACTGAAAGAGAGAAATGCATGCAATCAGGATCAAACTCTTCGACCTGCATGTATGTATCCAAGGAGGAAAGGGAAAATGACCCTATTTTCGATGTTTACTTCCTATCTGTGGCAAATAAATTACTTGCTTCAAGGATACCAACGATGCTCACACTTCTGGTTGAACACTTTCACACGAAGAAAAGCAGCTTGTGTCTTTTCACGAGATATCCTCGACAGAGAGGTTTTTTCATATCACTGAAGCAATATATGCTCTGGGTTCAAGAGTGAAGTTTTTGGCCCCTCCTATTACATTACAAACATTGTCAAAATGAAGTAGATTCTCCACAACTCACTGGTGTAGGACTTCACCAGTGACTATACTTACCCCTTGCTTACTCATGCATTAAGTTTGACCTAGATCAAAGTGCAAATCAAAATCTATTCTGACACTGTCCCCTCTAGTCCTAGGCCCACCCTCCACAGTGCAATAAGTAACTGATGACAACTTCACCACTAAGATACCTACAAACTAAAGCATCCACAGTAGGGCTCAATGAAGATCAGCCATCTTCAACAGGGTGTGCATGGGTAACCTTAAAATGGCAACATATATGACCTGTTCATATTCTCTGGCATTTCAACATTACTTGTATGCCAGTGTAGTGCACTCATATATACGTAGACTAGGCCTACATGTTGTGATGTTCACGCTATACAGTGAAAGTCAAGAACATCCGCTCAAGCATGCCAATATTTTTTAACGTGTGAGTGGTTGAAAGCAACGTGATGCACCTATGTCTGAACAAGAACAGGAAAAGCATCATTCTAAAGGACCATGTTCAGGCCATGACCCAGGTCTAAAGTTTGACAACTTGGACCCATCGTGTTTACCGTACGTGTATGAGGTTTTTTGACCCCAGTTGACCCTGAAAGTCTTACAATGGCATTGACTTTAGTCACAAACTCAATACCCTCATTTAATACTGCAATATGTATGCTCCCTTTAGGATAAATAACCAAACGCTTCGTTTTCATTGCAACATGTCTTCCAGTTTTCCGGCAGGACAGCTTGACAATCTTGCTCTATAAAGTGTAAGTTCTATACAGTATTGTAATTGTAACTACAGTAAACCTCAGTTTGTGAAGTGCAGATGATGCAGTAGTTCCTGTGGTATACCAGCCCAAAGTTCTCTTTTTCTTCTCTCAAGACTGCAGCCATACAGGCAAACTGCTTACCCTTGAAAATTTCTGTTGAAAGTGCTGCACTAGACAAGTTTGCTAAATGATTTTACAAGACCGGATGGCGAGGACACCTTATGGAGGAATAAACACCAATTAACCAGGAACCTAAAATCATCGGGAAGCTGCTTTATGACATAACATGAGCACATTGAACAAAAAGGTCGCCACAGACTTGCGACCACAGAAATAATAACAACTAAACACTTCAAACACAATGAAGTACAGTAGGAGATTATAAACACAGTCCAAAGTTAGAAGTCAACTTTTTCCAATTATGGTTCGCATCATTCTTCCTTTTAATAACAAATTTTTTTCTGACAAAGTTATCGATGTCATGAATATGCAAAAGGTAAGGAATCTGCCCAGAGCTTCTGACACATCCTGCATTGAACCGTGTGTACTTGCAATGTTCTACCTCACAAATGACCATATACATGTCCTGTTTGGTACTGCGCTGCACACGATTACACACAATGACTACAATCCGCAGACAGGAATGTGTTTAGTGTAAGTTCAAAAACTCCCCAGACCAATATCAAAACCTGATCTGTCAAAGAAAACCCGACAATGGGTGGTTAGAAGCGGTGGGAGAGGCAGGGAAGTAAAATTTCCTTTCTCCTTTACAAATAATCTCTGACCATACCCAAGAGAAACTGGTCATTCATGTGAACTGTAAAATGCTTCACTGATTCATAATTGCTCAGTGGTGAGAGACAGAAATTCTGCAGGTTGTTTTCGACCAGCTTTGTATCTTCTTCACATTTGGTAGTCAGATTTAGATGGAACTAAGGCGATCAACCCCACACTTACATAGCAACAAAACAAAATGCGGCAAACTGGGGGAATTTCCCTTCCTTGGACGCGCTGGATGGTACAACTCTGGCTGTATCCCTCACTGGTAGTGTGCCATATTCTACCAATTGCTGTCCTGGGGGATTGAATACCAGTCTACAGTGAAAACAGAGTTTACTGGGTGTTGTTAACATTGGTATGTATTACAATATGTTTGAACCCAAGTTCATCATTGAGCAAGTGCTCCTGTTCCAGGTGTTAAGCATTAAACACTCGTAAATCAGGACACAACATCTCAAATTTCTCTTTTTCATTTAATATGAGGGTATCTACAGAATTTCTCAAAATGACATCAAAGATGTAGACCATTTACTAAATGACTTGGAATCAGATCAAGATATAACTAAGGCAACCAACCCCAAACTTATATAGCAACAAACAAAACAAAAAAAAATGCAGGAAACTCGGGGAACTTCCTTGACTACTTAAATTGAATTTATCTTGACTAAATTACACTTTAAAATGAAGTTGTTCATTCCCATGCAATCACCACGACTGAATGGTGTGGGTACTATTCACGAGTGACTCTAATACTCAAGCGAATGGCAGTTGAGTCTGGGCTAGGCCTTAGAGGATATGGTGTTAGAATTAATTTTGAGGGCATTTAGAGTAGGGCGAAATGAATGCATATATTAATATTGAAGCAAGGGGTCACTATACTGTATGTCTACCATTTGAATTCCTAATTTCTTCAATTTTGTCAGTCTACATTTGATGTGGATCTTACTCCTTTTCTAATCTGTCTCCTCAGTGCAAAACTGTATTCTGCATATCATGTTCCTTACCCTGTGTTGTATTAATTTATATAAAGCATTGGACATTGATCTACTTTACACTTTGAACGTAAAAATTACACACCGTAGCTAACATGCAAGGGATGCAAATGAATTGTTATTAGGCATGTATGCTGATTTTTTTTTTTGGCAGGTACAATTATACATATTTACTGCAAGTGAAACTTTTCTGGGAAGCAATTCCAGAAACGGATTCCAGAATAAACTTTCAGGTACCCGTTGCCAGCACTGAATACTAGTCCCACGTATCCTTTGCAACGCGAAATCTAAGCACTCGGCAAATCAGCTACTGACAGTATCTAATGACATTACATTTTCTCCAAATACCTTCCCATTTTGATTTTGTTCAGAATGATGTGTTTGCCATGTCTTCCACTTCAATACAGTTCTTGAAGTCTCAGTTGCTAAGACTGCCATTGACTTTCTTCACTGACGTAGTCTAAATGTACAGTACTAGTTGATACCAAACAGTTTACCCATGGACATTTTTATCCACTTTTACTGATATAGCTTCATCCTCAAGATGCATCATTCATTTCACTGTGTCCCTTCTGGCCCTACAGTAGTTACTTGGATTATCCCAAAACTCTATTTCCCCCCCCTCAATCCATGCACACACAGACAGACAGACAGACAGACAGACAGATAGATAGAATCAACACATACAGTAACCCAGTCATGCATACATACTCACTAATTCAATCATTGACTATCCTCTGTATGGTATCCTCTTCTATGGTAGAGCTGTCACACCAAGAAGCATTGAAAAGACATCTGGCCAGGAAGCATACATATATTACGCCAACCATTTAAATTCAAACAAAATTTCTCCATCGGAAAAATAAGTTGAAACCACTGAAAAAGTGAATAATGCAGGTTTTCTTGCTTTTTTTTTTACTTGGCAACTGGAAAACATTATCCAGGGATGTAACATCCAACAACTGTACTAGTTTCTATACCACTGGCTGCCGCAGCAGGCCAGAAATATTCAGGCGGAGATTATATTCCAAAGTGAAGAAAGGATGTACGCACATACACGACAACTGTAAACACTTATATGTGAAGTGTGACAGCAGCTAGTAGCAGCCTGTCTGACCCCATGACAGGGATGTATTGCTACTACTGACTACTACTACTACTACACCACTGCCACTGCATAATGAAATAATTCAAGGCAGGGACTCTTACTCCAGTATCTGCCTGCAGAGATGCAGCTGGTAATGTGGGCACTGCTAAACTTGGCCACACACATACACACATATATTACACACCTACAGCATACCTCAGGATGGCATGCAGTGCTTGCTGGCTGGCTTGCTTGCTACATGGCTTTAGCTTGACTGGCCTGCAGGAACAGTTCCACCGTTGAGCAGCTCTCTCTCTGTACAGAATACATATGAGTCACCCACTCATTCCCGAAGTGACCTTATATAATTTCATTCCTTCCAGGAACTTCTCCTCAACATTTGATATTCCTGAGAGGGACTGATTGCTCGTAGATTTAAAGCAGCGATCGGGACTTAAACTGACTCGACTCTCATTCTCGGATTCCCATTCGGCAGAGTTTATAATCAAATCGGCAAATGCACACCGTTGAACGCATATTGACCATCACTGCACAGCCATAACTGGATAGGGTTTGCCCTTTCAACAAAAAGAAATACCGATCAAGCTTTGTAATCACTGCCGGTGGTACTATATCACAGTCTAAACAATGCCACGTGAACTCCTTTTTTCATCTCCATCCATTAAGCAAGTTGATACTCCATCCATTCAGCAAGTTAATCCTACAAGGCTAATTAGCTTTTTCTTTCCTTTCCTTTTAACTCTTTCAACTTTCTAACTTTTGATCTTTCCAACTTTTAACTGTTAAACTGTCCTCCTCTTTTGTCTACCCTCAATTTTGATAGAACTATCTTTTTTCTTAGCTGGAGTTAATCTGAGGTAATTCTAAGATACTGTACTGAAAGATCTCCAGATCTACAAAAACCTCTTTGACATAACTAAAGTATTGTTTCTACGTTTCCATGCAACTTAACAGATCGTGATCCAGCCAGAGACACCCATCTTGATATTTTTAAAACACATGTCTGTTCCCTGCAAAACAGCATCATGAAACAAAAAAAAACAAAAAAACACACCTTTAACCCCCCTCCCAAGAATAACACCAAATTTTTACAGAGACTGAATTCTGACCACAAATTTACTCTCCAGCAATTGAGGAAATCCTGGTTGGACACACTTAGGATGAACTATGTATGTATGTCCCTCCATCTATATTTCAGCAAATGGGTAGCATGGGTGGATATCACACAAAGTTCTCCATTTCCTGAAAGTGCGTTCAACAATTTGGTAAAATCCACAGACAGTTATGGGCTACAACGATCTTCTTCTTTGGATGGGAACCTTTCCATAGTGGCGGAAAAGCAATCCAGACATCTTTCGACCTGCTGAGGGATGCACCACTTTGCTGTGCTACTTTAAACCTTTGGACAGTGTGAAACCAGGAAGTTGCCATGACAACTCTTTGGTGAAATCGTGTAGGCTACTGCAGCAAGACTTCATTGTATAATTACCGCATCATGCCATTCCTTTCCCTTTTTTTCAAATGTAAATTCAATGGTGGAAAGTAATAACTGCTTATTCTCAAGTGGGTGGGAATTTCCCCGGTAGCTCTGGCAATTGTTTATGCATACTTGTGGGGGGAGCCTTGTTCAAAAGATCTGCTTAAAGTTTTGGCATAATTATCTATTTAGGGAATTCCCTTTAACAGTCACAAAAACTCTCAAAAGGATTTCCATCAAAACAACATCACAACATTTCATAATCAATTGAAACCTAAACTAAGTTGACTGCACTACAAAAGCAGATAACTCTTTACCCCATTTGAACTTTGTTTTCAGAGAAAGTTTTTTTTATTTGTATATTTTTCTATATTCTCTGTGACAGTGAGTAACTACATTTCCCAGAAAATGACACTGCAACAAAAAACAAAAACAAAAAAAAATGCTTAACAAAGGAAACATTCCATCAGTTTTGACTAACTTTGTCCAACATTCCTCGACCATGGTTCACAGTCTACTTGGAAACAAGTTTTAACTTTCATCTTTACAAGAAAGTCCCATAATACAGTGAAGAGCACTTTAGCGAACCAAGCACTTAAGTTCGGAAATGCGCACCTCCAAAATGGAAAAGTTTCAAAGTTGAAAGAAGGCCAAATGACGTTAAGTTTATACCATTGTTAAGGTGGCATGAACCACCTGAACTTGGTTACCAGCAGTCACCCCAGGTTCCCATTAAAATTTAAGCCAGGAAGTTACCAGCTTTTCAGCCAGATGGTACTTTCACATAGCAAGCCTGTTAAATAACTAATAAAGTGGCATGGTGGCGTATGTACAGTTCTGTGATTCTACCGGTGAGAACATTATTTATGCAAATTAACTCCCATTGATGTAATCACCAAATGGTAGGACAATTTGAGTGAACAACACAGGAGATGCCAAAGCCAGACAGACAAGGTGTCAGGTGAGGTTGGCAGGAGAACTGTACAGTGTACCCCAACTGTTGGTAATGCTACAGGTATGTGCCGATCCTGTGAAGGTACCTGAGGCAGTGCTATCGCATACATACAAATAACAGTCTACTAAACATCTTAGTTTGTTAGGATACTACTGTATCTGATATTGCAAAGCATACAGAATGTATGTATCAGGCAGTACAATAAATTGCACATAATAGGATTATTGCATGATGTGAATACTCCAAAGTTTGATTATTTACTGTACTTCACTCCTCACTTACCTGTTTCAACAAACAAAATGCATTTCAACCAAACCAAGAGTTGGAAACCTTTAACACAGTGTTAAAGGTTACCAGTACTCTTAGAACAGCAGATGGGAATGCATTTGTTGTGCTGAGACAGGTAACAGAGAAGTGAAGTACTG
This sequence comes from Stichopus chloronotus, assembly GCA_021234535.1. Classification (NCBI taxonomy): domain Eukaryota; kingdom Metazoa; phylum Echinodermata; class Holothuroidea; order Aspidochirotida; family Stichopodidae; genus Stichopus; species Stichopus chloronotus. The sequence goes on from CM037840.1 coordinate 3,812,231, forward strand.
TTAATAATCAAACCAGGTGAGTTGGGGGATATCCACATCACTGGAGAGAGGTCGCACATAACCTAATTTCGGCGAATATTTTGATTGGTTTATTGTCCATTTGCTGCTGTGTGAAAGCTATAGATGCAACTTGTGTCCAACACACACTTGAACCATACCTACCCCTTGCTACCACTAATGCATTGTTTAATTTAGTGCTGTGTGATCCTGCATAAAGTTCTAGCACTGCGCCTCTCTATGCCATGAATCGTTCTTATTTGATGTTTCCTTCTGGGTGTCTGACTGTGTTCCAAAAAGTCCAACAAGGGCAATTCAGGGCATGCTCAGAGCATTATTTGGGAGCGTGTAGGGTTAAATTAAACAATGCATTAGTGCTTTTATAGCAAGGGGTAAGTATGAGTCATCAATGTGAATGCAATAATATAGGTGCTGTAGGCACACTTAATATAGCAGAACTGTAAACATTAAAACAACATACTGTGACACACTGCTGTAAACGTAGGAAGAAAAGTTTGTGCAAGTCTCTACGCACAGGTAAACGCAGGTACCACTGTTTTCATATTTCAGCTCCACAGTATCAGCCTGCAATAACATATTCACTACCTAGCATTGAAGATGTTATCTACATCGGATGGTGACTTTCTGACAAGACATTGAATGTGATAGATTTGACTCCTACATCCTTTGAAAAGTATCAACTCCTTTGCATCACAGACTTGAATAATTAACCCGCTTATTCGATGCCATGCACGTCCAGGGGACATCATCACACCCTGTCACGACAAGACGGATTTAAATGATGGTGCACTCACTGCAGCTGTCCATCATTTAAGAAAATCTGCTGTGATCATGTCAGTCACAAAATAAGAAATGACTTGGTGATCGTGTGCAAGACGGGAAACATTTTTTTTTGGATGGCACAAACAGTAATTATACTGTACTAAAACTAAATACTGCCCTCCCTTTTACGATGAACTGCCAAACAAAATCATTGTGAATTTTCATTATCCCTCACAAACATGTCTGGTTGTGACAGGGCAAAAGTGAAAGTTTGACAAAACTGTCAAAGACACTCTTACAGGTCATTTCACATACAGGAGGTCACGGATGACCTAGAAATGGCTTTTGCAAGAGTGGGAATTTCACCGTTACTACTTACTGTATGAAAATGCTTCTTGCGGTTCACTCGAGAAAACTCAAGGATTTACTGTATGTCTTCTAGGCTTTGCTCTGAGCAGGGAGCTGTCATTTGGAGGGAGAGACAACTGGAAGTTACTTGCAGAAATAAGAGTTTTGATTTAATTAGTGCCAAATACGGCTTAGACTCCCTTTCCCTTTTTGTGTGTGCTGTACATCCAATTCTAGTTAGTATCTGAGTAACCGTAATTGATACCTGCTAAAAGGATTACGTAAAACGATGCTTTGACGCGGAGGAGATTGCTGACATTCAGGTCAGAACTCCTGGCTCATAAATCAAAATGACTGTTTGTCTCTTTGAAGTCAAGATAGACTGGGTGTATCAGTATAGGGGGGGTGTCACTGGATGGAGATATGAACAACCCTGAAGGGGCAGAAGTCTTATTTTTTGACAACAAAATGAGATGTTTCCAGAAATGTCCTAAAATATAGCGATATGCAAATTCTTCATGTTATTGTAAATGCTGTGATGTTATGTATGACATCGACGGACAAAAGAGGGAAAAATGATGTAATTCCCCAGCGACTGACCTTGCTTTGTCAGTAAGGCCACCGCCTATTTTCTCTGCCGCCTGTAGCAGAGACGATGAATACCAGATTGTGTTTTCTTTCCAATCAGGTGTAAACCTTAAAGAACTACCAAGAACCATACAAAAGACAGATTACTTTGTGACCTTGGCTGTTCTCTCATGTACACCATTTGAAGCTTTCCATCTCCTTCCAAATGACAGCTCCCTGCTCTGAGGTGAAAACAGGCACAATTACAAACCATGTTGGATAGATTCAAGCAAAAGACAAACGAATGCGAGCCAGGGCCCAGAGGATGTGGCTAGAATTGTTTTCAGGTGCACTTTGAGTGGGGCCAAATGATGCATTAGTGTGAGCAAGGAGTGAGTACAGTATATATGATAATATCGTTGCTCTCCCCTTCATCCAGCCTGTTTTCTTGCTTTGACAATACATCACTCACAATTTCATGGATCATTACAACCCTGTACCAAGTAAGTCATAAAACCAGCACATCATACCCTGCAGAACCACAAGTCTACATACTGTACATTACAAATGATACGGATTGCTTATCAGTGAACTTTGAACCTATGTCACAAGGAATGTTGTCTACCACCTGTGCCGGAACAAGAGCTCCCAAGGACACTGTGGTTCCTTGCACAGATGTACAGTATGTAATGCAAATTATGAAGTAAATTAGCATTATGCATTATTTTGTACAATAGCCCAGATGGCCCTTTTCTGACCACGAACCCTCACTTTTGTAACATAAAATCTGTAGAGAAAGAAAGATGTTTCATGCTTTAACTGTATAAAATGGCCTATTTCAGACATTGGACCCCAAACATGACAAACATGTACCCACAAGGAACCACTTCCATAGCACTAATGTGACCAACAATCAACAGTTTTACATGTATCTGTCAGAGAAGAAGTATTTTGCATGATTTCACAACAGCCCAAGGGCACTGGTTCCTTGTACTTGGAATAAACATACTGTAAAATACTGTATATGCTGGAGTTCATAAATATAAAAAAGCCATTTCAATTAATGCAATGAATTTAAGATGTTGATTCCTACAATATACAGCAATATCCCATTCATTTTACAAAGCACAAACAGAATCTTTCTGTGAATCTTTTATTTCAAGCCCTAAAGAAGGGGATCTGCAAATTGCAATAAATCACATCTATGCCCTTTAAAGTCCACCAAACACTGACAGCATACAGCCTGGAAGGAACTCATGGAGTTTATTTTCCACAGGTAAGAACACCAACTGACTTATTTTCTTTCATGGTGTCTCACCAACCTCACTAATTAAAAGTCATTTACATCAATGCACACATCAGCACTGGAAAACGAGGACGTATAGTGATCCAGCCAAAACTTGTCTGGTGTGACTACCTACAGTACTTCCAACAGCACTGCTGCTTCTTCATTTGATCATGAAATTGCTACCTCAAGCAGTACTTCCATGAGTCACTGGAGGGGGACTGATGAAAAATATAAGCACCATAGCATAACAAGGTTTGCCCCCAGTTCTCCTAGATGACCTTTGACCTCCGTCAAAAACAATAGGGCACACCTTCTCAATGTGGTGGACCTACATACTAAGCTTGACTTTCATCCGACTTTCCCCTATTGAGTTACACTGTACCCAAGCAAGTGTCACAGAAACAGAGAGTTTTGCCCCCAGTGTCCACAGATGACTTTTGACCTCCACCAAAAACAGTAGAGCACACCTTTCTCAGTATGGCAAACCTACATACCAAGTTTGACTTTCATCTGACTTTCCCCTATAGATTGAGTTAGAGAATATATGTACCTAAGTACATGTCACAGATGCATACGAACATACACGCACCAACCTGACTGCATACTGTAGGTTCCTTTGCTGATGCAAGGAGCCAAAGAGTGAGAACAATACTTGGATGTGTAAAAACATGAACTGTTGTGTCCATAAATTTCTTGGAACAGCTAAAATGTTGTACATGCAATAGACACGAACACTGCTTACTGTAGATACAGATGACTTTCAGTCCAGTTGGTCTTTCTTTGAGCTTGAAAGTGCTTTTCAAACTTCTATGAAGTTGGATGGTGCTGAAGAATGAGAAGAATTTCACTGGGCATTAATTTCTCAGTGAGCATGTATGGTTCTAATCTGATACCAGCTATAACTCTCTAGCAGTACAGTATCATTTGTATGAAAAGTGACTGCAGCAACGTGGAATTAATTATCTCAAAAAACCTTCCAAGAAGAACAACTTTTTGTGGCACAGTAAGCCTGTTCATATGAAGAAATAATATTGAAAATAGTAATTACAGCCAGCTAAATTATGTAGAATATGTAATAATTACAAAAACAACTTCACTTCCTCAACCTGTTCCATTACCATGAGGAAATCTTTCCCCTAATACTGACAGCACGAGAGTTAACCTTTCCCTTGCAACATAGACGATGAAGTAGCAGTCATAATTGATATCAGTTACAGGAAAATATTTGACTAATTTATTTTCTTTTCTCATTTCATTAAACTGCAAAGTAAGCAAACAATTCGATTAAAAGCATTTTCTACTGATCGAGCAAGGACTTGTGATGTCACCCTAGTTTCAAACCTGACAAGTAAAAGAATATGTGCACTGTAATGGCAGACTGGTTGGCTGGCTTTTAGAATTGTTTTGTTTAATGAAGGTCAGTTAATCTTAAATTTTCCAAACCTGAGTGGTTTAGTGACTGGTGTGCTTTAATTTCTGAGCAATATTTCCTCCATTTACTCCTTTTAGAATCACAGTCTCCAAATGTTGAGTGAAACAATACACAACTAAAAGCAATGAGTACCTTGTTTAAAACTTGCTTCTTGATTGTTTCAACACTTTTAACCATCCACAGGGAACTCCTTATCCATGACTACCTCAATGAAATCTTGCAAACCACTCTATTTTACACAATTTATAGGGCATTAAAATGTTGCACACAAATGATGGGGGGTGGGGAAGAAATGGTGCACATACTTCTTTCCCTTTGAAGATCGAGCCCTAACTACTTCCGAAATGGTTTTGTCAAAAGCAAACACTAACCTGCCTTTATCAGCACCCTGAAACTACTATGCAGGTAAACTGACTAAACACACCCAACAAGATAACAACATACCATACACCCTTCGTGACGTGATGTGTATTGCACACACAAAAAAAACAAAAAACGCCCACACAAAGTATACACAAATGGGGAAAAAGAAGAATCTTTTCTTCCTTTTTAGTCTGGTCTCACAACCTTTTTTTCTCTTCTTTTCTTTCTGTAAATCCATTTCCTTTACTAGCATTTTTTTCCCTCAGTCATTCATTAGTAATAGTTCACAAAAACAGTCCCGACTTGGGAGCTGCTTCTACGCTTCATTGACACGGTGACAAGCTGCCAGGTTATTATATCGTGCATGTATTATCGTGTGCACAGCAGTTACAGCTAAGTTAGGTTCAGCTTGCAGGGTTTCACCAGGGAAAGACCTGCAGTGCTCAGTGGACTGTTCCACTTTTGTCATAGGGGTATATGAAAGTGACCATTTTGGCAGATCTTGAAAGTCTCTCTCTTCCCTGGCCAGTTTCCCCACAGTCTGTACAGCATTGATGATATCATAGCTCTTGTAAGCAACATTCTGCTTGAAGATATGGAATTATAAAAGAAACAGAAAACCATAACTTCCGCTGTAGACTCTCTTTCAAAAGGGCAGGAATCACAAATCTTGCGAACATTATCAAAGAGATACTGACCAAAGGTATTAACTTAAAATAGGCCAAAAATACCACTTAACATTCACCAGAAGGTAGAATGAGCTCAAGCCCATTTTTGCTTGAAAATGGAAGAGTCAGCTGTGACTGATGTATCATAAAGTTTAAGCAAACCATGTATACCAAGGCTGCACTTTTCTTGTTTACACTTTGCCAAACATACTTTTGGCAAGGCTTTTTAAAGAGAACTTACGAAACCAAAGGATGCCCATTCACTGGTCATCTTTGGAATTTCCATTCCCTATCCCCTTACAGTGAAGCAGCACGTTGAGATGATATCAATAAGTTTGTGACGATTTTGAAGGGTATTAACACATGACGATGCTTACAGTTAAGCAAAGTCAAGTTTCGCATCCGACAGATATGAAAACTAGTCAAAGTTTTTGAATTCTGACCTTGGTTTGTGCTGACGGTGAACTTAGACTTAAATTTGATGTGAAAAGGTGTCTTGGTAATGAAATTTCACAAACCAAATTGAGAAGAACCGTACTGTATGTACTCTCTCAGTGATGTCCATTTCATGTCACACATGAGGATCCTCTTAACAGTATGTGAACTTGCACTTTAACGGGTTTGGAAAAAAAAAAAAAATAGTGAATTTCAAGACACGAGTCAATTTAAGGTTACCCACTTTAAGTGATGACGACTGTAACCCTTCAGTTGAAAGAGGGAGTGCTAAACAGACAATGTTAAAGTTTTAAATTCACTAGGAAAGGGAACAAACAGTTTAGCTACTGCTCAATAAATGTAAGCAGACCATCAAGTTCAAGTTTCCTTAATGTTTTCCAGAGTACTTTCACTACTGCACATTTTGGCGGCGTACAAACTTGAATCTCTCTCCGTCTATCTACTGTTGCTGCTCTTCCCGGTATTCTGAGAGGTGAAGTTCGTTTTTGCAGTGAACAAAAGCAGGGACATGCTGAAACAAGAGTAGGGGACTTTCGTTTTGACTGTGAAGAGCCATACCCTGGACGAGGATGAACTGAGGGAGGCTGAATTAGGGGACGTCCCCATGCCACGTGACAAGCAACTTTGGTTTTGAACCTACTGTAGTGTTATTTTGTACATATTGCATCTAGAGGTCACACAATGCATGTAGTACTGCTGTGCACAGTATGTGGATCACAGTTTACTGTTTGTTGTTTTATCTTTACTGGAATTGCTGCAGAGCTACAGTAGATGGAATGCATTGTCTGAGAAACCAACTTTGATGCAATATCGTTTTCTTTCGAGTTTCTTGAGGGTGCTGGATATGAACTCTGAAAAAAAAAAAAACTTGTCTGAACAACTGAGATCTTTTTTGCCTTCTCACATTTTTTAGATTTCCCATTTTTTTTTTCTTCTTTTTTTTTCAGCACCTAAAAGTTACTCAAAAGTTCAAGATTGATTGCTCACTGTTATTATGCAAAATTATTTCAAGTACATCAGTAAATAAACAGAATGCTCTAGCATGAGGGACTGTTATCGATACAGCACCATACTTAAATTGTAGGTCAGGCAATCTGGTTAAAACCCCTTACAGACCTTCCCAGATCTTGGGTGTCTAGAAAGACTGCAAATTCCAGAACATTGCGTAAACTGTGTAAGCCAAGTTGCTAGACCATACAAAAAAAGAAATTGATTCAGAGGGATTAACAGGCCTCAGTGGTAAGAATAAACCTGTGACAGATAAGGTACTGCTTCCTTCTCAATGTTAACTAGCGCCCCCTTTTCATGTAGAACTGCAACGTCAAACAATACAGCCGAATGTGTGGTGGAACATTTGCTTATTTCAGCCAGGTGTCAATTTAGTCATTTAGTCAGATTGAGTTATCCCCTTTGAGACAATAGCAGGTTTAATTTGTAATCACTTAAAAGCATGCAAAGGCGGTGTGTGTCAAAGGTCATGAATTTACAAAAGTCTGAAAAATACTGACTTATACCTGAGTTCCGAAGCTGACCCATTTTGTTGTCGCAGTATTGAAACGACTTTGGGGGACGTTTCTATTTATGCTCGCTTATCAAAGACAGGACACTACAGTAGCAACTCAAACGCAAAGTACGCCACTTAATTTTACCGCTCCTGCTACCACTCCTTGTTTTACTTACTTTCAATTTAAAGGAACCTAATGCATATACAACAATGGAATATCCAGTCTGTACGCTACTGTAAGTGTGCAAGTCAAAGCAAATTTAGTTAAAATGGACATCTGAATACATACGTTGTTGTTCCTTGTAAATGCTGATGATCATAAACCCCAACTTTCGAGCACTGCAAAAGCATACCAGCGAAAATTAACACTGCAGGGCTTTGCAGCAGACAGCCCATATTTGCATGTATGCTAGACTGCATGAAATTCGGCAGTGTCTTCTTTTTTGTACAGACAGATGTACCGTACTGTTTCTGAAAGTGTGCTACAATATATCATACTGTACCAAGCATCACAAAAAAAAAAAAAAAAAAAAAAAAATACTGTACCATGCATCCATGCCAAATACAGTATAAAAATTTATCAAAATTGGACACGGCAAACACTCCATCAAACCATGCAGCGCATCACAGAAAGACGCCACAAAACCATCTCTGCAGATACATAAACACTGTGAATAGGCGTGTGTAATATTAGAGTTAATGTGTGGGGGTACAGAATGACACACTTCATTGCTTACATCTGCAAGTACTGCAGCCATTGAAGAAGTTAAACTTTCTCATTGTCTGCGAGGAACTGCAACGTGCAGTAGTACTTCTGCTGAAGGGCAGGTGGGATTCATGTAAACTAGCAAGATTTTATCAAAATGGGAAAAGTCAAACTGTACTGAATTACATGTAGTTGCAAAAGCAAGTCTTTAGTGGGAAAACTTTAACCTACTGTATACTAAAAGATGGACGTATGCAAAGTTTTGGCTTCCATCTCAAACAATTGTTTTCGGGAGCATTGTGAGCTACCATAAGCTGTCAAACTGATACATAAGTATGCAAGGGATAAGTACTGTATATCTACAACATGAATAGACAGAAACATAACACTTTTCAGGTAGAGGACCAGAGAAAATATCAAGGCAACAACTGTTGCATTTAGCATACAGTACATAAAATCGAATCGCAAAATGGGCTTTCATGGGTTGCAAATTGTGATGCAAATGAGGCAATTCATCAATTGGACAGATCTACAGTAGTCAGGGTGGAACACTGAGGTTTAAATCACTTGCCCTGACAGTGTTTTCACTTACCCTGAAAATATGATGGATTTTATATGCCCTTGGATGTGACAATTAACTAACAAACTTAACAATTTTTCAAGGGGGAGGGGGGTGTCTGGGAACTATCAAGTTGCATTTCTGGTCACCGAGTTTGGTTCTTCATCCTTCAGACCCTTTTAAGTCAGCAAATGCTTACAAAAACCATAAGAATTATGAACAGACTTATTGTCTGCAATTATTTCACTGACACCTGACTAAAGGCGCACTGTATCTTAGTTAAGAGTATGGTAAAACCCCTACTATAGTTACAGTACCTTGAAATTGCAGGACACTAAGGATAGAATCGCGACAGACGCTAGTCTCGTTTTTTTTTTTGGTCAAGGCAAACTCCTGGCACAACATGGTCTTGATTCACGCAGATCAACAGAGCACAACCACGAAATTGAGCTTAGAGGCCAAGACCTGCACAAATGATCAATTTAACTGGCTTAGCACAACTTCTTCCAAATGTCTCATATGTCAGGGCTCTTGTTACCATGCCACTGGTCAGTTAAGTTGTAATCTTTTTAGACAAATGTTAGTCTGTATTGTTAAAACCCACACTAACACAAAAGTTCAATGAAAGGTAGGACAACAAGACCATACTACTGTGGGATTCGTCAGCCAAAGCCTTGAGTCTATGCAAAAAGGACCTCACCAAAACTGCAAAGGCGCAAAATTTATGGGGAGACAGGTTCAGTGGAATGTGCAGTAAATCAGCGTCCAGAGTCTTACTAACACAGTCTGCTAACCAGTCAGAGATGTACAGACGTACATGCCAGAAGGTCCCATAAAAAAAAACAAAGAAAAAAACAAAAAAAAATAGTGCTACTGTACTGTATTACAAGGATCAGCTGTAATCCACTTTACAGAACTTACTATTAAACTGTACAGAATAATTTTGTAGCCAGGTATTTATGGGGTTTCTGATTATACTACACTAACGAACAACCAAAAACCCCTCACTGAAAGTAACACTGGCTGAGAAGTACAAGTCTCTTTCAGTTTCCATCCACAGTTTTCCTCTTTTCTTTTCTTACTTTCTTTTCTGATTTCTTCCCCCTACTTTTTTTTTTTTCAAAACCCTTGGGTGTCAATTTGGCTTGATTCTCCCTTTAAACCTTTTTTTTTTTTTGCATGAGGAGGCCTGTAATTCCCAAAGATTTCCACACAAAAGTGATTAAAAGGCTCTTTATAAATAGAGGGCTAGGAAGTCTTAAATTATTTCTATAGTTCTATAGCAGACTTAACAATGTGGTCCCCTGATTGCCGTCACACCCGAGTGAACAGACATTGGTGATTCACTGATTGGCCAGCTTTAACAGCTTTGCCAGGTCTGCGCACTGCTCCCCAACATGTGTCAGTCAGACAAACATGGCAAAACTGAATCTAAAGCAATGAAGAAACTTAGTCATACTGGTATTTTCCCTCTCAGAGCCAATGAATGTCTAAATGGACTTAGCACCATATCCTGTGTGATACCTGTTGTTTTCTTTTGTCCTTCAGGATATCAAATCAGTGATTAGTTTCTACTACTGGACTTCATTTAGCTAAAACTTAACCCAATAATCTACTGGATCTTTCATTTTTATCTCATATTTATTCATTTGCTGACATTCCAAAGATTAGTAAGGGTTTTTTTTTTCCTTTGTTTATTTTTAACAACTTCATAGGCCATGTACATATATGGTTAATGTGGAGTTATTTCTGTCCAGTAAGTTTCTGAAAGAGGTTCAAAGGTCAAGAATTCTAATTGTATTACAGTATGTACAGTGTACTAACTGTAAACAGGATCAGCAAAGATACGTAAACAGCTACAGTAGCTATAGCAGTTCCACAGTTCACTTTGGAATACAGGCTTCTATGAGTACTGCCTGCGTTGAGCTAACGATGTTGTTGTTTTGTTTGAACATTGTGATAACAATTTCAGGTCAGTTTTGATGTAATTCAAAGATATGAATTTAATTTACTTCTAGGATGACACATGCCAGGATTGCAAAGTGCAACAGAAGTACTCCCCCCCCCCCCTTCTCTCCAACTCACTCACAAATACTGTATCTAGCCTATCATAGATCCAGGAATGTGCTTGCCCGCACAACGGATACAGCAATACTCCTGCACAAGCTGGCTGCGTTCATGCAGTACTTAATACCGACTGCATGGACCATTGCTTGAATTCTGACTCGATGTGTGCAAAATAAAATGTACGCTACTGTATCAAAATCCATGTGCGCCAACGTAATCAGTTACACACACTGTATCACCCAATAGGTGTTTTTGTTGCAATATAAATGCTGTTTTGAGAAAATCATCAAATGAGGAAATCATAATTGAAGTTGAATCTCAGATCATACAGCAAATGAGACAGATCTGTAATTCTTTCTTTCCTGGTACTAAAGTAGGTACAGTAGGTTGGAAAACGGTACATACAGTACCAACACCTGCTTTGAAGCTTAAATCAGGGAAGTGCCCATGTCACTGAACTGCACTTGGCACCCTTGATCCCTAGGGGCCCAAAAACTTTTGAAAGTGCCTATTCGTCCGAACATAAATTTTATTTTCAGTGCCGTACAGTGCATACATCACAGGGCCCAGTTCTGCTCACTTTTTAGCGGAAAAAACTAAATCACTCTTCTTTCTACCATTACTAATACTATAATGAATGAAATTTCTCCTCAAATAAACATGGCACACTGTAGGTGCTGTTAGCTCAATGGAAGAGAAGGAGAGAAGATTAAAGACAAAGGCTATTTTTCACATTCAAATAGCACACCTTGCTTTAAATGACAGCTAGGCAAGAAAATTATACTCACAAATAGTGAGTTTGATCTTCACAAACACAATTAAAGGGCACCATCGCAATACAAATTCTAAGTGAAAAATCCAGAAAAATTTACTGTGTATTATTATCAAACATTCGGTATTGACCTGTAGATGGTCCTTTCACAGCAATTTCTAAATGACAACCCTCTCCCCCCCCCAAAAAAAAAAAACAAAAAACACCTACTTAAATCTCTCACAACCTGCAGTGCCTTAATGTCCTTCATTTATGTTTGATAGAAGTGTTTCGCTTTTGATGACGTCTGACTGTCTCTAATTTCTGAAAGCCCCCTAAAAGGATGCTCCTGCTTATCTGTGTTCTGCAGCCCTGTGCACTGATTGAAGGGTCAACGGTACTCGTATGCACTTTGTATTCACATGACCTTTTGGGATTCGTGAAACGTAGTTCAAACTTGAGTTAAATGAGCAATGCAAGTACTGTAACTGTTTACTGTCACTGCCTTGAACTAAAGTAACCTACTTTCTTCAACTGTGCAACTCAGTCAATCACTCTTGAGCACATGGCAGACTCCAGTATGGGTTTATAGCTTTTCACTATTTTTTTCCTTCACATATTTTGTTGAACTTACAGTATCTTGAATACATCAGCAATGCAGACCATGTTGAATATTCTCCTGTTTTTACTCTATAATACCTGCAGATTGAGGCAAAACTATCCACTTTCACATTCAAAATTTTAAGCAGTTCTGTGCCATACGTACAGGAGCCTTGGCATCCTTCATATCTGAGATAGCCCTCAGGGGGCTTTGCAGATACTGTAAAATAGCCTGTTTTGCGAACCGCTAAATCAAGTGATAAAGGTGGAACCTGGAAATTCTCTCTTTTTTTTCAAGAATTTCTGACGGTAACAACTGTGAAAGGATGGTCCAGCCACAAATTTAACTTTGATAGGTTTAAGGGTAAGTTAATCTAACAATTCTGGTGAAACTTCCAATTTCAGTTCCCATGTGTGATTCTCGAGATATTATCAGTTGAAGTTATCCCTTTTGCTACCAACTGTGAAATTAAAGCAAGCAGGAGTGACATCATTTCTTCACATTGATGATACCTGTAAGTCTTTTGTTTTCTTCATTATTCAATTTATTATTTTGACCTTGAAATCAATTGGCGGTCAGCTTAAGTGCTAATTATGAGAATGTCACAAAACTCCCCTACTGTACTGTACCCCTCATCATTCACATTAGTTATCAAGTTTCAAACATACAGTAAAATGCTTTTAATGTGGGTAGTCAATGACATCCCTCCTGCTTGCCTTGTACAATAGAACAATTTATGTGGCAACTTCAACTGCTGCTGGTGTCTCAGGAACGACACATGGGAATTGAATGTAAGTTTTACTACAATGGTTAGACTTACTCTTCAACTTATCAAATCTACATTTGTAGCTAGACCATCCTCTTAAGGATGAGATGGTTCAAAAGAATCCCCAAAGAAGGGAGGTAGGAAGGGGTGATGATAAAATTTAGTCACATTTTGTGTGTTACAGGCCTACAGTATAATTTAGCTCATTTTGGTCCAAAGTACCCTAGATATAATACAACAGTTCCAAATTCAATCTTGCAGTACAAAGGTGTATACTACTGTACATTCACAACACATTAAAGTTGTTTTTACTTACAAATTTTCTTCAGCACAGCAAACCAGAAGTTGCCATTCAAGTCATGATGTACTTGTATATGGCCTGTATTGTACAACATATACAGCAGCCACATGGATCCAGGGAGCTGGATACAGTTCTTTCAACCAAAATTAAAACCACACGGGAACTGTGCTGAGATCATCTGGTGCTCCTACAGTACTGATGCGGTGATCCCTTCCATCTCTTCAAAGACTGATTTAAAAGTAAACACCTCCAAAGACAATACTTGTAACCAAAGAACAAATTTCTGCAGATTTGACATACACAGTAACCAAGCTAATTTTGTGCTGTGTGTATGACTTTAGCACAATTTCATGGTAACAGCTGAGGATAGAAATCTCTGAAGCTTTGTGTAAAAAACAGCCTTCATAAATTTACCATTTCTCAAATACCGGCAGACAAGTTGAAAAGAAACCGCAGCCTGACAATGAATACCATCGCCCTGGATTTCTGATCGGTGAATTGAGGTAATACAATATCAAACACATCATCCCCCACATTCTAGCCGGCTATAGAATTACAGCCGAAGTCTACAAACCTGAACAGCAATCCACAGATAGACTTGGTCTGGTTTCAAGAACAACTTTTGGGGTCAACGGAAATAGTGTTATTTATTTGAACAATGCCCCCCAAAACTGCAGAATTCAGGTCTGCTCAACAAAATTCATAAACTGAAAAATGTACAACTGTTTCTGTATTCAACCTTGTAACCTGTAACAAATGGACAGTCCCAAACAGTTGCCTCCCAATGTAAAATAATGTCACTTTGTGTCACACTTTTTTCACCACTTTGCAAACTACAGTAGTAGGCTTTTTCACATTGTTTGGGCTTTGAAAGTATTGTATAGCAGAAACAATGACCACCATGTACCATACTGCTATCTGGCAAATTGACAATTAACAAAGTTTCCAATGGATGGTAAATTCCAAAACATGCCAGGTTTGAATATAATTAAGTGAGTACTTACAAGTGCAAACATAGGTCAGTCCCCCACAGAATTATTGCACAATGTGCATTCCGGTGACGACTGGTGCCTCCTTCCAAAATTATTACTCAAACACTTGTGTTTCTTTGCGGTATGCGTCTTGCTGGACTTCCCGGTATATTGCCACACTTCAGTTATTCTCGAATATTACCCTCTCTGAGGAGAACTGCAGATCTACCAATGGATGGGAATACTGTAACTGCAATGCGAGGATAGTTACTGTACATTCGTAGCTCAAAGTACAGTACAGCACACAGAGGGACCCCAAGAAAGTATAAAGCTCTACAAACTGGAATTCCCATCCATAGCAATTTGTGTACAGTACAGTATGTGTTTTATTTCAAAGTTCATCCAGTCCCTACTGAAATCTGCTAGAATTGTCCGGATAAACTTGCATTATTTTGATCATGATCCACAGTGTACTCTAGAGCTTTCTGTCATATGTCTGGTACCAAGTTTGTACTTACAAGAGACTTTTTGAGTTTTTCAGTTTACAGTAGCTTGTGTCTGGTGTCACAACTTACTATACATGTGAAAGTGACCACACTGTGACAGCATCATTGGTTCGGTTCCTGCAAGAACTATCATGTGTAGGTCTACATTTAGTGCACAGAAATGTGAATTTTACATCAACTGTTCCCCAAATTCCACACATGGTGTCCAGCACAGAAGATACCAAATTTTCAATTTCTTTCAGCTTACTGCTACGAAAAAAAAACAAATGTCTACTGGCTTTGGCGGCAAATTCCTTTCACTTAGAACAAACTTCAGTTACAAGGCTCTGAGGTGATTGGTTGAAGCAGGGAGAAACACACCAAGCTGCCATGATACCATCGCACGTACCTCAGAACAGATCGACTGTGAAGAATGTACCTGGACACCCTCCTGGTACTCCGTGGTACCATGTGTGCATACTCAAGGTACAGCGACAATTGATTGCTACTACCATACCATGGCTTATTTAGTACCACTTACCTCATGAGTAACAGATCAATGGAAATGCATATTTGCATCAACTTTTGAGCTCTGTAAAATGAATGTTTGACCATCCCTGACTTGTAGGTTCTTCAGGGCAGCAACCACATAGGATGGCAGCCAAAAGGGTGCTAGATGCAGGCTACTGACATGGGTTATGTTGTGGACCTGTAGTTATTTAGTTTTTGATGAACTAATTTTAAACACTTTTCCATGAGAGCATGACATTCAAGGCTGACAGAATGCCTTGAGTTTGTGGAAAATCCATGACCAAGTGTGTGTTGTACTATACTCTTAGAGAAACATGCAAGCATCTCATCCCCCACCCACAATTTAACCATCAATTAAACATCTAGCTGAGTGAACTCTCTTAGACCTGTATGATGACGCCAAAGTCTACGCATGGCTGACGTTTCCAAAAGTGTGGTACAGTTCAATGCAATTCATGTCAGCAAACTAGGTTGTACAATAACATTGCAACAAGTTTTTATTTACAAAAGGATTGCACATACGGGTGTGTATATGATGTGTTGTCATCCAGACGGACACTTGAAATCATCCAATGGTACATAAACGGACATTGTTTGTCTTTCGTGGGTGTTTGTCTTCCTGTCATCAAGTGAGCCAAGTCCCTGACTCTGGAGAATGTACAGGACTCATGATAAATGTGGTAAGAGTACATACTGTAATAACTTTCTTGAGCAGCTGTTAGACCAGCCTGCACCTTCAATGGTTGTATACTACTTTACAATTTCACAACATGAAAAAAGGGCCACGGTATTGATATCAGAATTAGCACTTCTGTCTTTAAACCAAATTTTGCACAGATCTGCCTGACATGCATGTTCAAACTGGAGGGGTTACAGTAACAGGTGGTTACAACAGATGCACAGTAGATCTGCTAAGTACAGTGCATGTTCTGGGTGCAAAATAAAGTGCAGTTACTACAATACTTTGAACAGAAAACACTGCAGCCAAACCTGAAAAAAAGTAACAATCAAAAAATGAACTTTAGCTTCACCTTTGTGAGGAAAACACACACTTATCAATGCTACTGTAGGGATGTTATATTTTTAACATAGCTGATGCAAATATTCGAGGATCTAACACTTGATGCTCCAGTCCATGCATGTTCCAGTTTAAATACGGACTCAAGTACGGCCATCTGCATTGCAGCAAAATAAAACACTCTGACATCGTCGTCAATGGCAACAGTTTGACATGACCTTACGACATGGACTGTAGGTCCGGCTAGCCATCACAATCCTGCATGAGGGCAACTTTTCCTCAACGGGCGACACCCCCCCCCCCCCCCCCCAGCAGGGCAAACAACTTTACCAGGGCCAGCTGGATCTAGTAAATCCAAGTTAAACACACAGAATTGACACGATCCCATGTAAGTAACATGTAAGTTTCCAACCAGTTATTAAATGAGCTGATTAATAGGAATCTATAGAGGTAGGCCTATCTATCACTGAACAAACAAAAAATGTGCCCACAGTATGTTGCATTTAGGTATCTTGCTGTGTTACATGCAAAAATAATTTGCACATTGAATGTACAGTAAGGCAAGAACTATGATAAAATCCTGAGTTCAGTAAATGTACAAATCAAGACATTGGTCAAAAAGCTGAATACTGTAAATGCCACTTATGCCGGTTCCCACATGCATGCACAGTATACTCCTGGAGCAAAAGTTCAGCCCACAGTGAGCTACTCCATATACATTAAAGGGGGAAATCAGGGTTGACTGAGAAAATTCACCTTCAGTTGATTTTTCTTTCTAAACTGATTGTTCACCGAAATATAGAGATGTTGCGGAGGTGTTTGAACTTTGAAGGTAGAAGAAACGGTAATTATTGCGTTAATTACTATTGAATGAGAACTCTTAATATTTGTTGGATGCAAAAAATAAATGTTCATGCACAAGACAAGACAGCCTCCTCTAAAAGGTGACCAATCACAGCATAAGACTGAGATGACGTGATATGAATAAACATTTTCGAATGTTTACGGTTCCCATGCCATTCGTGCATTGTGCAATGTTTAGTAAACGAGAATTTAGCACAGTTGATGATACATACAGCACACGTAGGCTTCATACATATGAAACCGTGCAGCCACACCTCCTCATACCTTGAAAAGGCATTAGTATTGAATATTCATATTTAATTCGATGAATATGGATGTTACAGACTTTCGGAGTTCTTCACCGATTTTTTTGCGAATTTTTCCGGTGGGGAATTGTAGAAAGTTGGCACTCAGAGTCTCTGACACAGTGTGTTCACACAGTGGTTGTGTCACTTTTCACTTTATGACGGAATCAGGCAGTAATTTTGAATTCAAGTAATAAAATGAAATTTGGGTGCTCAGGTTACCCATGAAAACACTAAAGTTAGAGTTAATATTTCTTCTTTTTTTTTTCTAATTTCTGGGACACTTTCTGACTGACTTTTCCATTGCGAGATCATTTTCTCTGGATATATGCTAGTACCTATTTGGAATCTGAAGACAGTGCAAAAACTTATGCACCAACACTACCTATCCTAAAATGTCTTGAAGTGGAATAACAATGAACTACACCAGAAAAACAACACCAGATTCTATGTAAAGCACAGTACTCTGAATAGTGTGACTAAAGCCTTTACTACATAAAAGCCAGCCTTCCTTTATTGAGCTGCACCAAACGTATAGTAGCACCCCACAGGTAAAGCAAATGCACACTATACATGTATGTTGAGTCCCTGAAAATGCAGTAGTTCTGCACTTAAAATGTTGTCAAGCAAAAGGACTGGTCAGAAAAGAATTTCATCAAATTTTACACTCAGGACAGAAAAATGAAAATGTTATTACTTTTTCTTCTAGGATCACATATATGCTAAACGCAATGACTCAGAGAGCGTCCAGTCAGTGCCATTTAACCCGCTCAGCCTCCATTCAGGGTAGCACCCTTGGACAAATGGAAATGTGTGCACTTCAGTAAATATTCAACATGTCATTCCGATTAACTGCCACCTATTACTCACCTCTTTGTGACTGCACTGAATACACAATAAAAGGACCACTAAGTCAACACTGAATACAGTAAGCGCTTACTACTGTTGTATATGATATGTCTAGTCCATGCATACTGCACCCACAGCAACAGCAGCGAGATCTGCAGTTAGGTTTTAAGTGTAGTACGTACATAATGATAGCATCAACTGCTACATGAATGGAAATGACAGCAAATGCCCTTTCACTCTAGCCATCATTTGGCATGATGCAATAAATAGTTGCTTTTCCTTTCACACTGAAGGCGGACGTGCCACGGCTTTTCTCTTGTCCTGTTAATCATAACTTTATGGAGGGCAACAATTGGCCACAAGAGAAACATCAGCCAGACAAGCAAAAGGCCTACAAGTTAAAATTTATTCAACTCCATTTTATTGTACCGCATCACATCGTATACGTTGTATCGCAGCTGGTGTGAAAAGGACTAAGAAATAATTTCAAACTTGAATCTAGTGCATCATGATCATGCTACATCTAGCATGAAAGGGAGTTTGGAAAGTTGAGCAATTTTTATCATTGACAAAACCTGAATACTGCAGTAATAGACTCAAAGCTTGTACATAATGAGTCATACCAATCAATAAGCAACATACTGTAATGTCTGAAAACTCAGAAGATAAAGCGCCAGGCTAAAAGAGGAGTAATTAAATGGGATACATGACAAATTTGTCTAGACTGGGGGGATAGTTACATATGGCACATGTAAACTGGAATATACAGTATAGCTGTCAACACAACAAAGCGAAAATGGTATACTCCAACACTTGATACCCTGACCTGAAGGTAGTATAAATCAAATTTATAATTTGTGAAAATTCTTGTGGTTTTGAATTATTTTACATCCAAACACCATGTAGATTCTACTGAAAGATTTACATGTTTTAAAGAAAGTGGTACAGCATGGCCCACTGAGTGAGTTAAGTCCCAAATTTGCTGGCAGATTTGATACATATATAATAAATGAAAAGTTCACATTCAAACAATTAACAAATCTTATAAAGTTTTGTCTGTTAGGATATCACTACTCCCTATCTAGACCATAGCTGTTAAATACCAGCAAGCAGGCAAAGAAAATGGAAGTCTGCCGATGCTCCAAAAGCTGGTGCTCAATGCCCCCCCCCCCCTTTTTTTAGCAGAAGAAACTCACTCTTGTTCGAAATTGGATGTCCCTTTAGAAAAATTCAATTTCAAAATCATGAACTTGGTTAACTTAACAAGTTCCTAGAGGACTATCTCACAATAACAAAGCTAGGGCCACCTAAGTCTATTATCTCGATATAATGTTATGTCCTTCTCCGAACAAAACTTTACAACTGTTCATTACATTTAACTTCACAATTATTTGCAAAAATGATCAAAGAAACATAACGTCCAATGGTAGAAAAAAAATCGCATGTGTTTTCCTTATTTACAGGATGCAAATCTATTAACAAAAAAATTCTCTCTTTCTGTACTTGTTGTACTCTACACAACAAGCAAAACATTTGCCTACCCCCTCCAAAATAATAGTAGCTACCAAAGCCTTTCAATGGCTTTTTAATTCTAACCCTACAGCTTGTAGTAACGTTAATAGTTGTAAGTTTGAGGAAAATGATGTAATTTCTTTTAACGCACGATTACGGCATTGATACGCTGCTGGTGGACATGATTCATGCAACTTCTTACTAGCCCTAAATTTCCGTACACTGTTTGATTTGACGAGAAAATGGCATAAACAAAGGCCTCTGAGTTCGGTAGGCGAAACGATGAGTTTATCTCAGATGAAATCAGCAGTACAAGCTGCAATGGTGAATAGCTAATGAGGAAACCCCACAAGGGAATCCCGAAGACAAGTACAGGATTCCTTAGGATTCCCTATCAACAAGTACCTTTTCATGTTGTTACCATCGTAAAAACAGTGAATACACGTTTCCATTATTCCTTCTCCTAGATATATACATGGTATGGAAAATGGGTTCTGCTGTTGTACTTACGTTTCAATGGTTTTGGATTCGACTGTTTTTGACGTGGCATGGCTGACTAGAAACCACCGAAAAGCCCTCCAAGCGGAGCAGGGAAATCCCACAGTGTTCGTTAAATTTCGAACGCACGGAGTGCTGACAGTCATCACAAATGCGAGATTACATTACGAAATATCCATGATAACCACTTTTTTGGGCCTTCTGCGGCGACAGTATCCTCGAATCTTTGGAAATTCCTCGCTTCGTCGTGGAGTTCACCGAGGGTGTTTGCCTGTTTAGTCAGCCTTCTGCATGCTGATGTTGCGTGCAGCCAGGACGCAGTAGGCTGTGTTTGTCATAATACCGTGCCACTGTATAGAAAACGCTGCTCGTATCATTGTGTCCGATCTGTCTGTGACGATGACGTCACCTTGTGCTGAATAAACATTATGTGTACTTTTTGACGGAAGTGGGGTTGCCATGACGAATTCTTTTCAGTTTGGTATATGGATTAACCCGGGATTTCTCTCCGAGGAGGGGAATACAATGGATCTTCGTGGTAAACACTTCCTGGGGATAACACTAGACGATGTTTGTCGTACAATGGAAGATCAGAAGTCTTGAGTATAACGGTGCTAATTAGTTTTCAATGGCAACATCGAAAGCCGTTTATTTTCAGACAAACATATCTCCATTAATTACGTGAGGTCGTTGGATTCAAACTGACTAGGAGCGACCTACATTGAAGGAATTCTCGCTCACGTGCGTAGGCTAGATTTCAGCCTCAGTTGAGGTGGGGGGGGGGGGGGTTCTGATATGTGAACAGGTACCTGATCGCTCTCTTGGGGGTGGGTCTTAAGGGAAAGATCAAGAGTCTTTTCTTTTTTCTTTTTTTTTTGGTCGTTAGATACATTCTTAGATAATGATTTTAATTTTTCTTCTTGCTCAGTGAGATATTTTAATTCTCAGACCTTACATACACATAGAAGTCAGAATGACAAAGTGGCATGTCGATGCAAATTATTGATAATACTGCTAGGCGCCTTTAAAACCCAACCCATTACCCTTTTTGCGCAAGCGCAATGATTCGAGCAAGTAATTGTGGGACGCAAGTGAGGTTAACCACGCTAGCCATACATGGCATGAAAATAGACACACTTTTAGACTGATTTCAATTTTACTGATTTTAGACGAAAAAGGCCGTTTACGTGCCGTTCAAGACACAGAACTGCAGATGCGAACGCTCTGTATACTAGCAGTCGGTCTACGAAAGGAGGATATGAACATATTCTAATATAAACTCAAGTTTTTGGCATGCGTTGAGGGTGCGAGAGCTTGTTTGTTTATATTCAGAGTTTGAGGATCATGTGAGCGTGCGCAGTTGAGATTGCGAAAAGTCAACAGGAAGAATTGAGCCCTGGGAATATGTCTATGAAAATGGAGCAGAAGTGTTTGACAAAAATCTTCCCAAAGTTTCATTCAGAAGTATTGTTTCCTAAATTTATATCCAAGTTGCGTGCTACCCATATTTGCCTAAGTTGAATGCAAGCCCACTTGAGTAAGTCGAATTATGGTGTCACATAACCACTGATAGAGCAGAAAGTTTAAAGTATTTCTTTGTTTTCTTTACACCCATTATTTCTATAAATCCGCACACATTTGTACACATTCTGTGTTGAATAACTGAGGTGTATCATGCAATAATCAAACCACTCAGTATTAAAACATATTGACAATGACATAAAAAGAAACAAAAGCTTTTCAGTCACATGTGGTCAGGTTTTGTCATCATAATTTCAAAATGGCAGCTTCCCTATTAACTTTGAGGAGCATTCAGATTGCAATATCTTGGAAAGTAAACAACATATTTAAATGAAGTTTGGTGATGGTATTGACCAAATGTTAGTCTCTCTTTTAACATTTGTCAAAAGCACTGACTTAAGTCTCCTTTAACTGTTCCTTGTCTCACAGCAAAACAAAAATTGTGAGGATCCAAGATGGCCACCATCCGGGGCAATGCAATCACACCTTGAAAAGTTGGTTAATAAATAAAAAGCGGCGCAATCGGAAAAGCCAAGATTGTGGCCCTCTGAACGTGTTTTGATGTTAGAATTGTCTTGCGATTGGCATTTTGCCTCCATCGCAGGTAGAATGGGAATGTTAAATCATGTCAATCGGTAATAGGCTATGTGTGTTTTGAAATACAAACTTAGAAGGTATAGTAGTGATTGATTCTCTTTTAATTATAATTTTAATCTTCATGAGGATTTGTTTCTTATTTTGAGATTAAATGGGAGCACGAGGGGAAAGGACGGCTGGGGGGGGGGGGTCAACCCTATCCTACGTACTTGTGATAATTATAATAATGCTCTAATAATGCAGAGGTCGGAGAAACGAACCGGGGAGATGTAGTATAGTGAGTTAAATGATATAAAGAAGCGAACATGGGTGATGTAGTATAGTAAGTTAGATTATATAAATAATTGATTAGACGAAACTTTTATTAAATCTTGTGACGTCTGCAAACATTTAGCATCTAGATTCCTTTGAAGTTCTGAGTAGGCCTGTCTATATCGTCACACATGAAGCTGTAGAAATGTAAAGTCTATTAATTATTATTATCATTATTATTATTCAGAATGAATAATGTTATAAGTATATTTATCGACGATTCATATTGGAACCAGTATTTCTACATTTCATATGACATCTCGAAATGTTCCCTCGCGTGTCTGGAATTCATGCATGCAGTGACCATTTCCCGAAACATGTTTACATCATAGTTATATTTCTCATTTCTCCAGGTTTTTTTTTTTTCCAGGTATTTGTATTTCAGTTTCTATTTCACAAAATTGAAACTCAATTATAGCATTCAGTTCTATAGACATTGCTCGCCCCATATTGCTCCATTTCAAAGACATTCATTGGCAGATCCAGCTTTAGGACCTTTGTTTGGGAGGAACCGAATTGGCGGTACAGTGATATGGAGGAGGGGTCGTAGAAGGAGTATCCTCTTCTATAAATGAACGCCCTCAGACAGTGGCGGAGTGGCTGCATCTTATAATCTTGCCTGTGGGCCGGGCGGGGGGGGGGGGGGGTTCCAAGTGGTACCCATATGCCATCTGGAATTGGAAGGCCATGACGGAGGGTCACCATCTGTTGTACCCGAATATTTTTGGATAAAAATACCCAGACAAAGATAATTGCAGATATTTGAAATATAGAATTTGATATATCTGAAATGCATTTAGATCAGCAAAGAAAACAAGGGTGAACAAGTGATGGGTGAAAATCGAAATTTCTGCAGGTTAAGAAAAACCTTATAATGAAATAACTCAAGTATGAAATAAACAAATGGCAGTGCCACTAAATATCACATTTTCAAAGGTAAGCTTATTCTACTACGGCTCTTTATCCACATGTGTTGATTTGCACCAACATGCAGTAACTGAACTTACTCACATAGGGAACAGCAAAGTTTGTTGCGTGTATACGTGTGTAATATAATATTATCAGTACATTGCGTATCCCCTTGAATAAGGGGTTTCATGGTTAGTAACTTTTGTTTTCACGGACCGAATTAAAACCGGAAGTTCAGAATGCCTCTTGCTGAGGCGATCTTAACTTTAGATAAAGGGACTTCTGAACCGCAACAATTACCAATGCGCTATCAAAGAGTGTGTCAATGGCCTCGAGTTGCTCAGGTTATAGCCAGACTCCGAGGTTGCGTACGTATGTTTCGTTAGAACCGCCTTGGTTACTTTGACAAACCGTTGGGTAAAACAATACGCAAATTGGTTAAAGACTACCCGTTTTGGGTAGCGTTTAATCTAAGAGCAACTTTTGATCAACATGGGTATTATTTTCTTTAACCAACAGTTTGTGATGAGACATAAGTATAACCAACATGGAAAAAAAAAAGTTTATAAACATTTTTAGAGGAAGGGGAGGGGGACAGGAAGGAAAATGAGGCGTTTTCAGTGGCACATGCGACATAAAAAGTTAAAAATCATTTTTGCATCGAAAACAGAATGGTGAAGCCCCTTATCCTTTTCCGTGTTGCATATAATGGATCACATGCGTAGTGCACCATGTATAGCACAACCACAAGACAACATAGAATGATGCCAATGAGGGCGAATCTAGTGAATTAGGGCTATGTAATTGGTTACTCGGGGACATTCCAGGACCCTTGGTCAACATACCTGAGGAATCCTGTCACGATTAGAGGGAAAGAAAAAAAAATCATGAGTAGGTTCCAAACAAGCAATTGATTGAGGTAACAATGACCCCACTGCAAAGTTCAAATTAGCCCAAACTAGGTTGTCCCCTGGTGTCTGTTTGTGTGCACGGGTGTAGGGGTGGTTGTAAATCTAACCTTAGGATGGTGACCCAGGGGGCAGATCCAAGAGTTTTGTCTGGGTGTGAACTAGATTCACGCATTTAGGGAGAGTGGCTACACTGTCTTTCACCCAGAGGATTTACATAAAAAATAGTGTTGTCATGTGGTGCACGAGTTTGTATACCAAAACCGTGACGAGCGGAGCAAAAGTGAGATGTCGTTGATATAATATTAAAGGCACATTTGATAATTTTAGGAATTTGTGACAGCATTCCCCCCTCACCGATTCGCCACTGCGACCAGGTTATGACGTCATCCGGTGTATATAAATTTTTGGCTTTAAATTTCCCCCTCCCCAAATGACTTCCCGTGTGTTCTTAGCTGCGTGTACCCAGCCTTCAAATTGAAATAGTTATCTCATCCAGGGGCTGGGGGTACAGGAAGGGGGGTACGTTGGGGAGGTGTTGACGATGGCCTGTGGTTGAGTTATGGCCGTCCAGGGAGAGGGGTCTATGGGGAGAGGTGTCACCCTCCAGAATCTTCTGCAGGTAAACCGGGAATACTCAAGGAGAACATTTTCAAACGATGTTAAAGTCCACTGCTTGCTTTTTGCTTGTTTTTTTTTTTTTTTGTACATGAGCGATGTGTCGTCCTTCAGTAACAGTAAGAGGAACTTCAACAGTGTTATACTACATGGCAGTAGCTCAGGGTAGGACTTCCCTTGAAACGAGTAGAAATCCAAAATAATCAATTTCGGATCTGCAATCTTTTTTTCTTTTTCTTTTCAGGTCTTTTTCTTTTCACTCTCCATTTTCTCTTTTTTTTTTTTCTTTCTCCGCACTCTCTATTTTCTTTTTCTCTTTTCTCAAAGCCACTACATGCTCTTCTTTCCGACGATTTGTTTACCTTTCCTCCAGAAACTTGACTGGTCACAAATACGTTTGTGCTTCCTAGCATATATCTTCATGACACTTATGGTCACGATGACACGATGACTGATACAACGCGACACGCCCCCTTTTGGTTTGACGAATCCTTACTCGATTTTGCCTACTCATCATACCTACCCAGTGTAAGTATGACTGTTCCACTGCGGTATTCTCTATTTTGCTTGTCAACGCTAGTGCGCGTGGATCCGCCTATGTGCACGCGAGACAGTCGCGATTAAACAGCCATTAGCCCGGCGAAGAAGGAAAAAAAAAAAAAAAATGTGCGTGGGTGTAGAAATGTCGACCATTAACCACGAGGACTGTTAAGCAGCTTAACGCGAAATAATTGATTCCGTTCAGAACGGATGCCTAGCTACGACTGTCGAGTAAAGGTTGCCTATTTTAAATGATTCGGAAGAGAGAGGGTCGGGGCGGGGGGGGGGGGATAGACCGTGTCACGGTAATCTTGTCAGTCACTTCTTCAGTATCTTACACACTTTTGCATCACACTAGAAGGTAAAGCATCCTTTGGCAGGTTGTCCAACTTTGTCGTTTGTCAAAACAATAGTTCCGCGGTTAAAAGTACTCCAGTGATAACCAGTTGTATGTGACATGAACAGTTCACCTGCCCGAACTCAGACCTACCTAGCCAGCACAACGGACGTACATTCACCAGCTCTGATTGCAAAACCGACGCCCGCGATCTATCGCTTCGAATCTGACTCAATCTTGGGTACAGATTGTACGGTATTAAAATTTGTGTATCCCAACACAATCAATTTTAGTCAGTAGCACTCAACACCTTACTTCACTGGATAAACATGATTTTTTAGCCAATCAGCAAATGTGGGCAAAGACTCATAAATGACCCTGAATCCTAGTTACGACAAATCTGCCGGTCTGTGTACGTTGTACGTTGGAAAGGGCCAACACCGCCTTGCTTGGAAGGTTAAGGCCTACACATACACTGTTTCACCGACGTTGCGTGATCGCCCATTTCTTTTGTTTTGAAGGGCAAACTATGCAGTGGAGTCATATACTGTAGATCTAAAGCTTAGGATTTCATTTGAACACTGCCATAAGCTTACACTTTGTCACAATAGTATCTATGGATCACGGTGTGAATGTCTTGTAAATAGGCCTTTGCTTAGGCCTGCGCCTGTGTTTTGCCTTTCAGTGTCTGGCACGTAAAAATCGGAATCCTAACATATAGGATTTCGATGGCATGGCATGCCCGTGACGTCACATGAAATTCCTCTATAGCAGCGGCTCTTAAACTTGGTAGATCGGCGGACCCCTTATCTGCATATTTTGTGAACTGCGGACCCCTTGGCTTTGCCCGGAAGCGTAGGTCTGGGAAAATTTTGTAACTACAAGTCTTTAAAACAGTTTATCAGATGATATTCTCATCGAAGCTCTTCTAGCTAATCTAAACTTCCCATAACTAAAAAATCAAATCTTTTATTCCCCGTGCTGTTCCTCAATATAATGGATACAGGACTGAAATGCTGAGGTTATCAATGTATTATTGGTATTATTTTCTCTTGAGGCTAAGACGTTCACGGACCCCCCGCGTAGTGGTCGCTGACCCCTGAGGGTCCGCGGACCCCAGTCTAAGAACCTCTGCTCTATAGGCTATTAAAAGAATGGTCCAGCCACAAATGTAGCTTTAATATATTAAAGAGAAAGCAAAGATGACCATTATAGTGAAACTTCTATTCAGTTCCCATGTGTGGTTCAAGAGATATGAGCACAGTTGAATTTGCCACATTTGTTACCGGAAGTTAACCTGAAGCAAGCAGGAGTGATGTCATCTACCCACATTGATAAAGCATCTTATGTTTTTCTTTAAAAGTTACACCAAATTTAACACATCAATATCTAGTACTATCATAATGTAAATATATGAGGGCTATGAGAGTTTTGCAACATACACATAACCAGTACTTAAGCTGATCAACTGTTGATTTCAAGGTCAGAGTGATAAATTCAATAATAAAGAAAACAAAGAGGAGATGATGTCACTCCTTTTTGCTTCAAGTCCACAACTGAAAGCAAAGTGGTAACTTCAACTGATAATATCTCGAGAACCATACTTTTTTAACTGAATGGAAAATTCACCAGAATGGTTAGATTAACTGACTCTTAAACATATATGCGGCTGGACTATCCTTTTAATGCCAATACAGTCCGAGTTGAATATTTTTGCCTAAAGGAAATTCTGCCCGTGGATGCAACAGTTTTGAATCTTGTGAATGCAACCTCTTATGGAGAAATTTGACTGTATTGGTGGAATACAAGATACACGGGATGTCTCATATCGGCCTAGTTGTTTTTTTTGTTTTTTTTTTCAGATGGAGGTAAGAGGTTGGGGGGGGGGGGGGTGGCGACTATACTTAACTCCCATGTTATCGTCATGAATTTACCCTCCTCATGGTTGGACCTCTGCAATGACCCGCAAGTCGCCCGACTTTTTCAAACTAGCGACTTATCACCAGGGCTTCACAAGGTTAACGGGAATTTGAAAAAAAAAAAAAAAAATGTCAACTTAACTCTTTTACAAAGAAAACTTAAAAGTCACGAATGCCACAGTATCCTATGGTTCTGGTTCCATGTTTATGTTATGGGGACACTGCCAATGCAACATTTGTTAAAGCTGGAACATGACTAGTACTGAAAATCGGCTGGTCATACACCTTAAGTTTGTTCTTTATCAGCCTGTTTCAGGGAACAGAAAGTAGAGGAAAAGATCACATGTCACAAGATCAGAAAGAAAAGTGTGCGCTCATCATCCAGATATTTGAATATAAAAAATTGTCTCGACAATTTTTGTTGGCCTTACAAAATGCGGACTCCACAAGAAAGCACAGCAGTCAATCAGCGTTACTTGAAATCAATGTTAATGGTTATGAATATTTTTTATGCAAAAATGAGGCTCAAACATTTTTATTTTGTTTTTGTGGTGCAGGCCATGATATATTCCGCGGAATTATTTTCAACTCACATTCCACCTAAAAGTTCGATGGCTTATAGCTAAAAAGCTAACTAACTTACTTACGGAAAATTGTCAACGAGTTAGCTCTCCAAAGATTTGCAGCTAGAATTAAAACTTGTAGGGACCTCGCAACTTTTTGGAATTAGTGTGCAAGTCAACAGGGATAATGAGTATGGTACCAAGTACCAAAGGATTCCGGCACTTTTAGTCCTCCATGAATTGTGAGGACTTGTCCACGTGAACCTATATCATCTTGTCAATTAAATATGTGCACAGTGATTGTTCAAAAGAATCAAACGTAGCCTACTAGTGCCCTGGAAGGAAGCATGACGTCACAACACGCTGACCTTGACGTAATCTAACCATCGATCTAGTAGAAAGTATGACTAACTTCCACAAGATCGTGCGTTTCCTCACTTACTTTTGACCTATTGTTTTATCTTCTTGTTGTTATTGCTGGGTCTTTCTGTTTTCGACTGTCCTTTTCCAACTGGTTCCTTGTTTTTGTTTGGCTGTGCAGCTGTTTTCTTGTGTCGTCTAATTGATCAATTTGTATTGTCGTATTGTTTTAACTTATGTAGTTATAGCTTTGTATCTTATTATATCGTACACTTCATCCTGTGTACTACAGCACCTTTTGATTACTTCTGTAGTATCGTGCCCTTTACAGATGAAGTTATCATTTTGTAATGACGTGAAAGGTACGTGCTGCACTGTTCTATTACTTAAAAAAAAAAGAAAACTTTGTTGAGTCAGCGTGAGTCTGTTAGTCTGCTACCTTCTGCATGGAAAACAAGCCTCATTCCAGAAACCAATCCATGCATAGGCTACGCGGCGCAATTACACCAGAGAAGTGCAGTATCCCTGCTTATATCACCAGATCTTTCATTGTGGCTGTGGCGCTGTAATATAATCTTGTGTTCTTGAATTACCGGGAGGCTGGTACGATTTAAGCTAGGAGTTCTCAACGAGTGCGGTACCGCCCACCGCCCGGCCACATAGCCCTTTCGTAACTGCCACGGGTCGGTAAATTCGAGAGGGGGTATTTGAAAAAGTAAGGTACCATACCAAAAGCGCAAAGCTACAAAAGCTAAAAAGGAAAACCCTTGTTTTCACACATGATTAACCAACGGCTTTGCGAAAGTGTGCACAAGTGATAAAAATTTACAGATTTATGACCCTCATTTGCATATGGGAAAAAAAAAACAATATCCCTTATAGTGTTATACACCAGTCTACTTTCCCTTTTCATAAGCAGTGTATATAAGCACGTGTGAATAAAGGTTACTTAAATACCGACGTAGAAATTGCATAGGCCTACATCACGCAATACGGTATAGTAAAGAGTGCTCTTAACCGTGTGCCGTATCCCAAACTATGAATTAAAACTCCAGAAAATAACTAGTAGAATTATCCGCATTGAAATGGAACTAGGTGGATCGCCTTCTAAATTGCAACTCCCTGCTTGGACACCAATAACCTTGCAAACTGCAACTCTCTCTCTCAGTCATTCAGTCATTTATTTTTGAACCAGATGATAACAAAACATCATGACATTGCCCATTTGCTGGCGGTCAGTGGAGCGCTCAGTTGGACTAGGTCCTCGCTGACCGTTGGAGGTTTTTCGTCTTTTACGTTTCTTGATCAGGCCTACCAGTTCGGGCAGAGGTGCAGATTCGACGGGGAGGGAAGGGGAGGAGGTTCCACCCTCAATATTTCACCAGGGGAGGAAGACTCCTGTAATCCTCCCATGTTCCACAGCCTCAGTAGAGGTAAATACGGACGGGCATACGGAAAAAAAAAAAAAAAAAATTCTTCACTTGATTATTACTCATTCAACTTGATTATACTTTTTAAACTTCAAAAAAAAAGGAAGGATCACATATGGTCTATCGAAAACGTAGTCAATCCCCCGTGGCTGCAGAAGACGGAGCCTCTCACCATCAACTTGAGTTATTTCTGACCAATCAGTAAGTTTCATATCAGTAAATAGCAGCGTTCAGACACCAGCTTACGTAGAATAAAGCTTTGAAACCAGGATACACGTTCAGTCGGCAAAAAGTGGTGAATCGTACGGAAGCCGAGAGGTGCGGTGGGAGGAAGTAATCGAAATGCTCGTAAACTATTTGATTCTTCTGTCCCGTTTGTCGTGAACATGCGAATGGGACGTTCCAAAAGAAGTGAGGGGGTACTTCATGAGATAACGATCTCGTATCACGGTCCCATCTTTATTTTGTACCTGTTTTCTATGCACCAATGGGAATTTGTTGGGTAGAATGATCACAGTAGTACAGCGCCATCTGTTCATTCATTTTGCCACTGCTTGACGAATGTTTTAATGTTTGGTAACGATCATTTATTAGGAGGATGTCACAAAATGTTAACGATGAGAATCTTATTTCTTGATGAACCCGGCCCCTCACTACTTTCGGATTTCCCCCTCCACATGTTTTCGGAAAACTGGACAGGAAAATCGATGGTTTACAAGAAAGTCGATTACTCCATCACACCACACTTCTCGGCTTCCGTAGAATAGCGTTAGTAAGTACGATAAGTGACTTTCGCGATTATCTCTGTGACGTCATTTTCGCCGTAAAAATTCATCAACCGTTATGAATATTTCCGCTAGTTGCAGGTACTTAAAATCGACCCCAAATTGATTACACGAGGTTCTGAGGATGATATAGGACTAAGCCATTATGCGGCCTTTTGACCACAGAGTTCTAATGTGGCTACTGTTTCAGTCCACTACAATCTAGAACTTGATTCACTGTGGAAACCCCTGTAACAGATTTCAATATTTTCTTTTTGTTTTTTTAGGGGGGGGGGGGTGGAGTCCCAGTTGGCTAACCATTTTGGGAACTATAGGCCTATGTCGCCTTATTTTGTTGGCCCCGTACGAAATCCAACTTATTCGTTATTAGCTTTATGTATTCGTATGAAAAAGACTTTTGCATTTTCGAGGCATAAAGTTGCAAAAATTCTGGTAATCTCCAGCCATCTTGAAGATCTTGTGATGGTTCCCGTAGTCAATGAGATGCACCAAAAATATTATTAAACATTTCCTAGCATTATCCATTCGTGAGGATAAAATATTACAAACACCAACTTAGATTGGTCAGATTAAAATACTAAGGACAATCTAAGATACAGTAATGACGTGGTGTATTTGTTTGCCAACCGCTTGTAAATAGGCTCCCCTTTGGTCCATTTCATGCAAATTTTGATGTCACCGGTAGGCCCACACGGCTCAATGGCGTCACCGAAAATATGCAAATGTTTTTCGCAAATTTTTGTTGTCTATAAAAGATAAGTGGAAACCTTTTGTGTTGTATATTTTCTAACGTGACTTTCATCCTACGATAGAAGGGATAGAGTCT
The DNA here is from genome assembly GCA_021234535.1 of Stichopus chloronotus. Taxonomy (NCBI): domain Eukaryota; kingdom Metazoa; phylum Echinodermata; class Holothuroidea; order Aspidochirotida; family Stichopodidae; genus Stichopus; species Stichopus chloronotus. Next base: position 3,844,025 of record CM037840.1, read on the forward strand.
GCGTCACAAAAAACAGTAGCTTCTAAAATAAATACCTCACAAGGAGAGAAACTTAACCTCCCACAAAGATATATACATCCACACAATGATGACGTCACGCGTATTTTAATCCCGCCTATACTTAGTGGCGCAAACAACAAAAATTTATCGTTCAAATCCAGTGGGAATCATTTATGCCTCGAGGAGGGAAGACAACCAAACGTAAAGAAAGAAAATATTTTAAGCATATAAATAGAAAAAAAAAAAACTCGAGCAGAAAGAATTGTCAAGAACAGCATGTACAATAAAATTAGATGAAAGCAAAGAAAGAGATTTGGGAGAAAGAAAAGGGTTTGGGGAAAATTGCAAGAACAGAATTAGGCTGGGGAAAAATCGTTTCCTCTTTGTCTTTCTTCGCTTTTAACCTTTCGACGATGCAACACCCGCAATCTATCAAAATGTGGATTGTTTCTGATTTTTTTTCTCTTCTTTTTCTTTTAAATATTAAAGGAAACATACTTATTGGTATATGATGCAAACGCGATACTCCCATGGTACAATAATGGCCGCGTAGGCCCACCTTTCCTGGGGAGAGGTGCTAGGTTCAAGTGGCGCTCGGCGTCAGCTAGAATTGCGAGAAGATTGTGCAAACGGAGCACCACTATCACTAGCGTGGAGTGTTCCAGAAACACCTTGGATGAGAACACCCCGTCGGTCGCCGGAAATACATTTACATTTGGAGGCTAGGACGGTGAGGTGTAAAAATGTGACTCAGCTTTGATTTTGTAGGGTGGACCAGAAGCAAAATGGTGCTATATTTGATGCTAGATGTGAACTCAATATATCTCCAATAACTTCTGTTTTTTTTATAAGTTGTCATTCTAGCTTTTTTACTTTTCATTTTGCTTTTCACTGCACGTAAAATATTCATTTATTGACTCCATCTGAGTATGCCTAATTTGGAATCCAATTTCTGCCTGCCTGTAGATTACTTCGGACTAAGCTGGTTGATGTTGAACTAGTGTTCCTGTGTTATCGAATACATCGTCCATGACCTACATGTAGTTTTTTTTTAATTACTTCCATTTTCAATTTAGGTAAAAAAAGGTGACCAGCCAGTGTTACGTATAGTAACATGGTTCTATAGTTCCACTCACTAAACTATAAGGTCCCACTGCACTGCTCTGCGCTCACTGCACTTACCATAACAATACCGGTGCATTCACTTTCGGTGTAGCGAGGGGGCATTTCTGTGCATGGACATGCTTCATCCATGCATGCATGACTGTCAGTGACACGCAAAATCCGGGAAAATATGTTGTAAAAATATGAATTGTGCATGCAAATATCTCACAATTTCTAATCCTACTAAGACTTGAGAAATGGAAAAGGAAATATTATCTTAACAAATTTCTCAAATTTTCCCCCAAGACTTTTCTAGAGTGGACAACTTCCCCTGCCCCCTCCATTCGCCACTGGTGATACATGCTTACATTCACCATATAAGGAGCGGGTAGAGCTCGATTTCGTAAATAATCATGTAAGCCCCACAAAATCAAATATTCCCTACAAAAGACCCCAACATTTCCGATGTTCCCCGGCGCGTGCCTATCCTTCTCTTCCTCAAGGTAGCCCTACATGCAATTCATTATATTCACCACCTCGTTTTGTAGGACTCGGATCGGCCGCCTGTTGCCCAGCCGATGATGGCTAGTGACTGTGAAAAGGAGGCTTGTCTGGAAACATATAGGTATATGATGCTGATGGAATTTGCATCACTGGGCTTGATTCTACTTATTAAAACTAAACTTACTTGGTCAATGATATACGTGCTTTGGTACACAACGACCGGAATGTCATGAGTTTCTATCGTATGCTCGTCTTTCCTCAGTTGCATCACTTTGAACGAGATCCAATAACAGACAAAAAAAAAAAAAAAAAAAGGAAAGGAAACAAAAAAAAAAAAAGAAAGGAAAGAATGACACTATACATATATAGATATGACAGATACACATATAAATGAGTATGCATGTAACCAGGAAGGGAATCCCTGCTTTTGGAACAAGGATATTTGTTTACTTGTGAAATATTTGGATGACCACACTGACATCTGGAAAATATGTACAGGAAAGAGGAAGGAGATTGAGAAAAAAAAAAAATATTAAAAAGGCCAAAAGAGAAAGATTATGTTCGGCACCATGCCAGCGTTGCAGGCTAAAGAGCTGTCAAGTGACTACGAGGACATTCACTGCACACTTTAGACGGAAATGAGGGGTATATTATGGAATCCCATCTCAATTAAAACTGTTTACAGAAGAAGGATTGAAGATAGAACACGAGCAATCCTGTGGTCATCATAATCAGTTTTATAGTTTGATTTAATTTATGGAATTATAACATGACGTCATATGGGAGGAGAGAGAATGTGACTATATCTCAAGGAATGCCTACATTTTTAGCAATGACTTTTTTTTATCATTTTGCTTTGTATTGCAGGTGAATTATTCATTTTGAGACCTTATCTGAGTATGCCTAATTCAGAATGACAATGTGATTAAATAGTGCAGTTTTGAAATATTGGTAGGCCGGCATTTCCCCAATTCTGTCTCCAATGTTGAAAAGATCCTGGTCGGCAGTAGCACTTAGCCGGGCTGGCGAAGCATGCCATAAGTATTGGATGTCACACCGATAGTCTAGTCTAACTAAACTCGGACAGATAAAGGTGGCATTTCTGTGGAATGTGACTTTGTCCTGCTTCATGTCCCAGTGACACAAGAAATCTCGGGAAATATGTAGCATTAGATTGTGAATTATGCGAGGAAATGTTTTACAATTTCTTATCGTAAAATCATTGAGAAATTGGAAAGGATATTCAGCCATATTTCTCAAATTCCCCCCCCCCCCAAATTTTCCAGGTGGGGCAAGTTGCAACCCTCTGTCTGGCTATTGGCTACGCCACTGAGAGGAAATGAAAGGAAATTAGAGCCTTGGAGAGAAAAATGAACGTATAAAAAGCAAGACAGGTTCACTGCATGGCCCTTGTAGTAGATCAGTACACTCAATTATGTTATGTCACTACGGTACTGTTGCATCTTTTCTATCAATATAATTAAATCTTTTCTAAGAATATAATTCAGATAAGATGCAATCACGAGCACCACCTCTGTTTGTCAATATTCCTCTCCCCATGCATCTGGCGATTCACTCCCCGAGACCTATTTGAAAACATCTGTGACAGGGCGTCCTCTGTTGACTTGCTGTCCTCTACAAGTCACCATATTACCAACATACAGACTACTGGCATACATTCAGAGAAAAACCATATACCAAACACAAAAGTTGTCATTCCTTTTTATTTCTTAAAAAATTATACTCAGATTTGTGTATTTTTCTTTCTGATACATGATAGTAATGCTTTATAACATCTTATAATTTCATATTTTATTTACATAATCAAGAAACCTTGTCTTCACCTCACAATTCCAACACAGTAACCTAGCACTTATTGTTTCCGCGAGAGAAATTGCTTTTATTGACACCTTTTTTCACCAATTAAGCCACCTCCCAGTAGCGCCTATGTAACTTCACCGACGCCACATGCACAGTACCTGAAAAGGGAAAATCCACACTGTTACACCTGACCTACAGAATACACTCCACATTATATCTTTCCTCCTACATTTTACACCCACACCATGCCCTCTCCCCTCCTGACCTATAATGTTCCACCCACACCGGCCACTTCCCAAATATCCTGACCTACAGGGCATACTTTACATTACAGTACCACTTCCCTCCTGATACAATTTCTGTTCACCAGCAACACCTCTCCATTCCCAAACTACACAACATAGTATCCATACCACCTCTCAAGTAGTTGACCTTTTATGTGCATCCACCCTTCCTCTCCCCTCATCACATATTTTTTTTTTAAAACTATAGAAATAGTCAGACAGGTCAGTGAACTTCACATTTTGGTCACACTTAAATCTATGTAACTTATGTTTGGGGGGACAATATCAACTCTCTTCACCAACTTCCTGACCTACGGAGTTTGTGGTGATGTCTAACAGAGTCAATGCCTTTAAGAATGCACTTCTCAGATATGTTTGGCAGTGTGGAAGATAGTTTTGGGGCCAGGGTTTTGGGATGTCTGCTTTTTCGGGTGGTCTTTCTATGAGGACACTGTACTATTTGACCCTTAACGCACCAAAGTAACTTAACTAACCATTCTTCTGTCGTATGTGGCCTCTACCACAGCTTACTTAGCCAGGGAAATTTGCCAAATGACTTACTCAACCTGTTCGAAAAATGACCTCCAGTTGTGGAAATCATTCTTTTTCCGTGCTTGTGTTGCTGTTTTAGTAAACACAGTGACAGAGCAGAGGAACATGGAATGATAGAGTTTTATGGGGGGGGGGGGGGGGCAGTCAAGCAAGCAATGCTTTTGATTGGTTTAACATGGAGACCATCTCAAATGCTTGCATCATGTTAATACCGGAGTTACCACCACCATAAATACAACATAGCATCAAGATTTGGTAATACCAGCATATAAAACTGGCTTAAGGCTTTAATTGATGCCTGGTAAGGTGCTTCTGACACCACTGACCCGCAATTGTGTGTTAATCATGGTAATACATATGTGCGAATGAGGGATGAAAAAGGAGTCCTTGTGGCAACGGCCTGTTAATGGTTCATAATCCACTCGTAGCAGTCTCCTCCAAGCATTGTGGGTATCGCACAACAAAGCTACAGGAGAACTGAGGGGTGAATCGTACAGAATTACAAAACATCGACAGGGGCAAAGAAGATCAAGCGGGAAATTTAACAACATAATCTCTGCAAACGAGCTTCCAGCCACTCTGTGGTGGAATTGAACACATCCCCTGTAGTTTTTATTCTGTTTCTAACTCCGTCTGTTCCCCTAAGTTTTTATTAAAAGAAAAAAAAAAAAAAAATAATAAGCTCAGCTGTACCGCTGACACTATACAGCAGGATAAAACTATTATTGTGTAGTTTTAAACCGCTTTTTTTTACTCCAAATCAGAGGAAATGTCCATTCCCTAGGCCCTTTGACCTGCCCTGCACAAGGTGGGGAGAAAACAGTTTCTGCTCCAGTGCACTTGATTATTTTCATCAACATTTTGTGCCACGATCGTTTCCGCGCACATCTACAGCGATCCTATGAGAGGCACACATGCTGGAGGAATGATTCCCCCAAGGTACACACAAGCTTACATTCCTATTACATCACAAGTAGTACGGGACAGTATCACACGCTTGGACGGGCCTTAACAATTGGCTAATTACAGCACCCCATCTTGAGTCCATACCTTGTGGTTGATCGTTTATTCACCAATGAATAAACTCTACGGCAATTTTTTTTTTCCCCCATGATGGGCAAATCAATATGCTGGATTCTACTGACGAGTCTCGTGTCCATGAAAAGTCGTTTTGCAAGGAAAACCAGAGAACCAAAGTGCAACCAACTAAAAATACACCCGCAACACATCAGCTTAATTAACGACAGATGACACATCGGGTGTAATGATTTCTTTTGGCTTGTGAAAAGTGATCTTAAAAGCCATCATCATTAAGTAGGCAGTAAACAAGACGAAATGTCAAAAACATGAAATGGCTAACACAGGCTGCAGAGATGTGAAAACCAAACAGAAATGGTGGGACACGACTACTGGTGGATGTTGAAGCATACGAAAAACACACGGGGTTGAACAATGCCACTCTCTGGGTGTTTATTTAAGTGGGGCAATTACCATTACCCACAAATGTAAGCTGTAAATGAGTGAGACCGGAATTGGAGGCAGCATAATGCGTTATATTAAATTCATTGCCATTATTCAGGTGACTGAAACAACAATTACCACACTTTGGAATATTGCCACCCTTCACGTGACTGAATCAATAATCACTGAAATATCACCACCGTTCAGGCGACTTGATCAATAACGACCGAACTTTGGAATATCGTCACCCTCCCACCATTAATGTAGCTGAATCAATAACCACCAAACTTTGGGATACTTGATAGCATGTAACTCTCAAGGTTTTCAAACCCACATCAATCTGGAAAATGTTTTAATGATATGAAGAATAGCTAAACAGTCTATTACTGAATTTCCATGCTTTCTTCTTTCTTTTTTTCTATAACTGGTCCTGCTTCATGTAAAACTTGTTTAATAGAGGGAGACAATGGGACGGCCTTACAATTTCTTAGCTCAATATTTCCTTTCCAAGGTTTTCTCCTTTTTTCTCTCCATCTAGTCGTGAGCCTTATTGAAAGTGTTACTCCACGTTGGATGTTCCTTCTTGATAAATGCTCTGATACCTTCCTGCCCGTCTATTAGGCTTAGGTTGTCCACCATCACTTGGCCTGCCTCTCTGAATATCAAAAATAATAAAATGATTATAAATAAAAATAAATACTAAAAGAGATTTTACAAACCACTCTTCAGAAGACACCATCCTTTTTCTCAAAAAAAAAGCCTAGAGTGGTGACATTCCAAGAGATAACGACAGAGTATGCTGATGTACCGGGAGGCAAAAGACAAAGAAAAATTGGACAATTTGGAAATACAGTTACATTTCTCGAAATCACGTAGTCGATGATGTAACATTCTCGATATTGCATCATAGACTCCCTTTTGAATAATTCAGTGGTCTCAGGTTAGCCAAAGGTCAGTAACTCTACACATTTTGGTAAAGATGCAGAGTTGTATATTAAACATGTTATCTACAACATCTCACGTGTCACCTTATGGCCACCACGGTGGTGGATCAGAACTTGGACGACTGGAACCCCTCCAATTGTCCAATCCTGAAAAGGCAAAACCATTCAAATAATTCATGACATAAGGTTGAAGTCTTCAGATCAAAAGTCCCTCCCTACGTAATGGAATGTCTCCTAGTTTCAGACTTTACCGACTCCGAACATTGCCGCAACGTTGATATATATATACGAGAAAAGGTTTTTTTGTTTTTCATGTCACAGCAAAATGGGAAATATCACCTACCTAGAACAGTGTAATTAAAAGTTTCCTTTAGTGTTCTTCATGAAAATTGAAATTTACATGCATTTCCCATTGACCAAAGGATGTTTTGGTCACAGTTTCTTCCACAAGTTTTGTAGTATGTCTGTTTGAAGGTTTCTCAAGAGGAAAACTCCACTTCTCACGACTACTTCACTTGCTTAAAATTCCTCTCTCAGAAGTGAACTACTCGAGCACCCTTACGCCTCTATCAATTTTGAAGCTATTACATAATTAATGGACTATGTTGCAACTCTTCACGAGGGGCTGCAGAGACTGCTCAAAGTACCATGGGGCAACCAGCATTTTCCTCCCAGACTCCTCTCTAACTCAAGAGTTTCATACCCACCTGTAGGCCTCTTTCCTGGATTTTCTCATCTGACTGTTGAAACAAGATTTCCCTAATGAAATCACTGAGCTGCTGTACTGGCATATTTTCTCCGCAAGCCTTTGAGTCTGAGAATCAGGAAGGGAAGAATGGAATTGATGGTTGCACTGAATTTCCTGCGTTGCACAAAAGAATTGCAAGCTCCACAAAATTAGCAACCAGTACCTACAATCTTGGACAAAATTGTTGGGACACTTTGTCGTATGTTGCAAATATAATACTGAATTTTAGGTGATAGGATAACATGAAACCCCGCGCCCCTTTCCAATGTTGCGCTACAGAAGTGAATGTACCCTTTGAACAGCAATACTATAGCCAACATTGAACGGGGGCGCGGGGTGTCCCAAGGTATTTTGTCCAAGATTGTCTGAGTTTTTTGGGAGCAATTTCGAAAGAAAATTGAACATTTTTGGACAAGGTGCATCATAAAAATGAGTTATCCGGGCCTATGGGTCTGGGGATTTTCAAATGAAAGTATTCTGAATTTCGACTATGAACATAACAAGTTTAATTTTAATTTTGGGGGTTTATTTGTACATGTTTTGTTGGAAAGGAGTGATCATGAATAAATAGATTGTTTCGTGGTTTTGTATGCGGACAGAAATAGTTGCATTTAGAAATAACATTGATGGGCAGCTGTTGCATTGCGTTGCAACAGGAATGTTACTGCAATTGTAGAAAGCTGGTAGGAATCCCAGTTATAATGTATTCTGAAGTAGCTCCACGTTCTACCAAAATGCGTTAAAGTCAGAACTGTAGATTCAGCTTAATATTAAAATAAATGGTAGAACGTTAGTAAAGGCTGGTTTTTTACCTTTTCGGCCGCTAAATCAAGATTTGTGACTGCAATTTTTACTTTGCATGAAGCTGGTAACATACGTAATCTTCAGTCGTGTAATCTACACAATTTTTCCACGGGTTGTTTAAATTTTCCTGTCAAAACATTTGGTAGAACGTGGGTTTCATTAACCTATACTGTCGGACGCTGTTGTTAGGTCTAAGTCAGCTTGGATGGGGAGACCGGGGTTCGATTCACGGCATGACCATAGTGTTCTTCACTGCTCAATTATCCACTTATAAACTCAAATGTCTGTCAACTTCTCATTTTTCATTCATTCATATACAGCATAAGGTTATATATATATATGTATATTAATATAATGATATAGCTCTAACAACAAATATGTACTCTGAAGTCCGTTGAAACTGCTTAAAATGACTGACATATTACAGTGCACCATGTACGGTACAATAGAATGGGTGCCACAATGTCACTGTTATGTGAATATGAGCAAACGTCACATTTATTAAATTTGTATTTTAGGGGTTTGTTTTGTATAATGATAGTACACTTTTTTACCCAGATTAACCTGCAAGTCAGTCCTAATAGACATTAAGTGTAGTTACTTTAATACCAGACACCACGTCATCACTGTGAACAATTTGAATAAATAAAACATATACATCGATCTTCTTCAACGGACCACTAACATGTTATTTTTTTTGGGGGGTGTTTTTTTTTGTTTTTGTTAGTTTTTTTTCTTCGTTACCTGTCTCAATATCAGAGTTTGAGCCGAAAGTACGTCAGTTGTATCACACAAAATGTTTTAAAGTAGTTTCATGGTCGACAAGATGCATTGGAGTTATAACGTTACCTCCCCAATGACTGCATTTTATTAAGCACATTTAGTACAAATACATCAATTTCACTGACTTATTCCTCCCCTTACTCCGTAATAACATTGACAACATTCACACAATAATATTATTACAGTAAACCAACTTCAATATAGGCCCCAAACATGCCGAACATGCACTGCTGACGTTTCTTGTTGCAAGGAATATCACCCCCCATTTTGTCGTTTAACTTGTTTCAAACTGACGATTTTTCCTGTGAACCGCGCATGCTTCTAAACCCTCGAAATTCTCAGACAATCTTGGACAAAATTGTTGGGACACTTTGTCGTATGTTGCAAATATAATACTGAATTTTAGGTGATAGGATAACATGAAACCCCGCGCCCCTTTCCAATGTTGCGCTATAGAAGTGAATGTACCCTTTGAACAGCAATACTATAGCCAACATTGAACGGGGGCACGGGGTGTCCCAAGGTATTTTGTCCAAGATTGTAGCTCTGTGAAAATTAAATGAGTTCACATAGTATAAAATTCCAGTTGTTTACATTTTATTTATTACTTCAAGGTTTCAATTTTTTTCGGAAATTTGCCATCTTTTTTTTAAAAATCGGATATTCACATTTAGGAGATTTTGAAAAAAATTGGAATTCTGACAAAAATAGGAGATTTCGCACGCCTGAAAAGTGCTAAAAAATCAACAAAATCTTTGAATATTTTGGAATTTTCTTCAAATTCTGACAGTTCATCACTAATTGTAATGGGGTGGTTGAGAAATTGAACATAGAAACAGCTAAAGCTGATTCAAATTTGATGTTGTAAAGCTTCTCAACTTGTTTACTCTTTTATTTTAAAAGTCATGACATAACTTACAGCAGTTCGAATGAGAAAAAAAAACAAGCAGCTGAAATTCCCATTACAGATAGGGTGCAACGTCTGTTGACTCGAAAATCCATTGTGTGCCTGTCTCAGCAAGTTTTTCTGACATACTTTATCAAAGAAAACCCCAGTAATTAAGAGTCAATATATAAAGAGTTAATAAAACAAAGACCGACACTGTGCAACACTCTAAATGCCATCTATTTTGCATTGTAATCGCACTTTGAAAAGTCGTATCTCAAAAACGGTCTCAGATATGCTCGAAATTCAAACATGTAGTAATTCAGAGTTTCACTCAGCAACACCTGAATTAAACCTGCTATTATCTAGATGTATGTCACAGGACCTTCACAGGTGCAGATCCGGGATTTTAAGAAAGGTGGGCGGGGGAGTGACAGACACCATCGGCCAAAGGTGTGAAGATACCCTGGGGCAGGGGGAGCCACACCCAGGGGTCCTCCCCCACCACAATGTGAATTCTAGAAGGGCTTAGATGCAATTTCTCAGCATTTTCCATATCTATTTGCTGATTGTGGTAAACAAAAAAAGGTCATAAAAAAAGTGTGGGGGGGGGGAGAACGACCCGGCTGTACCCCTTCCTAAATCTGCGCTTGCTTTAAGAGTGTAGTGAGTGGTGTGTCAAGTGGTGCACGATAATCTAAAAGAGTAGAATCAGAAATCATAGTAAACAAGAAGTTCCAGCAACTTTTTGTAAAGGATGTCATAGTCAACAGTGCCTTGGGAGCAGGTTCACCAAAAGGCAGTCACTCATCACCCAAAGCTACATTTTTGGCTGGTGGAAAATAAAATTCTCAATTGGTTCTGCCTTTGATTGGCAGCAAATTTGAAAGATACAGAGCAGCTAATATTGCACAGCATACAGAGGGGCCCGTTTAGTCTATGAGCTGGCAAAGATTTAAATCACATATCGAGTACAAAAGGTTTGATTGCACAAATGAAAGGGGGTGGTGTGGGGACATAGGAATGGACATTCTCAAGTTTTAAAAATGTTGCATCTGGTGATGGGGGAGGGTTGAATGACCCCCCTGAATTACGATTTAATTACATCTTTGAGTACATCAAAGAAAAATAGCGCAGTCTGGTCAATTTCATGCTCCTAATTGTAGACCTGATGATCTTAAGTGCACAAAATGATGCAAAGGGCACTTAATCAAGATTGCGCTCAGTGGGTGTGGTTTTTACATTTAAGTCACACATTGAGTACATTGGTGAGACTTTGCAAGTACATTCTTTGCATGCCCCTGCTATCAGATCAGCAATTATTAAGTGTTCAAGTTGGTGCAAAGGGCACCAAGAACACCTACAAGAGGGCACTATTTTGGGCACATTTAAAGCACATATTGCCTACATTCATGAAACTTTGCAAGTACATTCTTTGCATGCCCCTGATTAACAGATCAACAATTCTTAAGTATCCAAATTGGTGCAAAAGGCAATCAGAACACCCAAAAGTGGATGCTGTTTTGGGCACATTTAAAGCACATATTGAATGCACCAATAAAAGTTTGCAAATACATTCTTTGCATGGCCCTGATAACAGCTCAACAATTCTTAAGTGTTCAAGTTGGTGCAAAAGGCACTTAAAAGCTCCCTCAAAGAGGGTGCTGTTTTTTCCACATTGACAGCACATATTAAGTACATCGATGAAACTTCACATGTCAATTGCTTGTGTGCCCATAAATCTTAAGTGCTGAGATTAGTGTGAACTGTACTTAGGAGGTCCCAAATATGGCGATGTTTTTTTCAACATGTCAAAGAAATATTTAAATGTAGACAACCAAGTATTGTACAATCCCCATTGAAACACACACACAACTTTTCTACTGTCACAAAGAATTACCCATATGATAATTTATTTGCATAATCTAAAACGTTTTCTGTTGCTCCATACCCATATTGAAATTAAACAATTCCATGCCAGTACATGTATGTCACTGTAAGAGCGACTGGGCATTTGTGTCTGAACATCCAACGCATGTCACCTAACAACCATGCTGCACTCTCGCTTCCAGCAGAACCAATTCTGCTCACTTATGCACATGGAGTTTAAATTCTACCATCATATTTCTGTGGCACCTCTAAGCTAAATATTGTGTACATTGATGAAACTTGAAAATGAAAATCGGGGGTAGGCGGTTGGACACTGATGCAACAAGGCGGTGCAGAACCCGACTGAAAATTTTTTTATCAGAAACATCCAGGTGAAACATGAGTTTGAGGCCTGTAATTGTGGAGAAACATTTTCAACTTTTTATGAGTGAAAATAGCCTACTTTTAAATAATAGAATTTGCGTAGTTTTAAATAATAATATGGCAAAGTATGACCAACTATTCCCGTTTCTGAAATCATACTCAATTGTGGAGAAGCGTCATCAGTAGAGAAACTTAACATTTTATGTATTTGGCATATATGTTGTAATATTTCCACTGTCAGAAAATGTGTGTTCTGTGGCTCATGTTAACGACTATAAGCTCAGAGTGCAGCTATGAGAGCATTTCGCAGATCTATGTGTGAGTCCTGACTGTCATGACAGTCATGTGATTCTTCCTTACTTTGAAACTTTGATTTAACAAGTGAATGTTTTAGATTCAGGGGCCCTTTTATAGCCAAGAATAGGTTCCGGTGGAAAGAGCATGGATAATAGCGGATGCTCTGATATCAAATTCCAATGTTTCAGGAATGGCCTCTTTTAGGTGATGGGATTTGATATGGAGGACTGAGGTTAATATCAGTATGAAGGAGGTTCCCTTCGTTTGGATTTGATGGTGAGATACTGATCACACTTTAAAAAAAATGCTTTTAGTGGCCATTGAAAATTCTGCTTCCTCGTAGTTTTACAACAGAAGTTTCTCTATGATAATCTCTTTAAATTAGAGATATCAAGTCTGAAGATGGTTGAGAGAGCTTCAAAGTTGCAACATGTGGCTAATGGGTCCTCTAGCAACATCAAAGAACAACTTACTGTCAGAAGAAAGGGGCACATACCTCTGCTTCGAGTTGTTCGTGGGGTACAACCTTGCTCACTAATCCATGCCGAAGGGCAGCTGCAAGAAAAGCAAGAAAGATAAATGTGATAGTTTTAAGTCAATATGGTATTTCTGAAAAACTCTAAAGAAATGAAATTAAAATAACCTGTTAAAAGGCCAAGCACCCTGGAGTAATAAATAGCAGTCACACATTTTTTTTTCTTCTTTGTGAAGACTTGATATAAGAAAACTATTTTCATGAATGATGTCATGAAATGTCTGTTTCATGAGATGAAACATATCTTTGCTGGTGCTTTGTTTACGTTTTGCGTCGAGTTTTTTTCCGAATGCATTTGAAGGAATTACTATCAGGCGTTGTTTTTTTTTCTCTCTTGTGAGAGTACTTTTAAAATTGAATGATTAATGTTGAGACTTTCTGACTGGCCTCATGCATTACAGGACAATGTACTGTTTCATTGAAATAAAAAGCAGCCTTTATTATCAATCAAAGACGACTGATTCAGATTTTTTGGCTAAAAAGTTAGCAGAACTAGATCCTGAGGAAATTATATGGGAGATCTGTGCGAATTGTGCTGTAAGCATTTCGTCTGAAAATTTGGTGATTTTTGGACACAAAGACCACTGTATGACAGTTCTACAGCCTTGTACAAGTGTAAAATGTGTAACCTGTTTTTTTTTTTTTTTTGCACTTTTTATAATGCAGGAATAACGACACATCCTGCTTTGACTTATCTCCTTCTCCCTTTTACAAGTGCAAATGTAAATATCATCCATGACAACCAATATGTACATGTGATACTGCAAATAGGAGAACTGCATTACAGTTCAAGTAAGTTGAATAGAGTACTTTAACTAGTGTTACTTTGAAGGGACTGTTAAACCTGGAATACAAAAGAAATATTAGTCAGTAAAAATCAAATTCTGTGGAATATGTCATAGTCACTACAAAAAAATCAATCTCTAAGCCCTATTTTTGCACACATGAATATTCATATCCATTACCCTTTTTCCGTTCAAGTAATGGTGATTGGCTGCTATGCTTTCTTGGAGAGTTTGAATTTTTGTAGCGCCACCAAAAATGTCAAGACAACGTTGAAATTCAAATGTCTGGTAGATGAGTACATAGGTCTCTTTCAGATTTTGTGACATGTGATATTTTCCCTTACTTTTTCTTCTCTGAAACACTGACAAAGAACAAAGGTACACCATAAGGCAATTGCCAGTACAACTTATATTCCAGCATTAGCAGGATTAATTGGCAGGATTAATTGGAACACTTTTGAGGTAGGCTTATTAGTAATATGAAAAAGCTGAAGCAGTGTCTAATTTAACTACTAGACTAATGCTGAGTAGATTGGTCATTAATCAGAACAGTATTTGCGGTGATGATGAATTCTTCTTGGCATTCTTGGTCAGTATTTAACCGATCTTGCTGAGGCAATCTGCCAAAACAACACGCTAAACAAAGATGGCTTGATAGAAAAAGAAATCAGTTCCCTGCAAAGCACCTTGATGTCACACCCCCACGTATTGACATTTTTACATGGATCACGCCCCCTTCCGATTCCCAGACCCATCAACTAACCTCCAAAACAGCGACTTCTACCGATTTAAAGTCAAAATGAGCATGTGTTAACCTCAGACTCCTCCTTACCCTCAGCAGTGATTGGTTCTCCTGTAAACAGCATCTCCATGGCGATCTTCCGAGGCACGGCTCTCCCCAGCGCGACTCCCGGAGTGGAACAAAACAGTCCAACATTGACCCTGGATAAAAACAACAGTTGAATAATTACCAGATTGAAACATTCCCTCACAGAGTATTTCTATAAATAGACTCGTGTGAGAACTATTTATAGATGTGATATTAAGTAAACATGGAGATTATTAACTGCTGTTTTAAAGCAGTCTGATGATACTGTCAACATAGAATGAACATAGAATGAACATAGAATGAACATAGAATGAACAGATTATTAAACCCTAAGTTTTAGGTGCCACATGATGCATACAGAAACTTTTTTGCTGAAAGAAGTTCAGTGATCTTGCCATTATGTTGCTCGGTAAATTGTCGTTAATAGACCACATTAATATTTTGAAACGTTGTTTGCTTTCTGCACGGAAAGCTGCATCATAACTACTTTATGTTGTGGTCCTGATATCACCAAAAAATTCTTTTGTAGAATTGTCACACATGAGCTATCACCTATGGCTCTGTGGAACTTTTTCTGCTTCTTGTTTTTCAATATTTGGAAAAAAGTCAGTTACGGTTTATTACAAAATGTGAATCTACCATACATTTTGTGTGCATTGTGTTGAGGTTTACCAAAATCTATGACAATCTCTAAACTATGCCTGGATTTTAGCTATAATGATGGAGAAGTCAGATCTATCAAACAGATCATTCCTGGTAGATACTAGCATAAGAATCAACTAGAAATGTGACACATATTTGTCTAAAATACCAGCAGTTTGGTTGTTTAACAAAACTCAGTTACTGTAATGATAGAGAATAAGACTAAAACCATTTAATGCAATGTACAGTATTTCTGTTTGAGCACAAAACTCTATTGATATTCTGCTTATATGACTACTATGTCATAACTGGCTAACAGCTGACACCCTACAGCTACAGCAACTCCCACCATCATGCTTAGCTTAGGGGAACAAATCAAGTTTTATCTGATATAACTGCTAGCAATGTCTTAACTGGCTACCAGCTGATCCCCTGCAACCATATCAGCCAGCAAAACACTTACCCTGGGGTAGCAAATTTAGCTTTCTCTGATACAACTGCTATGTCACAACTGGCTACCAGCTGACATCCGGCTGCTGTGGCAAGTCCTGAAAATACACAGATAAAGATCAACATAAGAATTGATACCGTTGAGAAAGTGTGCTTCATTTTATGTTACTCCTGACATAATGGTAGCAGTTCTAACTAGTGTTTAACCCAGGTATGTGCCAGACATTTCTACCACCCAGTTCCAAAATTAGTACCTGATTCCTTCAAAAAGTGAAAAATAGCACTACAGCTAAATGATGGCATTGTGTCAGATTGCAGAATTGTGCCAACTATACATAACAATGTTCAGTTTACTATTACCTGTTTGTATAGACCCTCAAATATGCCACAAAATTCGATTCAGATTACTTGAACACGGAAAAAAATAGGAAGTACAAAGTTCAGAACAGAATTTGCTCCTTTTCTCTTGGAGAATCTTTGGCTCTATAGTATGTAAAGTGTAGGCGGGTAATAGACAGTACCGCCAGCTGAAAAAAAGAAAGGCTCTTTATATGCACTGTAGGTCTACATACATGCTGTAACAATCAAGCACGTAATCTGATTGATTCCTTGGCTAATTCAAGTACCATATGATACATGCTTCTGATCAGGAATATCTTCTAAAATGCATTAAGCATGCTTTGCTTGGACTAATGCTAGCATTGGTAGACACACTGTTCATTTTTGCAGTCACCCAATTGAAATGTACAATTTAAAAATGCAGCATGTGAAAATGAAATGAACCCCTCAATTAGTTGTTGGAGGTAATTGATTTGCTACTTTGTTTCCATTGTCCTATACTATTGTAGCTCCTAACGAGGATTGAAAATATTATCAGCACTGTGCATTACACTGCAGGGGATAATTCCACTTCTCTATTTCTACATAGCACTTGTTTCCTGTAGCATCAATCTTTAAAAAAAAATCCTACACTGACACATTCAAAACGGCTTCTGCTACATGTGTCTGTACTATTCACTATTATGTGTAGCAGTACCACACAGATTACTTCCAGCATTAAATTAGAAACCGCATGCTTCTCATAGAAGAAACGTTGCAGAGCATGAAATGTGCGTAATTCTACATAAAATAATTTCGTCCACTTTATTTAGCACCCTTTGTTCAAAGGAACAAAATAACTGGAGGCCAATCATGCAGAAAAAATGTCAGCAAAGCTATGTTGACCCTATAGCCATCTTGGTTTATCCTTCCTTTCTGTCTTCTCTTTCCCTTCTGAAAAACTCCACAAAAAGCATTCCCCTTCCAGGCCCTCCTCCTGGAAAACTCTCAATACTGGATAAAACATTCAATGCCAGACAATAAATGCAGATATGAATGCATATTAGAGGGAATTCCCATTAGCTAGTCTTCCCCAACCTGCCAGTAGCAGGTGGGGCAGGGGGGGGGGGGGAGAAAGATCTTCTGCTCTAGTGCACTTATTAGTTTGTTATCTCTCCCTGACCACAGTCATTCCCTGTGCAAATACGGTGATCAGATAAGAGGCACACATTTCAATAGCGATGCTTCTCAACAATAGGGTTATTACAGCACAGCCTCTGAGTCACAGACCTTGTGGTTGACTATTTATTTAACCATGGATAAACTCTGCAGCATTTTTTTTTTTTTTTTAAAGTAGCTAATGGGAGATTACTCTCATGCAAATCCGTAGCAAGTTGGCCAGAGCCGAACCCATTTAGTACATTCTTGTCTACTTCACATGTTGTATCGAAGAAATACAGCTGAGTATTATCTGCATTGATATTTATTACCAACCTGCAACTTGGGCAATGACTGGAACGGAGATATCTTGGACTAGAAGCATAACGTCAGTGCAGGCATCAAAGACTTCAGTGTGGTACTTTCTTCCTGTTTCACTGGTCTGTAAAACAAATGCTCCTTTCATTCACAAGAGATTGTGAAAGGCTGTCCATTGATAAACATATCTGGCCGAGGGTAACCAATCTCCGAGTGCATGAAAAACGTGCAAAGATCAACTGAACAGGATATGCAAAAGAATCTTCAAAACTTCTTCAAATGTTGGTATGTAAGAAGTGCAGCGGTTAACATGGAATACATTCAAAATCACAGTCATTGGGCTGCAGCAGGGGAGGTAGAAGTATCATGCAAAATATAATCTAAGAGTGCATTCAACAAAAGATTGTAACTTGGTACATCTTGAGTTTGATTCAATACTCTTTGTGAGTGTCAACATCATTCTGATTTGAGTAAACAATTTACAACTGTTGGGAAGGAACTTTATGGCTACGGTCAGCACCAACAATATACAATAGAGGAAATTTGAAAGAGTTTTTACCAGTTCTTTGAGGTCATGGCCAGCACAAAAGACTGACCCTTCACCGGAAATGATAATGACCCTGACTTCTTCACCAGTTTCTGCCAAGAGGTCATTTTTAACAGCTTTCAACATCTCCAGGGAGAGAGCATTCCTATGAAAAAAAAATGAAATATACATGATTTCACTAATTTGTCAAATCTTGAAAAAACAATCATTCCTTTTGGACTTATATATCTGAAATTTTGAGTCAAAGAGTAAAAATATATGATCATGATTTACTTACTTGTCACGATTTTGTAAGCAAAAAAAGACATCTGATGGCAAAATTCAAATGAAATTGTTGAAAATATGGATATGAAAAGCACAAAATGTCTTTATGATAAAATACTACAAAGAGTAAACTCTTACACACTGTGAAACAATACTGCACTGTACTTTTGTGAACTAAATGAGTCCTTATCCACACATAGAAGCACTTAATGGAATAGAGTCAAATGAAATGGAAACG
This sequence comes from Stichopus chloronotus, assembly GCA_021234535.1. Classification (NCBI taxonomy): domain Eukaryota; kingdom Metazoa; phylum Echinodermata; class Holothuroidea; order Aspidochirotida; family Stichopodidae; genus Stichopus; species Stichopus chloronotus. Next base: position 3,862,550 of record CM037840.1, read on the forward strand.
GGATGAAGATGAAAATGCTGATGAGCTACAGAAACATGATACAGGGTATGCTTTTAGATGTGAGAATGGTAGAAAAAGAAACATCATCACGTGTTTGCATGTCATTACTCACCTTTTCTTGGGATCGTTTAGATGTATTTTTCTGATGCCATCTTTTTGACTCATCAAAGTGTACTGTTTACTTAAATATGGTGAAGTTTTCAAATTTCTCCTTTGACAGGCACAGCTGTTCACATTCACTGACAAAGTCTGCAATGTGGGAGGGAAAAAGTCAAGTTCTCTGCTACATACAGTATGTTTCTTTTGTTTTTGTTTTAGAAAAGATATTTTACAGCACTCTGCTGAACAAAAAAATTAAAGTATTTCAGTGAAAACTACTAAGGAATATCAGCCAGAACAAAATGTGTCCAAATGGAAGACAGTACTGTAACAGTGAGCTTTACTGTAAATAAAACAAGAATGGTTGTTGTTTTTAAATAGGCATTTAAATAAAAATATCATAAGCTCAATTATGAATAAACAGAAAAAGTATTTTCCATACTGCAAGTTGTTTACTGACAATCGAAGCCTGACAATTATACATAAGTTAGTGTCTTGGCCACCAGTCCCATGTGCAGGAATTGTTGCATGTTGCTGTCAACAGTCAGGATCAAACGGGTTCTCGCAAAATTTCTCATGACAGGTCAGAACAAAAATTTTAGGGTCTACCCCATTTTCATAAGGTTCATTATTCATAAGGGTAATTGTTCTTAAGGGTCATTATTCATGTGGGTTTCAGCAAAAATTAATAATAAAGTAACGCAAAAGTAAAATAAACGTTATGAACATTGACGATAAAAAAGGTTCATTAGTCATACAAAGTTCACAATTCAGAATTGAAAAAAATGGTTGGCAACTCTTGATAGAAAAACAGATTTGATATTAACCATATCTGCTTGCTATATTCATCACAGCTTGTTTGTGTTCATTATAGTTAAAAAAGTTTGATATTTGTAATGAAAAGAAGGTTTGCTATTTATCACTGAAACATACAGTACGTAGGTCTGTTACTCCTTATTGAATAAGAAGTTTGTAAAGTATAAGTACGGTTTGAATTTCTTAATGAACAAAAGCTCTCAACCATTTACCCTATCATGAACACTTTTCCTATTATGAATACCAACCATGACTTCTGAACTTTTCTTTCCATTATGGATATTAACTCTGTTTCATATTACATGTATGAAAAATGAAACTCTATTATGAATCATTACCCATTATGAATTATGGACCTTACTATCAATTATGAATAAAGAACATTTTTTCCATTATAAAAATCAAACCTTTCTTCCATATTATTGTGCATAGAACCTTGCAATTTTTTTTTCTTAATTATGAATAAGCAATCCCTAGTTATATACTTAGGCAGGCCTACATTTAACTTGGACCTCTTTTCCAAAAACCCTTATGAATACTGTAGACAGTTGCCAATAAAATTTTGTAACTGAACTGCAGATCTGGTAAACTTGCTGGGATAATCATTATACTTTCAGTATTTGTCAAAGAACTAGATAAACGAGAATGACGTCATGGAGCGATAAGTGAAGCCAAGAAATTTTGGGGGCGTCCTACGGAGTTGGGCAAGAACTTTTCTTTCGGAACGGCGCGTAACACAAATTCAATGGAAGTAAAGAAGTGAACAACGTTGAAAGCCACAAAAATGGTGATAACTTGCGCAGCTTTCTGTTGTACCGATCGGTTCAACCCCGATGGTAACATACAATTCCACAGGTAACTTAACCTGCTGTTTTTTTACGGTAATGAGTTGATAAAGCACAAATTTCAGCACATTTTAGGCCGGGAGGTATGCAATGTGCGACGATCGTGCAGCTAACCTGTAACTAAGTTACGCTTGTTCTTTTGAAAGCAAAGCCAAGGTCTGCACTGCTACAGTACTAACGTTACTGACGTAGTATTCATACAACTTTCAATGTGAATAAAATGTCGAGAAACAAAGAAATATGGGAATAATACTGTCATCACATAAGAAAAAGATCACAGTTACGCCTATAGGTGCTTATTCTTACCATTTGTCTGGATTCGTATGCCTAGACCTACAGTTAGGAGCCATCCTAATGAACAGAAGGCCTACATTTGTTCGCCTAGGAGTAGCTGCTGTGTTTCTGTTAGTAAAATTTTTTTTGAATTAATATTCTTTTTATTTCTAATCACAAAGCCTGAACAGCTGATAAAGGCTAGACCACAGATCGAGCCCTAGACATCCTAACTAGTAGAAGCCTAGCTAGTATAGATTGAAGATGGGCAACTTTGAAAAGCGAAAGAAAACTAGTAGGCAAAATATCAATGGAGGTCTTTGTTTGAAAGTCCTTATCAAGGAACAAAAATCTTTCTTGGAAGTCTTGTAACTTAACGTTTGGAAGAACAACGTGCTTTTTGAAGTAGCCTACAGTACATCCTTGGCCATAGTGAATCAGAGTTACATAGCAATGATGACCATAAATCTTAAATGGTGACTAACTAAGTGAATAAAAAAAGTTCTGATTCTAATTTGCTCTGAGCTGTATTTCATTTAAATTCTAGGTAGGTCTAAACTACGTACACAATGTACAGAACTTACATCCACCATATCAGCACCAAGTTGCTCAAAATCTTCAGTTCCAGCCAAGACAGTTGTAACATATTAAGCAAACTCCTGAACTATTACAATGCGGAACAGCCTCTTCATACAGTGCTACGTAGATATTAGACAGCCTCTTCACAATTCCCAATACTTCATTACAAAACTGAACACAACTGGCTGGTGGGCCTATATGCCTTTCTTATACAGTAGTCTTGTCTGCATTTGGATCAACAATTTCAGACAGAGGGAATGACCTGCATGTTGTTGGGACACTTTCTTTTCTGAAACGTATAGCTACTGTTACAACTGGACTTTCCTAGCGGCTGCTTTAAATATGCATACTTGTCTTAGTAACTTATTGCAGATGCTTACAAGCACTGCACTGTTCTTATGAAAGGTGTGGATTGCTTGGGGGCCTGCTTGCAACCATATTCCTTTACTGCATTTTTGTGTCAGGTTATCCACATTTCCACTTCTTTAGCCAAACAGTATATTACAATCTTTCTTCACTCATCTAAAGGTTTCCACATAATGATAAAACTCTGATGGCAGAATGGATTCACCAAGTGAAGAGAAAAGATTGAAAACCAACCAAAAACAGCTTTTCATGCAGCAACAATTTCACGGAAGAATCATATCACATTTGAATTATATCAATATCAAGGGTAGAAAACTTATAAAGGGTGCTGTACCCACTATCTTTAATTTCCCACATCTTAAACTGCCTGATCAAAACCAAGGAAATCCCCCCAAAAGAGACAATATCAGAGACCAAAGACAATGCACAGATTTCAAATCCAGATGATATCAAATCATGATTTCCACAAAGAAAGATGCAAAAAGCTATGGCAGACCCTGAGTCAGAAAATGAAAGGCTGAGAAAACACATTAAGTTACTGCAGCAAATTGTAAGATGAAAAAAAACAAAAAATGAAACCATGAAGGCACTATTGCAGGAGATGATCAAGAAGTTCATGGATGACTTGAGGAAAACTTCAGGGGTTAAAGTTAGACTTCATAAAAAATGAAATTGACAACTGCAGGAAAAACGTACATGCTCGAAGTCTTCCATTGAGCTTCTTGCAGAACACAGTATGAACGTTCACTGTGACTTTTAATGGCTGTTACACAAATCAGTCAACAGTGAGCATTCTTGGGGCAAAGTTAACATTCCCAACATGGATAACTTATTTTCAATACCTCCTTCAATACCTTCCAAACAAAGTTATTTACAATATTTTATATGCTTGTCAGTTGTCACATGTTAAAGCTAATGAGAAACATACTTGCTGACATGAGAAAATTCTGAAATTTGTAAGTGATAGTTGCAAATTGAGTAGTTTCACAGTTTCTCATCATTGTGACGGCAAAAAGACAGAGGTGGTTTGATGAAACCATCAGTTCAAGTCTTCGAGTTAGTCCACAAGGCCGATAGTGTGTTCAGCTAGTTATCTCTTCCATGTCTGTCCTGCTGCAATTCATCAACCTTCGTCTTTTCCATTATGAAAAACAGTACACACTGAGAACAGCATTTGCAAACAAAGGATCGTGATGCCATTAATTGAACAAGCTGGTCCTGTTCCTTCAAAAGTATGCTACTGTACAGTATTCAGTACAACTAGCATGTAGCTAGAGATCAACTGAGTGGTAAGTTCAAAGTTGTAACTTGCATCGTTCATACTTTAAAATGCCAAGTGGTTAAACCAGTTACTTGTATCAACCCTCTGGTTAAACTAATATATAAAAGAGTACGAAAATATCGTCCGTGATCCATGACAGTCCTTGCCATGTCCTTGGCCAAATAAGTGCAACTAACATTACCGTTTCTACTTCAACAGAAGTGCAGTCCTACTGCATTGGGTGTCATGCTGATTTGATTGCCTAGGGCTTGTTTACTGTAGGCCTCCATGGCAGAGAATGCGCAACTGTTTAACGTAGCGGAACTACTATCAGTAACACTGCTTAGGTCAGGTCGGAGCAGAATTTGCGTAAAGTTTAGGATACCATAACTCGCCGGAAGTTTCATGCCGAAGCGTAGTTTTCCCCATATTTAATGAGTTTACCTCAAAGTATTAAACGGTTGCATTCGCTCCTGTTTTCCCCAAAGAAGTAGTTAGATATCGAACGAACAAATTCTCGGGCCGTACGTGCATTGTATAAGGGAAACGTTGACTTCACAGCTTTCTTGCCCAACAGAGCCGATTACTGTCCGCCTTCATTTGTTCAGTGTGTGAGTAGTTACAGTGACGTCATTCTCGTTTTATCTAGTTCTTTGGTATTTGTCCAAAGACAGTAGCTCATTTTTGCTTGTATTCCTGAGGGATTTCTCTGTGTATATAGCAAACTTTCCAAATCTGGAACTGTGGAGATGACAAAGCTCATGTTCAATCAAGATAAAATGTAGGGTGCTAGACCTAACGTGATTTTTTTTGTTTGTTTTACCTGGCTGCTTCTGAGTAGTACATTGCTATCAGGCTTTGAATTCTGAGGTGTGCGAGTGCAAAATTCGAGGCCTGTAATATGATACGGAACATAAATATACGCATCACTGGATGATCTAAGTTACTGGGCCTAGGCTTAAGTAAGCTAATAGTAATATTTCATAATAGGCTAGGCCTTGGCGGGCTAGAAATTTACTAAAAAAGACCTCACTTAGCCTATATACATTATACTACTTAGGCCTAGTTACTACTGTGCAGTGTACTGTAGTCTGTAGTCTATTACATACAGTAGACGGTGTATTGTTGTTACTGTTAGTGTTACAATTACACTGTCAAGTGTCACAGAACTGTCCAATAAAGTTGAAGACGAGCAACTTATTTGGAATAGGAGGTCTGTATATGATTGCCGTTCCACTCTTCTTATACATTCTGTTCAATCCAAATAGAGTCACAACGGTATGATCTAAGTGAGAAGAAAACAGTAAACACCTCACCGGCAAGAGAAATCGGGATATCCTTATGGACGCTGCCATTTTGTTTTGACTCTCGGTTGCAATTGGACTTTGCCTGGATGGAACGCTACATTTTGAAGTAGGATATTTTTATTATCAAGGTATATTTTATCACTGAATATTCCGGTAATAATAATGAAAATTGATTTTATAAAGTAATAAAATGCTTATATATAAATTTTGTGTAAAAAAAACCTAGTCAATAGAAATTTTGACTTACCTTCTACTCAAAATCAACTTATTTTCCCCTTTAATTTATTGTGGACTCTATGGTGACCAAGCCCCATAGCTTGTATTTACCCACCCAAAACATCGGGCTTGGTTGTTGTGAAGTGCATATGTACACTATGTATACATACAACTGCATAAGGGTGGTACGTAGTGTGCACTAGCTGAGGATTTATTAGCTTGGTGAAGATACCAATCCTGAACTAGCTTAAGTAACTATACCAACAGTTCAGCTCTGTTTCCATTCTCCGCGTACGTTTCTTGTAAGCAAAAGCACGTTGAAAAGCGCATTCGGCAGTGTGGAAAGGCCACTTGCGACGGAGAGTTGCAAATAAATAAATTCACTTAGACCGTCGCTACCAGTACCAAGCCGAAAATAACTTTCAACATGGAGAGATTCGTGTTGCTAATGTTGTCTGTTATTAGCATGGCGTCAATGTCCTATCAACAGAGCAGACAAGGTAATTTAGACCTAACTGAAAAAGGCACACAGAAATTCGACTTCTCCCAATGTAGGGTGGCAGTAAAGTATATTTAGGTGTGAGATCATTACTTCGTAGCCGATGATGTGTATGAGGTGACTCAAGCTCTTATCTGAGCCCCAGGCTTACATTACAGTTACACTAATTAAACGTTAGGCTAGAGTACCTATCACTTCACTCAGTCACAACCCAAACGTTTGTGTACGGTACCAGTGCTAAGTAACTATTAACAGTGACACAGCCGAAGAAATCAACCTACAAAGAAAGGCCGTGACCAAGTAGCCTACGTCCAACTTGAACCGAGACCAAAACTAAACTTTGCGCATCATAAGTTAAGTTATCCCTTACTATTTTCGTCCTAGCCTTCAACAGTAAAGTCTGTTCATTCTTCTAACATATAACGAGAAAGTGTAAAATACAATGCAGCATAGGGCTAATGGTCGACAGTTTTCATTAAACTTTGTGTGTTTCTTTGAACAAGACATGGAATGACGCCGGTAAATATTCACAATGAGGTTGTCAGTTTGTAAGGTATGTTATTTGTAAATACAGTGCTTGGTTTCGAGTGCTACTTAAGTAGTATGCTTTTAATACACCCGTGAGAACTGTGCTGTTGCATGTTCATTATGTAAGCCCAGGTTAAGGCACTAAGTTATGATAACCATTAATTTTAAAATTTCCGCCCTTTTCGTTCAGTTTTTATGCAAATTCTGTTGCCTTTCAAAGTAGTTACTGTCATTTTTGTACATTGAATGACTATTCCATCCATGAACAACTTTGTGTACATTAGTGAATAACGAAACAGTTATAATCTTATCATTCTGGTTTTTCCATACATATGCAATCACTCTAAGGAAGATATCTCTGCAAAGTAATGTTGCTGGAACTTCACACTTTAAGAATTGGTAGCCCTTCATGAGTTGATCTCTGTCAAGTTTGGGTTAGGTCAAGAGGTAACATGGGATCAGAAGAAGTCATAGTTTGAAATTGTCATAAAATTGAAGGAAAGTGTCATGAACTTCAGAGATGATTTATGTAGTCCATTTTGACAAGAGGATCCCTATGCTTTTGCAGGTAAGTCAAAGGTTAGATGTGAGGTCAACAGAGGTTTAAGTGTGAAAACCTATGAAGGAAACATATCTCAGCAACTGAATATTGAGCTATAACTTCAAACTCTAATCACTGGTAGCACTTGAAGGTCTTTAAAACCCTGCAAGTATGGTACCTGAATAAAGGAACATTGCTAGAACTGTGAACTTGCTCTTTTTCTTATGTTGATCAAAGGTCACATTAGATCAGCAAAAGCTTTGAAAACATAGTAGGCATGGTTTTGAAAGAAGGGTAAGGTGATTAAGCTTCAAATTTGGTATGTTGGTTGTCCATTGGCTTTCATAAAAATTGGCAGGGGAATCACCAATTCCTTTGCCTTCCTTTTTCAAAAAAGTATGCACTAAGCTTTCACAGTACCAATCTTGGCGGTCAGTACTGTGGTATGTGATCGGTGGTACAGTACCGTATCAGTACCAGTACTTACCTAATTACTGGTTTACCGTGAAACCTTTACCATGTACAGTAAGAAATCTAGTCATGATTAGGACTCTTTTTTTTTTAAGTTTTGTAAAAGTTGGGGTGGGGCAGCACCACTGCCATAAAACATCCCATGGCGGGCATTGATTTTCCGAAAATTATTTGGTTGCCCTTGGGACATCCATGTCACCTCTTGTCTGCAAGGGAATGCGGTTGTCCAAAACAGCAATAAAAGTTGAGAGTTTATCGAGTCAAGCGGACAGCATACAGTGCATGGCATTGATTCTGATAAAAACATGCTTGACCCCTGGAAAGGGGTTCTCCCTTCACTTTTTTTTGGTTGCCCTCTGGACTATTATTCAACTTCTTAGGTAGTCCGGAAGCTTGTTTCACTAGTCTGCATTTTTTTCAAATTGATAAAATGGAACGCCACAGTGGACAGCATCAATACGGTGGGTCTAAAATAATCTAGCATAATTCAGTGCTGTAGATTGATTAATTTAGTTATATAATTTAGCCAAGGGTCAGAAAGGACAATATATATGTCCTCATAAAAAACCCAGGAAGTCCCTGAAAGTCCCTTTAAGGCGTTAACACTCGACATCACCACAGACTCAGGCAGACCATAACATTCATCCAGAACCCTCTGCGAGAAAAAGTATTTCCTAACATTCAACCTGCAGTGCATCTTTTGGAGCTTTCCGTAAGTCTGACTCCTCAGTGCACTCAAGGACCTCAGAAAAATGCACACAGTACCTCTCTCACATTATCCAGATGCAGGCACAATTTTCAGCTGTAGTAATTCTGAAAGGTATACATGACATTATTTGGACCCAACTAGATTCCATTAAAACATAAACAAGGGAAAGGCTCATTCGCATGGACCTTGTTTCATTGTGTGTGTTAATTGATGCCTAGGACAGACAATAACTTTGTACCACATGTACACTAAATTATGAGGCTGGGACTTCATGTACAGTAGGCTGCTTCCTCCTTGTGTGCAGTTTCATCATTAACCACTGTTCAAACACTGACATTTAAAAGTTATGCTTGACTACTAGTGTTTACACTACTGCAGCCAGTGTTTATTAATGTTGGTCTTTGGTACAGTGCTACAGTGCAGTATCTTTTCAAGAAGAAGATAGTGTTCAGTATGGTTTGCATTTATTGGAGCCTACGCTGTTTGACTGTTTGTACAATAATGTTAAGGTCCATAGGGCTTCCCTGTGATTATAGTTAGTTTCTACACACCTTGTTGGTGATTAAAAACCTAACTGTCAATGTTGCAGTAATTTTGCACGGATCTGCAAATTACGAGTCTGAGCATGTATCGCCACATTTATATTTTTGCATTGTGTTGAGGTACATTTGTGCTACATAACATAAAACATAATGTATAGCGTAACATAAAATATTTTTCTGATTTTGTTCTACAAATACTCATCAAATTGGATACACAAGGTGAAGGGTCAGCTTAGTCAGAAACTGAGAATTTCAATCTTGATTATTTATGAAAGTTATCAGTAGTACTGTGTTTAGAACCACAACATCTGCTGTATGTACAGAAAAGTGAAATTTGTAGATCATGTTCACTTTACCAGTCTGCATACTGTCCTCTAAGCTACTTTTTTTTGGTTAAATGTGATTTAATATCATGGAGTAGGCACTTTCTGAACACTTGTGGCTAAAACTTGGCACATACAGTTATTCTCGTGGATGACAGAGGTATTCTGTCATTCGTCTGCAATCTGTAGGTTTGGCCATGCATCCACAAAATGCATAAATTTGAGCTTTAGAGATACAAGCCAGTACTAATATTCTGTAGTGCTCTAACCCAGTTGCAAAATAAATTAAACTGCATCCACCTTGCTAGTATTTTCATGGACATGTGTCTAGTACAGTGTACTGAGTGCGGTAGTAGTAACCTACAGAAGAGTACAGCAGTAGCTTAGCAACGTCTAAGTGCGCGTCTTCTGTTGACAGTAGTTGAAGGTCATTTGTTGCCAGGAGAGACTGTAGCCTACTGTAAGCAGTAGTGAGATCCTCTGATTGGCTGATTGTTACCGAGGAGGGACTGGGAGATTCAATTTGACATGAATGTGATTCCTCTTCATTTAAATGCTTGGCTCATAAACCACCTCAGGGATGGAAGTTCAGCAAATGAAAAAAAAACAACATTAAACAGATCATGCCTCTTTGTATCTCATCCAGTTCTTTCATAAATCCCAATTGTTTTTAACTTTATTATTTTTAAACCTACATTGTAGGAGGTAGGCTATTGTATTTGATTAAATATTAAATACTGTACAGTATATGGCTCTTCTGTACTCTACTTTTCATAAACTGCAATAGAATTACACAATATACAGTAATATATACTTTGCAGATCTCTAGCACACATATTCAGAGCTCTCACTGCCTGGTGGTTTATACTTGTAAATGAAAACCTGCAGCATGTAATCTTCTTACATTCATTACAAACACCACATTTAGAGCTCCTGTGCTTCACCAAATTGCAGCCATTGTGTACTGTGTAGGATACATTGCCACGCTCTATGAGGACATATAGAGCCTATACCATAGCAGCTCTTACTCTACAGTGGAAAAACACAAAAATGCTTTAAATATTGATTTCCATCAGTTGTCATTGACAGTGACCATGAACAAATGTACTGAGAGTGCTGTGCACAGTGTCTGCCACATAAAGAAACAACATGTGTGCTACATACTGTACTTGCAGGGGATAACAAATTGACAGTACAATGATGCTGTGTGTATAGTACTGTACCATATCTACTGTGCACCATTAATTAAATTCACACTCGAGGATACATGCAATTATGCAACAGAACTGTGGACTTGCCTCAATGCACAAAGTTTTATGAGATCACTACTGGGAGCACTGTACTGTATGTTGTCATAATCACTACAAACAGTATATTCAGTTATTGTTACTGTCAGAGGCCAGTGGGTTTTTCTGTTTTGTATGATCCTGCAGTTGTAGAATTAAAGATGAAAGATGGTCAAAGCTGCTTGACCTGTTAGTTGATATGTCTTTGGTAGAACTTCAAATGTTCAGTCTTTATACTTCTAAAAACAGTTTAATACTGTAGCTCAGCAGTAGTGGTATCATAAACTTGTAAGTTGGTGTTTCAACATGTTTTTTCAAGATGATCCTTTTGTACAGTAGTTCCATGGAGTTTGTTATCATTGTACAGTCAATGTATGTTACTTGACTAGGAAAGAAGGAGCAATATTACCATCAAACCTGAAAATGGGATAAAAAACAATCATGGATTATAAATAGTATTGGAATTTTCAGTTCTTCCGTGTTTTGCTCTCATTGTCATCAGCAATTATCATTGTTTCCTTCCAACTTTGTCAGTGTCGTTGCTAGGGATAGCCATCATAAACAAATAACAAAACCTTATTGTCTGTCTGCATGTACAGTAGTACAGTAGAAGGAAATCATACTCTCACAGGTTCCTTCATGATACAGTGAAGTAAGTTGGCTATCAGTGATCATGGACAAGTTCTAAGGAAGCTGAAATTTCCAAGGAAGCAAGTGATAGTTGATGCCCAACTCTTTGCAGTACATTGCAGGTAGGGTTCAGTGGGGTTCACGTGTGAAATTCATTGTCATGGTACTGAGTGTGGCTTCTACAGTATGTCAGTCAAAGCACTTTTGGTTTATATTTGAGCAATTTGACAACCACAGTGCACCATACAGTACAACTGTACACTGAGTATGAGACTCATTTGTAGCACTGTATCCATAAAAAAAGTTTTCAGCTTTGTGGTTACTCTAGCAGGCCCCTGCCAATTGACTGCAAAAATTTGCATTTCTCAGTTCCATTTAGTGCAGCCTAGAATGACGGCATCTCTTTTACTGGCACCGTCTTAAGGTGAGGAAGATAGTTGAGATGACATAAGTGTGTAAAAGGCTACAGTATGGGACGTTTAGTCTTGCAGTGACAGAAATTTTCAGAGCATGGGGGAGGTTGATTGGAACGACAAAGGCCTTTCATAGAGCCTGCATCTTTTTGTCGATGAATTAGTAAAATAGAGATCACAATAGATGATCATGTGACCTAATTTTATTTGTTCCACATGCAACAAATGGGTCTGAGTGTAGTGAACGGCGAGGACAACATCGGCCTTTCGTTTCACTCAGTGACCAGATGAAATTTTGCACAGGTCTTCATTCATGCTCATACAGTGCCAACATAATGCAAGCCCCTTTCTCCTACAGCTCCCTTGCCCCACCCCCTCGTATTCCTTGACAATCTCACCAAATTCTTTATTCTCTCTGTACACTGAAGTTTGCCATTTAGCATATTCAGTGCACAGCAGTGGTAAGGACTATTGTAGCTTAACATTGACACTTGTAAGCCAAGTGCAATCCAACATCACCTTACCAGTTAACACAGTTATATACAGTCTATTTACAAACCTGCAAATAGTATTGTATGACATCTGAGTAATAATGTTAACAATCTGTTCAGTTAGTTTAAGTAGGACAGGTCAAATAAATTGTATCGACGTTCCTACTGTAGCACACTGCTACCAGTAAATATTGAACCATTCCGTAGCCACTGTTCTGTGTTCTCTTGTGATTTCTCTTCAAGAGACTTGCACTGGGTTTTGATTTTACCACACCCCTTTACTAAGTCAGGGTGCAGGTACATCTACAGTAATTTCATAGTACAGTGTCGCATTTAGTACTACTGTACATGTGGCAGCACAGATGACGTTGTATTTCTATAGCGGTGGATAATAGGGTTGGGCGGTAAAGAGGTATCCAAATCTCTACAGGTATTGATGGTACTGATTCTTGCATTACTCACCCCTGACCTGTTTGTAGGTAATAATGGTAATTTTGAAACTTTCCTGGTACTGCCAAAATTGATAGGTACCCGTTCTGTCTCAAACAAACAATTAAATATCAAATGTATCATTAACACTCACATGTCAACATCAAAACTGACCAGAAATGAATTAAAGTTACAGCGTTTCAACAACTAACCTACTTTTAGACAGTTTTTTCACCAAAAGGTACAATAGAGTCCACCCATACTAATCGACGAAAATACCAGCAAAGTTGACTAATCAGCTGTAGCAAGCTGCTGTGTGGTTCTAAATGGGCGCTGTGGGTGTACTCTAGGTCAGATCTTAAAAACAGGCCTACAAATAATGCTACAGTATTTTATCAGATTGCTAGTACCAATTACTAACCTCCTTTTTTCTTTTATCCTCATTTTATCTCTTGTAGAGCAAATCGATGGCAACAGCGTCTATGTCCGGTTTGACAAGAATGAAGGAGAACTGCTAGAACTGAGGGATGTAAGTGAACACACACATGTATACCAGTAACAGGACTTTAATTCAGTTACTACACTCTGATCATGGTGCAGGGCAGAGCAATTGCCCCATTGCCAGGAGCAAGTAAAAATTTATCTGAGCAAGTGAATTCTAAAAGCCACTTGCCCAGCTGGGCGAGTTATTGTAATGCTTTTAAAGTTAGTCATTCCTGCGTAAGACTAGACCCTACTGTACCGTCAATTAAGTTGAATGCATGGCCAGGGTGTAGGGGATAAGGATTGCTACTGTAACTCCATCTTCAACTGTGACCACTCTACCTCAGGCCCCTCACTCTGGTCTCCAATTGAGTGAATGCTATCCTTAAGTTTACATTACTGTATGTGTCAGTAAGAAACTCATCTTTTTCACTTGCCACTGACGTTTCAGTTATCTTGCTTTCATTCTCTGCAATTTCATAGCAAGTATAAGTTTATCAGGGCAGGCAAATTCTGAATGCTACCTGCCCCACTGGGCTGTTTGTTTTTACAGTTAGTTACCTGTAATTGTTGACTCCTGTGATGCCAATTCACATATCATAGCATAGTGGTATGTTACTACCAGTGAAACAAATACAGAGTTAACATCAGGTGATGACTGGGCGAGTTGTCAAACGACACCCTTGGATATTAAAAATTTACTTTTCTGCATACTCTATGTCACAACTTTTTCCTTGAGCAGGAATTGTAGACATGAGGAGCAAATTATCAACGGAGGTCAGGTACGTATCATGCATGTTTAACCATGTGTGCCTTCAGAAATGTCATTTGAGCTCTGTGTGGGTCCTCCTCGTCCTCAAAACTAATTAATGCAACAATGTTAGAAACTCGAGGTCTGTGAGTGATGCCTTTTCAGTAATTGGTGTAGCAGTCTCATTGTCTTTTGTATATGGAACAAAACTGTAACCTGTATGTATGTTGTAGAAGAATTGCTACATTCCTAGTACCTGATGCAGAAACAGCCAAGGCAGCATACAGTAGCACGGTCCTTTGTTTCTCCAAGAAAGCGTTTCAGATCCTCATCGAAACTACAATATTTTTTGTGATTTTAGAAATCAGTGCAGTAGGCCACAAATAAACAATGCTGAAACAAATGTTTAGAAACTGTACAGTATATATGTACAGTACATCTGCAGATTAGGTAACTAAGTACTGCACTACTTCCATGCATATGAAATTTTTATGGAGATAGAAGAAAGAAAAGAAAAAATGACAAGTAAATGAGAATTATTTTTAACGAAGATGCAGTACTGTAGGTATTTGTAAAAAGGACAAGATACATGCAGGTAACTTTTCTTGAAAAGTCCAAGTGAGTCCAAGCGATCCATAAACTTAACAAATTTACAAAGAATATGCAAGGTATGTTATGTCCTGGAGAAGTCGTAAATTATGCTATCTTCACTTTCCGAGCCTGGGAAATTTATCAAATGTTGCAAATAACAGAGATCATGGAAAGTCATGAAATTTAGAACAGACTGCTTATTCCCCTACAAGCTAAAAAATCAACTTTCTGTCCTGCGTTTTGCGCATTGTTTTGCGTTACTCACCAATCAAATTCTTGTTGTATGTGTATTAGCAATTTGGTCTTGAAATGGTCACGTAAAGGTCATGAAACAGTCATGGAAAAGTCGCGGAATATTATTTCCCCTATGTTACAGGAACTCTGAAATGAGAGAAACTGACTCGGCATCAAAATGTTTTGCAAAACTTTTGTGTGTGACAGGTTTTTTTCCTTGCCTGACTTCGGCAAGGAATCTATGTAATATTGATTGCATGTGTGCATGTGTGACGCCTTGGCTTGTAAACATGGTTATCTCAAGAAGGCAAAGTTGCTAGGGAAAGTTTGTATGTAGGAAGACCATAAAAAGTAGATAGTTCCTATTCTTTTTTAGGTAGGTCAAAGGTCATTTGAGCTCACTAGAGCTTGAAGTATGAAAGCTATCAAGGAAGATATCACAGCCACCGAATGTTACTGGAACTTGAAAATGTTGTCATTGGTAGCCCTTAATAAGTAAATTCAGAAAGTGTTTTCTTTTCATTAAGGATGCTTACATGGTCAGCGTGTCAGACTTTAAGTTTCTTTGAACTTGTAATATTGCAATTCAAGTAAATTTTTTCGTATGGTGGAAGCCTAACGCAGAACGTTCCAGGTGAAGTCTCCCTTACAATTATATACAGGCTGGTCTCCCGTAAAGTTGAATCACAGCATGATCATCCCAAGGAGTGTCTCACTAGTCGGTGCTTAAGTAGGTCACTTTTCTTTGAACTACTGTACAGTATCTGTGTCAAGACCTCTTCTTATGGTAGTGTGTTTTTTTTTTTTTGTATCTACAGTGGAATGATGACATCACAGCTGACTTTCAGATGATAACAGCTAACACTGCTACCGCATACTGCGTCGATGACAAACTAGAGGACTGTGCGCTGGCCAACGACACGTAAGCAGCTATCAATATGCTTCATGAAACATAAAAGTATCTTCATTTTTTTAAAATACTTCAACCAGCAGGTTGCTCCGAGAAGGTCCTCACATTCTAAGGGTACCCCCTTACATGTGTCAGCATGGCATTTGCACTCTCTTCTTATGAATAATGTTTGCTAAGGCCCAGACAAAGTGTGCCGTCATATTATTTTCTTTTACGCAAGGGATTAGTGAGCTTCTTTACTATGTCGAAGAGCATACACTAGATTTCATGTACAATTCAGTGATTCTCAAAACAGTTTCATCTGTGCATTCAACTATCTGTTTTACTGATAAGCCCATACCTCTGTATTTAATTTATATGCACTGTTAAATTAGTGTAATCCATGTTTGCCTATTCATACTCACTGTCATGCTACGAGTAGCTGTTTTCTTAAATGGCACTTATCGATGAGAGATTTTTCTCATCTAAGATCCAAGGTCCCTACATTTATGAGTCTTTGTTAACATCTGATGAGCATGAATATCTACAGCTCAAGGAAAAGAAGTATTGAGTGCTACTGAGTATAATTGATCATGTTGGCATACACAAATTTTAATAGCTCACATTATATAGAGTTAGTGGGAATCCAAGCGATAGTTTGCAGATGTTGGTTTTAAGAATGCAGTCAGAGCTGAGGCATCAGTAGCACACATTGGTTGTGTGGACTAGCACTTAGTCAAGCCTTTCACAGTAAAGCAGTGAAACTGCAACACCCTTCCCCCCCCCCCCCCCACCGTACCCAGTGCAAGGCCATTTGAACTAAGTAACACCCTCATGTGCTATCATATGAACCACAGTATCTGTCCAATGCATATTTCTCGATTATTGCCTTTTTTTTCCCCTTTTCTGAACACTCTTAAAATCTGTCAAATTTTAATTGTTGCACAGTTGTTAGTCATTTCTTACTTGGCTCATCCAAGCCATATGGTGAAGGATCTCCACACAGTTTATGGCATTGTCCCCACATTCAACTTTTCAGAACTTTCACCGCGAGTGACATCGTCACCGCAGAACCTGAGACGTTCAACGGAGATGTCCGTTTTCTGGTTTACATCGACCTAGAAGGAATGGACACAGATCCTTCGGACACTTCTGTACTGCCAAAAGCAACATTGAAAAGTAAGATATACGTGGTTATGGTCTTAGCAACCAATTACCACCAGACCCTCCGAATTTCATGTTTTAGTAACCTTATTACACTGACAGAAATCACCAGGACCCCAGTTTATCTGTGTGGTTTCTTCTTATCGAAAATGTATCATTCCGTATCCCTTTGCCTCTGAACTGTGAAAATGATTTTGTCCGTCATTCTCTTTTTATCTGAAGGGAAAAAAACAATACTGCTTCCTGATTGTCCTGTGCGATACTTGATGGTGGTAAACTGTACCAAGTAACTAATCTGTGTGTTCATCATGAGAATGGAAAAAGAGAAAAAATTCTCTGGTGTGAAATTGGTTATTACCAGTGCTAGTCACTGATGGGTTTGTGTATGTTAGGCAGCATTGTGTAGTGTGAATCATTGGGAAATCGCCGTAAACTAGCGTCTCATCGCAGCTGGTGTATATGAATATGAGTGTTACTAGTGTTGTACGTATATCATATTTAGTGATGAAATGATTTATATTTGTTTCAAATCAATGGCGGTACATACTGCTTCACAGTTTTGTTGACACACCAGGCACACCTGATATGAATGCCTGATATAAACGTTCGATGATTGACCTAAAGAAGTGCTGTCCTTTACTTTATTAAGGAACCAGGTAGTAATTTTGTAACCTGGATTGTAAATTTTGGGTAGTTAGAGCACCGGTGAAAACGCTCGTCTAAACAAATGCTGTGACATTGCACTTGAAGAGAAAGAGGACATTTGATGTCTATCAAACAAAAGTGGCAGTTACTGCAGGAATGCTACCAGATCATTTGACCTTTCTGATACGTCAGACTTCAGAGCTTCATGGTACCCACAATTCATTTGTTCGACAGCCATTTTAGACCGGAGCCGATTGGAATACAACTCGAACCTGGGAACCGATGCTTATAATATCACTTTGATGTTCGTCGATGGCGAGAGAGTCGCTGCACCGATTGACAACACCATCAACTACATCATGATTGTTGTGTCCATATTGATTCTCTTGTCGGCGTGCTTTTTGGCTCTGGTCCTCAAGTGCAAGGAGTGAGTAGCAATTTGATATTACAATGTGTGATTGGCTGTTCCCATGGAGAAGAAAGGGGGGGTGGACTGGTGGTGGAAATTTGCAAACCGACAGGAATGGTAATTTTACTATGGCACAGGTGTGGGTTTTCCACTCTGGTGTCCCACTCGTACTATATAACACATTTAATAATTGGTAAATTATAATTAACTAGATATTGCGGATAAAAGTGGGGCAAGAGCCAGTTCAAAATGTCCAGGCAGACCAAACTTCCTGAATCACATTGCAAATTATATTGATGCAGTCACCATCCTGGGGGAGGAGTTTAAGGGGGTTAACCCTACCCCTTGAAATTTTGGTAGTTTCAGATGAGACTCAGATTGAAAAACATGGACACTTTTTCATCTTTCCTCTACAATGTTTTTGAAAATTCTTGGCAATTTTGAAGCAAATGTTGAAGAATTTTTTTTATCAATTTTCCTTTTCGTCTGATATTCTTCTAGTAGTCTTTTACATGCCACTGCAAACCATGTCATGCGCCACAAGTGACACATGCGTCATTGTTTGAGGAAGCTTGATATAGACACCCCAGCAAAGACAAATAATCAAATTTTGTTTGACTGAAGTGGAGTTAAGCTCAGAAGTACTGGGCAAGGTCATGTGAAGTTTACAGTACAGCTCAAGTATAACTCCCATAGCTGCGCGAATATGCTTGTCTATACTCCTTTACACTTGTCTATATGTTTTTATACTTTTTTGTATACTTGTTTGTACTCGTTTTTCTACGAACCATATATGCGCGTATAGAGCAATTGCTTTATGTTTGCCGATATGGATTGCCTCTTATACGCGCATACGGTCGTACAATCACGTATACTACATCACTGTGTAAAATTTTCAGCCGTTTGATTTAGCGGCCGGACAGAGTTGCGGTTAGAGAAACCGCTATTACACTGGAAGATACAGTAGAGGGAACTGAGAACTTGATAACATTGCCGTGGTAAATTATCGTTCAACATGTACATGAAAACAAACAGCTTTTCAAACGTTTACTAGGGGCCTAGCGCAATGAAAGCCTAGCGTGAATAACAGTACCGTCAATAGTGTACAGGTTTGACAATACCAGCAATGTGTTTGTTCAGAGGAACGAAAGATCGTGGTCATTAAAACCGCAAAGACTTAAGGATTGACAAACATGCTGATTCTTCTTTTTTTTCAGTTAGGGTCTCGACATAATAGAAAATCAGAGTGAATATTTTTAACTGAGAAAAAAAGAGAGAAAGAGTAAAATAATACCACTCTCTCAGTGACGCTACTGTTCGCTAACGATATGCAATACACAAGTAGGCTGAATTGATTAAAAGTTAGTTGCAAAAAAGTTGTCATGTACGTATTAGTACATGACTTTTCACATAACAGAAAACACATCGGAAAAAATTACGAAAATAGCTTTGAAGCGGTGAAGGCGATTTTGCGTACATTAAAATAGGCCTATCAAACCTGGGTTTTGGTGAGAAAAAAAAAAACCGTACAACTCCAAATTGCTCCGTATTCTCAAAGGAGAGTCCACTTAAAAGAAGGTACTTTTTATTTCCCTCGCGCCGAAGGCTGTAGTATAACGTTGGGGTAACGTTACACGTAAATATTTTGTCTCTACCCAGTTGGCATTGGATGCTGCTTGCTGTAAAGTTTTCAGTTGTTTTCTCTGCATGGGGCTCATTATGCAGCTGTAAGCTGGCTAACAGGTGGTTTTGAAAAATTCTGGGACGCGCATGATCAGGGTCTTGACCCAGATATCTTTTGAAAAATAGAGGTAGAAAAAGTTTCCAGGCCATTCTTTTCGAGGAAAAAAAGTAATTGGAGCAAAGTACACCTGTGAAAGTTGCGCGGAGAAGCAAAGGGGGGAGGGGAGAGTGGCCCAATGTTGACAAAAGTTGGCCGACTATTCCCAGTCATTTTTCCAAAAAAAAAAAAAGATACATAGCGGGGAGATAACAGACTGAAGTAACGGCATACACTGGTGCACAAGTGTGGTGCGCTACCGCAGTAAAAGGACAATCATCTCGCTTTGCAGTTGCCGCATACTGATTGGTTGCAATGTGCGAAGGCATCTCTTTCTTGTTCAGATTTTTTTTCGCTTTCTTTTGACGTAATCCAAATTTCACTGATTCGAAGAAACAAAAATATAGACAAGGATTTATCAGAGACATATATGTGCAAGTATAAACAGAACTGAGTAGCCGTGGTCCCTATGGGTATTGTGTGTGCTGTTTGCCTCTTAAACAAGGGTAGCCTACAT
This sequence comes from Stichopus chloronotus, assembly GCA_021234535.1. Classification (NCBI taxonomy): domain Eukaryota; kingdom Metazoa; phylum Echinodermata; class Holothuroidea; order Aspidochirotida; family Stichopodidae; genus Stichopus; species Stichopus chloronotus. Next base: position 3,882,637 of record CM037840.1, read on the forward strand.
TTCACACTTTTACAAAATCAGGCGATTGAATCCTTCAGGATTTGGTCTAAATTACAGTACGTGGAGATTTCATGTCAAAAAGACCTAAATAATTAAAGTAGATTATATCTTAATTTTAAGTCATGCTATCAAACTACTTCTTTTCTATAAAGAAAATGAAAGTGTAATTGATTGGATTATTTAACAATTTTTCAACAATTATTCAATTTAATGTCGAAGTGAACAGTGTGAGCTGTTAATGAAAGGGAGGAGGGGGGGGGGGAGGGATGGCAGATTATCACGTACGTCGCTGTCTGATGTATCTTATCAAATCGGTATAAACTTGCGGTTCGCAAGCCTCGCAATCTGGAAATTTAATGGAATTAATAATGAAAACTTTGACATTAACATGGATTCTTTTGTGCACGGACACCGCATGTTTTGGTGAGTTATTTCTTTTATGCATTGTATGGAGCCAACTTAAGTGTGAGACTCGGTAGAACAAGGCCTGCTTGTAATATTTAAATTGGAACGTAGCAATTATGAGAAACTGCCTTATATTGCTCTGGATTGGTGAAAACTTTTTTTTAACTTCGTTATCAGCAATTTTTGCACAAATTACCAGTAAATATCGTTTGGCAGCTCGCATAAAACTGAAACAACAAAAAAGAGTAAGACCAAAACTACCGAAGACGATTTCCCGCTATCGCAGAAAATACCAATTTTGGAGAAAGTTTCTAAAATAAGATATATATTTACGTAGAGAAACACAATGATAAACAAAATTTACATACCTTGTAATTACTTTAAGTTTCCTGGATAAACTTACACAAAGAAGCTAAATTGTATCAAGACGTACATGAAACCTGACACGCAAGTCAACCCCAGCAGAGCAGTTGCAGCCAGCCACTATCACCTGCTTCCTCAACCGAGTATTCCCCATGAGCGCTCGAACTGACTACAGTGTACCTAGCCGTGAAAATACGTGTGTAAAACTAATACTGCCGTAGTGCTAAATCGCAACTTCAAGGAAGCCATGTTTTCGCAAATTCAACACGTGCATCTCACAATTTTTAACCTAGACTAGAACTGTACAACCCATTTTTACCGCTGTGCAAATGGGTTTGGCCATACTTGCTCTGATCGACCCTACTGGTACTTAGGGCCTATACTACACACATTCCTGTGGTCACATGCATACGTTCTTTAATCTTTTGGCCTACACTTACTCCCGCCAATAACTCTTCTTGTCATTTCTGTGTCTGATACTTTACAGTCTTGTCAAAACGACTGGGGAAAATTTGCAAAACCTAACCAAAGGTTATGATCGATGATAAACAATACCAACCGCAAATATCAAGTATAAACACGTATAGGGATTATACGCAGTGTATACGTGGCGTATACAGGGAATTTTTCTGCCTGCGAGATTATACTTCGTTATACTTGTTTCAACATTTCTATGCTTTTTTCGGCGCGTATAAATGTCCAGTTATACGAAAGCTGTACTGTACTTTAGACCAATGTTTGACGGTGGGGAGGGGGGGTGGAGAAGACGAACATTCAACAGACACCTCTTGGATTCCTATTTCTGCCTCTCTCTAGGAATATGGAGCAAAAGCAGAAGCTGAATCAATATGAGAATGACAGAGGCCCCACCAGGAGCACCAACGATGCCACTGAACATGTGACCCTGACCACCATCAAACCCTCAGACGACGATGGCAAGGAGGCCAGCGAAGGTGAGACTCTGAAACATCTTGCAATGTTGACACACTCTATTCTACTGTATCTCCAAATCATTTCCACTCAGAAGTGTACAGATATTTCTCTACAAGAAGAAAAGATTAGTTTAGATATATATATATATATATATATATATATATATATATATATATATATATATATATATATATATATATATATCACTGTGCAATGTTGTTGTGCATCAATATATTTTGTCGAATCGACGTATTTTGGCAATCGCCATCAAACGTCCGCTGTCCGCCCTCTGCACAACTCGATTCAGTTTGTTGTTTCTGGGAGTGCTCTGCCAATTGTCAGAGTTCATATCATTCAACAGACATTCTCAACAGTCTGCCGCGTGAATGGTGCGCACAGTTCGTTCAATTTTGTGTCCATTACTCGCCGTGGACTCCTCTCCCGCCCTCTCCCCTTCTCACATAGCTAAGAGTCTTTCTCACGCCCCAAGTCGCGAATTAACTTCCGGTGACTTTATACTCTTGTATCGATCATTCCCAGCCATTGGTGTGAATGTGATTGATCAGTGTATAATTGTGTGATGTTCACTTCCTTCAAAAAGACTTTGGTGGGGTTTTCTTAGCCACTGTCAAAGGGTGGGTGATGTGGATGGAGAGAATATGCGATTCTGAATTAATGTGTCACTCTCTTTATTCCAGTGACAATATAAAAAAACACTTGAGAAATACAGTGATTCACTGCAGCCACATGAAGCTTAACATGCTGTGAAAGTAAGGGTCGCAATCCTTCAAATATTTAAATGTTTCTCGAAAAGACAGCCGACGGTAAAGAAGGGCAAAGGATTTTCAATTAGTTGATCTCTTATGGCATAGATTTCCCATAATGCAGTGCACCACATCAAAATGGAAAAGAATCCCAAACTTCCAAACAGAACGTGCTGTTGAGATGTACGGTTTTCGCCAATAAACAGAAAAGTCTGTAATTTTGACAAATCCCTTCAACACATACACTAGTACTGTACAATACCAAGACTTCAACTGATTGTACTTTTAAAGATCTGTCTGTACCCCCATTTAAACTGGTCTAACCAGTTCTGTAGACTTCTGTGATTGCACAAAGCTAGCCTTGTGCATCTGCCAGTCTGAATTCCCTGCAGAAATGTCCATGGTCCCATTTAGACGGCCATACCAAGACAGTGGTTGTAGATCAAAGGACCTTGCAATACCAACCGTGTGCAACAGCTTGCTAAATTTCATTTTGAACTGTTTTGTCTCATTTATGTGGCTGGGTGAGGTAAATTAGAAACCCCAAGTAAGAAGTATTTGTTAGTGGTGCGTAATGGAATACATAGAACGTCACCATGGAGTTATGATTTAAATTGTATGGGAAGGTTTGGCATACCCCAGGGGAAGTATTTGTATGTCGCATTGAACGTGTCTATACCCGCTCTCCTACATCGTACAAGCACTTCCTTTTTTAGGAGACTAATGACATAAAACTGCCATTGGTTGCATCTGCTGAAATAAAACTCACGGACCAATTACAATGTATCATTCCAGAATTTCACCAACAGTTTGGTTAGCTATTGCAGCATAGTTTAATTTTTCTGCTAGATGTGAATGTATCCCTCCACAAAGTGTGACCATTGCTACAACACAACAAATGTCTACATGATGTACTTTCCACTTACTGTCCAGTGCACATTTCATTCTTTCTTTTCTTCTTTTTATCATGTGCTGCATGTTTCAGACCATGTTGTTCTATGAACTGCAATAACAGTCATAATTTAGTTTGGTAATGGACTCTTCCAAAATGATTTTCTGCCAAGAATGGATGTTTATAAACTAGAGATATTGACTCATTTGCATATAAACTAAAGGACAAACTCCCATTGTTCTCATGGTGTGACGTTTTGATCCAAGTATGTCACCTTAAGACTGGCATTAGCAGCCAAATGCACACTCCGAAGGGCCAGTGGGGTCTAGAAACTGAATCATTAAAGGCACGAAAACTGCCAGCTTTGTCCTCCCCCTTGCAGTAAGTTGTCAGTGGACATTCAATGTATTTGCTGAGAAGGATGTGTGTTGCATCTGCCGTGTGGTTGATAAAACAATAAGTTTGGGTAAAATCAGCAAACTTACAAACACGTAACAACTTTACCCACAGGACAGTATCAAGAGAAGGAACACAGAACATAAAAGAACACAGATCTTTTTATTTTGCGGTATTCACTTTGACTTTACGGAATAAAAAAAAAAAAAAGACAAAATACAAAACCGTTTATTTCAGTGGTGTGAGACACAATGTAGAGTCTATCCATCTGATCAAAGCTCTCTGTTAGGCTGCCAAAAGTAAAAATTTGCGTTTAAAAACTGGTATTCCACTCTCCTCTCACATTTAGAACGTAGATATATCTGTGTGTATGTACTGTACGTTGGTGACTGGTAGCTATTTTACACCTGTAGTGAATGTTCTTCACAGACTAGTCCATGTCCTAATAAGTGTCTCGACAAGAAACCTTGCAACCGTACCGCTATCCCTTCTTTCATTTATATTCCAGAGCATGTGACCCAAACTTTGAATTTTAAGCACCTCAATCTGCTTGCGAAATTGCATGGTCCATATTGCATGCCTTTGCTCACCAGGTCTGACTTCCACTCTTACTACACAGTATGTGAAACCAAACTCCCAACTGGTAGAAAATATTCCTGTGAATTGGTGACCTTAACCATGATGTACAAGTCAGTGACCTAAACTTGTACAACCTCATTACCAAATGACCTGAAAAGACATGTAAAAAATTAGCCATTTTTCTGATGAATTGAACGTTTTTTGTTTTCTTCAATTTCAATCCAGTCTTAAAAAAGTCATTAAACTATGTCCAAAATGTACCAGCTGAACCTTCTGATGTTTATTGCATTCATTACAAAGAAGTTCTGTGGGCTAATATCCATGTTGCAGTCACGGGTGTGTCATGGAAGAGTCTTGGAAAAACTATTTGACACAAAGTGAAACAACTCTGATGCTCTCCTTTCATCCCATATTATGGCATACAGTATTACCTGTATTATTTCACCCATAGATCTTAGTACAGTCTGCATATAGAGTGTTGTTAGTTTGTCAGCAGTACAGATCTCAAGTAAAAATACTGTATGTTGAAACAATAGTGTTCACAATTGACCACCATTTACGGTAGACAGGACTTAGGTTGTTTATGGTTGGGTGGGTTGATTTGTTTACTAATGGCATTGGGGTTGTGGGGTGGAAATTGGTGGATTGCATTGTTTACTATGGAATAGCTCACTTAAAGTCATGAATGCAAGATGATAAACTTGCCATACCCTGTACTGCCAGTTTAAAGTCTGAGTCAAGGTGCAGCGTCTGGAACACATAATGATGTCAAAAGTGCATACAAAATGTACAATATTGAGTCAACAATGGTTACACTGTTTGCCTTTGTAATCACAATCTTTTGCCGATGGAATTAATCTAATCTTCGAAGTATTTGGAAGTGGGATCCATATACCAAATTGAAATTTTGCTTCATCATGACTGATTTTAGGAATATGATTTGTCAATCAAAGGAAATGAGTTTCCCTGTATGGTACGTTGAAAAAATTTGAATGATCAGTGCCAGGGGGAGGGAGATGACCTGAGAAAGATCTTGATCGACTGGGGTTCACAGAATTCTGTTTCTAGCGATGTTGAAATGTCATTAGATTCCCTCCCAGCACTGTGCGCCTGTCCTTAGCCTTAGTGTGCGCCTGTCCTTAGCCTTTGTGTGCGCCTGTCCTTAGCCTTTGTGTGCGCCTGTCCTTAGCCTTTGTGTGCGCCTGTTCTTAGCCTTTGTGTGCGCCTGTCCTTAGCCTTTGTGTTATAGTTTCCATAGTAGCTGACCTATTAGTGAGTTCCCTCAAAAGCCCTGGATCAAAAAAGATCTCAGTCCAACAAAAAGCATGCCCTATAACAGCACACATACTTTATATTCCCTTCCCAAAAGTATAAAAATAATAAATAAACGAGTGAGGGTGTTTTAGTCGTACATTTTTCTTACTCATCTGTTTATGTTCTTTCATTAGCCAACACTTTAACTTATTCTTTTCCTTTCGTATTTTGTAACTCTTCCCATATTTAATATTTCATTTGCATCAGAGCAGCCTGCTTTTATTTACAGTAGTTTCGTCTTAGAGCTGAAGTCCATCGTGTCCACGTACTGTACATGTCATTCTGCCAGTTAGTCAAGTTCAAGACAGCACCTGGCTTCCTTCTCATGTACCCCAGTAGAGTACCAGCCTGAATGTTTGAGCCCTAAAGCTCAGAGGGTTCTTTGATTTAAATCAAGTCGATGATTTAAATTGATTTACTTGAGTTAAAGCAATGTTTTTTATTTAAATCATGATTTTAAAAAAAAAACCAGCCCTCCTAAAAGGTGTAAATCTTCCACTGTTCTTAGGGGTCGGTGTGAAAATACTGTAGAGCCGTGCAAGAAAACCATTGGGCATCTCAAGTATAACTTTAGGAGAGGTACCGTAACATCTCTGAAAGTGTTTCTTCATCTTTGGGAGGCAACTACTTCCATAGTCACAAGCTTCCAGATATTGAAACCTGGAAATTTGGTCTTGTGTAGTGAAATAGAATCTCTCTTCTCCCCTCACAGCACTGACAGTGCAGTGTAGAATTCTCTCAGTACAGTACATTACAGTACATTGAAAACAACAAAAATTGAAGCTGAGGTCTGACAGTTGTTATTTGCTTGCAAAATACAAGTTTCTGATACCATAAATGTCCTTTTTCTGACACTGTTCCCCTTCTCTTCTGTCCTCTCTGACCACATTAGGAAACTTGTTTGCCTCCTTCCTTCCTCCCTCCGTCCCAACTACCCCTTGCTAATGTCGGATTTGTTACTGAATTGCATCCACAGTCTTGCTGAACGTGAAAACCAGAGCAGCTCCCTGTACGTTGATGAAATGGTACACGGTACCTGTTACATTCTAACTACAGAATATATCACAACACAATATATCATGTACCTTTGCTTTTAGATGGGTGAAGTCTTTGTCTCTTTTAACACCAGTGTTCCAAAATAACAGAGAGTGCTCTGCCACTGTTTTTTGTTGTAAGGCATTTGCATCATTCACCATACAAAGTGGCCAAGTGAAGCTATTGCAGCAATGTCTAAAACTAAGAAACAAAATGGAATTCACAAGGAAAGTCGTTAGTAAAGTGTTTAAATCTTTTCGGATTCTCTGGCTGTTTATCATTATTTTCCGTTCTCTCACTGGGAAGTGAGGAAGTCATTATAATGGTCATTATGTTTTTTTTTCTTTTTATTTTGTTATCTGCACCCTTGACCTGTGTGTATTTTTTTCTTCTCTCTTTTCTGTCCTTCTTCCCACAGCACAACCAATGATGTGATGAATAATTTATGAGTCTTCATGAATAAATTAAGATGAGTTTGGTTTGATATACACCAATTGGTGTGTTTTCCTTGGTGATGAAAGAAAAATTCAAACAGCTGTCAGAATTCACACAGTGTAGTCAGAACTGTCCCATATTTTATACTTTTGATACCATTACTCCCCCGTCTCTTCCTATCCTCTCACCAACGTATGTGGCATGTCATCTTACGCACATCCTCTCTCTTCGCTTCCTCTTATTCTTTATCATCCTCTCCTATTTTGCATGTGATATAAGTTGCTTCCATTTATGTCAGACCGCTGTATTGTATGTACATATATGCGTTATCACACCATCAGATCGTTGCAAATGGTACCGCTACAACTCTGAAACAACTGCACATTACGACAAAACGTCGTTTCTCTCAAAAGACCTTATTGTTACGTGTTTTCACTGGGAGAATAAAAAAAAAAAAAAGAAGGAGTGGATTAAGAATTGTACCCTCACACACACTTTTACATGCAATTGTGTTTGTTGTCTCTGTAAGCAGATTCTTGGTTTGTGTGAGCAGAAAAATTTCTGAGAGTTTGCTGAAATGTGAGTCCTTTGATAACATATGAACAAGGTACAGAAGATGCTTTTAAATTTGATGGCAATCTTCGTTATCCACGTAGGGACCGCTGTACTGTCTCGTTTGTTGGCCCTTACGTTACGTTTCCCATCCTTTTGAGCTGGATCCAGAGAGGTTGCTGTCAATGTTTCTTCCATGATTTGGTGGAATTAGTATGCTTTGCAGTTCCAAAAACATTTAGACCTCTCCCCGTCTCGCTCTGATTTCATTTTTCACTCTATTTTGTCACTTTGAATTTATGAATTAACAAAGTTTAAAAGTGGTTCACTCTCTAAGTGGTGAAAGGTTTCACGCTAACGCTTACTTACTGTTGATACAAAGGGGCTACTCTTCACAGTTGGCCTAACTTTTAGAAAGATATTCTTTTTGCTTTTGGTCTCCCAAGTCTGATTAACTTTCAGTCGGCGTAATATAGGTTGGTTAATCAACCACGCACTGAATGCACCTGTAGCCCATGATGACACTGGCTAATTTGGCACTCTGCATTAAGTGGGTTCCAATCACACAGACGGTGTGTCGTGCTTCTTCGTTTTTGTTTCTTGGCTCTGGGATGCCCTTCGTGAGGGGACGGCTTATTTTTGGTGGGGGTGTTGAGACGCATATTTCACATGGGTGGTGCTAAACCCGTGTGGATGTTCAACACCAGCTTGCATACTAACAACCGGCTTAACAAAAACTAAGTAGGCAATGAAAAGGTAGAGAAAGGCAGGTTTTAAGTGACAGTAAGTACATCACCTAAAATGACTGCAGATTATAAAATTCACGGGAGATCTGTCTTGTAATGTGACCAAATATTAAGTGTACTTTATGCTCACTGTATTGTAAATTACATTTTCACTCAAATGAATGTGTGCTTGTGGAAAAAAAAATTGATGTCTGCTGTAGGTATAGGATGTTCTTTGTTATATAATAGTAAATTTTAGTGGTTTGTTCTGCAAGGAATGGCCGTAATATGAAAGTATTAACTGGTATATATGTGAGATAGATGTCGAAAGAGAGTTGGTGAGGCTTAGTGCAAATTGGGCAAAGGGAATCAAAAAGATCGTGTGCTTTGACGTCGTTGTAAGTATGTTATGAGAGATGTCACAAATAAATTAGGATGGACTGGTCACTGCTAATATCCTGCACAGTAGGTTTGAAGGAATATGGACAGTTGAGGGACAGGTAGGATGCAACAGATACAATGGCACTTATGACTTATGATGGTGTGAAACAGCTTGTGCTCAGCGTATCCTCCACGGCAATACGGCATTGGACGATGGCATCGGAACCCCTGCCGCATATCCAGGGCACAATGATTGCATTGTGTGAAAACCGGTTGGGTCATCACAGACATTGAGGGGCTCAATCTTAAACATGGGGGGTGCAAGTTTCAGCAGTGAGGGAGAAAAGATTAGAATAGTCGGTAGCAAGAAGTCTGCAGTACACTATCGAACGAGTTAAAAAAAAAAATACAGAAAAACGACAGTTCTGAAGTACATGTCCTGAGTGGCATCTTCTGTCAAACGGTATGCCTCTACATTGATGTCTATGCCTGACTGGTACAGCCAGTATGTGAACTGCATGCCATAGATGGCCCTCCAGTTGAATGTTTGTGATGTGTTCTTGTGTAGGTTCTGAAGTGTTTCCAACCATGCACGACAGTGGCACTGTAGTTTGTGATCCCGAAATGATCCTGTCGAAGACATCGCTTCCCGTGGACGTCACTTGAACATACCTAGATGTATTTGTATCAACCTTTGCTCATTTTCTCTGAAATTTCTCATAAAAAATGCAATCAATGGAAAAGAACCGGCCTGACCGGCCAGTGTGTTTGATGTGGTGATGAAGACGTTACTTGAGGAATGAAATCTTTTCGTCATTTGGCAGTCTTTAGTTGTTGTGTGTGTTGGTGTGTTCACGTGTGTATTTGTTTGTTTGTTCATTCTTGTGGTTGTCCCTTTTGTTGACTTGTAAATCTTGAGATTTGCAGAAGTATCCTGAATGGCACATTGCATGACCAAGTTAAGATCTTACAGTGTTAGTTACTATTGCAAGTGCATATTTCCATGTGCTTTAAAGAGGTGGTCAATAGAAATAGGAAGAGAAAAAGACCAGGTGGCAGATAAGGAGGCTTGGCCCTGAAGTGAAGTGGTAGGTTTCAGGTTAAGGTTTCAGAATTTGGTTCCATGGTTAAAGTAGCGACTGGTACATTTGCTGATTAGTTACCTTCACTAGTGCTGTCGATATCTGCTCACAATTTAGGAACAATAAAACACGTGTATATGCTACAGGAATACCTTCTGTCGCCTCAGCTTGCAATTGTGAGTTTTTTTCCCATGTTGGAAGATTGAAAGAAGTCAGTGACCCTTCAAGAAACTAAAAACTCTGAAGAATGCATCTATTGACAGATATTGGTGGTCAGTCATACACTGCAGTACTGTAGTAACCTCAGTTCACCTATTAAGTTATAGATGATGCATTTTACTGTGTAACTATAAATTCTTCTAAATTTGATAATATTGAATAGAGTGCAGTTTAATGCAGGCTAGGTTTAAGTTTTGCAATGACTGGTCAGAGATAAGCCTCAACTGAAGCAAATAAAATGTAGCTGTGGCATTACAGTTTACTGTCTTAAAAACATATATGAAAGCTGAGGCAAATTCATACAGGAACTTGGTGCTTAGTATTTTTTTTTCAGGTGAAATGTTTGTTTCTGATTTCACTTTAACAGCTCATTGTTAATTCCACAAGTTGTAGGGTCATGCTTCATTTGCCTCAGTCCTTGCCATTCTTCCCTTAAATTCACTGTGTACAAATGCGACCCACTTTTATAAAGTACGGTAATTTGTTATATGATCAAAATTTATCATTTTCTTAAAGGTTGATTTCGTAGTGTATGACAAAGGGAACTGTCTCGTGGTATGGCTTTCCAGATCAGAAGAAATAATTTACTGTACAAATGTCAATTATGACCCTGTCCCCTTCCCTCCGCACTCACTCTGTTTATCCTTTAACCCTAATCCCCTTTAACTTTGACTCCACCACTTAAATCCCCCATTGCTGACTCAACACTTACACAATATAGGGTTGTATGATCTGCTTTACAATGTGAAGTCACAAACTGGTGCAGCAGTGTTATTGTGTGCTAAAGGGACACTTGGTGTTGAAGTCACAGATGTTAACCTTTAAAAGATTGCAATAAGTAGGGACTGGTAGACAAAAGGAATGAAATTAGGGAGTAGAGAGAGAAAAAAAAAACAATTTGATGATGTTCGCCATTGGTTCAATGCATGCACAGTATGTTCATTTGATGTGTTACCAGGTACCTTTGCCAGCATTTTCTATGAAGAAATGCCTTGTATCGACATTCATGCGCATAATGTACTGACATACCTCACATGTGTATATTATTGCTCAAGGTAATGAATATTTATACCATATTAATGCCATCATCATTCTCACATCATAGAATGCAATGTACAGTATGCTACATAAGAAGCAACATGAATATTCATATGCATTTACAGTACATGTGAATACAGCTCAGATCTATTGTATGTTGTAAGGGTGAACATTTAAACTTTAGCGGCCAGTTTTACCGTATATAACAAGCTAGTGTAGGCCAGAGTTGCCTGTGTGCCACCTTTGAGTTCTGTTGGTCTGCTTGTTTTGGTCAAGAAGGGATGGAAAAGTTGTGACTTTGCGTTCAGCTGGGATAAATATTCATTAGTGGTTTCTTGGTGCCTGTCTACAGTAGTTGGGGGTGGTAAAAGAGCAATCAGGCAAAGTAATGAGGATAATTTTGTATTTGATACTCACTGAAATCATCAGCAATGGGGGGGGGGGGGGGGAGGGGGAGAGAGGTCCCAGTGGTAATCCAGAGAGAATACGGTGTAAGAAAAGATGGCATCGGTAGATTTTTATATCAACATTATTTGCATGGTCATTCTCTATTACGTCTGAAGCAGTAATCTTTCAGTTCCCGGTGGCAGCATTATTTAATCCAGCTCATTTTGATCAGTAAGTGACGTACAGAAGTATCATGTAACACTCATTCCACACTACTACTGGTGTAATCACGTCTCCTTGATAGTATGTAATAGTGTATAGTTCAACTCTACTAGGAGTCCATCATTGGTCAACGTTACCAGATCCTTAGTTACTCTGTCCTTTGTCACTCTTTGTACGTATACTGTACTGTACCTTTCATCCATGGATGCGCTTTAAATATATATCTTATTGAACCAGTGATGAAGCAGCCCAAGGTCTCCCGAATGCAGACCAAAATTACAAAATTAAACAACTTTCAAAGTAAGCAGAAATGTAGGATGAGAGCTGTACTACCTTGCTCTGGCAGTGTATTGGACTTCTTTTACCCTACAAGATCTAAAATATATTGCCAATACAACTGCATAACATCATCTGGTATCAGATAGCGATTTGCTACGCACATTCTTCGATTTACTCTGCAATGGAGAATGTGCTTGATTTTGTTTACTCACAACATCCAGATGGGATTTTCTAAGAGTTTACAGTAGGAAACTCAACTTCAAAATTGGTATCCAAAATATGAAAGCTACCGTACTGTATATTGTCCCCTTTTACAGAACTTTAGTCTTCATTTCCAGCATTGGAGTCGAAATATCACTTTCCTGTCAACCATTGTGCATCACTGATATGTAAATTAACCAATGTTGTATACCACTTTATGTAAACATGGGCCTAGTGTTTATTATCCCACATGAATTTTAAATTTCGAAGGAGAGCTTTCATTGGATGAGACTTGATGTCACATGGTTTGAACTGTGAAGTACAAAATATGAATAACTCTTTTATGGCTCTTCATAATGGGACTTCTAGGACCTTGTGCAATCTTGCATTCTCATTCTTTTATTGACATGTAATTTTTATATTTTGCAATGTCAGCAAGATTAAGTTAGGTTTGTTTCTGTTTCTTTCTTTGTTTTGTTATTGTGTAAATATATATTTATATTCAGTTCAAGTCAAGACGGCCTTTTCATTTCTGACTTAGACCTATTCGTACTAACCAAAGGACAACTTAAGTTTTAGTGCACATGTTGCAAGTGCATTATACCGTATGAAGAAGTGGCTCTGAGTAGACATCAATTTGACTGTGAGACTCGAATATAAACCTCATTTCCTTTGCAATTTCAGGAACTTTCATTCATGGATACGGTAGTTTTAATTGGTGATTAGTATTTTTCAAAAAATCTTGTTTCATTATTTCTTTATTTTTCCTCCAAGGTTTAATCACTGTAGTGGTACAAAAGCGAATGCAAAGTGCATGGAAGATGAAATGTTTTTGATAATTCTTTCTTTTCAGTTCAACTTTTTCTCTTCTGTTTATGACTTACTTTTTTATGACTTGTTGCACTGAAAATAACTGACATTGCAAATTTCAGCATGTGCAACGGTTGGAAACAATTGTGTGGTGCTAGAGAGAAGACAGAATGGTGTAGTCCTGAAGTCCACAATGAATCCTTTAACTCACTAGTTGAAAAATATTTTACTGCCAGATTGGAATCTGTAACATCATGGACATCACAGGTTGTACGTAATAGTGTGAGAGATGGTATTCACAGAGTCCAGATGTTGACTTAAATTTGCTCTCTAGTATTGACTATTGCAAACTTGTGTACGCATTGACACAGCACTGTAACTGCCCTGACAAAACCCTGGATGACCAGATGAGGTCCCTTGGCAAAGCGACTATGTTGCAGAAATGAGCAGTAACAAGTTTTGATTTAGTTTGAATAGTGCTTTGTTGAAAAATAATCAAAACTGCAAAATTCAAAGGTAATCGTAGAATATCAAAAGTGATGCTGAGTTTTGGTGACATATCAAAATCAATTGTGATGATATAGAAAGGAATTGTGAAATAATTGTGAAGTATTCGATAGAATCGAAGAGAAATTAACAGATTGAACACCGTGCAACTGCCGTTGAGATGCCCATCAGCGGTACATCAACTAATGTCAATACCAAGTTTGAACTGACGTGTGTGCAAAGTGTGTGATGAAGAATCGATTGTGTTCAGAGTATGATTGTTAAGGGTCTGATTATGCTGGTTGTCTTTTTTGAAATACAGTGAAAGCTATATCCGAGGCCTTTCTGTCTGTGCTGTTAGTTGAACATTGATTATATATTTAAGAACATAATCTCTTGTTGTGTAGTACAATATTTATCAGTGGTTTCTACTTGTCAGAAGTCAATATTTTCATACAGAATTTTTTACAACAAGTTCATGTAGATGCTTTGTGTGGGCCATTGGGTTGTAAAATCGTAAAAGATGATTACGAACAGTTCTTTGTTACCATAGCAACATCTTCTGAGTCCTCTACATATTAAAGATCGGTGCTTACCTGCTGTGTCTTTGTGCCTTTACTAACTGCAGTGATCATATAAATTGATATATGTGCTGAACTTAAGGACAGATCGACCAGCTCTTTCATCTAATTTTGGTATCAGACAGGCTTTGATGAGAACCATTGCTATGGTTACGCATTGCTTTTTACACACATTTGCATGGTTTCTTGTACTGTAATGGTTTCAAAATGTTTCAATAAAAAACCTTGTCAAAGAAATTCAGAATGAAGTTTGTTCCTTGTTTGAGATGTTTTCTTCAGTATTGGTGTCCACAGTCTTCCATACTGCACTTTGGTGGAAGAATTTCCATCACAGTATCATGGACTGGAATGTTAATGCAGTGGAGGTCATTGGATAAGTACAGTCATAGTGCATGGTAATATCACACAGTGACAGCATATTGTCACACTACTGTATACTGTCACATTGTGCAGTCACGGTAGAGTGTGTCATCACCTTGCAGTCATTGCACACGCATATGATGATCGTTAATGAACACCGGTATGCAGTGTTGTGCGTAGTCACACATGAACTGTCACATCAAGTGTCGTTAAAAGTGCACTTATGATAGCACAGCACAGCATCAAAACAAGGTGGCAGTAGTGCATTTAACTATATATAGCGTATGTGCTGTATGGTCATGTTGATCCTTAGAGTGATATGCTGTAAGTATGTAGATCACAGCTTTGAAGGAACTATCATCAATTCCTGTTCTGCAAGAGGTACAGTACAGTGTAGTCACAATCAATAGTCATGGGACAAATGGAAGAAGGTACATTAAGTGTGCAGTCAGTCACATATACAGTAGTATTTTTCCTTGATGGTAGGTGACAGTAAAGTGCATTTATACTGTATACTGTACAGTTTGTGTGATTGACATAGATGGAACAGTCCTATGGCACAGTCATACTGT
Source organism: Stichopus chloronotus (assembly GCA_021234535.1). Taxonomy (NCBI): domain Eukaryota; kingdom Metazoa; phylum Echinodermata; class Holothuroidea; order Aspidochirotida; family Stichopodidae; genus Stichopus; species Stichopus chloronotus. The sequence goes on from CM037840.1 coordinate 3,897,648, forward strand.
ACAAATTTTACTATCTAGTCACAAGAGGCATGTCACACAGCTCTTAAAATAAATGACATTCACAGTTCACAGACAGTTGTACATATGGGCACACAGGAAGTCACATTACACGGTTACAATTCATACAGTAGGTACAGTAACTGAAGCTTCTGTACACCTGAAAGGGCAAGCTGGCTATACATGGTTGAACATTTTGTTTTCTTTGTTGGCATATCTTCTTCCTTAAATGCCATTAAAACCACATAAACAGTATATTGTGACACATGAAGATCTTCCCTTTTGACTCTGGAAGTGGCCTTTTTGTGGTGCACCAGCTAATTAAGTATCGTGTTTGGCTAGGTTAGACTTGCTGCACAGTAGATTACTGTACGCACGAAGTAAAACATAGGAATGCACATCACATAAATTCCACAGTAGTTGACGTACGGATTCTGTGAATCGAGCCGTGTTTCCTAGTCATTTCTGCGAATGTTATTTTGAAGCATTGTTGTTGATTATGTCATTTTAATTTGCATAGTTCCTGTTACTTAGAGTAGTGACTTACAAAGGTTTGAAGGACCTCCCTTCTCCTCACTCTTCACTTCAAAACTTTCCAACTTCCCTGTGGCTGCTCTTCAGTGTATTAGTTGTAACAGTAGTATACGTTTTGCAGCTTGTCCATAGTTCATCCTCTTATTATGCCAAAAAATAAAATACAGCCTTTCCTTTACAGAAGACCATCACTTGATAAGCATGGAATGCATAGTCTAATCTGGGGAGAATAAGCTTAAAAATGCAACTGAACTGTAGCACAGCTCCCTCAGACGAAGTCATACAGTAGGCATCTGTTCCTCGGCCGACCTCCGGTTTATGTAAAATTGTGGGGCAGATTATCTCAGCTTTAATTCAGTTTTGTACAGGAAGATGCTTCAAAGCCTCTAAAAAAGTAATTACAACGAGCACTCTGAAATTGTTATTCTTTAGAAAAGAAAGTGAAAAATGGGGAGGAAAGTGAACAAATGTGTCTGCAGGGAACGTGGAAATTATGCTGCAATTTGCTACCAAGTTTTTCAAATGCAAGGTATGTTGTTGGAGGTCTTTGGTGGTGTCCAGAATGTTCTTTGAGAAGTAAAGCAGCACACCAGATTATAAAAATAAGTTTTTTTTATCATGAACAGTCTTCGCCATTTGAAATCGCTTTACACTTTGGTTCGAGAATTTATAAAAAGCTTTGGCAATATCATCTTGTTTGATCAGTATACATTTCTGAATGGGATTTGCCCTCAAAGAGAAAATTTGGGTGTTGAATCGGAGGGCGCCATCTTCCGGTTATCAACTTGATTTGTAGAGGGCTCAATTTTCACACTTTTCAAACCCTCTCTCGTCACAGGACCCGTCAAGGTCTAATTCCAGAGATTGCAATCATGAAAACTAACAGGTACAGTAATCTGTTCATCCTCATCACCCTTCCTTTTTAATCCCTTGTCTCTCCTTTTTGCTTTTACTTATAATTTAATTTTTTTTTGCAAGTTTTGTCCAGCATGCACTTTTGAAATAACCATTCTAGGTATTTTTTGGTGGTGGATTAATGAATTTGTTATTGGCATGATATGCTTTTGCAGGTTTAAGTGAGCACAGTTTTTGTCCAAAAAATTCCATTAATACATGGTGAATTTAACTCCTCCTTCTGAAGTGGTATGGGGAACTAGAGGAGGTCAGGGGGAAATTCACTTTTAACTTGTATCTTGTTCCTAACCTGTCGCACAGCAGCTTACTGTATATCTGCCTCAAAGGGTCTGACTGACGGTAATCCTAGAAACAGAAGCACCCTCTGACATTAACCACAGAAAATTGCATTCACCGTCCACCTGGTATGCCATGTTAGCCTTTCTGGATGTGCACCATCTAGCAAGGAATAACAAGTCATAATTCGTATTGTTTCTGTATTTTTTGTTTGTCTTTATAATTAGGTGTCACCTCCATTTTGCTAGTCATCAATATTTTTGGAGCCAACCTGTATGAAGTATTATTAATGATGGAAATGCTAAACCCTTCCATGTTGTTTGCTTTTTAACTAGATGCTTTAAAGATTCACCTCAAATTTTCTAGTGTTAGATGTGACCCCCCAGTTTAGTATACTAAGTGCATGACACTGCATGTTAAGTAGCAATGCACTCACATGCACTTAGCGTTGCATGGTGGTGGCGATGCCTCAGACGTCAACCGTCCGGCAGGTTCAGTATGTCTCAAACCGCTAAGCAACGATCAAAGGTCATTGGTGCCCCTAAAATATTGCCTCAAAATTACTAGGCCTACCCTGCCCCTTGTGAAACTTGTCTAGTTGATGCAATTGATGTAAACAAATTCAAACATCGAGCCATCTCTGTCTTGATATACTGTAATTGGTAACATAGTAGACCTATGACTACTTTTTCCAGCATCTTTGCTTAATGCAAATATTTTTTTTTAGGTAGAAACCATAACTTAAAGAGGGCAATTTTCCAGTGCTTTTTCCATTTGTAAAGCGATGCTCACTGTTTCGAAGGATATGATTATATGAACGATGACTAATGCCTACATTCTCTATTGCACTATTTTATCTAAGCACCACAACTGGTTCCCATTGTTGTGCATTTACTTGTGAGTCTTCTCATACTTTTTGAATTTGGCAAAATATGGAACAGAAAAGGGATCTCTATCAGGCAGGGAGGAGAAATTTAGTGGTGCTTTAATACTTAAAATTGTTCTTGATTTCATAAGGGAAAGTTAAAAAATATCAGCCCACCATTTGTAATCACGTACAATATGCTTACGATGAAGACAGTGTGTTTGTAGAGTGAATTTTTATTGTTCATTCCTCCGACAGCCCTCCTTGTTTTGTTACTTGTGGTCATCATTGTGGTGGTGGTGGTGGTGTGTAAATAAAGAACCTAAAACTTGCAAGTTGTTCCGTCAGTCTTAGAGCCTGTGATTTTTTATCAACAGTGAAAATCATTGCACAATATATGCATGCACAAACGAAATCACAATTTAATCATACTGGTCGTCTGGCATTTACATTTGCTGCTTGGTGGTGGGTGTTGGGATCTGTGTATCAGTTCATTGAATATTGTGTCAATGATCATGTGATTTGCCTGAACCAATGGCTGCTCAAATCGCAATGTAAGAAAAAAAAAAAAGAATAACAAAAGAAAGAATATGCTTTTTGCTTGCTGCTTCACCCAAGAGCTAACCGCTGCATCTTACTGTACATTACTGCATACTTGTCTCTGATGAACACCCTGTTGTATGTGTGTTGTGATTCCCATTTTACAGTACATGCCTCTGTTTATTCCCTGCCCCCTTTTCAGCTCTTTTTTGGGGGGAGGGAGAAATTATTGATTCAAAATAGGGTGGCAAGAAATGACAAGAGACAAATTGTGATAGAATTGTAGAATGAATTACTGTATAACTTTATTGAATTAATTATATTGGTGTACTGTTATGTGTATCCTAAAGTTTTGATAAAACCATCTCGTGATGAAACATTTCAACAATTAAATTGTTTCAACAGTGATCCAGAAGTTGTTACTAGTGATGACTCAACTGTACAGTACTGTTATGTAGAACCACATGTACAGTACTGACTGTATACAGTGTGTGATTGCTAGTTTGTGTAATACATACAAGGAGCTCTGGATATATTACGGTTGATTTGTGGTCTTCAATAGAAATGTAGTCATCCATCAATCATTTTTGTCATATTCCTGTAGAATGTCTCAAGATTTGTTGCAAGAATCCGGTGTGATAAATATGCCAAAATTATCGCTAAATGTAGCTCAGGATTTTCAAGAGTGGTGACGGTTGGTAAATGAAATCTACAGCCTGGAAAAGTCCGTGAAAATGTTCCATTGATTAATATGTGTAGGTACCCTGTCCAAAAGTGTGTGGTTAGAATTGCATTTCTCTAAGCCTTTATTTAATTTTAATTTTTAATATTAATTAATAATGCAATGTACACAGTGCATGATTCCTGCATTAAATTGCGAGGACTCTGAAATTTGTTGACAGTTAAAACTGTACTGTGCTGACATTTTGAATTCAGCTTGTTCCCAGGTAATGAAGAATATTCTATGTGTCGGGAACTGAAGGGAAGCAAATTGTCACTACTACCTTTAGTAGTAATACTACTGTATGAACTGTATTTATATGTGTGATATCATGATACATTAATGCACAGTATTAATCAAAGTATGTCCTTGGCCAGAATGGGTATTGTGACCAAGTGGATAAAGCTGGTGGCATTTTGTAGGCTGAAGGAATGAAGCTCCACAAAGGGGAGGTTCAGGGGTTGGATCCACTGCCGGATCAGTTAGATGGGTTTGTCACCAAAAATCTAAGATTCCATCCGAACTAACCTTGTGAAAAAAAAAAGACACCAAGTTTGATAAGAACTTGGTCTGAAGTTGGTAATCACCCAGCATGAAGTTATATACAGCAACACGTCTTCCTCCACACTTGTGTGGTACAGTAGCATAGCATGGTCACATAATTGCTCTTATCAAGGCCTGAATCATTATGACTTTTACAGTATCATCATACGGCACAAGAGCACACTGGTCCGTCACAGCATCTTTGTAATATAACCTTGTGATGCTTCAGTAAATTCTCATCTGAAATATAATGGAGAGAAAAGGCTTTGTATTCATATTCGAGTGCCTTATTAAAAGTATCAGTTACTGTCATGGCAACCAAGGATTTTATTGCTCGTATACCTTTGAAAGTATTCATATGTCAGTTTGGTAAAGCAAAGATATGATTCACCAGGGACTTAATTCAGTGACAGGAAATGTCACAAGCAGTCTGGTGTTGTACTGTAGATGATGAGGTTAATTTTATGGCATGTTACGACTATTAATCTAATAAAAGGGAGTGAGGAGGGGTAGTTGCTTGAAACCGAGTGTTACAAAGTTTGGCTCATGTTGATTGGAAGTACTCTCATGTATTTGTTTGTATAGCATGGATTAAAGACATGAATGTGACAGATCATATACATTTCAGAGAGAAGCACCTTGCTGTCACATGTCATTTTCACTCCATCAAATCTAGTCTGTTTGTTGTCATGGTTATTGTTATTCTAACTTGTGTTAATAGAACCTGTTAGATACTAGATCATTCACTTCACCTTACTATGAAATCAATTCTACATTACGGTATCTAGCTGTATACAGTAGTTTATGGATGTGGTATGTAGTTGGTTCTGACAGTCCTCATGACTTTTTTTTTACTTTTTTAACAATCTTGTTAATTCACATGTTATTAACCATCTTGTTAATTAACATGTAATTATGTCATTATTAAGGTTACTTTTTGATGTTTATTGGTACTGTATTTGGTGGTACCAGAAATGGCTGTCTTGTATTGTGACTAATATTACTGTACTAACACCTAAACTGCAATTTGAGGTGTCAAGGCAGTGTCAATTAGCTCTCTCAGACATCCACCCTAAACCATATTTTTCTGAAATTGTAGTTAGTGGATAAAAGTAGGATGTCCTGTGATGTCTCCATTTTCAAAAAGGCACCAAAGAACAGGCTAAACTTCTTACAGTTGCAAAAAGATCTGAAAACTTCTGCACCTCGTTCTATAAAAACCCCCAAATTTCCAAAGGAAATGCTTGAATTGCAAGAAATGTAGGGTAGCGGTTGTTTTCCAGGTTGGTATCAAATGGAAGAAAAAGATGGGAGAGAAATGATAAAAGCTTCTGTTTTTTTTTGCATCAAATAGCACATCCTGCTTTAGTTGTTTGGTCAACTTGCAAGTTAGAAACATAAACTACCGTCATGAAGAATAACATAGCCTACTTAAGAAAGTGTCTCCATTCTTGTGAGAAAGCATCCAAATGAAATACATTTTTTCAAGTGAAGCCCCACAAATCTAGCCTGAGATCATCTTAGGTCAACAAAGCTTTACGCTGCTTCTCATTATGCAGCCTGCATCTCCCAAATGCTTGAGTGCACACAGCCTCTACATGGGCTCTGTGAGGCCACGAGATACTGCATATATGTGCACTGGAGTAGGACTCATTATTCTCCAGTTGCTATCCAAATGGTTGCCAACAGCTTGCTCTACGATGATCTTGGGCTACATTTGTGAGGCTTTCCTTAGTATGGCAAACTGGTACAGTAGCTGAAAAGTGCCCCAATTTTGTCCAAAAACATGAACTGGATATACAAAGCAACTGGGTATCATCATTACCAAGTTGTGAAATTTCGTAAACTGGTGCAGAAATATCAAACTCTGGAAACCTCGGGCTTCAGTTTCAGTTCCTTGGGAATAAAAGAGAAAGAAAGTTTTGGAATGAGGAGGGTGCAAAATGTAAAAGAAAAATGATACTATGATATCCAGATGAAGATCTGAAACTAAACTAAATTGGGGTATTTTCTGAGATTGAATGCTTTTAGATGTAAATTTGTGGCATGCTGCAAAATTGAAGTAAGTTGAAAGGACTTCTGATTAATACACAATAATAATATCCAGGCTGATCACCGCCAAAGTTGAAGTAGCATAAGGTTGAGCTTGTTGCTGAGTGCTGCATGGAATTGCAATACTTACTACAATTTCAGAGGAATGAATGTGGCACATTGGCAAAATATGTACAGTAGGTCATAACAGTTCATCGTTTGATGAAGGAAACTTTAATTGGTTCTTGTTTGAATGCAGTCTTGCTTGACTTGAGTAGCAGCCAATCCATTTGTGACTGAGTAATCCATCGTTTGGAAACCTATTAATAATTTATTGTGTTTTTCTACTTTTCTTCTTCTTCTTACAGGTACAGGTAGTATACACAGTTGGAAAAACAAAATTGGCCCACATTCTGCAGCAAAGGATAATGTTAGGACACAGGAGACACAAACCATGGGAAGGGTCATCTTTGTCTCGGATGAAAGGGCCGGTGTGACATCTGACCCCAGAGGAAGCATTCAGACCCCCAGAGACACAGGTGTTGCTGGCATTCCACAGGAAGGATGGGAGCCAGAAAATGAACAGAAAGGTGAACAACCAGAGAACGCTACTGGTGGGGGAGGCAGGTTATCTGAGAGGGATGGGGGGAATTATGAGCAACCCTTGGCTGATAGCTTCATGAAAGGTAATGACAAAAATGCTGTTGAGAGTAGTAACCCTTCTAAGGCAGGCAGAGGCATCATCAACACACAAAGAGCATCACGGCATAACATTCTTCCACCCCTCGGTGAACATGTGGTGACGGACAAGGTCGGTGAGGTGAAGGGGAGTAGCCAGGGGGTCAGTGATGGTAGTGAGAGCGATGGCCAGGGACGTGACAAAAAGCAGCGTAGGAGAAAACGCAAGCAAAAGAAACGGAGGTCAGTGTCCTCTGACGACGAGAAAAATGACCTGTTGGAGGAATCATTTAGCCAAAAGCCTCTGTCACCAGTGGGGGAATAATCTTAAAAAGAAAATAGAAGGACGAAAATGTTGCAAAAAAAGAGAGTAAAAATCCACAGTGCAGCAATACTACACAGAAAAATATTAAAACACCTCAAAGTGCACTTGAAAACGTTCTTTGTGAACTGATATTAAACTTTTTTGACATTCCTACCTTCTTCATGTCCCTGGAATGACGATTTCACTGTGTTTGGTTTTTGCTACACCAAAGCAAATCAAACGGTATCGTTCAATACCTGTGTGAGTAACCAATTAATTTAAGGTCGTTATTTGATAATTTAGTTTAGCAACTCCTTGAAAGTGTGCAATTTTTAACCAAAATATAGTCAGGATGACTGGCTCTGAAACCAACAGAAACCACAGCCACTGCACTTGCACTAGGACTGTACAGGAAGTGTCAACTCCCCTGCATGATCCCTTTTTGAACATCCCAATTCCATAAGACAATAAACATGTTCACTATGTCAATATCACCTGAGAGACTCTGCCAGTGTAAAATAGTTAGGGAAACCTCACAAAGCTAACCTTAAATCATCCCAGAGCAAGCCATTGCTACCCATTCTAATAAGGATATCAACCAGAGAGTAATGAGTCATGCACCAGTGCACATATCTCCTGGCCTCACAGAGCCCAACACAGGCTGTGTGCACTCAGGCATGTTGGTTATGCAAGCTGCACAATGAGAAGCAGTGTGAAGTTTTGTGAACCTAAGATGATCTTAGCTTAGATTTATGAGGCTTCCCTGATCAAAGAGAGAGCATTGCAACACACATTTTACAATCATAGCAGGGTGAGTGACAGACAGAGACATTCCCAGCCAGTTTATAGTAGTTGGAAATACATCAACCTGCTGTCACATCTTTCAGTGGCAGTCACATCATGTGTGGATTTCTCTTTCATTCAGTTATTTGTAACTGGTTGCATGTTCCGTACAGCGTTTATAGCAGCAGGGAACACAGATCTGCAGCAGATAGCTAAAACCATTTGCCAGAAGTCAAACATAGTGAAAAGGCTTGTCTTTTATTGGTGCTAGTGATATCTAACTAGCATGCAGCATGTACTATCAAATGATTTTGTCAAATGAGGACTATTTCAATTTCTCAGATCTTATTTTGCATTTGTACATATTTCAGTTGATCCTATTGCCAAAGCCTCCCATCGACTGCCGTGTGATAGTTTTCCGCCGTCCAAACGACTCCATTTTCACCTCTAGTATTCACAGAGTATGCCTTGACTTTCTCTGCAATATCACATTTTTGTCACTTTTTTTTTGAAAAGTGAAAAAGGGTTACTACTCTCAACATTCATATATTTGTAGATCATTCTCCAATTTATATCTTTATTTCTTTTTAGAGCCAATAGTCTGGGCACAAGTTTGTCCGAAGTTTTTTCTGATTTTCCGATCCAAAGTTTTGTGTGACAAAAGCATATTTTGTGGTAGGAAGTGCTCACTGAGATTTGATATTTAGACGGATCACTGTTGAATGGTAATTATTACACATGGGTTGCATCACTTTTCTGCAAACTTTGCCAAAAAGGGTAACCACCTTTGCAAAGCATTAAATCATCAGTAGTACTGTAGTAGCCATATGGCATCCAGCTCCAGCCGTTATGAGACACATGGGGGTGTTGAAATGTTTCTCGCATCACATGTGACCTTCCAATGAAGTCACCAATCATCCACAACTCTTCGTACCTTTCTGGAAGTGTTGATGGATACTTAATCTTGCCTTTAGCAAAAGTCCTTAGAAGCTGTACAAAATTAAACAGGAATATATATGCTACCTTCACTGCTCTTTGATCTACAAAATGCAAAAATGAATCTATCATCGTTTGTTCTATTTTTTTTTCATTTTATGTCATGATTATAAATAAAAAATTATCTATCAGCCAAGGGGTGCCTTAGAAGTCTGATCGCTGCATTCTAGCAGACATTGTGGTTCAGCTACGGCATCAGCATGTGTTCATTCGCAGCACTCATACTTGGGAAAGAGTGCCTCTCAAATCTTCTGCATGCTGTTAAGTGTAATTATACTTAAGTGGGTTTCTTGAAAGTGTTTTAGGTGGAACAACAGCACACTTTATGCAGACCTCTCACAGATATCAAAGGAAAGGTATCTCTTCTACTAGGCCTTGATTCATATGGGGCAAAATCTTTCATTGTCATTTCAAAAAACATAACATACAGTGAACAGGAATGAATCAGCGGTGTTTATGACCGGTGTAATATTTAGAAATAATGTAATAATATTTATTGAAAATCTGTGAAGAATACGGAGTGTTATAACTTGATTTTGACTAGCGATGCATTTGGAAGGAGGTTTGCGAGAGGGTCAATCATTACTCACTTCTCACTTTCCTTGACTTCCCATCTCTGTGGTAGCTTCATCTCATAGTTGACATTGCCAATGTGTATCTGGTCTGTCTGTCCATCTATCTGTACCTCTCTCTTTATGTCGAGGTGATTTCTGCTTGTTTTGAAATTAGCGAAGCAATTTACTCTGGATAAGATGCTAAAGTGAAAGTGAGGTGTAGTTTGTTCATAAATAGTGCAATCCTAGGAGTTCTTCTTTTTCTTTAATATTCCTATTCTTTCTAGAAATTTTAGATTTTTGTCTTTCAAAAGTACCAGTTGCTTAAGGAGACAAAATAATGGACCATTGGTGGCAGTGACATAGCAACATGATTTTGAGTGGCAGGGGAAGGGGGGGGGGGCAAACATTGAATGAGAAGCAAACTTATGCCTTGAAAACGGCAACTATCCACAAAGAGGAAGGAATTTGTCCTAGTGTATAGCAATGTTGGAAAAGTACAGTAAGATTTAGGCAAATATTTATAGTAGGGGGTAATCCCTCTTCTTGCCCCCCCCCCCCCCCCTTGCCCATTCCTCCTACACATATGACTGGTGGTCACACTAAATCTTTGTGAATCTTTGCTTATTCCTGCGAAATTCTTCATGTATCCCGGTTTGACCATGTTTATTTCTCTAAAACTAAAACAACTTGCAAAAAAGCAGAAAGATAGCATTTCTTCCTGGAATATGGATTCCAGGTCTTTTTATTGTTAAGCATGCAATGATTGGTGCCTACTGTGGTAATTGGAAAGCTTGAAGTCAGCAAATTAACAGCTATCTTAGATAACCTTTTGATCCTTTAAATTGCTGTTGAATGCACCAGCACGTCAATCATCTCTAAGTCCAAAGATTTCCAGACTTCCTGAAATTTCGGAAGAGCTTCAGGACATAGTTACAAAAATAACTGAGCTCAATTAAGTCCAACAATTTGGATGTAGGTACATTGACTAGATCTGCTTTTTAGGAATTCATTTGGTAAAATTTACAACAGTAATTATTTGCAGAGAGCAATAAAAGTCCAAGTGTGGTAAGTCTAAAATATGACAGAGTGTCATTTTACAGATCAGCTTTTATGATTATTCCATCAGCTTGTAATTGGAGCCACAGTTGTAGTTAGCCTATGCATGTACATTGTTTAAAATCTCAGTCTTTTTTAGTAAGAATATTTATAATTATTGCATATTTACATTCTTATTTTGGAAGTTTATCTTGTGGAAATTGTATAGGAAATTAAAGCCTTAAATTGTGATGGTATTTGTTTATTGACGGTATTTTAAAGGGCATTACAGGAAAACCAACTGGTGTTAATTTAACTGTACAGCCAGGTCGTTCCGTCTGTTCTACTTATGAAAATCCTGGGAGTGATCAACCATGCAAACGTGAAGCATCACAGGAAGGATCCCTTGCTCAGTTCAGGCAAATTTCTAGACCCAGATTTACGAGAATTTGGGAAAATACATGGTCTTGATAAAGATTTAAAATAGTCTCTGTAATTTGGAAATCATTTTGACAAGTTTTGGACAATTTTCATCATGGTGACCATTACAAGATCAAAGGAAATAAAATGAGTTGGTTATTGGGATTGGCTAGAAAAGAATTTTTGTTAATGTTGATATATATATATGTATGTGTATATATATATATATATATATATATATATATATATATATATATATATATATATATATATATATATATATAGCTATTAGACTAAAACTGTAATTCATGTAAAGCACTTGAGGTTATGAAGATATTTAATGTGTTGAACAATGCATGACTAACTTGAAAATCAAAGACTGAGTCCGGACCAAATTGAGAACACTGTGAAAAATAGAAAAGGGGTTATAGAGTCGACCCTGGGAGAACTTTAACAGCTCTCTGGTCGACCAAAGGAGTGCAGGGTGGACAGCACCAATCCATTGAGTGGCAAGGATTAGTAATAAACATTACAGTAATGGTATCTCCCAGAAAGGATGACATCACACTGCAAAGGTGGTACAGGCAGTTAGGACCAATGAATGCCCTCTCCATAAGAGGAAGGTTAAAGGTTACAGCATAGTGCCATGATATCTTCAATGTCGGAGCTTATGTCACAACATACGATGTTGTACAAACCCAGCACCAGGTGGCGCTTTAAACAACATTCTGTGCCACTGACACCCTCACTCATGTTTATCCAATTAACTTGATATTTTAAATGATAAATTTTGTGACATACCATGGTTTAAACATTCGTGTAGCTCGTACCTCTCCCATTACTGACCAATAAAATTTAATGAATGTCTTTTTTTGTTTATCTTTCACTTAGTGGTAATCAGGATTTTATCTCTTTCAATTTTTATCTCAATTTGTTTTACAAGCTTTCAAATATATAACTAATGTCATCAAGAATGAATTTCTATCATCTCTCTTTAATGTTCATGTGTATAAACACTTGATTCGCCGGTATTATTACTAAAAGAGGTTATACTATTTTCACAGTTCCAGAACGCAATTGACTGAAATATCTCAACAATTATGTCATCCAGAAATATTTTGGAAAGTATTTCCTTTTCCTTCAATTTAAAGTCACTCAGGGTGGCTGCCGGCAACAATACCACAAAACAAAATGACACTATTACTGTACATTGTCAGCAGTACATAATTGTCCCTACATGTGTATGTATGCCAGTGCTGGAGCGATCAAGTCCAACCCACCCAAGTCCCTACTTTTCGGGTTTGAGTCACTTGCAATCTGAGTCCAAGTCACATCGTTCGAGTGCCTCCGTGCAAATTTGACACGTGCAGTTTCATGTGAACTACGACTAGGATGTCATGAAACTACTTTCTACCACTATGTGTCACTCGGGTTTTCTGTAAACTCATTCTGGAAAACCAACATTGAAGTGAATACGTTTTAGAAAAGAATTTTGTGTTAGCTTTGAGGCGGTGGACATAGTCAGACGAAATTCGATATGCGAGCTGGTCACTTAGATAAATTTAAAACGACGGTGCTGCATCTTACATGTGTTAATGCTATATCATGTCATAACGATTGAATGTATGCTATTTGTTACTCAAAAATAAACAAGTAGAAGTATGGAGAGCTTTAACAGGTCAGTTTATCATGAAACGACCACTACTGCATTGTCCCAGTTTAGTCAAACTGATCATAAAAAAGTCTCTTTAAAATTGCCCTCGTGCACCGCTTGCATTAACCCCTGAGTGTGCGTTATCCTACAGTTAATACACAGATCCAAAGTTGATTAACGTTCATACATACCAACGAGATTTTGATAAAAAAAAAAGGACGAAAAAAGAAAGGGATTTGGTCCTTAAATAACTGCATTTTTATTAAAAAGGAACCCCGAGAAAGGTAAACAAATTTACAACATGTCAACAATATTCGTGCGCGAAACAGAAAGTAACCCCTAGACAAAAAGAATAACAATAACAATTGACGTAGCAGCAACGCGTGCTTTAGTTCGTTTGTCGTGCTTTAGTATAGTTCGTTTGCAACTTGTAGTGTACTATGCGTGCACGCGCGCTGTGGTCAGTGTACGTACATGTATTCAATGTGTAGTGTGTACGTAACTACTGGGTGCAACAGCGCGTTGTGCAGCTACAGGCCCTGATTACTGATTTTGGATAAAGACAGTGACAGATTCATGACTGAACATTTCGAGAAAAAACTGCTTGAGGTCTTACTCTCAGTCCTAACAGCAGCAGAGAGTGGAAGACTTGTTGTGCCATGGTGCGGATCCTAATTTCCTGTGGGTGTGAGAGTTCTCAGTAGGCTATGCAAAATTTCGGAAGAAAATAAATCCGGTGGTTGTATGGAGACCCTTCAAGATGGCGAAGTATTGCAGTCCTCTTTACGGTGTCATTGCATAGGGAATTGTTTTTGAATATCTCTGCAGAATTTTACAAAGAAGGAAAGCTAACTCCGGTAGGCTATTAAACTTTTATGGTGTTCAAAATTTGCGGAAGCAGGTTTCACCCGAGACAATTCTGGTATTTAGGTAAGATTAGGCTACGTCAGAGGGATTACCGCTGACAGTATACTGTGCTGTTGTTACGTAGATTTACCTACATTTTACTTTTGAGCCGGCCTTAGGCCCTAGGCGCGGCCTAGGTCGCGTTAGAACTACGAACTTTTAATGGAACGTTACTTCACTAGCGTAGGCCTGATACTACTACTGTGTTAGACATTGTTTTGTGCAAGATATAGCAGACTGAAAACACACTGTCGATCTTCAGTTTTATTGTATCCATCCGCCGGTGATCGACCGTGGTGTAACAAGTTGGGTTAGCAGCGATTAACCCACGTTTACCTGACTGAAATGGGCCAATAGGAGTTGGTTTCTTTCCAAGTATGTATGAACAAGAGATGAAGTGCATACAGTAGGGTCACAAAGATTGTTTTCATGGGTCAGGCTGCATTCAGGAGGGTGAAAAGGGTATGAAATTGTGGACAGGGTACTAAAGTGAACCGCCACCAGCAGTTACTACAGCGCATTGCCGAAAATTCTGGGATAGAATACCTGCTAGATAACCGAAAATCGTCCAGTTGTCATTCCTCTTCTTTTTTTTTTGTCTTTTTACATCTTCCTTTTGTTTCGTCTTCCTCACTTTCCCTTCCCCGACTGGTGTATGGAGTTCCCACTGTCCCTTTCTCATACCTTGTTCATCCAGTGCGTGTGGATTTGTGCAACATGTAAATAAGCAGTAATGAATGACACTACTGTATCTAAGTGGAGCACCGACATCGGTTGGCGCATAGAGTACTTAAAAAAACTGGAAAATAATGTCTCTTAGATTACATATCAAATGGCACTTCCCAGTCTCTCTAACCTTGCAAGTTTCAGCAAAGTATTCGTTTCTTTTTGGTAATGGGGAGAGAGGACTGGGAAAAGTGTTGAAGAAAGGGAAAAACAGTATAATTGCACAATCTAAGCGGAGCGTCACTATCGCTTGGCTCTTAGGCTACTAGGAAACCTTTTGGATAATAACTCCTCTCAAATTGCAGCAAATGACACTTCATTCCTTCTGGCGTTGTGATTTTTAACCAACTTAACTATTTTAACCAACTTAACCAACTGTTAACCAACTTGCCCAACTTCTTCTTTTTTGCCCGTCTTCTTCTTTGCCCTTCTTCTTTCTATTTTAGGATATAGGTTTAAAATTTACACTTACACTAGTAAGGGCATTGAGGTTTTTTTTTCACTTTTTTTTTTTTCAAGTTGTCGCCCCCAGCGCATGAATCAACCTCCGGCATTTCCTTTTCATCCTGACATTTGCCCAACTGGACGATTTGGATATCCCTGGCCCCTCACCTCTAGTGTGTATGTTTTTTTTTTTTAGAGCGCAGCATTGTTATCCACCAATCGTAACACCTATGATGGCGCACTTTCCTAGGCGGCACAGAAACTCAGCGAACAATTCTTTATGTGTATAGTGAATATTTTTGTATTCTTTTTTTTTTTTTTGGGGGGGGGGGTTAAGTTCAACGTATTGTCATCATGTTCAAAGGAAATTCCCGAAAAGTTATGACAAATATAACCGAATTTCTCATTATGAATGGTCAAATACGAAAACAAATTTTACACAATAAAAACATTTTCATACAAAATAAATCGTAACAACTGTAAATGCCTCGTGCGAACAATCCCGTGATGGTCAAATTAGCTCCTATCTTCAAGAGTTAGTCATCGATCAGAAGCTAGCATAGAATTTTCACAAATATAGGACGTTTAATTTAAACCCGATTTGCGATACAAATCTTGTGCTAGCTGCAGCCTACCTGACAGACTAGGATTTTTAGACAGACTCGAGTCCGCGGGGTCTAGTCCTAGTCTTTAGTCGCCGAGTCCTAGTCTTTGGAAATCGGGACTCGAGACCGGTTGCCAGACTGAGACCGGTCTCGAGTCCTCCGGCACTGATGTATAGAGGGGCATATTATTGTACACTTTTCATCTCTTTTAAAGTATACCGGGACGGAAATCGTACTTCATCGAGCTGATTTACTCCCCATACATAGCACTTGAATGGTAGTCCACCGTTGTGGTATTCAATTGAAAGGGGGCGAGAAGACCATGTAATATGGTATCAGGTCACGTTACAACAACTTCGATGGTGTTGGCTAAAAGGACATTTCATCTCTCCAAGGAAAGGGGAAAAAATCAATCGTGGCAGCGTCAGTGTATCTTGTAATCGAACAAGCCAGGTTTATTCTTTCAAAAGTAAAACATGCATGTTTACTCCCTTTTTAAATGCATCAAAAGACGCAGGACGTCAACACATTACCGGTTACCGTACTATATCACCAGTGCATCACCAGCACGAAGTAATAGCAAAACATAACGAGCGACAATGAGCCTCAGAATTTCGTAGTATAACTCACCAAAATGGGAGAGGACGATGCGTTAGGGATATTGTCATAGGGATATTGTCTTAAATTGAAAACTGTGTATGTACGACACAAAAGGCAAACGGAAAATTAAACTTGAGAATATATGTCCAAATCAATTATGAATATCCCAAAAGAACTCATGACGAATACTATCTTCTTTCCCTTTCTTGGACATAGTGTTACCATTTGGTGAAGTGAGGTTGTACGGAACGTTCATTGTGATTAAATGACAATTGTGAAATTTTAATTACAAGTTATACCCAAAGCTTGCATGCGTGGATATTCAATTGGCTGGTGGTGGGAGCACAGGATGAAAATTTACACTTTTCATGATAAAAAATGACAATTGGTTGCTATTAATAATGCAAAGTCAGCCAATCCTCACATGACATAATACATGATATGGTTTAATCGAAGGAACAAACCCTTGATGGTGTGTCTCGATATCACGTCATGTTCTATCATGCAGAAAGGGGTTTTCTCGAGACATAATTTTGGCACATTATGGAAATTCTGAGAGGGCTAGGTGGTAAAGTAATCTTGAATCACTTGATACTGATTTTTATGGAATTATATTGCCTCAGTATCCGTGTCAAACACGTATATTTAAACATTAATTGGCGTGTGACATATAACATACTATACCTATGTTCGAAAACACATCATGCAAGTTGGTGTTCTGGTCATTCCACAAAGTTGACTGTTCATTTCAGCTGTTCTAGATTGGGAACGTCTATTAATATTACTGTGTAAATCTGAGTTGATGATATTTTCCATTACACGCTGCCATTGGCGAAAAAAATGTAGCTTTCCAATGCTGAATAGGCGGAAGGAAACGTTTTGTTTTTCACCTACACTTTATAAGATCATAAAAGTGAACAGGCACATGAAATTTAATTTACATTTTCAGTTTTATATTTGATTTCTCATTTCCACGTTTAACATTCTTTAATGGTACTGTATGTTTGTTAGCCTTCCTGTTTAATGGGATATTTATGTTATCATTTGTAACGTGCTGAGAGACGTATTGTGACCAACGTTATTCATGTTGATCAGAATACGAAACTACTTGTGAAAGAAGATTCCAGTTCAAGTTTTCCCTGAACTGAATTCTAATATATACTAGTGGTTTTCAATGATAATCCCATTGCCTAGCTATGATTGCCATATTTTTCATAAGTTGACAAGTTGTAATTTGAATGTTCTTTGTACAAGGAACGAAAGAACACATTACAAGGAAGACTGGCTTTGGGAAGCATGGCGTTTGTTGTGCACAAAATTTCTTCCAAAAAAAAAAGCAGTAATTATGAGTACAGTAAATACATAAACAAATATCGTATGGCATTCTCTACGATAAAATGAAGTTCGCAAGTTGAGAAATTCAAGAATTTGGTCGCTCAATAAAAAAATGTTGCCCCCAACTTCCCCCAAATTGAAATCATCCATTTTTGTTTTAACTATAGCACTATATATTGAAGAGATAAAGTTATTGGTAGAGATAAGGTTAGGTTGAATGGTTCCATCACGATTGAAACTTTTTATGTGATATACTATATTGATGTATTTTAGAGGCAATACTTCACAGAAACATGTAAAAATTAACATGTGGTGACACTTTTGTTCAGTCCGTCAGCTCAGCAGCAATCAACTTTGCTCGCTTTGGGTCTTTGGATTTGTTTCCATAGCATGTTTCATTACAAATGTTCTGTGAACATGGAACTTTCACAATTTGATACGAATTGACCACGGACGTCCCTCCTGTTTGGTATTTAGAAAATTAATAATTCTATTTAATTTGCAACCGATTTCGTAAGCCCATTACACATCGGTTGCCTAGTTTTACTAATGATACCATAATACTATATGGTACAAGTAGTATATTCTACAAAGATGGCAGGAGGGAAATCATTGGCATAAAAAAAAAAACCACACACACACACAGACACACACATTTAAGCCTTGCAAAGCGACGGGGTTAGAATTTTATTCTCGCTGCTTGTTTAACATATAAAATATTAACGTTGTGATTTCTATTGCTAGCTGTTATGAATAATAATTATTTCGCCTAGAATTTTTCTTACGATATATTTCCCAGTTCAACATTTCATCCAAAACGACGGGGACTCCATTCAAATTTAGTAATTGGAACTTTCCATTGTAAGACCCTGCCTATAGTTGGTTACCTGTAAATTGTTTGTCTTTTCACTGTACAGCTCACTGACTTCCATTTGAAAGCGCTTTACAGATAGCATTATCATAACTATGTCTTCAGTTCTTCCAAGTGGCTTAAAGGGAAATAGGGCGTTTAGAATTTACCAACATGGCACACAAAGAAAGTAGCTTTAATCATTGGTAAACCATTCAGTCTCATCTCCTCCGCAAAACGTCATGTATATGATGAGTGATGGAAGAAGCATCATTTGAATTTTAAAAAGTTTGAGTGAACAAATTATTGTTGAGCAACTAGAAACTGCATTTCTATCTGTCAGAAACTTATATCTTGAAAAGAAGACTACTGTCCATTCTTATTTTGAATGATCTATCATTCTATGTACACAATCATTAGGGTTCATGACTTTGGATGATGTGGACATACACATGAGACAAGAGTAAAATCTTTGAGACAAATCTCATATTGGTTTTGATCTCTTTGGTACTGTTATTGTAGTTGCGTTACTAGCAATAATTATCAGCCCTTTGCCCTGAAAAGTTAAGGTACGTATGAGACCCCGTTAGGCGGAACATAAGTTATGGAAATATTCTTAAACTATTTGGTTTTGTTTGTTTCTTGTTTGTTTTTTCCTTTTATTACATTTTCGTGTAAATAATTACTATTCTGCACTGAGAGACAAGTGTGGGTTTTCTAATACATCCCTCAGTGAATGTTTCCCTTACACATAATTTAGTGTGTGCTTCTACTCCGTCAGTGACAACAGGAATGTAAACATCATGTACTGCTATATCTTCGTGCATGACTAGTTTAAAGGCATTGCCCAACGGTGGTGCATTGAGTTTGGTGATATGTACTCACGACACACTGGCTTTAATGAGACCATGCTGAATCTAATAGCAAAGTGTGAAGCAAACGGATTAATTGCATACTGTAAGTACGAATAACGAATACACATACGTCAAGGAGACTGGCTGCAGGGGCGCAATCATACATTGATATCATTAAAAGCAAGCAGGGAGTGTGCTCAAGTTGGAAGAGTGAAGTAGTACACTCGTATGATCATATTGAGAACATGTGATCACATAAATTCGGGGTATGTCTAGCAGATGCCTCCTACGTGCACATCAGCATGTTTAATAGAAATTTAGACCAATTCAATCTGCGGGGAAATTTTATCATACTCAGCGAACTAAATCCCTGCACATAAACGCTTACGCGCAGTTCAGCTATTTAGGAATGAAATTTAGTAATTATAATGAAAAAATCATGAACTTTCCATAGGACTCACTCTTCAGTTGCTTTTTTCCTGAATGAGAGTCTTATAGTTTCTTACGAAACAAGCTTGTAAATATGGCATTTTAACTTTTAAATAGACTTTAGCATGTTATACACATACATATATTATATTTATATGAATATGGGTGTAGCCACAGTGAGATTAGAGTGCTCAATGCAAAATTGCAGAGCAATATTAATAATTTATTTTTTTATCACTAAAACATTATTTATATTATATTCATATACATATACATATATATATATATATATATGTATTTTGATAAAAAGCACAAAAAAGAAAGGAATTTGGTTCTTAAATAACCGTATTTTTATTCAGAAGAAACCCCGGGAAAAAGGTAGACAAAAATACAACATGTCAACAATATACGTGCGCGAAACAGAAAGTAACACCTAAACTAAATGAATAACAATAACAACTGACAAAGCAACAATGCCTACTTTAATTAGTTTGCTATGTAGTGTAATAATGTGCGCATGCTGTGGTCCAGTGGTTCGTTTATGCACTGTGCAGTGTACGTACGAACTAACTCGGGGTACTTAGTTACTTGTAACAGAGCGTGGACTTGCCTTATGGAATTTACCAACTGATTGGACTGATTTTGGATAAAGACTGTGACAGATTTACATAATACACAGAATGTACATTTAGAGGAAAGCTTGGACATGTTTGATGCCTTACTCTCAGTCCTAACAGCAGCAGTAAGTGGAAGACTTGTTGTAGGCGGACCCTAATTTTCCTATGAGTGTGAGAGTTCTCAATAGGCTATGTAAAATTTCGGAACTAGGCCTAAAGCCCAGGTCACACTACTGCGATTCAATACGCGATAAATATGCACAACTTGAATTGTCGTTTACATTAATGAACGCAGAATAGGAACTACGAAATGGATTTTTCTCTTTTGAGAAATTGTGGACTGAGAGAAACTGGAACGCTTTTTTATTCTGAACAACTTTATGATCAACTCAATTTGCACTAATTTAGTTGAAAGTTGAATGGCGCTAGTGTGACCAGGGCTTAAGTTAGTTCAACAAAGGAGAAGGATTGTGTATGGCCTAAACGTTACAGTCAACATTGCTGTAAGATCACTTTATGGCTGATTTGGGATAATTCATGCCAAGGCCTTTCCTGTTTTCTTTTTTAACATACAGAGCCTAGGCCTATCAATATTTCTAAATTATTTGTGCTGTGATGTTCTTTGTCCTTAGGAATTTTAATCCGGCAGTTGTATGGAGACCCTTCAAGATGGCGATGTATTGCAGTCCTTGGTCCTCTTTACGATTTTACTGCATAAGGAATTGTTTTTGAGCATCTCAGCAGAATCCGACAAAGAAGGAAAGCTAATTCCGGTAGGCTATCAAACTTTCCAAGGTGTTCAAAATATACTAAAGAAGCTTTCACCCGACACAATTCTGATATTTATGTAATGTGAGGTTACCTTAAGTAAGAAGAATTACCACTGACAGTATACTGTGCTGTTGTTACGTAGATTTACGTAGATTTACATTTTACTTTTGAGCAGGTTTATAGGCCCTAGACGCGACCTAGTTAACGTTGGATCTACGAACTGGCAAATCGGAAGTTATTTCACTAGTACTAGTGCAGTAGGCCTATTACTAGTAATACTGTATTAGCCATTGTTTTGTGTAAGATATAGCAGAATGAAAACACACTGTTGATCTACAGTTTTACTGTATTCATCCGTCGGTGATTGACAGGTTGGTTTATAGAGTTGGTTTAACAGAGTTGGGTTATCAGAGATTAACCCACGGTCAGCTGACTGAAATGGGTCAGTAGCAGTTGAGGATTCTTTCCAAGTATGTATGAACTACAAATAAATCCAATTACCGAGAGAGAATATGATACTACTTCATACTTTTATTGGAAGTTAACAAATGTCTACAATGAATGGATGAATCAACATCGTTGTATAGTTTAGGTGACACACTCACAAAAAATTAAATTATATGTACAATTTATGGAGTTCTTATTTTACATAATTTTGGTAAACAGTATATGTAAATTCTACATAATTTTGGTACATTTTACTACATTTTAGTAAAATTGTTATATACACAATGTAAGACTTATATTAACTGTGTGTAAAATTTTACTCAAAAAGTTATGGAGTTCTTATTTTACCGTTACGTTTTGTGAGTGTACGGCATACATGTTGCCGTCTTCGTTGACTTTCATTATAGAAGCAGTTCGATAAAGTTAAAGACCTACGGCAAAATTTGACATTGAAAACAGGAACAGCGACAAATAAAACACGAATAATAACCTCGGTTCTACACTATCTACACTAATAGAATCTCAGGCTTATTTTACTCCATCTCTGCAACTGCCTTAATTAAGGCTAACTAAATATATTACAGCATGAAACTTGGTTGACTCTCAAGCGCCATACAACGAGAGACTAAAGAGTCGCATGTAAGTAAAATACAATAACGATATATGGAATGAGACAACTATAACTTAGACGTAATTAACATTTTAACATTAAACAATTAACATTTTGCTGTTTCTAAACATTGTAACTACTAGTGTTGTAACACCATACATATCGGTGTACATTCGTTTCAGTTTCAGCACCTTGGACGACCGCCGTGGTCTGCAATGAAAATGTATGGGCAATAATAAGTCAATTAATCAATCACGAAGTTAAGCTTGACAGAGCTAGTTGTAGGCCATATCATCACAGATACTTACATTTCAGTTCATCTTGCCCAATCTGATATGGACTATTTGAACTCGATTTAAGGATGAACACTTGATCAAAGAGCACGGTGTACCACACAGACATCTATGGCGAGCATAGAGTGCCCTAAGTCCTGAAATTGACACATGTCGATATAAATCTGTATCTGTCAATTTGTTACGGTCCGATTAGATGAATTTGTCACATACCCAACAAATCTGTCAAACGTATTAACTGTCACAGCGTTGGTTTCCAGGATGCTGATTGGAAGAAATTGGCAGATGTCGAAGTTAAGTGAAATAGGCCGATACCAATTTGGTACCTGTCAGTTTCTTGTAATAGTATTAGACAGTAAAGATATATGGTAGCTCATGCTATTCATTTATTGGACAATCTGCATTTATCCAATAATAGCACAGAAAGTGTGCATCTGGCTTATAAATTTAAGGTATGAATGTTTATTCTAACCACCTCCCTAGAAACAGTATTATGTGCTGCTACCATCCAACAAATACAGATTCCCACCACTCTCAAGTTGAAATATTTATTTTTAATTCGACACATGGGATGTTTCTTCCAAACAAAACTCTGTAACGTGCTGCTGTTATCATTATTTTGGTATAACCTGATTTAAATCAAGTCCAATGCAAGCAGAGTCCATGTTGTCTTTTTGGAATGCTACAGAGCATTAAATTGGGTCATTTACATCTGTCTTTAACTGTCTTCGTAGCAATATCGTTGTGATGATATCTAATTTTAAGTCGTCCTGCATATGAGTGGTATCAACCAGGCACTGCATTGCATTATGTCAAACATCATATGAATCAATCTGATCTTATCACACCAAACAACCAGTCTGTAATAGGATGAGCAAGTTTAAAAACCAAACCTCTATAATTCCTTAACATTTCTTAACGATTAACTAATCTTGTCTCCTGATTCAAATTTCTCGTAGTTTGGAGTTAGTGATTTTTTTTCTGTCTATAATGTTAAAGCATGATAAAGAACGAAACTATACAAACCGCACAAGCCACACATTGCTGGACAACCTTCTTTAAGAAAAGAGTGTTGCGGGTCATGGCACAAATAAGGTGACCAACCAGGGTTGGCACCGCAACGTGCATACCGGTCTCTGCACCCGCCTGCAAAGAACCAAAATATAATACAATTGAGAAGAGAAATAAGTGTGTAACCATGGCACTGGAGTTCCTGAGTTGCAACTATGAAACCAACTACGAGGCTGACATATAGTAATATGACTTTCTGAACCTAAAGTCTGAAACCTTTGCGTTCTTAGCTGGTCCAATTGTGCACGCATTATGAGTTTGAGTTAAAAGGTTAAGACCGTAAGGCAGCAGTCTAAAGAATGCATTTATCAAGCCATAGAACTGAAAAAGTTCAAACTAGAATATCGGAGATCAAGGGATTTGGTAGATAAAGACAAATGGAAGAAGGAGGAGAAAGGAGAGAGCGAGAAAGAACAAAACAAGGGAAGAGAGTGAAGGAGAAAGGAAAACAAAAAAAAGAAAAGAAAGAAATTTAAGAAAACTTGTAATAGGGAAGTAAGACTCAAAGAGTTCAAACTAGAGGGTACAACTGTCTCGAGTCCCTCCTTTTCCAATATGAAGCACATTAGGTTGGTCCTAAAAGGATCGAAAGGAGGGTGATAAATACTTCCTCCATTTTCATGTCAGAGAAAAGTGCCTACACCACTGATCATTTCCACTTGCTCTGTATTTGGCTAACTTTGGCTACCCTTGTGGGAATTGTGTGTTAACTCTTTGCAGCCAACACAGCAGTAAAGTTGAGTAAAGATCAAACGAATTTTGATTGTTCTGTAGGGACACTGGACCCCCCCATCCAAAAAAAAAAAGGAAAAAACTTGGAATTGTTAGAATTAGACAAGGAAGTAAGGATGTATGAACATATAAATATACCCATTGTTTCAACTCAACGACAACCTTGACAAATGCTTCTATATGCCATAAAGAGAGCTGCGTCATCTTCGGGGTTGAGAAAGATCAAAATCTTTCTACCTTAGTTGAATTTACTCTTCTCTGGCCTCACATGATGTATTGGAATTGATGGTTCATTGCTTATAACTCAGACTGAAACAAGGTAGAAATATCAATAACAGTACCGTTCTGTGCGTATGAAAGGGTTTCTTTAATGAGCGTTCATATTGATTGTTAACAATCAAATGGTAGGCTCTTATGGTTTTATTATATTACTTGCCAGTGGTACAGAGAGGTTACATGTGTTAAAAGTTATAGTCTGTGGTTAATTGTTACACCACATCCCTTTGATTAATAAGGAAAGTCAAATTTAAGACCTAAAATGACGTTGTAATCGCAGTACTTCCAAACTGTAGGAACTTTCTATGTCCTAGGGAAGGCTGTGAAATAGATACTAATTTTAAAACAAAGGAGGATGGTGTAAGACAAGTTGAAGGGGAGAGAATGTTAGGGAGGGTGAGAGAAGATACCCAATGGAATTAGTTTCGCCCTTTTGAAGTGCAAGTTTAAGTAACTAAATTGATTTGACGCAGTTTAATACACCCCACCCCGTAAAGCAACCCCTGCCTCGTTTGCTGGTAGAATATCATTTCAATTTAGAATAGATCTGTATTACTCTACAGGCCTACAGTTCGCAAAATTGGCGACTATTTGGGGTGGGAGTCAGCAAGTTGATTCTAAGTTACAAATGACATGGCTGTATTAGATCTTAACTTTATTCTCATCGACTGACAGAGCAAAAAATCCAACAAAGTACGAAAGGGCGATTTCACGGTGAAAATTTGGCACGGGACAAAATGAACTGTATAGTCGTCCACTCGTTTGCCTGTTGATAGTGGCCATCCACACCTTCCCCGCAAGTGGCAATAAAAAGAAAAAAAAACCACACAACACAACTGCTCAAGGTAAAACAAGATTCTCGACCTCTTTAAGGGAAAATGCAAAAGAGTTAGGATATCTTAACAGCAATATGTACTTACAGGGATGCCACCAGGATTTCCCATTCATCAGTCGAGGGCACCAGTGGGGTTATAATGAGTTAGAGGAAAGGGCAGTGTTAACGTTGGAGGTTGGTTGCGCACGTGACGGTACGTTAAACATTTTTGTGGGTTTTGTAGGGAATAAAAGATTTACGTAGGTGTATATACCCCCCGACCTTCTTAATTTAATGGGTGTGTCAGATAACATCTTTTTTTTTTTTTGCGAAACACATTAGGGTAATCTCTTTTATGAGTGTAGCAATACGTCTATATTTATTAATTAATATGTATTTAAATCGGTTTTGAGTTGCTCTTTTCATTTCTCAAAAGAAGATTTCTCTTCGGTTATCTGTTGCAGAAATATAATGTTATCAATTTTCTCCTTCTTCACATCACATTTCAAATTTTCATTACCGAACGTCGAGATTAAACTGCAAATTAAACTGTAACGAATTTCTTTACAAGTTCAAATTTGCACTTAAGCTCGAAAAATGTATTCACAATTATTCATCTCCGGGAAACCGGGAAAAAAGAACAACTTTTAGGACCTTAGAAAAGCTTCTTTCTACTTTATCACCACAAATAGTTACTTTCTACCATGTTTTTCAGTTTATTTGATTTGTCATTCATACCTTGTTTCCGCGTACATGTATCGTTTTTCCTGAGCTGTGTTTATGTCTTGTGACTTTCAGCATTATTTATCTTGTCGCGTTTTATATCTCCACCCTTGTACTACTTTGTTGAATGATGAAATGCAATACCTTATATCGACGAAATAACATTATGGAAAAAGAGACCGATTTTATTGGATTCTCAAAGAGTATTCCCATAATCCAGGTTTTTCTACTAAAAATCCAAGATTATCACTTTTCTCAGCAATAATGTCTTGGTTGATAAACCTGCATTAGCTGATAAACCAGGATTTTTGAGTTATACAAAATACGTGTACACTATCATTCAGGTTTTCGACCAAGAATCCAGGATTTTCAGAATGGTTTTAAAAATACAGGTTATCAACCAATAAACCGGGTTATCTAACATAATTCATGTCTATTAACACATAATTCAGGTTTACCACCATGTATTCTGGTACCTAGGTTAGATGATATTATACACAGATGCATTTTTAAGCGATTTAGCACAGATTATTATAAAGTAAATGCATTAACTAAATCACATTCACATCCAATTCCTAGAGTTGATCATTATATTTATAGTATTGGTGAAACAAAGTATGTCACTAAATTTGATATGTTAAAGGGATACTGGCAGATTCCATTGACTGAAATATTTCAGCATTTGTTATACTTATTGAACTTTGCTTATACAAAGTTATTGCCTTTTGACATGAAGAATGCACCTGCTACATTTCAAAGTTTGATTAACGATTTAACAGGTGATCTTAGTAATTGTAACGATTACATTGATGATTAAGTGATGTGCAGTGATGCATGAAGCTGAAACAAACCATAGCTTAATTTAACTAATCCTGTTCTGACTTCTCCAGAGTTTGAGACAGAATTTAAATTGGTCGTCAATGTGTAACTGATGTTTCGGGAGGCGGTGTATTAATTCAATAAATCAATGACAGTATTGGCAACCGAGTTTGTTATATTTCAAAGGCGTTCAAAAGTCACCAAAGAAATTATTCACCAATTATAAAGAAACATTAACATTACTTCTGCCTTTGCCGCATTTTGATATTTATTTGTACGTGGTCAAGTTTCCAATTGATGTGAATACTGATCACACCGTTTATCTGATTATCGTTCATTCAGAAGACAAACAATCCTAATCAGAGTTTGTTGAGATGGAGTTTGAGTTCCCAAGAGTACAATTTAGAAATAAGGCATATCAAAGGAAAGACAATGTTATGACTCATGCCCTTTCAAGAATGACTTAAACTATTTGATTACTATTTATATTTTTAAACTTTCTTACACTTGTATTTGAGCATAAAATTTGTGTTTTCTATTAAAAGAAACGAAGACTATTTCAGTAGTAAGTCACAGTGGTATAAGTTAGAGGGAAATAGGGCGTTTAGAATATACCCACATGGCATACAAAGAAAAAAGGTTTAATAGTTTTTACACAATTCACTCTCACCAATAAACACATGCAGAACCATCATCTCCTCAAACTGTTATGCATGTAATCAGTAACAGAAGATGCATCATTTGAATTTTGAAAAGTTTCTGTGAACAAATTATCGCTGAGTAACAAATAATTGAATTTCTACCTGTGAGAAACTTATTTCTTGAAAAGAAGGCCACTGTCCTTCCTTATTTTGAATAATCCATCATTCTATGTCCACAAACAATGGTTTTTAAAAATATGGTTGTTTTGTGCAAAACAAACGCCTCATTTCCCTTTAATATCATGACAACAGTATGATGACTATTAAAGGTCAACTGTGTAAGAAAGTTTTCATTACACTTAAACTTTCCTCTTTTAACAGGGGTGTGTTAGGGTAATACGCAATATTTAATTTTGTAACAAGTTACATTCTTTGCGTTCCATGGCACTGGACTTCCTGCGTTACAACGATGAAGCCAACTACCGAGCGTTTCGAGATTTTTCTTCAAGCCTCTCAATGGAAATGACCATTGAGTCATATACGTTCTAGAAAGAAGTTTCTCGACGTGGATTTCTGTATTTAGTATTGTGCCACCGAACAGGTGATTTTCCAGAAAGTACTCGACCTGATTATTCTTGTGGATGACTGGCAATTAAATAGGCTTATTGCTAGAGAGAGATATCTAATTCTAATCCATGATCTGAAAACTCGTTCACTCTTTTTCCTGTCTGTGTATTTGCTTAATCAACTTCTTGAATCATATTTGCCTAAACCCCAGTAATCAATTGTCATTATTCAGTATTCGCCTAACGTCAGCCTAGCTTGCACTCTGTACAATCGTTGTCCTTGGACATTCCAATATTCTGGGACACGGTACTTACGGATCATATCATGTGCCTAAGCCTAAGTTAACCATCCACATTTACTGAGAGTCGCATTTTAAGCCAGCATTACCTTCAGTCTTATGAAGTTGTGTTCGTCACCGTCCTTCAGCTACAGCAGCCTAATAACATCCCGAGGTCAAGACTTTTGTTATGAGGTGCCACCCTTAGAGTTTGTTAGGTCTGGTTGTCGAGCTTTAATTAACTGGACACCTGATCAATTTAGCCTAATTAAGGAACAGTTTGTACACTGTAATCTGGATCTGTCGGTTTTTAAAATCTGAACTAGTAATTATATAGCTTATTCAAAGTTAAGACAAAAGTCTCGTTCCATCTGTTACATAATTATTTGCATTCATTTTTGTTGCCATGTCGTGACGAGAATTTAAGATCAACGATGCTTTGTAATTTACTTATTCACATAAACGTAATTCCATCCGTTTGTTTTGCTGTCATTTGTCTTTAATGCCACTATTAGGTAAGAAATCAAGATATATCAAAAACTTGACACAAGTAACTTGCTAGCCCAGTCAATAATCTATTAGTAATTCCTGAACATGAGCATGCAGTGTCTGTTCTTCTACAAAAAATCTACAAAATGACCTCACCACATTAAAGGCGGTGTGGGGTATGGTCAGGTGTCACTTGTCACCTGATCTGATCCTTCCCTCTGTTTTGCATTCAGTCTGTCCACAATGCAGACATAATGAATTAATTACCAAATGCTCCAGTGAGCAGAGACCTTCTCAAATAACTGTGTTAGATGTTAAGGTTGCGGTTTGCATCATTTTCCCCCTGAGGTGGTATCGTGTAATCAAGCAGACAAGGAACATTTAACAGTCTTTATGAGGGACGGTTTCATCATGTGCCACCCTGATAGACAGAGCACGGATAAACGATTTTAAATGGGGGGACGGTTGCATTTAACCATGCGCTATGCCGATTGTCTACCTGTGATCACAGAACCACCAGCGCTTCAATAAAATATTTATGACTCGATTTCTGTAAAAACCAACGATCGGCTATACACGTGGCACACCTTATCACAAAACGTGAGAAATGACATAGATGTAATCTGACGAGCAAAAGAATGAATATGCTCACTCTGGCATGTTCGTCCTCTATTGAATCCAGGATGGCAATTGCACTCGCATCTCTTTCTGTTGAGAATGCCACAGTTTTGGCAAATCAGGTTACATTCTGTTTAAAACAAGTGCGACACAAAGTAAAACATTAGTAATGATAACATCAAGGAACATCATCTCCTACCTGGACAACACCCACCTCGATGTCACTCTCATTCACTGCACACACATGATAAAAAAAAAACAAAAAAACACCTCGACTGCGCAACCAAATGGGATGAAGAATTTGAGTGAAACAGTTAACAAGGATTTGAAATCACATTTCCGATAACAGGTTATTTTTAAACAAAAAAAAATGTGCAAAACCTTCATTCGAGGATAATAAAATAAACCATATAGATGGACGGAATAGTCCTTTAAGTTGCAGATCTTATTGCCTTTTGTATGTGTAGAACGGTCCACTAATATGTGTGTATCAATATTTACTGTCATCATCATACTGTTAGAGATACGAGTTCTTTGGAATAGAGACAAAGAAGAAGAGGAAAGTTAAAAGAAAGCGTACCACATCCACGATCTCCATTTCTGCAATTTGCTGAGAAATAAAAAAAGAAATGACTTAAGAATAGTCGAAGTACAAAGAGTTAATACTAAAGTATTTACTGTAAAAACAAATGACATTCCGAAACTCTGTATAGTGCATAAAGATACCTGAGGTAAAAAAATCTAAGAAACGCTGATATCCATCAGAAATAGCGCAACTCCCCCACCCCTAAAAAGCTAATCAAGATTGCACTAGGCATATATTATAATTTTTAATACTTGGCACTGATTGACATTGAATATAACACTACGTGTCCATCTCAGGATGGATATTTATGAATAACTCATCTAGTGAGATGCAGAGACATCAGAGAATGAAAGGTATCTTCAAGAAGCACATCACAGTCATAGTTACGGAATTCTATTACTAACTATTAATGTAAGCAATGAAAGTCATACTTATTTGTGTATGCTAATTTTTACAGCTTAAGACTTTGTCTATTGTCACAGCAGCCTCACCAGACCGTATCTATCACTTTAATATGAAAATGTACTAGATCTACATTAGATCTATTTTATGTTTTTTCTAGTTACGGTATACTCCAGCATAATCAATTCTCAATAGCGGCTTTTTAACAACAGGCAGAAAGTTCTGACTGTCCCACAGAAGTCAAATTTACTACGGAATCTTCAAGGAAATAAACTGAATGCATGTTTTACTATAAGCTGCTTACAGCAAAGTCCGTTTCTGCAGAATCCACTCATACAAGCGGTACAATGTCCTCCATCCAGATAAGGTCTCTGTCCTACAAAGTTGCCGCTAAAAAATATATATAAATATACAGATCTTTAGTACTTAATGCCGTTATACATGAAATCAATATAATGAAAGGGATAAATGGAATGAAGTTAGAGAAAGCTTTTAATGACGATAAGATGAACATGAATCACATCGGAAGAAGCGGTTAAAAACTGGGAACTGTAAAAATGCATCTTTAAAAAATAAGTAAAGTAATTACTTACGGAACAATGTGACTAAGAGTCAGTTTGTAAGTTGCAACATCAAAAATGAATTAAAATATAAAACATTTTATGGGATGGATTGCTTGTAGCAGCTCCCTGCTTATAAGTACCAGTTCGTTCGTCGCCCACGGAGCATAATTAAGATCTAACTTCTATTTAGACAGCACGGTTTACACTGTGAGAGATGTATGGAGATATCTCATCATAACTAACAAAACAAACTAATGGGAGATTTAATCTGGATTGGTCCGAATTTTGGAAACCCTGCCACTGATTTAAACTACGATATTCATTCTAGCTGTGCAATGTTTTCACGATGGTGCAGTATACATAGCTGCTTATATCTGATGAAACTAATGACGATACGTGCTAGTCCTTCAAATTGGAGTGAGGAATTGGACTTTGTAATATACGTACAAGGGTATGTAGTTGCAGGTTACTAGCCAGGCGTTTTCGTATCTCCTTCCGGAATTATCTAGTGCAGACTTGCAAAATGTGATGCCGCACCCAACCTTTCTTGTTTCGGCCCAAACAATCTTGACACATTCAGAGGAAAAAGAATGTCAATCTGAGGCACAAATATGGTGTGCAGGATAACATTGCCTGGTATGAAGAACGTCTAATTGGAGGTCAAAGTGAATGTAAATATCGTAACGTCATTTCTGATATAAGTAGTAACAATACAATCTTTCTTTGAGAGATTCAAGAACTAGATCAAAGCCATGTTAAGGTGTGAGGAAGGAGGCAATTCCATAAGTTTGCTGAATTCAACATTTATCTGAACATCAGCTCAGCAGTAAATTCCTGTCGTCTTTTGAGAAGCAACCTTCACGCGAAACAGAAAGAGAATAAAATAAAAGTAAAATACCAACTATTCATACAAAGCACAAGCTTAATAGCATATTAGAGGAAGATGTATACGCTTTCATTGTTCTGAAAGGAGATATAAATACATTCAATGTTTGGGACACTCTTTTTATGTAATATGACACTGAGACTTTTCATTGTATATGATGTATGTGATACAAGAGCATTGGAAATGTGTCCATGTATTTTCTGGAAAGAGTAGGTAATAAAACAATAAAACATGGGTCCATGAGCAGTTCGGGGGATAGCCGTATTCGGGGAAACGAATTTTCAATAGATTCGGGGAAAATTTGTCATGGATGGCGTTATTTTCAAATTTTTCCCAGAATGCATTGCAATCCTACTGCGCAAATTCAATGGAGATGAACGTTTTGAACGGACTGGAAATTTTCAATGATTCTAGGAAAAGTAGATACCAGCATATTTGAAAATTTTGTAGCTAAGAGAACAAAAAGCCGAGTTAAGTTTAGTAGTTCAGCAACCAGATTTCGAGCAAATAAACGATTTTGCTGGGCACAATTATACTAAGCTTAATTTATAGACTAGACACAGCCGCAAGTTATGGTCATCGTTTACCAGACAAGGGTGTTCAAGTACATCCTGCGAGGACTCGTGTTCACAAACACGTTGTGGGAGCTTAATTGTGTTTTCCCTTCATGGACAATGAGTATTATCTCATGCTTGATTACACGTACATGATTTTAACAGTTCGGAGGGCTGCAAAAGGCAAACACCTATTGCTCATAAATTTTCATGTTCTGAGCCAGGCAAATTTTTCTCCCCCGCGGGTGGATTCTCATTTTCCTCCGAAAGCAGCTATCTCCCGAACTGATGAGAGTCAGTAAGAAACCTTACGGGTTTACCTTTAAACATGTGTGAATGTGTTAAAGTTACCCATCACTAAAATAAACACATCAATAGCATTAATGCGCATATGCACTTTGTTTATTACCTGTTTGTAATCATTGCAGATAGTTCCTGATCTGCAGTAATTTATTGGATAGTTATAATCCGTCCCTTGGCTGTACCAGTGCTCGACTGGCTCTGCAACTGTAGGGGGATTGTTTCCTCCTTCGTCAAGCCATTTAATGTACAGAGTCTGGCCAATTCCATAGTAATCAGGATGTTCAGATTTAACAGGGTGTCCATAGTAACAGCCATCGCTCCATGCCTGTGCCTGTGTTGCCAGTTCAGAGTTCCATAACTGTTGTCAGGTAAATTCCAAAAGACAAAGAGTTAAAAAAGATATGTCCTTGCTAAAAATCGATAAAATGAACAGGTCAGCAACATTTAAGACATGTTGATCAACGAGAAGGTATCTTTTGTGAGTGCGGGAAGCGATTCTAAACAATACGTAAATATTCGCCCATATTATGGGGAATCTTAATTTGTAGTCATTTTTTCACATTGGAATATATGTACAAAAGGACTGATACCCTAAAATCCAAAGATCTATTAATGGAGGGAACCATTAAAACTTCAAAAAATGTAGAAGATACCAAGCTGTTGGCCAATGGCGTCGTCCATCTGTAGGTTGCGGCTATTGCTATTACATAGATACCGTGTATATATATTTATATACCTATAAATAAATATTCTACAGCTTTTCTTTACAAAATGAGTATACGCCAGAACAAAACAGGATTTCCGCTGGCCTGTTGTTACGTACCACCCTTCCTTCCTCCCCCTTTTCAAGGATACAAAAAAATCCTGGGGTATTGCTACCTCTGACCTGTTCAAAAACTCTTTGACGATCCTCCAATGAGTGCATATAGGCAATCTTGTAACCTAAGATCAACATTAGTTCGAACATCTCTTCCTTCGCTTAAAGGGAAATTGGGCGTTTGTTTTAGAGAAAACATCCATATTTTTTAAACCAATATTTGTGGACGTAGTATGATAGATTATTCAAAATAAGGAAGGACAGTAGCCTTCTTTTTAAGAAAGAAGCTCCTCACAAATAGAAATTCAGGTAATTGTTACTCAACGCTAATTTGTTCACCAAAACTTTTCAAAATTCAAATGATGCATCTTCCGTCACTCATCACATGCATAATGTTTTGAGGAGATGAAGTTTGACAGATGTTTATTGATGAGACTGAATGGTTTAACAATGATTACCGCTATTTTCCTTTGCATATCATGTCGGTGTATTCTAAACGCCCTATTTCTCTTTAATAATGATTCCCTCCATGGCAACACCACTTGTAAAAAAAAAAAAAAAACAGGTGCTTGGCATACTCCCATCTCAACCTCTCTCCTAGGTTCCTACCCCAGGCCACAAATATTACTTTGAGTGAGAATAAAATAAAAGTGTGACAAAGCCACTCAAGGTCTAAGCTACAATCTTGGACACACCGCGCCCCGTTCAATGTTGGCTACAGGATTGCTGTTCAAAGGTTACATTCACTTCTATATAGCGCAACATTGGAAAGGGTTTCGTGTTATCCTCTCACCAACACTTCAGTATTACATTTGCAACGTATAACAAAGTGTCTCTACAATTTTGTTCAAGATTGTAGATATGAAGGTGTTGTGGTTGTTGTACAGTACGTACTTGTGGTTTGGTAGTAGGCAGTCAGCTCATTGGGACATAGGAAACAAATTTATAAAGGATTTGTGGGCACAACGCAGTCCTGATTTTTGAAATGATCCGACGTTAGAATTGCGTTCTGTGGTATGCCCAGACACTGGTAGAGTTACTTCTATCTGTTGTTATTTCTTTGGTAGTAGTCTATATTAGGCATGGTATCTTAGATATCGGCATTACCATTTTATAATAGACGTCTCACTTCAGGATTGTTAGAGAGTAAACCCTTCTTTCCGTTCCACTGACAGTTGCCAGGGACGTATGAGTTTCTTCCTATGACTGCGACTTTTTGTGGTGGGAGTAAACGGTTGCAAATCCCCTTACATTGATCAATGTAATGGGGCCTATAACGGGGTGATGGTCGATTGCGCAGGCCCGTCAAGTAGGGGTCTAGCCTGACATGACATGTATATGACAATAACTGAATAATAGATTTTCTGAGAGTGCGTTGGACGTTCACCCCATTATATCTTTAAAGCAGCTGATTTACTTCATATGATGTATAGTCTGCGGGTCTTTGAGGTGTTTATTTAAATCTTGGAATCACTTGAAAGCGATGCGATATGCAACTCCGTGGATTACCCTTTTGTCATTGATAATATGTTATTAACGAGGAATACAACGCTTAAGGTTTTACTATCTTCATGCAACGACGTTTTTACCTTCTCAAAAAAACAAAAAAATTCGTCCGCACTATGCAGACAATGTTTTCCAATTAAGAACACAACCGCCTGTTTAAGTATTCCAAGTGCCCACCCGAGCCCTGGTGAAGGGACCCTATCCAAGTGAGTATCACAGTTAACACGGACATATACATGACTTTCGCACTTCTAAGGTTAGAGTTGACGGTCCTGACTGCTGTTTCATGTTCAGCAATTCCATAATTGGGTGATTGTGACTTATAAAATATCAATGGATATCACTTGGTATTACCAATCCGGTCTTTCGATAAGTAGGGACGTTTTCATATTTTTGATATTTTTCACGTACTGTCAAGTAAAAACTGAAAAAGTATCTAACTACTGTGAGCGTGACTTGTTTTAAAATACAAGATATAAACGGTAGAGGCTCACCAATTCGTTCATATCACTTGCCGAAGGAAAAACCTGTCTCCTAAGGTAATTAAAAACGTTTAGCAGTTTCTTTTGTTCTCTTCTAGTGTAATTGCTTCCTCCAAACGTAGAAGTCGACCTCCTGAATCTCGGTGATATATTCTCTTTAAATTCATCCTCGTCATCGACGAGGAAACTTCTCTCTTCTTGTGTGGTGGGAAAAGTCTTTCCAGGAGGTATGATGGGGACATGTTCATCATCAGCGATGGCTTGGAGGGACCAGACCGGCAACAACAGACTTGCTATTATAGTTAATATATTCATGGTAAAACTCCCTTATCTCTTCACTCACCCTTTGTCTGGCTTTAATCGTGAAAGTGAAGACACTCTTCAGGCATTATTCCAATATATTTAATTGTGTGTCATCACACGTTCTTTTCTTCTTGGCATACTTATCAAAATTTACGGTTGAGATCTCTCGACCCAATGAGCGAGCACCTTAATGCACGGCTCTGAGATAATGATTGCTCTCAATACGTTGGACTCGCAAATACTGGATTCAGCTGTTGAAGAATGTAACAAGTTCCAATTCATATATTCAGATTAGTAGCAGACAGATAGGCAAAAGTACACGTTAAAAAATTTTAGCCTGCAAACAATGTCCTTCTTTAAACAATATCGTGAACATTCATTAGTCCGTTCTAGAATCGACAATAGTCCATGATCAAATATAATATCACAATTGAACAAGCATTCAGAAAAATAAAAGAGCAAAACGTCGTCTTTGGTCTCCAAGTGATGTAACAAGGATTGCTACCTACACAAACAAAAGAGAGTGATATGTTGTTCTAGCTCACTTTCACGTGTTTTGGCTTTTCATTTTTAAGATTGTGAAGTAACTAAATGACTCCATTCCTGTCTTCATTCCTTTGTACTGTGTGTCTCCACTTCCTCAAAATTCCGTTGGTTCTGGCTTTTCGCCCAAACATGTTCGTGCAAATAATTGCAAAATTCTCACGAACGTCATCGGACCAACCTGCGATCGAAGCCGATACAACCAATCAGAGAATCTGATATCAATTTTGAGATGCACTGTAATTATTGTAACGACCGATGCCCTCTTAACTTTCTGAGTTTGTTGTCAAGCTGCTAAGAATCTCCCCAAGATTCCTTCTTTCTTTATCGTTAGTAATGAGAATATCATTAATTGTTCTCTGGTCAAGTTTGCAGATGATACTGCTTTAATAGGTCTGATAACAAAAGATAATGATACGGCATATGTAGAGCAGATAAATGATTTTGTTAACTATTGTAGTAACAATTTCTTGGAACTAAATGTAGAGAAGACGAAGGAAATGGTTACTGATTATCGGAAGTCAAAGAAAGATCCAAGCGTAGTCACTATAAATGCAAGTATAGTTGAAAGGGTGGACAGATATAAGTATCTCGGAGTGATTATAGACAATCGATTTTCCTGGCATGATCACGTTGAAGCTTTATTGAAAAAACTCAGCCCGAGAATGTACTGTATGCGTATTATGAACAAATTTAATGTTAATAAAAATAGTCGTGCCATGTTTTATAATTCAATTATATGTGGGGTGTGGCAATATAATCTTTTATCCTGGGGTGGGAATATACGCAGTGAAGACAAGAATGCAATAGATGCTATTATTAAACAAGCTAGTCGCTTAATAGGGGAAGTACAACCATCACTTGACACCCCCTATCAACGTCGACTAGGGACGAAATTACTCTAGATTATCCAAGACAATGACCATCCACTTAATGTGATTTTACATAATGCTGTTATTCCTAGAAGTGGTAGAATGAGATTACCCTACTCCAGTACTAATCGTTACCTTTCCTCTTTTATATCTCAATGTATTAAACTTCATAATCTTACTTTTAAACGCTAGAACATGCCTGGTTGGTTCTTATTGCTTCATGCTTTAACTTTTTCTTAGTTCCTTCTTTTATTTCCTTAATGTTGTTTGCATGTATATATTATGTTTGTATTTATGTCATATTCTTGCTTTAATCGCTGGTACTTGCCTGGTTGGTTCCTTTGCTTTACTTTTACTTTCTCTTAGTTCCTTCTCTTATTTCTTTATGTTATCTGCATGTGTTTATTTGGAATTTTAGTGGCTTTTTGTTATACTGTCTTATGCGAGCATTCAGTTACCCTTTGTGGGGTTTAATAAAGTTGATCTTATCTTACCTTATCAAAAACACTTGGTACACGATAAATATCAACTAGAGCTTTACTGCACTCCTGACCAACATTCACTATCCTCTAGATGTTGGAAATACTTTGAAAAACCATTTAACTCATATACTTGTCCTCCACGAGAAAAATAAAATGAATTCAATCAATTCTCCCCCCCCCCCCCCAAATGAGTCGACGAACACAATTTCTTTCATTTGTTGCGCATTAATCCAATTACGAATTGTAAGATGCTCAAATTAGTTCCATCTAGTACAATTTTCCCTAAGATCTTGGAAGGATTTGATGGTAATTTTGCAAGAATTGTGAAAAGTACTCCTCAGCCAAGTTGCTTTGATTTCAAGAACATTTAATCATTTATTTAACTGTTTCTATTCTGTAAAACTATTCCTGTTCTCGTTGCTGTAAATTGTTAATGCCTTGCATTCTAACATTACCAGACAGCAATTTTGCAGTGTAATTTTCAGTTCTTTCACTGATTTCCGTGTGAGTTAGTTGATAAGATATCGTTTGAATATAATCATACTCGTAATGCAGTATTAAAGCTCTAATTGGTTGGTTTCAAAGTCGACTTCTGAAAAGTCCTTCTACGGAGACTCTCATCCCTCAATATTTTACATTGATTCTTCCTTATTGGGCCTCTCTTTTGGTAGTGCCTGAAAGTAACACACACGGCCTCAGGCTACACCCACTTTTTACCTTATAAATGAGCTATCAGTAACATTTGTAGTAAAGACTACCTTGCCTGTTCCACAACGCTCTTTGAAAAGGAACTTTTTTAGCCGTTTACAGCTTGAACCATTCTTTAACATTGATTTTAAGTGTCATATCATAGAATTTGGTCTCCTAAGTACCAAGCATCTTTTGAGACTTATGAAGTTTAATAATAATAACAATAGCAAGAAAAATAATTTAAGATGGTAAGAAATTATAGCTTGTAAAGTTAGTTGGCGGTTCATCATATACGCTAGTTAAACTTGTTTATTGTGTAATATATTCAAAACACTTAGCAGTGTAGCGCGAAAAATCAGTGCAATACGGGCGATGTTATGACTAATACTCACCATAGAGCTAATTACGTTAAAAAGCTCGATGAATGTGGGTGGTAAGGATTTTTCCTATGTAAGTTTGATTTACAGTGATACTGTAACTGGCGTAGCTGCCCGAAAATTCTGACACTAAGATGAGGTCTGTCACGGAGCCAGCACTCTGCCAGACATTCACATGCTGCATGCGCTCAGCCAATAAAGGGGAATTCCGATGGTTTCCGACCGGGAACTGTTCTCTTGTACCGACAAGGAATTGAGTAGACGGTCAGTTGGATGACCCGCGAAAGCTTTAGTGTGTGTCTGATAAACTTTAAACTTAGTAGGTATAGGTTTACGGGTATGTGGCAAAGTGTTTGTCCGATCGATGACGTCATAGGTCAAAGGTCAAGTATTACAAGTTATGAAAACGAAAACATGGTATCAACAAGACTTTCACATCTTTGCCTTTCCATGAATGTGATACAGTATTTCCACCTATACTGCCACGTTCTGGGCATCATAGAAATTTCACTTCCCATTCGTTGATAACACTTTCATTCAGCATAATTTTCAGCCTATATATATTGGCCTACTACACAAAATATGAGCCACGTTTGCACAACGCGCTCTTTTGGGTATTGCAAAATGTCCAGGGGGACAGTGCAGATCTTAGGAATTATTTGACGGGCACTCACTTCTGAGAACACTACTGACGCACACATTTATAGGCACATGTGCCTCAACATGCACGTATTGATGCTTTCGACGCATACGCGATGTACTGGAGTATGAGACCACTAAGTCGTTGATTATTCAGCACTTATATCCCGGACACTCTTAACCACGGATGGAATGCACAGCTCAGCGCACTAGGAAGAAAGCCTTCATTATGATGGGTTTCGAATTAACATCTTAAACGATATGAATGAAATTTGCAGCTCCGTGGATTGCCTACTTGTCAATGTGTTTACTGTTAATATTTCAATGCAGAATTAAGATTGTTCAAATTGTAATAACGTGAGATCTTTATAAATTGACTTGGGCTAATAAAACACATAAGTATGGCAGAGGTGAGAACAACTTTTGCTATTCATTTGTTGCACATGCAAGTCATTATAATCACTTGCACCTCGGGAGGTAGCATGCATGGTATGCGTAGTAAACATGGTACTCAGAGTAAGCATATGGCATGGATACGGAATGATTTGTTCCTTCAATAAACACGTAATGTAATAAATTTGAAGTATTTTCTATGTATCAATTTTCATCTATTAATCAATCAGCTGTGTTTGTACTAGGTATACCAAACAACATAGCTTGGTGTATTCATTTGCGAAACTGTTGAGATAAGTTTGTTTGAACTAACGGAGTATGATGGTAAATGTGCACAATATAACTAATCATAGTGCTCATGAAAGACATGCCGTTGACATGGATGATTGCAGAGTTTTTGTCACTAAACCATTGGTTTGCATTGTTTTAATGATTAGTCTTGTTGTTCTACATTTGAAACAATTGACATATATTATTCCATGACATCATGCCCAGTATTCTGTATCCTCTAAAGTTACATGGTACTCACCATTGCGCATACACCTTCTTGAGGAAATTAATGACACCTTGTTCCAATATTTAATGAATTTAGATTGTTCAAATTGAAAAATATGTTAAATCGTTAATGAATTTAAAACACAAAAATTGTCGGAAGTACCTTTTACTATTAATTTTATTGCACATGCAAGTCATCATAGCCCCGTGTACCCCAGAAGGTAACGTATGATGGTACTCGTAGTAAGCACAAGGCATGGATGAATGCTGTTATTGTTGTTGAACAAGCACATAATGTAATAATTTTTAAGTACTTTCTGAGTATGAATGTTCTGTACGTTTACCTCATAGAGCATGCATTTAGATGTCAGTTGTGCATGTAGTAGGCATTTAAAAAAAAACACACACTGAGAGTAGTGCTCATTGGTGCAGTTGCTGAAATTTGTTCGAAGTGATATACACTAGTAATTTTGTACACATTATAGCCAAACGTAGTGTTTTTGAGAAACAGGTGACATGGATCACTTCTGAGTGTTTTTCACTAAAACATTGATTTGTATTTTTCCTAGCTACTCCTATTTTCTATTACCATCATCATTAACATCAACAACAACAACAACATCATCATCATCATCATCATCATCATCATCATCATCATCATCATCATCATCATAATCCTCAGTAATAATGTAATTAGACTTGGTTGGCCATAAGTCACTTCCGTGAGGACAAAGAGCCCAAGGGCACTGAGTTGTTCCTTGCACAGAAGTAAAAGGAGCATTTTGCATGATATCGTACAATATCCCACATGTGCTATTTCTAACCATGACCCTTCATATTCTGAAAATTCCAAAGTTACCTTAATGCTAATGTGACATAATATCTGTAGAAAAAGAAACATATTTAATGATTTTATAACATGGCCCACATGTCCTGTTTCGGACTTTGGACCCTTAACAATGACAAACACCCAGGTGGAACCACTCCCATAGTACTAATGTGACCAACCGTCATCAACGTAACATACAATGTGTGAGAGAAGTATTTTGCATCATTCCTTGTGCATGGACGGACTACATCTTTCAAAGAAAGAAAATGATAGTACTAGTAACTACTTTGAAAAGCAACGGGATTGGCATAAACACAGTTAAAAAAAAAAAGAAAAATGAACGGTTCTTACACTTAGCGCCTACATAATGAATATTAAAAAGCGGATGTCTCACTGGTGTATCAAAAACATAATAAGCAAGTCATTGATCCTTGGTGGCTATCGGAAATTGTAGTATTTGAGTGAAAGGAAGCACTGTATTTACAAATAACCCACAAACTAATCATATCATTGTGGCGCCAGTGACCATGAGATGTTTTGGTTAACTAAATATTCAATATTAATATACATTCTATTGGCTTGTTCAAACAACCACACGGTTGAATTGAATGAAAATTATTCACTGTACACCTTTCGTCGTTATTTTAGGAGAATTTGAAATTATATCATGGTAGAATTAACCACCTGAAAATCTATTTCTTTTCCGAAATTGTTTGAATGGTACAATGAATAGCGTTACGAAACTTTTGGACATTAAACTTCAATGTTTTTACTTCCTATCTGCCCTTGCAATCACTCTAAAGTAAAGTTCTCTATTTCGTTGTTATCAACTTTATCTAAGTTTGACTTAATTAATTCGAGTGGGGTGCATTGACAACATCCGGTGGTGGCGAGTTCCAAAAGCCATTATTGCACTTGGTAAAAAACTTCTGCCTAACAGTTTTTACTGCAACAAGCTTAACAATTTGAGCTGATGTCCGCGAGTGTTTGCGCTTACTGCTCTCTGAAAAAGCTGATTGTTAGCAACCAAAACACCTTTCAAATCTTTTATAGTCTTTTAGACGTAGGACAAGGCAAGTTCAACTTGCGTAATCTATCAGGATAACTGAAGAAACTAAGTCCAGGAATCAGTTTGGTTGCACATCTCTGTACAGATTTAATGTCATCAACATTTCTCAAGATAAAGGGGGTGTAGGAATACCATACTCGGTAATGGATTTATATAACTAAAGTAAGGAGTTACTTTCCAGAAAGCGAAAAGTTCTTCTGATGATACTCAAGCCGCCACTAGCCTTGGCAATTGCACCAGCAATAAGATCACGGAAGGTAAGCTCATGTCAACAAACACATGAAGATCTCTTTGACAAGTTTTTTTGTTTTTTCTTAGAACGTTTCCGGCCATCTTTGGGATTTGCAAAGCCCAACATTTTATTGTACACTCCGCGCCATCTGATGGTGGCGCTCCCCTTAGATAGTAATAGTGCCAGCACTCACCCGCTCCCATATTTTTTTTCGTTCCACCGACTTGCGCTATGGCTAACACCACTTTAAGGGGAAAAATTAGGGCAGATGCCCCCTTTCCTCACTTTCAATATCAAATCGACCTCCATGCTAGTAACAAAGATCAAAACATCATGATAACTATTTCCTAAACCGGGGAAATGCTCAATATAAGAGCCAAGAAGACTTTTGACTCTTTCTATGTCTTGTAGAGTGCAATCGAACTACGTTGAAACGAAAAATGTCTTTTACAGAATTTAGAAAGACATTATCAACATAGCAAGTAGCAGCGAGGGATTGCCACTTAATACCGTTCAAGTTGGTAAGGCCCATCAGCACACAATCAATCGAAAAAGCATCAGTAGCCTTACACAAAACCAGAAATTTT
This sequence comes from Stichopus chloronotus, assembly GCA_021234535.1. Classification (NCBI taxonomy): domain Eukaryota; kingdom Metazoa; phylum Echinodermata; class Holothuroidea; order Aspidochirotida; family Stichopodidae; genus Stichopus; species Stichopus chloronotus. Next base: position 3,940,621 of record CM037840.1, read on the forward strand.
TGTCATTGTCGTGGAACTTAACGGACTCCTATGACACAATTAATGCACAATGATTGTCTCTGACCTAGAACAATCTTTACCACAATCGCCTCAGAAAACTTGACATTGGTTTGAATAATCGAAGACTTCAAGCTCTTATGAATGTTCAATGCAACACCATGAACATTTTATCCTAGTTATGGTAAGGAACAAAATTTTCCAACTGCAAGGTAGTAAACTATTTTTTTTTTTAGCCACTATGCTGAATAGACATTAATGTTAATACAATAACCATCAAGCAACCATAAAGATTCAAAGACCTACTCACTCTGTTGCCAACGACAACGAGTATATTATAAGATATCTAGTAACTAGATCCTGTTCGTCAGTTTCACGTTTTGTACAATTCAGACTTCAATCTGTTACATTCTTCTTGTTCTCACTCACTGTGATCATACCCCATTTTGATAGGTTTGTAACATTTAAATCAATTTGCATTTAAATAAAACTTAAAACAAATTTGCTCAAAATTTTTCCCACTCATGCTTAAAAACAAGATTTAGTGGCCTTGGTTTATCCAAAGAGATCTGTGCCTGCAGCCTTTGATCCATTTCTGCTTCAGTTAAACGTAAGGAGTCAGGTTAATATACTAACAGCTAAATTCTCAAAATGCTCAGAGATCCAGTTCTAAAGACTTCCAGTATTGCGAATGTTTCTAACTTCGGGGTCTTCACTGTTTGACTCTGTCACACAAAAAACAATAGCATTTGAATGTTTTTTTGTTTTTTCTTTTATGTTCAGAAAGTCCCTACGAACAGAGTGAGAATTCTCAACTACCTTGTGTCAACCATTAGTACTCAACCTATAATGCTATTAATTTTACGACCGCATGTTTGGACCTCCTGTTGGAGGTCTCCAATTTGATTTTGAATTATCAGTAACATTTTTACCACGTGGCGGTTACAATAACAACAAATTTTGTGAAAAACTGCAGTCTTGTTTTTACTGTCATTAAATAATGCTTCATACTGACCCTCAGGATTATTCTGACAAGAGGCATGAAATCATAATTCTCACAACTCACCTGGATACCTTTTGTCGTCCTTGTGAACACAAACCCCGTAATCCGTCATTTATCACTACTTTTCTATCCTTATCTGCCTAAGAGGTTCTTGTATTCCATAAAGAAGCTGAATACATAATGATAAAAACAGTGATATAACTTCCTATCAATGCAAAAAGAAAACGTGTGCTAACTTCGCAAAACTACAAACAAAACCCCCCACATATTTCGGCTACATCTATGTACACCATACAAACTTACCAGTGCGGACGCGACCAACCAGCAAACATCAAAGTAAAAGCTTCTCCACGGAACACAATCAAACACATACAGCTAAATAGAAGCAAGAGGCGGCAAATCCGCTGCAGGAAGAAAAGAAGGCAGCAAAATGGGAAAAATGATACGCATGAGCGAAAATAAAAGAGGAGAGTAACCACGCATGTGTCTTGAAGAGAAGCCAAGCACAATGTGGACAACACATACGTCATACATAACATACGGTCACTCACAATTAGTAAAATTATGAAACTGTTAGATCCTAATGAATTTACTTGAAGTCTAACAACACATATTGAGGCAGAAATTAAAGCAGCTTGACTGTTAGTTTTTTGTATGTATAAGTCGTTATAGATATTTGCACAACATAATAATAACGTGGTACTTGCACAATCTGGGAGATTCTCCCCCACCTCCTTTCAGGCGATTTTCTCCTGAAACGAAGAAAAATCTGAAAACCACTAAAATATGGTACACCGCTTGGACGTTAAAACCAAGGGGCCAATCTTTTGAATCCCGCTGTTTAAGTCGTAAGTGCCAAGGAAGTTCAAAACTAGCATATATCCTGTTCGTGTTTATTAGTATTACCTCCAACTTCTTCAGACAGTGAAAGATAGTCTATCATGCAGGTTATGATAACATCTAAAATTGCAATGTGACCTTTGTGAAAGCCTCATTACTACTCGAACATTTTCACGTCACTGCATATGCATCTGTGTGCAAATAGTGACAGCTGAACACGTACACTGTACCATACACACTCCTTACCTATTTGCACAACTTCAGAGTTGCAATACTGTGCAGTTCTTAACGTTAAGAAACACTGGGAGAATTAAGTAACTTATTACTGAATTACGACGAAACACTAATATTTGCTCATTACTCACCACTGTCACGCACTACCAACGCTGCCGTCGTGGAAAACCCACCACACAAAGTACACACACCCTTGTATGTTTGTTCTACCGTACCTACACTGCAACTCGATACATCTGCGAGCGATAACGGGAACATGGAATGACTGTTATGATTCTAAACAGGTTTTATTCATGAGGTCTCATGAATACACATCCTTAGGGTGAAAGAGAATCTACCAGACAATGCAGAGTTGCCACATGGTCGAGGGGGGTGAGACCGGACGCAAAGGGATCGGCGTCCTTTTCAGCTTTTCACCAAAGAAATAAGGTAAATAAAGATAAGAATGAGACAAGAATGCAAGAGAAAGTAAAGAAAATGCAAGTTTGAGTTTCTTGATACGAAAACAGTCACAATCACAGTAACAGTGAATCCTGCACTGCTCTATGAAAAAGTGTGGAACTGACGTGTTCTTCCCCATGCAAGTACTTTCCAGTGATACAAGAATATATGAATGATACATAATTTATGACCTCTACATCAGCTCAGCCCATCGATATGTATTACCATTTGCTTATATATACAATTGCCCTTATTGATTTGAGAAATTGCAAGTATGAGATCTCTGTTTCAAGACAACATATGCAGCTCATAACATCCAGGAAAAGCCTTCCGGCCATCTAGAGAGTTTGAAAAGCAAAAATGTTCTTACACTCTCCGCGCCAACAGATGAATTTTATTACAATACACACAAAAGAATTTATAAATAAATAATAATAATCATCATTATTTTACAAATAATTTCCTTTTTTTTCTTAAATAATTTTTCAAATAATTTCAATATCACGTTTATATTCCTAATTATTTTTGTGTATGTACGTGAAACAATTAACAAGAACCATAGAGTTACGGCAGGATCTTAAGCCTTTGGAGCTTAGAGCGATGCAGTTCTGTATCCTGTACGTAAGAAAACATAATGTTTATCATTATTTGTACATTTAGCATAGAATTCGATGACTCTTTGTTAAAACATTTACAATTCGTCTATTGTAAACATGTTCAAATTAATTTCCTATCGCAAATAGAGAAATGTGCACTGAGGATTAATAGAAACATTCATACCCTGCGTATGTTACATGTAGGGAGTTTAACTTAGTGTGAAATTGTGATACATTCCAAATTCTGAAGGGCTCGTAAAATCGTTCAAGATCGAGTTGCTATCAATGTGTCGCCATGGAATGGAATAGAAGACCGGACGGCACAGTTTATTCACTGTTGTTATCGTACAGTACATATTAGCATTTGTGAATTTGTGGCAGCCAACGTCTAGCGCTTCACAATTATATCAGTAGTTAGCGAATGTCTTCTAAATTGGAAAAATATGTACGATAATAAGTAATCACTGCAGAAAATAGACGTCTAACAGACTTTAAGAGGGACAGTTAGTTCATGGTTCATATTAGATACAGAATTGGCTACTGGCATCTGACATAAAGCCAATCTTCAAGTTCTAGAAAAACTAAAGAGAGGGCTCGTGTTCGCGGGCGCCGATGGTGAAAAATGAGTTTAACATCGTGATATAATGGGTTATGAACCAAAACGGCAGCCATCTCTTACATTAAACTGCCGTTCTATACGAACCAAGTCGATTCAGGACTTTGGAGCCACAAGAATCGTCCAGAAACAGGGTGAGGGGATTTCACAGGACATATCTTTGAAGAAACATCTGCTCTGTGCCATGTCACTTTATGGATAATTCTATGCGGTCCTCCGCCCTTTCTTCCCGAGTACAAATCTTATTATTTAAGAGACGTCGGTATTAGTATTGAATTTTGTAGGCCAAATTCATGTTGTCCCACAAACCTTTGAGTCACATTTTACTAATGTATGATATTTATCTTCAGACCAGCAGACAGTTGAGTTGATTGTCATACACACCATAGACGTACATACCTATATACAATCAACAAAGTTTGATAGCTCCGCGTACCTAACCTCCACTCCATGACGTCATCAAATCAGACTGTAGTCCGATTTCGGAGTATTTTCAGTTCAAAAGGGTATTTCCACACGTGGGTCAAAATTGCATTCTCCCTCTTTCTCAATGTAATTACTGAATATGTGGAAGGTGACATTTTCTGTTCTTATGTTTTCCAATCTTTAGGCGTAGATATGAAATGTCCCTACTTTGTGAAATATTCCAAAACTATGTATCATTTGACTTAATTAATTTTCATTTCTGAGTTGAGATCGCCTTAATGAAAAATTTGTGTTCTTTATAGTCCAACGTTAACAAATTAATCAACCTGACTTCGTAATACCTTACGGCTGACATATTATGGAAAAACATTCATTTAAGAATTTTTGCTTAAAATGGAATTCATTTTCATCCCTTGGGACTTTTGGTAGCTTTGACTTCTCTAAGAAAAAATAAAAAGAAAAACAATTGGGACAATCTACTAACTAATGATTGCCTATTTCCCCTCATTGGAACATTGTGTTAACAACCCAAGGGGACACATGCATAAATATACCCACTAACACACAGCATTGCACTGATTTCGACCTTTGGGAAGGAATTAGTAATTAAAGGTAAATGGAAACTGTAAGTTCTGTAACAGTGAAAGTGTATAAAATCAATGCAGATAAAAAACAAGCAAAACGTAAGACATATAAAAATGTGATATGTATCAGGATGACAATTTGGAGCAAAAAAAAAAAAAGGCTGTAGAAGCTATGGGAAGAAGCTGAAAGTAAAACGTTTTTTCCTCATAGTAATGTGAGATGTCAGGACAAGACATGGCAGCAATAGACGCTCTGCATCTGAAATATTCATTTCTGTTTTTCGGGAGTGATCGACTCCAGAGAGGGAGGGTCAGCTCCAATAACCTTTTGACATATCTGACAGTGACGGATCACTTTGTGATACCTGAATGTGTCACACGGCTGAACCAGACAGTTATTGGCAACATTCATGAGTATGTATTCTGAACAATAGCGCAGTAAATATTAATCATAGTGTACTGATTGACTTCATATGGTTTCAGTTTATAGCTGTTATCTTGCTTTCGGAATTTCCAAACACAGATTAGACATATGAGAGTGCTAGGAATGGTCAAAAAATGTCCTCTGTTGTATCCTTTGATAGAAAGTGTTTCACCTTTGTTCTCTTCCTCCAGAAGTACTGTCTCCTTGCATGGTTTGCTAGACATTGGGCAGAGCCATCAGTAGGGTTCAAAGGAGTCTCCTTGAGACCAATAGTTTGATTTGTCATCGTCAGATATATAGCTGGTGACAGATATATGTCATCAGCAAATTTGACCACGGGGGGGGGGGGGGGGCTCTGATTTTCAGTTTTAATAACTGATGTGAAATCAGTGGAATATAACTTTAGTGACGACTTGACAACCACGGGGTGTAGCAGTATACATTCAAGACCAGAACAAGTAATAAGTTGCTACCAATCTTGACAAGGTGAGGACTTTTTGAAATCAAATCTAAAACAATTGCATTTGGAAGCAGGGAGCTTGACTTTAAATTGATGAGCCGTAAATATAATTTCAAAGGATAAAGCGCTAAAAGTATGCTGGTCAAGGTGAAAAACACTCTATACTAGTGTGAATGTAAATTATCCAAACTGCTGTAAATTATATAGGTGGATTCTTCTTAGCTAGGCTATAACCACACTAGACTATGTTGTAATACATTAAAATTTTAATGTGAATAGGGTGTAAAATATACTGTCTTAGATATTTTCCTAGGCCTATACTGCTTGAGTGTTACCTCTAACACATCATTCTGCCTTAATACAACTACAACTGCAATTGAAGCCCATCTGGGTCCCATGTAGGTAGTATGATGCCAAAGTAGCCTATATAGCCGACATGACACTCATCTGGAACCCATGTGGTTACATATATATTATTACATATATCTCACCCAGCTGAAGCCCAGATGCTCAGAGACATTCTGCTAGCTGGGACTGTTCTGCCTTAATACAATTGCAACCACAATGATCAGAATGCATCAAAACGCTAGGCTGGAAAGCCTAGCTTAGATACATACAATATTGCTTTATTTTTAGATCGACTCCACAGCATATTTATTGAGTAAGTTACTATACAACTTTCTCAAAAAGATTATTTCCTTCAATACATTACTCACTGATGCCTTAACCAAATTATTTTATTTTCTGTACCTAACGGGATTTTACTAAGTTAGTAGCATGAATAGTTGGATCAATAACATGAATCGCGGATCCATTTAGGTCTGTAAGCAAGGCCCACATACCTTTTGTAGGGGCCTAGCCTGTAGGCTATGCCATGGAAAGCTCATAGGACCTAACAACGGTAAAATGAATGACCAAGCTGACTAGTTAAACTTTCAACAGCCAGAAAAAGTCACACTATGTGTTATTCCAGCATGAACACACTTACAATTTCTTCGTTGTGCTCCTGCAAATTTGGTCCAGACTCTGCCTACAGGATTAGCCTAACGGTACGCAAATCGCACACCCGTTGCCGTAGTAACCCGCGCTTAAACAGCTATCCGGCCGTACGGTCACTTTGTATTGCTTTTAGTTCACGTTACTGCATGTTAGGATAGAAGAAGTTAAGATTGACTGCAACGAGTTTCTAACTCTCACAAACTTGGCTTTGAAATAATTCTGGAATTAAAATGCATAATCATCATGTCTTTAGGTTATTTGTCATTTTATGACACTGAAGACTAGAAATAGCATACCTGCGGCTGCAAGGAAAGAGTAAAGAAGAGTACAATCCCTTCATGATTGTTTACTTCAAGATGTTTCCGAGATTACAAGTCTTACATGCAACATGACCAGAACGTTGAAAATGTTGTTTTTTTTTGCTAAAACTGAAGTGTTACCTTATATTTTGAGAAAATTATGGCATGCCCGATTGGCAATAACAATAGCGATTACCACCAATAAACTAAAACATTTTTTCGTTATTCTGGTGAGCTCAGGTTACCAATGGACTCCATGTAGGTGAATCCATATGGGACCCACATGATTTGTACCCAAGATCCTCTCTGGTTAGAATTTTACCTAGTTCTCAATCAACAATTTTTTATAAGTAAAAAAGTGTATCGACAGAGAAACACGTATATTCTGTCAAAGCTTTTTATTAAGCGAAAAAATGAATTCATCTAAAAAGCATGTTCAACTTGAAAAAGAAAACAGGCTGACGCCAAGATTTCCTCTTCCTACATACCGTGTAAGAGTTCGTTGTAGATGTAAGAACTGAAAAAGCTCTTTAGTTTAATTATGCTTGCTAGTAAATACTGTATATAGTAAAAGATCCATGCCACTGCACACACACGACTTCCACGTGCGGATCCAGGATTGTGACAAATACTGCGTTCCCACGGAACCGGGCTTGCCCCGACCTTGAACTCCATGTTCAGCCCGGTGTTTTAAATCCGTGTCCTAACGAGTTGTAGACCACCTCGAAGCAGGGCAAAAGCTTCCTGCGCGAATTGTATACTATACATCTCTGCAGTGTTTACGTTGACCAATTGATGATGATGAAGCTACAGATTATCCAATGATGCACAAAGGGGCTGTGTCTGCAGTATGCAAATGTAGCGTGCACTGCTTTTGTATGTCGCACAGTGCGGTGCATACACAACTGCAGGAAGTAGTTGGGCCGGCAACTCCACAGGCTTAATGATAATATATGCAATAGTGATGTAATATCATGGGATTTGCTATATGGCTTTGCTATAAGTTTGTAGAAAAAATACATCAAAAAGAGCTTGGATACTTGACTTCACGTATTTCTCATTATTAATGATCAGGCGTTATACGTTTTGACTGATCAATATCGATGACACGAGACCGCCCGTACTGCCATACTTGCACTCATTAGGGGAGGGGGATGCAACTATTATTTTTCCATGGAAATTCCACGGTAGCACTTTTTGTCATGTGGAAAGCCTGTTTGCATAAATGTCAAGCATAAGCATATGGTAAACTAAGTTACAAAAGTGCATATTGGATACGAAAGGTTCCATGTAACTGGACTATTGGACTACCGGTACCATATACTTACCCTGTACTAACAATAAGCGTTCAACATGATGGTTTTACATGGCTTATAGTGATAGGGAGCTGTTGGCATATTGAGCAATAGGCGCATATCGTGAGGCTTGAATAGTGGGCTACGTTTATCGTTTACCAAAACATCTTAACAAATTGCAAAGGAACAACAATGTTGGAAGCTACGCCATGTTCCTTGTTTACCAAGGAGGTGAGCAAATTGAATCATGATGGCTATCAGTCACCATCTAACTTAAGCAGATGTCGTTGTGTACAATTGATGTTACACCTCGATTGGTGACATGAAAAATAAATGTAGTACTACAAACTTAAGCAAGTTTCTGTATATTGTTTTAGGCATGTATGTCAGAAACAAAAAAAAGAAATCATCGAAACCACGCACTTGTGCGTTCTGGTTCATTCTTCTTCCTTTCAATTTCTGCAAAAGAAAGTTCAAATCACAACTTGTCACATCTATCAATTAAACAATTTTCTGCAAAATGTCCAAGTTTTCACTTCCCAAACCAGAAATACAAATGTCAGGATGTGATAAGTTGTCATTCAACATTTGGCGATTATTGTTAAGTTGCTAAGAAATGGGCGACATAACTTTTCGCATTTATTTTTTAATTTCTCACGTACAAAAACAAGTGAACAAGTCAACATTTTGCATGAAATTATTAAATTGGCTGCATGTAATAAGGAATTGTCATGTGAGCATTTTGCAGTAAACTGTAGACTTATAAGGGCCCGGCACTTAGGTTTCTGTACATACTGTAAAGGCGCGTTCATACTACAACGATATCGGATCGGATTACGATCCGATTTTTTTTATTTTTAGTAAATATCCTCTCCATCTCTGATCGGAAAGAACCAAAAATTTGTCAACTTGTGTAAAGATATGATTTGTACCAGAGGACCACGGCCATGAAATGTTATCTAATTATTTCGTGACGTCACATCGACAGACAGCTTTTATCGGACACTCGTAGTCCGTTCTTTTTATACACGTTAAACTATATATCCAAAACACCTTCAAAAAGATTCAATATACAGCAAAACTTGTTTGATAAATTTATACATTATTGGATATGCCATTAAAGGGACAATTTCTTTCCTTTTTAGTTGATTGTAAACACGGGCATATATAAGTAATTTGATAAACGCTTTTCTTCGTTTTTCATGGCACAATTTGTCCATTGATTTTCCCTTGCTTCTAATTTCTCCCATTAAATAAATTTCAAACTGCCATAACTTTTGTGGAGTGATTTCCTTTTTGGGTTCCCAGTTTAAAAGAGCGAAGTGTTTCTTGACGTTCGTCAACTTTTTATCTTCATTTGAATACCTTTAGGGCCGTAATGATGACCCCACAAATACTGAATACTACACCCCTCACATGAAAGCTGGAGAATATTTTGCCACCTTTCTACTTTTCCACGCCTGACAGGCATGCAGGAGTTACTGTACGTCACAACATTTGTCTCAACTGAATATAAAGAATTGGGAACTTCCCTTTCCAAAGATATAAAAACCTTTTCAATTGACCGAGAAACAAAAACCCAAAACAGAATTTTAAAGAACCAATAGTTGAGACTGTTTACTAAAATGTGACTTGGTATTGCCGATCTATACTAGTTTCATATCCCACTTTACACATACATCTGCACGTAGCTGACCAAAACAGGACTACTGTCGCTGAAAAGAAGTCAGTGAAATCGCATATTTCGTGCGGAAAATATAAACAAAATCATTCCCTTTTCATATAAAGTAATTTTAACACTAGAATGATACATTGCATGAATTTTTGTGTGATTTTGTTCTTAATTTAAAGAAAAATTGGGATTTATTTTCTGGTGATCTCTTTGCAGAAATTTCAGTCTCAGTACACGTGGACTGTAGTTCTCTTGTCATAGGAATGTTAGTTTAGGCAAGGATTCAAAAGACTTAATGATGAAATTACTAAGTTATATCTACGTTGCACTAATCAATATTCTAAGGAATCATTAAAGCTAATTATGGATAGACAAGGCAGGGCAGAACATTTTCTAGCAAAACATTCCAGAACTTTATCCAGAACTATAATATTGATCTCCCCTCTATCTAAATGATCTAGTTCCAATCAAAAGCCATGAAAAAGCCATACACAGAAAAAAAGAAAAACACCAAGTGATAGGTTACTCAAGCATGGATTAACTTTGCTCAGGAGGCTAGTAACGGGTGCACAGGTTTCCATATGTGCAAAATGGTGCTAAATTTGATTTGAATCTGAACATATCTTCCATAAATTCCTACTTATTTTGAAGGGGAATAGTGAGTTTAGAATTCACCAACATGCAAAGAAAATAGCTTTAATCATCGTTAAAACATTCCGTCTCATCAATAAATATGTAATGATTGTGCAAAGTTTGGGTAAACAAATTACTGTTGAGCAATAAATAACTGGATTTCTATCTGTTAGAAACTTATTTCTTGAAAAGAAGGATACAGTTCTTCCTTATTTTGAAGGATATATCACTCTATGTCCTTAAACATTGGTCTAAAAACATGATTGTTTTCTGTAAAACAAATTATTTCCATTTAATGATTTTACATTTTCTTTTTTGTCCCGCGTGCGTTGAAAAATATATATTGTGTAATATACCTTACCTTGTTAATTTAGAGGGGCAATATGACGTTTCAGATTACTATATTGAAATATTGGTACACCTATATGCCCCCACACTTTTCCTAATCATAATAATCGCGCTATATTCAGCTTCCTTAAATTTGGGCATAGCGAGAATTAAATGTTAGGGGGCGGTCCATGGGGGCAGGTCTAAGGCTAGCTCATAGAGGGTGCGCTAGATGCAAAATGGTGCCACATTTCAAGCTGAACTTAAATTTAATATATCTCCAGGAATCCTTATTTTTCAAGTAATGACTTTAATTTTTCGTCAATTTTGAATCATCCTGTCCCCCACCCATCCTCCTACCCTCACACGGAAGTAGCATTTTGCCTAAAGCATATTTCATTTGTCATATATAAAAGAGCAGAGTATGCATTTTCAGAATACGTCATGGCAGTGACGTAGCCAGCATTCCAGAAGAATAAAAGTATACACATCTTATGTGCAGGCCTATGATATTGCGGTGTTCGTCTATTTCACGATTTGGATGGGATTCTAGTCAATCTAGTGTTCGAATTGTCACTAGGACCCAGGGAAAATTGGGTAGAAATATCAACCACATTCACTCCATACTACAAAAACATGCTCAAGTATAAATCGCTACCCTCTAACATAATCCTGTCCTCGATTCCTTCCTCTCTTTTCCTCCTCCTTCCCATTCTTTCTGCTTTATATTTTTCGCCTTAATTTTTGTCTCGTTTTGTTCTTTTTTTTTGGGGGGGGGGGGCTACCGCACCTGAATTTAAGTAAATGGGGAATGCAAACAGCTTTTTTTTTTATTTTTGAAGAGCTGACGAAGTCACTGTGACTTTAAATACTAATTTCATATTGAGTGAATAAATAGACCGGTAGAAACAGCTCGAGAATGTTTTTGTTTTTTATCACTAACGTAGCAAGAAGGGTGAACGGGGATAGATTAGGAATTTGGGAGGACGCGATGGGCTACGTTAAACAATATAGAAGCGAAAAAAAAAACCGAGAAAAGTGAGGGACGTGTGAGAAGTTGATGAGTGAGGGAAGGAGAGCGTAGTTTGGAAATATTGATACAGAAAAGCTTGCAGTAACTTTACATAATGAAATTCACTTCTTTTTTCTGTTGATCAGGTTAATTGAAGAATCTTAACATTTTTATTCTCGCTTATTTGTGTCCCATTGATGATCTGTCTTAATTGTATTTTTTTTTCTAGATGGCACCATGGGGGAGTGTGGGGACTAATTCCCTCGCATTTAAGAGACGCTGTCTTTAATAACGACTGGAAACTGCGTGTATAAGCTATATATTCCTCTAGCAAATGGGGTGTGGTACACATTTATATTGGTCATTTTGATGGTCTTCACAAAATAGAATGTGACACTTTCTGTATTTTTGTTTTCTTCTTTTTCTCTGTTGAGTTCAAGTCATCTACCTGAGTCACATTTCAGAAAAAAGTTGTTGCGCCCCACGCAAAGTCATCTTCTCTCTACACTAAGAATTGAACATTTTCTCGAGCTACCGCATTTATAGTTTCCTTCAGAAAACCTCAGACTTGAACACAATTTTCTTTTTCCTTTTTTTTTCTCCCCTTTTGTACGTTCATACATCTACCACATTATTTATGAACATAGTTGTGCAATAATTTCCGTGTTTTTTCCTTACTTATACCTAGGTCACAAAATTTTGGAAGTGGTCACCGAAGTTCCTCCTCATGCCCACATCACCTCCCAGGGTAGCACTTTTCTATTTTAAATTCATCTCCAATCCCAACCCCCGCTTTCTGAGCTGGGCGCTGCTCCTGCATATTGCTTCAAGTGACATTCTTTGTATTAAAGGGAAATAAAGCGTTTGTTTTGGAAAAAAAATCCATATTTTTGACAGGCCCGTATCCAGGGGGGGGGGGCGGGTTCAGGGGGTTCAGACGAACCCACCACAAGATCTGGAGTTCCGCTCATCCTATGATAATAGGCCTACAGTAGCAACATATATAATGAGTTTTAAGTTGTTGGTCATTGTTATCGGGAAAATGTTCCACTTGTGGTAAAATCGCCCCCCCCCCCTCCCTCAACTGAAAAAGCTACATACGGGCATGTTTGAAACCAATGTTTGTAGATGTAGAATGATAGATTTTTCAAAATGAGGAAGGACAGAAGCCTGCTTTTCAAGAAATGAACTCCTCACAGAGAGAAATTCCGTTATTTGTTGCTCAACACTGATTTGTTCACCCAAACTTTTTAAAATTCAAATGATGCATCTTCCATTACTCATAACTTCCATAATGTTTTAAGGAGATGAAGCTTTGGCAGACGTTTATTGATGAGACTGAATGGTTTAATAATGATTATTGCTATTTTCTTTTGTATGTCATGCTGATGTTATTAGCTTGAGTTAAGAAAGCGTACACTATCATTAAGCATGTTTACGGAAGTTGCACATCATAAGATTTGGAAAATTTTCGAATTTCTGCAACTTCCGTCCATTTTGTCTAAAATGGCCTTGTCTCCCCAAATACCCAATAACACGTGAACCTCTGTGCCAGACCAAACACCCCTGTCGCTGCTCTCGCTCGCCGTTTCCAATTACTCCTTTGTGCTGTTGTCCTTTACAATCATACAGCTAGTTTATTAATGGCAAGATACACGGAGTGAGAGCAAACCGAAAAATCCCCCTCAGGCAAAGTTTATTTACGCACCGCGGGAGGTGAGTGGGGCAAACTCCGACTCAATCCACCTTCCGAGGAGGATTGAGAAGCCCTGACCCAGCCCTGACCCAACCCCTGTTCCCACGCTAAAAAGAGTGAGTTGACCTTGCTTTTAATTGGTTACCCGGGCAAGTCGGGGTTCGTGGGACCAGCATAAAAGAAGGGTGGGGGAGGGGCAAGACACCGTCGGCCAAAGAGGGTTGGAGTTGAGATTTCCCAACATTTGGGTAGGATACTTTTCATATATCTATTTGGTCGAAAAAGTTGTTCAAAATTATTATTATTGGTCATCAAAACAGGAAGTGGGGGGGGGGGCATGCTCCACCTGGATCCGCGCGGTCATCGACCAGGAACTTGTCAACCCCTTCTACTACATCAAAATCATGCAAGGTTCTGATAGGCTTATATACTTCATATGGGTGATGTACGCATCTTTAGAATAGCCAAGGTTGACAATATTACCCAGAGCATTAGGAAGGGTACTATTGACATATTTATAGATTAAGCAACACTTTTAAGCATATAAATATGGTCGATCTTGAGGTTACCAAGGACTCTGTGTAAGATATTTGTATTATGTCGGTCTTTGAATGTGACACATTTTAAGATTGTGTTTCGAAGAATTTGGAGGCGCGTGATTATGGATCGAAGGTTTAGTCATACCATTCATTTCTGCACTATACGATATTTTGGGAAGAACTAACAAAGGATATAGTTGGATATAGTTACATATATGTAACACAGTAGCATTGAGGAGATTACAAGTGCAGTCAAGCTTGTCTTTGCTGGTGATAATGGCATCGTGGGTATTGAGGTGGAAAGGTAAGGCGGTTTAACGTTGCTGAGCAGAAATTTCTTACAGTGTCTGCCAGCAGATAAGAGCTTGTTTCTCTTGTTGAAAGTGGCCATGTGCGGCTTACAGATAATGAAAAACTTCTCTCATTTGCAAAGATCGCATGTGTTTGAGACTGGACTGTAGGATTTGGCCTTTTTCAGGACTTGCCAGGATACACTATAATTTACATTGTTTTCATTAAGGTTCCAAACGTGTTCGCTTAGTTTGGTGCTGTATTGCTTTGACTTACAATTAAACGATGATTTGTGATTATTATATCTAAGTTTGAAAGTCCCTTCTGTGTGTCCGATGTATGTTTGAGGGGGGTTGCCGTCGTCGCTCGACACTGTGGCCTGGTCAATAACGGATTCTGTTTTGCAGTTTCCGGGTAGGGGGCAGTAGTTCGGTTCTCTGCAATTGCAGGCGCTGGGTCTGTTGTTCCTGGTAGAGCCGGCGAGTTTGGAATTGTTATGTGCGCTCAAGATTTGTTGGAGGTTGGGCATACATCCGTAGCTGACTTTGACGGTATTTTGATTGAAGATTTTATGGAGGATGTGGTCCGTTGGGAAGGATGTGTCGAGAATTTTGAGGAAGGTCCGTCCTACGTTGGTGGATACGTTTTTGTTGAAGGGGAGGGGGTATACCAGGTGATTTTTCGTTTCCTTTGAGGTCTTTTTGCTTGGTTGGTGGGTGGCGAAGTACATTGTAGGTCGTGGTTGTGTCCGCTTTTTTTCAGGGCTTCCTGGTACACAGGTGTGACTTTGTTTAATGCATTTTCATCGTGGGAGAGTGAGTGAGGACAGGCGCTTGTTGATAGCTTCTGGTATTTGTTTTAGGATGGCGGGAGGGTACTTTGGCTTCATGTGGACGTACAGCGTGGTGTTGTTTGGTTTGCGATATGGCGTATAGGTGCCGATTTCTAAGTTAGGATGATATATACATATAAATATATATATGTATATTGATGTATATATATGTACATATATATATATATGTATATATATATATGACTTTAGGATTGAAACCATACGAATGTTAGAGTGCTTAACGAAGTAGGAGCAGGTATATTGTAAAATACTAAAGACAATTTAAAAGTTAAAATGCCATATCTACAAGCTTTTTTCGTAAGAAACTATAAGACTCTCACTCTTCAGGATAAAAGCATTGTATGAGCTGGAAGGGTTTTAGCCTGGATTAAAATGGCACAATAGATGCTTCTTTCTATGTTTGCAAAAGTCAAAGTTTGTTTATTTTAGTGTACTGTTTGAATGTTTCTTTGACTAACTTTTCAGGACTAACACCATGTTTTCATAAAATTGCAAATGTCTTAAATAAAAAACTGTAATAGGTATCATGATTATTCTTGCTGTCGATGAAATTGTACCCTTTGAGTTAGCTCGACGGGTGTACGTGCGTGTGTGAGTGTGTGTGTATGTTACACCTTCCTTGTAAACACAAACAGAAGCTTGGATTGATGACCTACGTAATATGTGTATGTGTCATATTGAGTTCAACCCAGTTTGTTTTTCATCAAATGTCAAAGGTCATTTGGGTTTAGCAGAAATGTGAACATTGTAAACACAATTTTATCTCGATAACAGAATCTTGGACTGATGTCATATCTAGTATGATGATGTACTATCTTGAGTAGACGAACCCTATAGTCTTTGGTAGACGTCAAAGTCCAATATAGATCTAAGTGGTATGTCAACACAACTCAAGAATGCAGGGGAGGGTTGATATCGTATTCAACATTTATCAATTATATCTAAGTCAAGATCCGATTATTGTTGGTTGAGGCGAAACTATGAAAACGCAAAATGTAGGAAGGTAAGCTTGTATTGGTTTCATGCAAAGTGGGACGGTAGACAAGAACTTTAAGTAGAATAGTTGATGTGTGTAGTGTCTTTTATTGAATTTCATGTCATGTTGGTTTAACCAATTTCTTGGCTTATGTATCAATTGCTGTAAGCATTAACTGTTCTAGATCATCAAAACTTCATGTCATTTTCTAATTGTTTTTGTTTTGTAGGACTCCCGCTGGAAGAAACATAAATCATATAGATTTATGTGGGAATTGGATGTGGTCTACTCTGTTCCTCTGACTAGATTTTGTGCAGAACTTTATATCTACTTACGGTCGATTGTATAATCAACTTGTTTATGTCCCATTGTACAGAGGGTACAGCACATGAGGTTCTTTGTGTCAGCCTTAGAGCGCGATTTATGGTTGTACCAGGGATGTGAAATATATAATTACCTTGTTGCACACACCGTGTATTCCCCAAGGGAGGGTTGTGTGTTGTCAAATAATGTTGTATCAAATAGTGATTATTATTCTGAGAGTTAAGTGTGGGTTTCCCAACACTTCCTCTAGTGAGTGTTTTTTTACACTCAAGTGTGTGTTTCAATTCAGTGACCATGCATTGCTATATCTGTGTGTATGACCACTTTAAATGAACTGTCTAACGGTGCCAGTGATAAATTGAGTTTGGTGTTATATACCCACGGTACACTGGCGATAATGTTAGCAAATAATAATGCTAAATCTAATAGCAAACTGCGAACGAAACGGATTTATTGTATACTGGCAATACAAATACACACATTTCAAGGAGAGTGACTGTGCCCAGTTGTACATCGATATCATTACAAGCAAGCAGGGAGTGTGCTCAAAATGTCACATGCAGTGAAGCAGTACACTCGTATAATCGTACTGAGAACATGAGAATTCAGAGTATGTCTAAAAGAGGCCTCCTACATGTTTAACATAAATGTAGACCAATGCTGCATTCTGTGGTAAAATTTCTCATACTCAACTTACGAATAAACATGCTTATGGACAGCTAAAGTATTCAAGAACGAAATTAAATAATTATATTGAATAATTGATGAACCTACCCTGGACTAATTCAAAAAGAAAATCGCATAATGCGATTGACAGAGGTTGTCGGGGTTCCCTCTGTGTATAGCTCATTTCCTGTTTTACCCTGTCTTCACTTGGTAATTACAACATATCTACCAAACTGTCTGCGGTTTCCTTTCCTACGACTTCGCCCCCCTCCCCCAGTTCAGCACATGAAACAATGAAAGAGGGGCAATATTCTATCGACACCATTATATATTCACTTCTCCTTCAAATGACTCTAAAAGTACCTCATGTCACGATTGATTGCTTGTTTACACGTCTCTAGTCCAAAACAGTTTACAAAAAATGGGTATAATCTTGAAACTGAAAAAAAAAAGAGTTTCACAGTCTTTGTTTGGACTTTGCTGTGGAACAACTACAAATAAATCCCAGTTACAAAAAAGAATATGATCTTACTTCATACTTTCATTGAGAGTTAACAAATGTCTACAGTGAATGGATGAGACAACATCGTTGTATAGTCTAGGTGATGCGGTATACACGTTGCCATCTTCGTTGACTTTCATTATAGAAAAAGTTCGATAAAGTTAAGGACTTACGGCAAACTTTGACATTGGAAACAGGAATAGCGAGTGACAAATAAAACACGAAATAATAGCCTCAGTTCTATTCTTATAAAAATTTCTCATACTATTCTCATGAGATCTCATGAGAATTACATGAGAACTCATGAGAATTGCATGAGAACTCATGAGAATTACATGAGAACTCATAAGAAGTCTTAGCGACCTCATGAGAAGTGTACATGGCGTTGCGAGAATCTCATGAGATCTCATGAGACGTGCTATTAGCCACATGAGAACCACAAAAGATCTCATGAGAAGTGCATATGATCTCATGAGAAGGGGTACAAATCTCACAAGAACAGCATGGTATGTGTCCACATGAGAATAGTGTTCAGCCTCATGAGAATTACACAATCTCATGAGACCTTTAGACTACCCCCATAAAAGCAACCTCAGACCTGGTGAGAAATGATAAGAGTGAACACGTTATGAGATCTCAGGAAATGTTCCCACAAAATCTTTATTAATGACTTCTTGTTCAAGCTAAACTTAATGTCTGAATCGTAGTCTGGATCAGCATTCTCTCAGACCCATCTGGTTTTCCCCCACAACAAAAATTTGGTGTTCATGTTGTTTCATACAACATGTCTTGCTCCATAAATACTCTAGCAGCATGTAATCTCTGTATTTTGAACAGAGTTAACCTCTTTATATATAGTCCAGACTGAGAGTGTTAAAAAGAGTGTTAAAAGTCACCCCCAGTTTTAAGGTATGAAACATTGGATCTG
Source organism: Stichopus chloronotus (assembly GCA_021234535.1). Lineage (NCBI taxonomy): Eukaryota > Metazoa > Echinodermata > Holothuroidea > Aspidochirotida > Stichopodidae > Stichopus > Stichopus chloronotus. The sequence continues at coordinate 3,959,254 of CM037840.1, forward strand.
GATCAACATCCTTGGCACGAAGCCTAGCTGGACAAACAGTATAGTTGCACAAATTTCAGGTAAACCGAACTGGACTTCCAAAATGGACCAATACATGATTTTCCATATGTTTAGATTTTCGTGTTCCATTGCCATTCTTATAACAAGCATGAGATCTTTTGATTTACCCTGTGCTAAATAAATGGATTTTTGGCGTTCCATATTGTTCAGCAGTGTTGTTTACCATACCACCAATTGGCAGTAAGTTTGAATTTGCACTTACTGTAACTGCCATTGACATAGATGGAGGCTTCTACAGTATTTGTGTAACAAGATCAGTCACACCATTCCAGAACTACTGTATCAAGATTTCTGTATTCAGCTTATAAGGTTGGTATCTTTTATACTGTCACAAGTGACATAATATAAATTTCCTGATTAGATTAGTAGGAAGAGCATTTCTCTAGTAGACCTAATGTTATGCTATTGTGTAGCCTACTGTGGTGTAGGTTACACTGTAGTGTACAGTTAAGCAAATGTGTGTGCTGTAACTAGCCTGTATTGGCTAGGCCCAATTGCAATACGTAGGAACCCTTCAGAGAGTTCTGTTGAAAGTCCCATAGCTCCATTAGTGAGTCCATAAGTTTATTGTATTTATTCAATTGATTGCTATCATTGCCATTTGTAAGATCGTTTATTGAATAATGCCATAATTGGTAATTTTAGTATTCTGTAGCCTACCATTGCATTAAATTTATCACACTGGGAGTATCATGAGTCAAACACTTACCGAATGTTGAACCCATGATATAGTCAAACATTTACTAAAATCGATAAAACTTTACAGTAATAATTGGTTACTGAATGTGCATGTCTCTCTTTTTCTTGCCATATTTTGGTGATACATGTGTAGATCGAGTAATCCATACAAAATGAATTTTGAAATAAAGGTTGCAATACACAATGGAGTGTGTATATGATGTAATCTTGAGTCAATCGCTACCAAGAAAGCTAGGCAAAAGAATTACCATAAATGAATATATTTACAACAAAAAGAATGTTGTCTTTTCTTCCTAAAATTGTACTATAGTATATAAGCATCGACAAACACATTTTGGGTAAGAAGGAACTATAAAATATCACTGTTTGTAACATATACATATAAGTGACATACTCGATTTGAACATCAAAATGATAATGTAAGGAATTGTTTTTGACATTGTTTGAGGAATTTTCATAAAGTCACATTAACAATACATTTAAATCACATCACATTTACACATTGCGCTACGTGCAGGTGTTTAGAACACAGTGATCAACTCATGATATTGATTGACTCATGATTCCTTACGTAAGACCTGTGTTAGGCATGTAGACCTCTGTAAAATGCATGCATACATGCATTTGAGCTAAACTTGAAGTAGATCTACAGTACAGCAGAAGGGTTCCAAATCCTATGAGGCCAAGTCTTTGACTGCCTACTGGGTAATAGTTACTAATATAGCTATTTTTTTTTATATAACTAATTAAGTTTCTCAGTGCATAGCCTAAATGATAAGGTTGATATGTGTGGGCCAGGAAAGTGTTGCCAGATCTAGGCCATGAACATTCAATGAGTCGTGAAGTAAGTACTGGAACTTTCTTATACGGCACTATTACTTTGCCAAATGCAATTGTAATATTACTGCATATCATACTTTGACCTAGGGTACTTAATTACAGAGCTCTGATGTTATGTTTAGTTTGCTCATAATCATGAAAACATATCTTAAGAAGTAAGAAATGAACTGATTGTGTAGAATATGGTTTCCCCACAACTTACTGGTGTGGGTATTCATGATCGAGTGACTGTACTTAACCGTTGCTCTTACTAATGCATTATTAGACATACATAAACGCAAGATCTGAATAAATTGTCCTCGCATCTGCCTTCTATACCTATCTTCCTCTTTTAACTTTTCCTTTTCTCCTCTGCAGAATCCTTCCTGAATAATTCTGGAAGCAGGGCCGTAATAGCTGAACAAAAACATGGGAAGAACCAGTGTGCCAAAAGATTCAGGTCGACCTGAACAGGAATAAGGGATTCAATCAAGCAGGAAAGCTACAGTACTGTATAGTAGCAGGGCAATCCTCAAGCAGTACCATACATGTTTAAATGAAAGGGTTTCTGGACTTTACGTTCACTAATGACACCTTGATGATGACGTCACCACAGAGGCTGATCAAGCAGAGGAATAGAGGAATGCGTTGACTTTTTGTTTACTTCCAGAGATTCCAACATCAAAGCTGCTAATTAATATACACAGTGTCACTCCATCAGTGATTTAACCTAATGAAACATGAACTTATAAAGGAACTGGAATGCAACTAAGAAATGTAATATACGGTAAACTAAACTCTGGGAACTGGACTAGAATTTTGTAGGACTAAAAAAGGTAAATTCACAAAATCTATATAGTGTAAATTTGACTACAGGATGTAAGATTTGCAAGACATTCGTGATCTTTGCTGCTGACACAAACTCTAACTTTGTCTACTTTTATTTGGTGTCACAATACTGTATGTTAGCAATTTTCAAATGGGGCTTGCAACTTCAGAAGGTGGTTGGCATGTTCATCCATTCTATTTCTGTGTCAAAATACTGACATTCTGTTATCTGATAAAAATTTTTAGAAGGGTACGTTTCTACGCTAATAGAGTCTCACGCTTATTTTACTCCATTTTTGCCCTTATAAAACTTTCTCATGCAGATCTTATGAGAAATTTCTCGTGAGAATCTCATGAGAAATTGGGACCGGCGTTCATGGGAATTGTTCTCAGGAGAGTCCATTCTCATGAGAAACTGTCCTCATGAGGAATGGTTCTCATGAGATGCGATTCTGACGAGGTGTCCCAATTTCTCATGAGATTTTCACGAGAAATTTCTACCGTAATTGTCATGAAAATTTCTCATACATAAGCCTTGTGAGAAGTTTCTTGCGAGAAATCTCTCATAAGGTGCAGCTTCCTCACGACGACATTAACATGAGAATATTTCTCATGAATGAACAGCTGACACAGAAAGGAGCACGAGAATGTTAAAGACATTAACACTCACAAAATTGTCAGGGCTGATTCAGATAGGACATTAAGGACCCAAGTTAGAGCTTAGTTGTGGCCACAAGACGTGTTTACAGTTGGGGCTAAATCCAGAGGCTAAATATTTAAATGAGCACAACATTTGGGCACAACATCAAGGCACAACGAATGCAAAATCGGGGCTGAAAGTTGGGCATGACAAAATTTCGCTTTTGAACTAAACATTGAACACGACAAAATGCCTGGCCTGACATTTGAGCCCGACGCATTGTCAATGTCGGACCTAACATTAAATGGTGGGGCTGAGAACAAAGGCTAAATATTTAAATTAGCACAACATGGCCTGACAAGAAGACCTGACAATAGAGCTGACAAGGAACACAAGTTAGGCCTAAGAAAACCTAACAACGGAGCTGACAATGAGCATGACTCGGCCCGACCAGAAGACCTAACAATAGAGCTGACAAGGAGGACAAGTTAGGCCAAAAAAGAAGACCCGACAATGGAGATGACGAGTATGGCTTGGCTCAAACAAGAACTACTGATGATGTAGCTGTTATAATCATCACAATTTGGGTTTAACCAGGAAGTTGTCAGCTCATGGTTTGATAGAAAGCCACAAAGAAGTTCCAAGTAGAAATACTGATAGTGGCAATTATGAGACTGAAAGATCTAATTCCAAGAAGAAAACAGCATTTAATCAGATAACAGAATGTCAGTATTTTGACACAGAAATAGAATGGATGAACATGCCAACCGCCTTCTGAAGTTGCAAGCCCCATTTGAAAATTGCTAACATACGGTATTGTGACACCAAATAAAAGTAGACAAAGTTAGAGTTTGTGTCAGCAGCAAAGATCACGAAAATCTTGCAAATCTTACATCCTGCAGTCAAATTTGCACTACTGTATATAGATTTTGTGAATTTAACTTTTTTAGTCTTACAAAATCTAGTCCAGTTCCCAGAGTTTAGTTTACCGTATATTACATTTCTTAGTTGCATTCCAGTTCCTTTATAAGTTCATGTTCCAAGGTTAAATCACTGATGGAGTGACACTGTGTATATTAATTAGCAGCTTTGATGTTGGAATCTCTGGAAGTAAACAAAAAGTCAACGCATTCCTCTATTCCTCTGCTTGATCAGCCTCTGTGGTGACGTCATCATCAAGGTGTCATTAGTGAACGTAAAGTCCAGAAACCCTTTCATTTAAACATGTATGGTACTGCTTGAGGATTGCCCTGCTACTATATAGTACTGTAGCTTTCCTGCTTGATTGAATCCCTTATTCCTGTTCAGGTCGACCTGAATCTTTTGGCACACTGGTTCTTCCCATTTTTTTGTTCAGCTTTTATGGCCCTGCTTCCAGAATTATTCAGGAAGGATTCTGCAGAGGAGAAAAGGAAAAAGTTAAATGAGGAAGATAGGTATAGAAGGCAGATGCGAGGACAATTTATTCAGATCTTGCGTTTATGTATGTCTAATAATGCATTAGTAAGAGCAACGGTTAAGTACAGTCACTCGATCATGAATACCCACACCAGTAAGTTGTGGGGAAACCATATTCTACACAATCAGTTCATTTCTTACTTCTTAAGATATGTTTTCATGATTATGAGCAAACTAAACATAACATCAGAGCTCTGTAATTAAGTACCCTAGGTCAAAGTATGATATGCAGTAATATTACAATTGCATTTGGCAAAGTAATAGTGCAGTATACGAAAGTTCCAGTACTTACTTCACGACTCATTAAATGTTCATGGCCTAGATCTGGCAACACTTTCCTGGCCTACACATATCAACCTTATCATTTAGGCTATGCATTGAGAAACTAAATACGTTATTACAATAGCTATGTTAGTAACTACTACCCAGTAGGCAGTGAAAGACTTGGCCTCATAGGATTTGGAACCCTTCTGTTGTACTGTAGATCTACTTCAAGTTTAGCGCAAATACATTTACAGTGGTCTACATGCCTAACACAGGTTTTACTTAAGAAGTCAATATCATGAGTTGATCACTGTGTTCCAAACACCTGCATGTAGCACAATGTGTAAATGTGATGTGATTTAAATGTATTGTTAATGTGACTCTATAAAAATTCCTCAAACAATATCAAAAACAATTCCTTACATTATCATTTTGATGTTCAAATTGAGTATGTTACTTACATGTATATGTTACAAACAGTGATATTTAAAAGTTCCAGCTTACCTTTGGACTAAAACGTTGCAAACAAATTACCAACATTTGTGACCAAAATGTGTTTGTTGAGGCTTATATAGTACAATTTTAGAAAGAAAAGACAACATTCTTTTTGTTATAAATATATTAATTGATGGTAATTACTTTTCTTAGCTTTTTTGGTAGTGATTGACTCAAGATTACTTCATATACACACTGCATTGTGTATTGCAACCTTAATTTCAAAATTCATTTTGTATGGACTACTACATCTACACATCACCAAAATATAGCAAGAAAAAGAGAGACATGCGCATATAGAAACCAATTATTACTGTAAAGTTTTATCGATTTTAGTAAATGTTTGACTATTTCATGGGGTCGACATTTGTTAAGTGTTTGACTCAAGTCATGATACTCCCAGTGTAATAAATTTAATGCAATGGTAGGCTACAGAATACTAAAATTACCAATTATGGCATAATTCAATAAACGATCTTACAAATGGCAATGATAGCAATCAATTGACTGAATACAATTAACTTATAGACTCACTAATGGAGCTATGGGACTTTCAACAGAACTCTATGTAGGGTTCCTTTATTGCAGAGGGACCTAGCCAATACAGGCTAGTTACAGCACACACATTTGCTGAACTGTACACTACAGTATAACCTGCACCACAGTAGGCTACACAATAGCGTAACATTAGGCCTACTAGAGAAATGCTCTTCCAACTAATCTAATCAGGAAATTTATATTATGTCACTTATGTCACTTGTGACAGTATAAAAGATACCAACCTTATAAGCTGAATGCAGAAAAATTGATACAGTAGTTCTGGAATAGTGTGACTGATCTTGTTACACAAATACTGTAGAAGCCTCCATCCATGTCAATGGCAGTTACAGTAAGTGCAAATTCAAACTTACTGCCAATTGGTGGTATGGTAAACAACACTGCTGAACAATATGGAATGCCAAAAATCCATTTATTCAGCACAGGGTAAATCAAAAGATCTCATGCTTGTTAAAAGAATGGCAATGGAACACGAAAATCTAAACATGTGGAAAATCATCTATTGGTCCATTCTGGAAGTCCAGTTCGGTTTACCTGAAATTTGTGCAACTATACTGTTTATCCAACTAGGCTTCGTGCCAAGGATGTTGATCCAGATCCAATGTTAAATACCTTAAAACCGGGGGTGACTTTTAACACTTGTTTTTTGGCAATTTTTGGAGACTTAAAGGTCTCATGTTTTACTTTCAAATTACCTCCTGGGGGGTATCAACTTTCTCATGCAGTTTCCTAATTAGTAATTTAGGTATGGTAATTATATATATTTTTTTAAGTTTGTCATGTGTTCGAAGTCACCTTGCTATGGGGTACTGTACGTGACTCGAAACACCTATTTGTTTCCACCTTTCATTCAAAACCTACACCCAGTCTGGACTATATATAAAGAGGTTAACTCTCTTCAAACTACAGAGATTACATGCTGGTAGAGTATTTATGGAGCAAGACACGTTGTATGAAACAACATGAACACCAAATTTTTGTTGTGGGGGAAAACCAGATGGGTTTAAGAGAATGCTGATCCAGACTATGATTCAGACATTAAGTTTAGTTTGAAGAAGAAGTCATTAATAAATATTTTGTGGGGACATTTCCTGAGATCTCATAACGTGTTCACTCTTATCATTTCTCACGAGGTATGAGGTTGCTTTTATGGGGATAGTCTAAAGTTCGCTTGAGATTGTGTAATTCTCATGAGGCTGAACACTATTCTCATGTGGACACATACCATGCTGTTCTTGTGAGATTTGTACCCCTTCTCATGAGATCATATGCACTTCTCATGAGATCTTTTGTGGTTCTCATGTGACTATTAGCACGTCTCATGAGATCTCATGAGATTCTCGCAACGCCATGTGCACTTCTCATGAGGTCACTAAGACTTCTCATGAGTTCTCATGTAATTTTCATGAGTTCTCATGCAATTCTCATGAGTTCTCATGTAATTCTCATGAGATCTCATGAGAATCGTATGAGAAACTTTTATAAGGGTGCAACTGCCTTAATTAGAGCTGACTAAATATATTGCAGCATGAAACTTGGTTGACTCTCAATCGCCTTATAACGAGAGACTAAAGAGTCGCCTGTAAGTAAAATATAATAACGATATATGGAATGAGACAACTATAACTTAGACGTAATTAACATTTTGCTATTTCTAAACATTGTAACTACTAGTGTTATAACACCATACATCTCGGTGTACATTCGTTTCAGTTTCAGCAACTTAGACGAACGTCAGGGTCTGCAATGAAAATGTATAGGTAATAATCAGTCAATTAATCAATCACGAAGTTAAGCTTTACAGAGCTAGTTGTAAGCCATATCATCACAGATACTTACATTTCAGTTCATCTTGCTCAATCTGATATGGACTATTTGAACTCGATTTAGAAATGAACACTTGATCAAAGAGCACGGTGTTACACACAGACATCTGTGGCGAGCACAAAGTGCCCCTAGTCCTGAAATTGACACATGTCGATATAAATCTGTATCTGTCAATTTGTTACGGTCCGATTAGATGAATTTGTCACATACCCAACAAATCTGTCAAACGTATTAACTGTCACAGCGCTAGTTTGCAGGATGATGATTGGAAGAAATTGGCAGACGTCGAAGTTAAGTGAAATAGGCCGATACCAATTTGGTACCTGTCAGTTTCTTGTAATAGTATTAGACCGTAAAGGTATATGGTAGCTCATGCAATTCACTTATTGGACAATCTGCATTAATCCAATAATAGCACAGAAAGTGTGCATCTGGCTTATTAATTTGAGAAAAATGGATGTTTATTCTAACCACCTCCCTAGAAACAGTATTATGTGCTGCTAACATCCAACAAATACAGATTCCCACCCCTTTCACGTTGAAATATTTATTATTAAACACATGGGATGTTTCTTCCAAACAAAACTCTATAACGTGCTGCTGTTATCATTACTTTGGTACAACCTAATTTAAATCAAGTCCAATGCAAGAAGAGTCCATGTTGTTTTCTTGGAATGCTACACAGCATTAAATTGAGTCATTTACATCTGTCTTTAACCTTCGGAGCAATATCGTCGAGATGATATCGAATTTTAAATCGTCCTGCATATGAGTGGTGTCAACCAGGCACTGCATTGCATTATGTCTAACATCATATGAATCAATCTGATCTTATCACACCAAACAACCAGTCTGTTATAAGATGTGCAAGTTTAAAAAACAAACCTCTATAATTCTTTAACATTTCTTAACGATTAAATACTCTGTCTCCTGATTCATATTTCTCGTACTTTTGAGTTAATGATTTTTTTTTCTGTCTATAATGTTAAAGCATGATAAAGAACAAAACTATACAAACCACACAAGCCACACATTGCTGGACAATATTCTTCAACAAAAGAGTATCGCGAGTCATGGCACAAAAAAGGTGGCCAACCAGGGTTTGCACCGCAATGTAAACTAGCGTCTCTGCACTCGTCTGCGAAGAACCAAAATATAATACAATTGAGAAGAGAAAGAAGTGTATAATCATGACACTGGAGTTCCTGAGTTGCAAAGATGAACCCAGCTACGAGGCTGACATATTGTAATATGGCTTTCTGAACCTAAAGTCTGAAACCTTTACGTTCTTAGCTGGTCCAGTTGTGCACCCACTATGAGTTTGCGTTAAACGGTTAAGACCGTAAGGCAGCAGTCTAAAGAATGCATTTATCACGCCATAGAACCGAAAGAAAGTTCAAACTAGACTATCGGAGATCAATGGATTTGGTAGATAAAGACCAATGGAAGAAGGAGAAAGAGAAAAAAGCGAGAAAGAGCAAGACAAGGGAAGAGAGTGAAAGAGAAAGGGAAAAAAAAAATTAAGAAAACTTGTAATAGGGAAATAAGATTCAAAGAGTTCAAACTAGGGGGTACAACTGTCTCGAGTCCCTCGTTTGGCAATATGAAGCACATTAGGTTGGTCCTAAAAGGATGGAAAGGAGGTTGATAAATACTTCCTCCATTTTCATGTCAGAGAAAAGTACGTACAACTTACTTCACTGATCATTTTCACTCTCTCTGTGCTTGGCTAACTTTGGCTAACTTTGGCTGCCCTTGTGGGAATTGTGTGTTTACTCTTTGTATCCAACCCAGCAGTAAAGTTGAGTAAAGATCAAACGAATTTCGATTGTTCTGTAGGGTCACAAGACCCCCCTCCAAAAAAAAAGGAAAAGCTTGGAGTTGCTACAATTAGACAAGGAATTAAGGATGTATGAACATATAAATATACCCATTGTTTCAACTCAACAACAACCTTGACAAATGTTTCTATATGCCATAATGAGAGTTGCGTCATCTTCGGGCTTGAGAAAGATCAAAATCTTTCTACCTTAGCTAAATTTACTCTTCTCTGGCCTCACATGGTGTATTGGAAGTGATGGTTCATTGCTTATAACTCAGATTGAAACAAGGTAGGTATATCAATAACACTACCGTTCTATGTGTATGAAAGGGTTTCTTTAATCAGCGTTCATATTGATTTTTCACATTCAAATGGTAGGCTCTTCTGGCTTTATTATATAGCTTCTTAGTGGTACAGAGAAGTTAAATGGCATAAAGTTATAGTGGCTAATTGTTAAACCACATCCTTTTGATTAATATGGAAAGTCAATAGTAAGGCGTAAAATGACGTTGTAATCGTAAAACCCTTCCAAACTGTAGGAATTTTCTATGTCGTAGGGAAGGCTGTAAAATGGATACTAATTTTAAACCAAAGGAGGATGGTGTAAGACAAGTTGAAGAGGAGAGAATGTTAGGGAAGGTGAGAAAAGATACCCAATGAAATTAGTTTCGCCCTTATAAGTGCAAGTTTAAGTAGCTATATTGAGTTGACGCAGTTTAATACACCCCACCCCGTAAAGCAACCCCTGCCTCGTTTGCTGGTAGAATACCATTTCAATTTAGAGTAGATCTGTATTACTCTACAAGCCTACAGTTCCCCAAATTGGCAACTATTGGGGTGAGAGTCGGCAAGTTGATTTTAAGTTAAAATGACATGGCTGTATTAGATCTTAACTTTATTCTCATCGACTGACAGAGGAAGCAATCCAACAAAGTACGAAAGGGCGATTTCACGGTTAAAATTTGGCACGTGACAAAATGAACTGTCAAATCGTCCCACTGGTTTGCCTGTTGATAGCGGCCACCCACATCTTCCCCACAAGTGGCAATAAGAAGAAACAAACAACACAACACAACTGCTCAACATAAAACATGATTCTCTACCTCGTTAAAGGAAAATGCAAAAGAGTTAGGTATCTTAACAGTAATATGTACATACAGGGATGCCACCAGGATTTCCCATTCATCAGTCGAGGGCACCAGTGGGGGTATAATGAGTTATAGAAAAGGGCAGTGCTAACGTTGGAGGTTGGTTGCGCACGTGACGGTAAGCTAAACATTTTTGTGGGTTTTGCAGGGAATAAAAGATTTAGGTAGGTGTATATACCCCCCCCCCCGACCTTCTTAATTTAATGGATTGGTCAGATAACATCTTGGTTTTCTTTTGCAAAACACATTAGGGTCATCTCTTGTATGAGCGTAGAAGTACGTCTATATTTATTAACTAATATGTAGGTAAATCGGTTTTGAGTTCTTTTTTTTGAAGATTTCTCTTCGGTTATCTGTTGCAGAAATACAATCTTATCAATTTTCTCCTTCTTCATATCACATTTCAAATTTTCATTACCGAACGTCGAGATTAAACTGCAAATTAAACTGTAACGAATTTCTCCACAAGTTCAAATTTGCACTTAAGCTCGAAATATGACTTTGTGACTTTCTGCATTATTTTTCTTGTCTCGTTTTATATCTCCACCCTTGTATTTCTTGGTTGAATGATGAAATGCAATTACTTATATCGACGAAATAACATGATGGAAAAAGAGACCGATTTTATTGGATTTTCAAAGAGTATTCCCATAATCCAGGTTTCTCTACTAAAAATCCAAGATTATCACTTTTCTCAGCGACAAGGTCTTGGTTGATTAACCTACATTAGTTGATAAACCAAGATTTTTGAGTTATACAAAATACGTGTACACTATCATTCAGGTTTTCGACCAAGAATCCTGGATTTTCATAATGGTTTTAAAAATACAGGTTATCAACCAATAAACCGGGTTATTTAACATAATTCATGTCTATTAACACATAATTCAGGTTTACCACCATGTATTCTGGTACCTAGGTTAGATGATAATTATACACAGATGCATTTTTAAGCGATTTAGCACAGATTATTATAAAGTAAAAGCGTTAACTAAATCATATTCATATCCAATTCCTAGAGTTGATCATTATATTTATAGAATTGGTGAAGCAAAGTATGTCACTAAATTTGATATGTTAAAGGGATACTGGCAGATTCCATTGACTGAAATATTTCAGCATCTGTTATACTTATTGAACTTTGCTTATACAAAGTTATTGCCTTTTGACATGAAGAATGCACCTGCTACATTTCAAAGTTTGATTAACAATTTAACAGGTGATCTTAGTAATTGTAACGATTACATTGATGATTAAGTGATGTGCAGTGATGCATGAAGCTGAAACAAACCATAGCTTAATTTAACTAATCCTGTTCTGACTTCTTCAGAGTTTGAGACAGAATTTAAATTGGTCGTCAATGTGGAAGTGATGTTTCGGGAGGTGGTGTATTAATTCAATAAATCAATGACAGTATTGACAACCGAGTTTGTTATATTTCAAAGGCGTTCAAAAGCCACAAAAGAAATTATTCACCAATTATGAAGAAACATTAACATTACTTCTGTCTTTGCCGCATTTTGATATTTATTTGTACGTGGTCAAGTTCCCAATTGATGTGAATACTGATCACAACGTTTGTTTGATTATCGTTCATTCAGAAGACAAAGAATGCTAATCAGAGTTTGTTGAGATGGAGTTTGAGTTCCCAAGGGAACAGTTTAGAAATGAGGCATATCAAGGGAAAGACAATAGAATGGCTGATGCCCTTTCAAGGATGACTTAAAACATTTGATTACAATTTATATTTTTAAACTTTCTTATACTGGTATTTAAGCATAAAATTTGTGTTTTCTTTCAAAAGAAACGAAGACTTATTTCAGTGGTAAGTCACAGTGGTGTAAGTTAAATGGAAACACGGCGTTTAGAATATACCCACATGGCATACAAAGAAAATAGCTTTAATAGTTTTTACACCATTCACTCTCATCAATAGACATATGCAGAACATTCATCTCCTCCAACTGTTATGCATGTAATCAGTAACAGAAGATGCATCATTTGAATTTTGAAAAGTTTCTGTGAACAAATTATCTCTGAGTAACAAATAATTGAATTTCTACCTCTGACAAACTTATTTCTTGAAAAGAAGGCTACTGTCCTTCCTTATTTTGAATAATCTATCATTCTATGTCCACAAACAATGTTTTTTTAAAATATGGTTGTTTTCTGTAAAACAAACGCCTCCTTTCCCTTTAACATCATGACAACAGTATGGTGACTATTAAAGGTCACCTATGTGAGAAAGTTTTCATTAAACTCAAACTTTCCTCTTTTAACAGGGGTGTGTTAGGGTAATACTCAATATTTAATTTTGTAACAAGTTATGTTCTTTGCGTTCCATGGCACTGGACTTCCTGCGTTACAACGATGAAGCCAACTACCGAGTGTTTCGAGATTTTTTTTCAAGCCTCTCAATGGAAATGGTCATTGAGTCATATACGTTCTAGAAAGAAGTTTCTCGACGTGGATTTCTGTATTTAGTATTGTGCCACCGAACAGGTGATTTTCCAGAAAGTACTCGAACTGATTATTCTTGTGGATGACTGGCAATTAAATAGGCTTATTGCCAGAGACAGGCATCTAATTCTAATCCATGATCTGAAAACTCGGTCACTCTTTTTCCTGTCTGTGTATTTGCTTAATCAACTTCTTGAGTAATATTTGCCTACACCCCAGTAATCAATGGTCATTATTCAGTATTCGCCTACCGTCAGCCTAGCTTGCACTCTGTGCAATCGTTGTCGTTGGACATTCAAATATTCTGGGACACTGTACTTACGAATCATATCATGTGCCTAAGCCTAAGTTAACCATCCACATTTACTGAGAGTCGCATTTTAAGCCATCATTACCCTCAGTTCAATGAAGTAGTGTTCGTCACGGTCCTACAGCTACAGTAGCTGAATAACTCGGGACTCGATCCAGCCCGAGGTCAAGACTTTTGTTACCAGGTACCACCCTTGTAGTTTGTTAGGTCTAATTGTCGAGCTTTAATTAATTGGACACCTGATCAGTTTAGCCTAATTAAGAAATAGTTGTACACTGTAATCTGGATCTGTCGGAATTTAAAATCTGAACTAGTAATTCTATAGCTTATTGAAGTTAAGACAAAAGTCTCGTTCCATCTGTTACATAATTATTTGCATTGTTTTTGTTGTCATTTCGTGACAGGAATTTAAGATCAACGATGCTTTGTAATTTACTTATTCACGTGAACGTAATTCGATCCGTTTGTTTAGCTGTAATTTGTCTTTAATGCCACTATTAGATAAGAAATCAAAATATATAAAAAACTTGACAAAAGTAACTTGCTAGCCCAGTCAAGGATCTATTAGTAATTCCTGAACATGAGCATGCAGTGTCTGTTCTTCTACAAAAAATCTACAAAATGACCTCACCACATCAAAGGCGGTGTGGGGTATGGTCAGGTGTCATTTGTCACCTGATCTGATCCTGCCGTCCGGTGTTTTGGTTTTCAGTCTCTCCACAATGTAGACATAATGAATTAATTACTAAATGCACCAATGAGCAGAAACCTTCTCAAATAAATGTGTTAGATGTTACGGTTTGCATCATTTTCCCCTTCGGGTGGTAACGTGTAATCAAGCAGACATGGAACATGTAACAGTCTTTATGAGGGACGGTTTCATCATGTGCCACCCTGATAGACAGAGCACGGATAAACGATTTTAAATGGGGGGACGGTTGCTTTTAATCATGCGCTATGCCGATTGTCTAAATGTGATCACAGAACCACCAGCCCTTCAATAAAATATTTACAACTCGATTTCTGTAAAAACCCAACGATAGGCTATACACGTGGCACGCCTTATCACAAAACGTAAGAAATGACATAGATGTAATGTGACAAGCAAAGGAATGAATATGCTCACTCTGGCATGTTGATCCTCTATTGAATCCAGGACGGCAATTGCACTCACATCTCTTTCTGTTGAGAATGCCACAGTTTTGGCAAATCAGGTTACATTCTGTTTAAAACAAGTGTGACACAAAGTAAAAAATTAATAATGATAACATCAAGGAACATCATCTCCTACCCGGACAACACCCACCTCGACGTCACTCTCATTCACTGCACATACCTGATGAAAAAAAAAAAAAAAACACCTCGACTGCGCAACCATATGGGCTGAAGAATTTGCGTGAAACAGTTAACAAGGATTTGAAATCACATTTCCGATAACAGGTTATTTTTAAACAAAAAAAAAAATAAATGTGCAAAATCTCCATTGGAGGGTAATAAAATTGTCGATATAGATGGACGGAATAATACTTTAAGTTGCAGATCTTATTGCCTTTTGTCTGTCTAGAACGGTACACTGGTATGCAAATTAAGATCTCTATTCCGAATGGACATCTTAACAGGAAAGTCCAATGTAACAACAAAGAAAGTAAAAATACTTGTTAATGAGATCAACTTGGATTAACTGCTCCCGTTTTTCCTTTATAGTCTATGTATGTGCGTTTTAATTTTTTGTGTGTGTCAATATTTGTTGTCATCATCATACTGTCAGAGATAAGAATAGGGACAAAGAAGAAGAGGAAAGTTAAAAGAAAGCGTACCACATCCACGATCTCCATTTCTGCAATTTGCTGAGGAATATAAAAGACATGAATTAGAAACAGTCAAGAGTTAATCCTAAAACATTTGTTGTAAAAATAAATGACAGTCTGAACCTCTGTATAGTGCATAAAGATACTTGACGTAAAAAAAGAAAAAACAAAACGCTGATAACCTTCAGAAATTGCCCAAGTCCCCCACTCATGACAAGCTAATCAAGATTGTACTAGGCATTTATTATAATTTTCAATACTTGGCACTGACTGACATTGAATATAACACTAATTGACCATGTTAGGTTTGATATTTATGAGTAACTCATCTAGTGACATGCAGAGACGTCAGCGAGAGAAAGGCATCTTCAAGAAACACATCACAGACGTAATTATATGTAGATATATAGCTATGACAGTCACATTCATAAGCGATGAAAATCAAACTAATTTGTGTAAGATAATTTTTAAGAGTTTGTCTATTGTAGCAGTAGCCTCCGTAGACCATGTGTATCACTTTAATATCACATATACAAGATCTACATTACTTCTATTTTTTTTTTTTCAGTTACGGTACTACTCCAGCATAATCAATTCTCAATAGCAGTATTTCAACAACACGCAAAAAGTGCTGAGTGTCCCACAAAAGTCAAATTTACTATATGGCATCTTCAAGGAAGTAAACTGAATGCATGTTTTACTATAAGCTGCTTACAGCAAAGTCCATTTCTGCAGAATCCATTTCGACAAGCGGTACAATGTCCTCCATCCAGATAAGGTCTCTGTCCTATAAAGTTGCCGCTGCAAAGTGTATATAAATATACATATCTTTAGTACTTAATCCCGTTACACATAAAATCAATATAATGAAAGGGATAAATAGAATGAATTTACAGAAAAGCTTTTCATAACCATAGCTTTAACATGAATCATGTCGGAAGACGCGGTTAAAAACTGGGAACTGTGAAAATGAGTCTTTAAAAATTAAGTAATTACTCACAGAACAATGTGCCTAAGAGTAAGTATATAATTATCAACTTTAAGCGGTATTAAATTTCTTGAAATAGAGCATTAAGATCTACACAACTAAGGTCAAATCTACACATGACAGTTCTTTACTTCCCTACTTTCTGATCGAAAACGACAAAAGTATGCAAATTGCTTCTCACAATTATTTACTACATGACCTTGCCCATGATCTTGTTTGCATAATATTGAAGTCATCAAACCTAGCTTAAGAGCAATGTTAGACGTTACAAAATTAAATTGCTGCAATAGGTACAACAAGTGCTCTTTTTTTAAGGGGTTTGTTATGCATACTACTTCATTACTGTACATTGTATATTTTTTGCAATGTATGATATCATAGCTATAAAAAAATGCAACTTCAAAAGTTACTGATAATCTTTGGTAACATCAAAATGAAAAAAAAAAATAAAACCTTTTATGGGATGGATTGCTTATAGCAGCTCCCTGTTATAAGTACCAGTTCGTTTGTCGCCCAAGCCGCGCAAGGAGCACAATTAAGATCTAACTTCTATTTAGAGAGAACGGTTTATGCTGTGAGAGATGTATGGAGACATCTAATCATAACTAACAAAACAAACTAATGGGAGATTTAATTTGGATTAATACGAATTTGGAAACACGGCTAATGATTTAAACTAACGATATTCATTCTAGCTGTACAATGCTATCATGCGATGGTGCAGTATACGTAGCTGCTTATATCTGATGAAACTAATGAAGATACGTGCTCGTCCTTCAAATTGGCGTAAGGAATTGGACTATGTAATATACGTAAGGGGGTGAGTAGTTGCAGGTTACTAGCCAGGCGTTTTTTCGATTCTCCTTCCCAAACGATCTAGTGCAGACTTGCAAAATGTGATGCCGCACCCAACAGTTGTAGTTTTTGGCCCAAACAACCTTTAATTTGACACATTCAGAGACAGAAGAATGTCAATCTGAGGCCCTATAATTGTGTGTAGGCACATTATGGTGTGTAGGTTAAGATTGCTTGGTAGGAAGAACGTTTAATTGGAGATAAAAGTGAATGTAAATATCGTAACGTCATTTCTGATATAAGAAGTAACAATACAATCTTTTCTTGAGAGATTTAAGAACTAGATCAAAGCCAAGTGAAGGTGTGAGGAAGAAGGCAATTTCGTAAGTTTGTGGAATTAAACATTTACATAATCATCAACTCAACGGTAGATTCCTGTCGTGTTTTGAAAAGCACCCTTCAAGCGGAAACAGAAAGAGAATAAAATATGAGTCAAAAGTCAAATACCAACTATTTATACAAAGCACAAGCTTATTAGCATATTAGAGGAATATGTATACTCTTTCATTGTTCTGAAAGAATATATAAATACGTTCAATGTTTGGGATACCCTTGTTTTGTAATATTACACTGAGGCTTTTCTTTGTATATGATGTATGTGATACAAGAGCATTTGTAATGTGTCCATTTATTTTCTGAATAGAGTAGGTAATACAACAGTAAAGCATGGGTCCATTAGCAGTTCGATGGATAACCGTCTTCGGGGAAATGAGTTTTCACCAGATTGGGGGAAAATTGCCGCTATTATCAAATTTTTCCCAAATGCATTGCGATCTTACCGTGCAAATTCAATAACTTTTTGAACGGACTGGAAATTTGCAATGATTCTAGTAAAAGTAGATACCAGCATATTTTTAGGTAAGGGAACAAAAAAACGAGTTAAGTTTGGTAGTTCAGCGAACAGATTTCGAGCAAATAAGCGATTTGGCTAGGCACAATTATACTAAGCTTAATTTATAGACTCGACACAGCCGCAAGTTATGTTTATCGTTTACCAGACAAGGGCATTCAAGTGCATCCTGCGAGGACTTGTGTTCACAACAAGTTGTGGGAGCTTAATTGTGTTTTTACTTCATTGGTATTAACTATTATCTCATGCTTGATTACACGTACATGATTTTAACAGATCGAAGGGCTGCAAAGTGATTAAAACTTATTGCTCATAAATTTTCATATTGTGAGCCAGGAAATTTTTTCTCCCGGCGGGTGGATTCTCGTTTTCTAGATTTGATGAGAGTCATTGCGGTTTACCTTAAATATGTGTGAATGTGATAAATTTACCTAACACAAAAAATAAAACAACAATAGCATTAGCGCACATGAGAATTATCATTGTTTATTACCTGTGTGTAATGACCGCAGGCAGCTCCTGATCTGCAGTTATTCCTTGGATAGCTATAATCCGTCCATTCGCTGTACCAGCGTTCGACTGGCGCTGTGACTAGAGGAGGATTGTTTCCTCCTTCGTCAGGCCATTTAATGAACATATTCTGGCCAATTCCATAGTAATCAGGATGTTCAGATGTATCAGGATGTTCAAAGTAACAGCCATCACTCCATGCCTGTGCCTGTGCTGCCAGTTTAGAGTTCCATAACTGTTGTCAGGTAAATTCCAAAAGAAAAAGGTTGTAAAAGATATGTCCTTGCTACAAATCTGTAAAATGAACAGGTCAGCAACATTTTAAAGATGTTGCTCAACGAGAAGGTAACTTTTGTGAGTGCGGGAAGCAATTTTAAACAATACGTAAATATTCGCCCATATTATTGGGAATCTTAATTTGTAGTCATTTTATTCACATTGGAATATATGTACCAAAAGACTGATACCGTAAAATCCAAAGATGTATTATGGATTTCAAAAGTTTAGAAGATACCAAGCTGTTGACCAATGGCGTCGTCCATCTGCACGTTGTTATTGCATGGATACCGTGTATATATATATATATATATATAATATATATATTATTATATATATATATTATTATTATATTATATATATATATTATTATATATCTCTATATATCTAATATATATATCTATATCTCTATCTATCTCTCTCTATCTATCTATATATATATATAAGT